>CM053788.1:98608681-99836181 GCA_028749045.1 Cupressus sempervirens
CTTTGATCACTGAATGAATTATGTAATTTGACATTCCTGTCTACTTTGTGATTGTAAAAAAAAATTATTTTCTCAAATTTCGTTGTATGAATCTTTCCACCCTTTGTTCTGAATCTTTTGCTATTCAATTTCATCTTTATATCTAGATTGAAAAACTATTTAGAAAACTTTGTCCTACAATTGAAAGAAATTAGTTTTAAATTGGGGAGGGTTTTGTTTTGAAAAAGAAATTTCAATAGAAAATTTAAATAAAGAATTTGACTAGTTGGCTATATTTTCCCTATCAAATTAAGGCTAGAATTTTGTATTAAAAATATATATATTTTAATTAATAAATTTGGGGAGGGGGTCGTGTTTTGGGAATATATATATATATATATATATATTTTTTTTTTAAATTAATATTAAATTTGGAGAGGGGCGGGTTTTACCAACCCCTACCCCCTTACCTTTTCTTACCCCTCGTCATCGCACTGGCACTTGTAGCAGACACTACTGTTGTGGCAGCAGGTATTGCTGTTGATGCAACAATACTCTGTTGCAATAGTTGCAGAGCTGTTATGATGCCGCATGAGCGGACAGGCCGATGGGCTTTTATAAATGCCTTTTTATATATATGCATTTTTTAAAAAAAATTTAATTTATTTTTTTAAAAAAAAAAATTTATTAAAATTTTATATTATGTGATGTTTAAAATTGTAATTTAAATAAAAATTCATTTATTAATAATTTAAAAGTATATAGTTTTATAAATTAATAAATGTTTTTAATTATTAATAATTAATTAAAATATATGTATATATATATATATATACATATATATATATATATATATATGTATATATGTATATATATATATATATATATATATGTATATATGTATATATGTATATATATATATATATATATATATATGTATATATATATATATATATATATATATGTATATATATATATATATATATATATAATTAATTTAACATAATATAATTTAATGAATTTAATAATGAAAATTAGTTTAATTTAATTTAATTAAAGATTAATATTGCTTAAAGAAGATATAGTGTTATCTTATTATTATGAAAAATTAAATTGATTTATAATAAAGTGGTATTATAGAAACATTAATGATTATTATTTTAATAATTTAATTAATGACTACCCTTAGGTTATTTTGGAGGAAATTTATGTAAAAGTCGAATAGGGGTAATGGTGCTTGTTATTTGAATACCAAGATGGGTTTAATTATTGGGGTAAATGATGAATCTTTTTACTTAAAATATACACTTAAATGAAAACTAAAACCCTTACATTTGAATTAACAATATATTTTCAAATCAAAGAAAACTGTGAGACTATTATGGTTTTTATGTATTGTCTATGATTTGGGGTTTTAGGTTGTTGGTGCAGGAGCACCTAGGTAGGCTAAGTGTGAAACCTAAGTATTTCTTTATTTTTGGCTTGTAGTGATGCTAGCCACATCACTATTCTAATAATAGGTCCTATGTGGTCCTTAGGTGTGTTTAGGAGACTTGGCAAGACCCAAAGTGACCAAGTTGTAAGAAGTTGCCGACTATTGTCAACTAGGTGACTTAGGTCCGGAAAAGGATAAAATGGTCTAGAAAGGTTCCAATGGCTTTGAATTGTTTATTTGAAGTCATTTTATGCATATTATATGTCTACTTTGTTTTTGTGCCAAATTTGGAGGTCTAACTCCATGTAGAACAAAAGTTGCTGAAATGTTGTCATGTTGTCATGACAACATTTTCTTGCAAAAAGAAACTTTTTGGCATTTGTGTGTTTAGAACGTCCTAACTATTTAGAACAGTTATGGAACTAATGGAGGAGCCTTTAAAAACGTGAGGACAGCCATTTTTAGGGGGTTGGACAAGTTGGTTTTGCATTTTGTACGAATTGAGCAAGTATTTTGTTGCCGGTTTTATGCATTTGAAGGCATTTTTAATAGAGGAGGATTGAATGGCCTGATTTTTGTGTTGGAAAAGTTCTGAAATATTGTTTTTAATCTTTTTGTAGTGTTGGTTTGATCATTTTAATTCGTTTGCATTAGTGTAGAAAAATCTTTTTGTTCTTGGCAAGTTGCTGATCTGAACAGGGCTGCACTTAGAAAATGGGATCTTAGGGCCACTTCCCACCATTGGAAACCTCTGGTATTTTGGGATTTAGAACTAGGATCCATGTACATTATGTATCAAGAAGGAGGGCCCTTGAAAGCATCAGCAAGCATTTTTAAGGTGATGCCCTAGGCAAGCCAAATGCAACTTGGCTAGGAATCACAGTTGGAAAATGAGTTATGGAGAGGATTGAGTGTACAAATACCTTAATCTGGTTGCATAGCGAGTAATGAGAAGGTCTAACCTTGCTCCAGTCCAAAGGAGAGGTCTTTGAAAGGTGTCTAAGGTGGCTTTCCATCACAACAGCGATAAAGCACTTGAAATCCTCATTTTTGGCCTAAAACTGTACTTTCATTGTACGGAAAGTTTGGAGGCTATAAAATTACAGAATCTTGAAGTACTCTAAAAAGGGTATCCAAAAATATAATTTTTTTGTAAGGTTGTTAAGAATTTTTTCAAGAAATCTTGTTTCCAGCTATTTAGGAGGGCTAATTCCTAGTAGCCTTTTTGGAGCAATTTGGTGTATCTTCCCTAGTAGATTGAATGCGCCTATGAAATCAGCAATGTTTAGGGTCATGGATGTTAGAAGGAGTCTAAAAAAAAACCTAGATGAAGAACTAGTACCCTTGGAGCTATAGATGGACTTGAGGGTTAATAGCGGACTGGAGCCGGCTAGTAAGAAATTTGATGTTACTTTGTTGGTGTACCCCCAACTGAAGGATTAGGATCTCTTGAGCAAGGTCCTAGTAATTATAGGGTGTGAAGAAGCCCTAGTGGGTCTAGTGAATGACCTAAGGTAGCCCTGAGAGAGAGCTTGGGGTTTGGAAGCAAGGTTGGGGTGTTACATCAGAGTGGTATCAGAGCCAGTTAAAGATTTGGGAAAGGTAGTTAATGTTGGAAGCCACTGAAGAATAAGTAGGAGAATCCATGATGGTGACAAATGTGGAGTTAGCTAAAGAAGTTGATGAGCAAAGGCAAAGAAATCAGCTTCTTGAAGAAGCACTAGAAGAGGTGAAGCAAAAACTAGATGCAGTTGTAGAGGCAGCCAAGAAAAGAGATGAAGAAGAAGATGGGAATGGTAAAAAGGTAGCAGAGGAAGATATTGTACCTGAACCTGATCCTATCTTGCAAGAAGAGCCCTTCTTGAAGGCAATCAAAGCCTTAGGAGGTAAAGCTTTGGAAGGAGTGCCACTTTTCAGTGGTAAGATGGATATTGATGCAGTTATGGATTGGTTAGAGGGTATGGAGAACCACTTTGAGTGTGAGGGTATCTCAGAGGCACAGAAGGTTAAGGTTGCTAAGTCAAGGCTTAGAGGCTCAGCCTTAACATGGTGGAAGTATGTACAAGATGAAAGAGTCAGCATGGGCAAGAATCCAATTGCAAATTGGAGTGCTATGGCAAACAAAATCAAGGAGAACTTCCTACCTGAAGACTTTGAGATCCAACTCCATAAAAAGAGGCAAGGACTGAAGCAAAAAGATCTTGATGTGACCTCCTACACTGAAGAATTTCAGAGGTTGTGTTTGAGATCCAAGAAGCAAGAAGAGGAGTCACTCAAGGTGGCAAGGTATCTTGGTGGCTTGAAGTGGAACATTCAAGAGGAGCTTAGCTTATGGGCCCCTACCACTATCCAAAGATGTCATCAGCTAGCTTTGAAGGTAGAAGAAAAGAACAAGAGGAAAGGAGATTCTAACTTCAAAGATAGAGGCAAAGGCAGAAATCAGAAAAATCAAAGAGGAGGCTACCAAGGCAAAGGTAGTGATCAAAAGAGCCAAAGTGAAAGCAAACCCATGGAGCAAACTATTGACCACTCTTCAAGAGGTGGTTATAATAGAGGGAGAGGCAATCAAGGAGGATCAAGTAGGGGTAGAGGAGGTAGGAGCAGCTCTTACTTTGCAACAATGAAGTGTTACAATTGTGGTCAACTAGGCCATCCTGCCTATAGGTGCCCGGACAAACCCTCTTCCTCAAGCCAAGATAAAAGGCTAGCATATGCACAAGAAGATAATAGAAGTTGCAAGGATGTTGACATAGACCATATTGAGTCTAAAAAAGGTGAGAATCTTATGTTTAGGAGGGTGTTGATCAAGCAACCAGCTTCTAATGAGCCTAGACATAGAAGAGCATTGTTTAGGATCAAGTGCAAGATCCTAGGAAAAGTATGCAAGGTGGTGGTTGATTCTGGATCAACTGATAATGTAATATCAGAGGAGGCTATTACAAAGCTCAAATTGAAGAAGATACCTCATGAAAACCCTTACAAGGTCACATGGCTTAACAAAGGGCAAAGCATCCTAGTGAATGAACAAGCATGGGTGGACTTCTCAATTGCAGGATATAAAGACCGCTTATTATGTGATATTTTGCCAATGGATGCTTGTCATCTTTTGCTAGGGAGACCTTGGCAATTTGATAGGGAAGTGGTCTATGATGGCAAGGAAAATACCATAACATTTAAGAAAGGAAGCAAGACCTTCAAAATTCAGTCATTGTTAGAAGGGGATGAACCACAGTCCAAGGTGCCTAATGTGCTGCTATGTGGAGAGAAAGAGTTTATTAGAGACCTCAAGCATGAGGAGAGCCAAGGATTTGCAGTCATACTAAAGGCTGCAAGTGAAGAAAAGCCATTCCAAGAACCTTTACCAGCAGAGGTACAAGAGTTGCTTGTAAAGTATAAGGAGATTGTTAGTGATGGTACACCAGCTACCCTACCACCAAGAAGAGTTATCAGCCATCAAATTGACTTTGTTCCAAGTGCCTCACTACCTAATAAGGCAGCCTACAAGTTAACCCCAGATCAGAACCTTGAAGTGGCAAGACAAGTCCAAGAGTTGATGGACCAAGGTTTGATCCAAAAGAGCATAAGCCCTTGTGCAGTCCCGGTGGTTTTGGCATCCAAGAAGGGAGGAAAATGGAGGTTGTGTACTAACTCAAGGGCCATTAACCGCATTACAATCAGGTATAGGTTTCCTATTCCAAGAATTGAAGACCTTATGGATTGTCTAGGAGGTGCTATGTGTTTCACTAAGCTGGACTTGAAAAGTGGGTATCACCAAATTAGAATAAAGGAGGGAGATGAATGGAAGACAGCATTTAAGACTACTGGTGGTCTTTATGAATGGCTTGTGATGCCATTTGGTCTTTCCAATGCCCCTAGCACCTTCATGAGGCTCGTGAATGAAGTGCTCAAAGACTTCACAGGCAGATTTGTGGTGGTGTATTTGGATGATATCCTCATCTACAGCAAGACCAAAGAGGAACATGTCAAGCATGTAGAAGCAGTTTTGAAGAGGCTTCATGAGGAGAAGCTATCTATCAACCTTGAGAAGTGTGACTTCTTCAAGCAAGAGTTGGTGTATCTAGGCTTTGTGGTGTCTAAAGGAACTTTGAAGATGGACAAGGAGAAAGTTGCTGCTATCCTAAGTTGGCCTACACCTACCACATCTAGTGAGGTAAGAAGTTTCCACGGTTTGTCTCAATTTTATAGGAAGTTCATTAGGAACTTTAGTGGTATTTGTGCACCATTTCTTGATACCATAAAGGGGGGAGTCAAGTCCAAGTTTAGGTGGACTTTAGAGGCTGAAAAGTCATTTGATATGTTAAAAAAACAAGTAGCTACTCAACCCATCCTAAAATTGCCTAGCTTTGAAAAGTTGTTCACCTTAGAATGTGATGCAAGTGGCCTAGCAGTGGGTGGGGTGTTGAGTCAAGAAGGTAGACCAGTAGCCTTCTATAGTGAAAAGCTAAATGAGGCCAAGAAGAAATACTCATCCTATGATCTAGAATTGTATGCCTTAGTCCATTGTCTTAGGAAGTGGAGACACTATTTGTTGCCAAAAGAATTTGTTGTGTTTACAGATAATCAAGCTCTTAGCTACATCAACACACAGGAGAATTTGAGCAACAGGCACTTGAAGTGGATGGAATATTTGCAGGCCTTCACCTTTACAATCAAGCATAAGAAAGGACAAATGAACAAGGTTTCTGATGCATTAAGTAGAAGGGTTTTAACAGTCCAAGAGATTCAGCTCCATAGCATTGGAGTGGAGAGTTTTCAGAATCTTTACAAGAATGATGAGGACTTTGCTGAAGCCTATAAGGTATGCATGGATTTTGGAAACCACTTTCATAGCAGATTTTCAGAATACACTTTGCAAAATGGGTTGCTATTTAAGGGTACCCAGTTGTGTGTACCAAGAGGTTCCATGAGAGAGAACCTAATACAAGAGAAGCATAATGGCAGCTTGAGTGGGCATTTTGGTATCAGCAAGACAATAGAACTAGTGCAAAGGTTCTATTATTGGCCTAAATTGGTCAAAGATGTAACCAAGTATGTGGAGCAATGTATGGTGTGTATGAAGGCAAAAGGAGGAATGAACAATGCAGGTCTTTACCAGCCCTTACCAATTCCTAGCAGACCATGGGATTGTGTAAGTATGGATTTCATTGTTGGTTTGCCTAAAACTAAGCAAGGGTATGATAGCATTTATGTTGTTGTTGATAGATTCAGTAGAATGGGACATTTCATTCCATGTAAGACAACTAATGATGCAAGTCATATAGCTCATTTGTTTTTCAAAGAGGTTGTAAGGATTCATGGACTTCCATTAAGCATTGTGTCGGATCGAGATGTGAAATTCATGAGTCACTTTTGGAAGACTTTATGGAAGAAGCTTGGCACTAACATGTCTTTTGGTTCAGCTTACCATCCTCAAACTGATGGTCAAACTGAGGTGGTTAATAGAACTTTAGGTAACCTTCTTAGGTGCCTAACTAAGGAGTATGGTCAGACTTGGGATGTTATCATCTCACAAGCAGAATATGCCTACAATGATAGCAAGAATAGGACTACCGGAAAGAGTCCTTTTGAAATTGTTTATGGCATGCACCCAAGAGGTGTGTGTGAACTAAGGTGTCTTGGAAACATGGATCAAATTAGTGGTCAAGCTGAAGACTTTGTACAAACCATGAAGGAGATTCAGGAGCAAGTCAAGAAGACTATTCAAGACAACACTCTAAAACTCAAAGCCAAGGTGGATGAAAAGAAGAAGGATGTTCAGTTTGTTGTTGGGGAATATGTGATGGTCCATTTGAACAAAGCAAGGCTTCAAAAAGGCATTCCTACTAAGTTACAAATGAAGAGGGTAGGGCCTTGCAAAATATTGGCTAAATATGGAGCAAATGCCTATAAGGTAGATTTACCTTCCGATTTGGGCATATCCCCTATTTTTAATGTGCAAGACTTTGTGGCATACAAAGGTGACCCATCTCAGCTCAGTCCCGATGTTCATGAAGATCTTGAACTTTCTTCAACACCTACAAACAACAAGTTGGAGGTAGAAAAGGTGTTAGATTCAAGGGTAAGGAAGACTACAAGGCACAAGGTTTACATGGAACACCTCATCAAATGGAAGGAGAAACCAATTTCAGAGGCTACATGGGTTGCTGAGACAGAGTTCAAGAAGGTTGGCATACCTCTAGATTTGTTGCAAACTGATCCACCTTGAGTTCTTTGTTGGAGGGGGGAGTATGGTGCAGGAGCACCTAGGTAGGCTAAGTGTAAAACCTAGGTATTTCTTTATTTTTGGCTTGTAGTGATGCTAGCCACATCACTATTCTAATAATAAGTCCTATGTGGTCCTTAGGTGTGTTTAGGAGACTTGGCAAGACCCAAAGTGACCAAGTTGCTAGAAGTTGCCGACTATTGTCAACTAGGTGACTTAGGTCCGAAAAAGGCTAAAATGGTCTAAAAAGGTTCCAATGGCTTTGAATTGTTTATTTGAAGTCATTTTATGCATATTATATGTCTACTTTGTTTTTGTGCCAAATTTGGAGGTCTAACTCCATGTAGAACAAAAGTTGCTGAAATGTTGTCATGACAACATTTTCTTGCAAAAAGCAACTTTTTGGCATTTGTGTGTTTAGAACGTCCTAACTGTTTAGAACAGTTATGGAACTGATGGAGGAGCCTTTAAAAACGTGAGGACAGCCATTTTTAGGGGGTTGGACAAGTTGGTTTTGCATTTTGTACGAATTGAGCAAGTATTTTGTTGTCGGTTTTATGCATTTGAAGGCATTTTTAATAGAGGAGGATTGAATGGCCTGATTTTTGTGTTGGAAAAGTTATGAAATATTGTTTTTAATCTTTTTGTAGTGTTGGTTTGATCATTTTAATTCGTTTGCATTAGTGTAGAAAAATCTTTTTGTTCTTGGCAAGTTGCTGATCTGAACAGGGCTGCACTTAGAAAATGGGATCTTAGGGCCACTTCCCACCATTGGAAACCTCTGGTATTTTGGGATTTGGAACTAGGATCCATGTACATTATGTATCAAGAAGGAGGGCCCTTGAAAGCATCAGCAAGCATTTTTAAGGTGATGCCCTAGGCAAGCCAAATGCAACTTGGCTAGGAATCACAGTTGGAAAATGAGTTATGGAGAGGATTGAGTGTACAAATACCTTAATACGGTTGCACAGTGAGTAATGAGAAGGTCTAACCTTGCTCCAGTCCAAAGCAGAGGTCTTGGAAAGGTGTCTAAGGTGGTTTTCCATCACAACAGCGATAAAGCACTTGAAATCCTCATTTTTGGCCTAAAACTGTACTTTCATTGTACGGAAAGTTTGGAGGCTAAAAAATTACAGAATCTTGAAGTACTCTAAAAAGGGTATCCAAAAATATAATTTTTTTGTAGGGTTGTTAAGAATTTTTTCAAGAAATCTTGTTTCCAGCTATTTAGGAGGGCTAATTCCTAGTAGCCTTTTTGGAGCAATTTGGTGTATCTTCCCTAGTAGATTGAATGTGCCTATGAAATCAGAAATGTTTAGGGTCATGGATGTTAGAAGGAGTCTAAAAAAAAACCTAGATGAAGAACTGGTACCCTTGGAGCTATAGATGGACTTGAGGGTTAATAGCGGACTGGAGCCGGCTAGTAAGAAATTTGATGTTACTTTGTTGGTGTACCCCCAACTGAAGGATTAGGATCTCTTGAGCAAGGTCCTAGTAATTATAGGGTGTGAAGAAGCCCTAGTGGGTCTAGTGAATGACCTAAGGTAGCCCTGAGAAAGAGCTTGGGGTTTGGAAGCAAGGTTGGGGTGTTACATCAGTTGTCCTAGTATTGACCAGTCTTAGGATGTTACTAGAGGCTTAGGAGTTATGAGTTTGTGATGTCATGTTGATGTTTTGATCTCAATATTTTAACCCAATCATGGTAATGTGATGATATGCTCTATGATATGTTTGTATTTAATGATTGTTATTGCTTTCTAGTGTTCTTGCATGACACTAAGGTGAATGTATGACCTACCTGACTTAACCATTTTTGAGTCCTCAATCAGTTATACTTGGGTTACTTTCCAATCGCCTTAATCGCACTGAAGTTCTTGCTTTGATCTTGCTGATGTCATGTTGTGACATGTTTGACTTAACCATTTTGAGTCATTGATTAGTATTATTGAGATGCTTTATGGTTGCTAATTGAGAACCGATGGGTATTGTGATTTATCTTGGGATGCTTTCCAGTTGCTTGTAGAGAACTGATGTGATTATTGTGAATTATCTTTTGATGCTTTCCAGTCACTTGTATAGGGTTGAGGTGATTTTTATATGATTATTGATTTGTGCTTTTATGAACCTAGGGTAGGTTATCTACATGTGGTGTTAGAAAGTGGCTTGCAATGGGGGTCGAGGCCCTAAGTGGCTACCAAGGTAACTCATTGTAAGTTGTTTAATAAGTGAAAACATCACACTAAATGAGATTAAAATGAACCTAATAAGATTCTTTGTATGTTCTCGCCCATGCCTTGAGTACTAGTACAAACTAGGATGGGAGTTGAGAGAACACTTGGTTGTGACCTTGCATTCTGTAGTATGCCTTGTCAGTACAAGAGGATACCAGTGGCCATATAGGGATCACTAGGGGACTAGGGTCCTGAGAGATAGACATGGTAACTCTAGCATGATTCATGTGATGACACTTTCATGCTTACATAGTAGGTTTCCTATGTGTCTTTGTGTGCCTCTGGGAATTAGATGTTGACCTATCTTAGAACCTTTGAGTTAGATTGCTTTTAGGATTTCTTGGACTTAGAGAGTATTTTTGATATGTGGTTTGATAACATGTTTGGGACTTGAGACTATCTCCTTAGTACAGTGGGAGTGGGCCATTTAGGTTCCACATGATCGGGTGGTAGTGCTTTTTACTCTTACCTTTGAGATCCGTCTGTAGTGGTCATGGCTGGGACATTCCTTGTCTGCATTTCCTTTCATTCTATCTATGTATCATTATGTTGGATGGTTATATTTCATGATGGATGTGTATATCTTTTATGGTGGATGGTTTCTTTTATTGTATTGTACTTTGTATCATGGATCTGAGGAGGATGGTGTATTTCTAGTTCTACGTATGCATATTCTTTTAGCCTTTCATACCCTTAGACATGTACAATGGATGATTGAGCATTTCGGATTTCATTTTCCAAGAGGCATTCGAAAAAAATGTATATTATTAAAATAGACATTGGACTTTTAATTATTCTTTCATGTGGATGTGGTAATTGTTAGACTTAGTTTTAATTAAATTAAATGTAATTCAACATAATGGGATCCTTAAGAAATGTAACCTATTATGTATGCTTTTAGTTGATTGTATGTTATTGCTTCCACTACTATGTGTTTGATGTGAATGATTTAACTATCTTGTTTCAAAAAAAAATGTTTGGAAAACTTTTTAAACTTTAGGTTATTTCTTTTGGATCCCTTGGTGGGGTGTTACGTACTACCTTAAAATCACATGATAGCACACACATACATGTTCTTACTTACCATACCTTGGCATCACATGAATTTGATCCTGCCAGTAGATACTTCATATTTACCTCCTATCATTCTCATACAATGTTCTCCTATAAAATTATGATTTATTAACTCAACTCTTCTTTAACCATATTTAATTATAGGTAACAAATAAGTAATCATACATACCATCTAACATGTGGTGGATTTTAAGTAAGTAATTCATCTAAGTTTTCTCATTAATCACCTAAAAAAATTTAATGGATCCATATTTCTCATTTATGTGACCTAGCCCTCATGCTCATCTCATCACTACAATATTTTAAAAGGAATTTTAATTCAAACAAATGTTACATCTTAACATAAATAAGCATTCATAGTTTCATTTATGTAAGTGTGCTTAATCTGGGAAAAAGCACTAACTATGATGTATGACTTTCTCGTCATCTAATAATCACTAATAGATAAGCACAACACACACAAAAATAAGGCTGAGGTACTTTCTCACCCTACCACCATTAGCTTTATGCTACATTGGGATCCTACCTAACTTGTAGACTTCCCAACCCTACAATGCATATGAGTCTCAACATGATATAAAAGGTAGGAGGTATCTAGTGCAACTGTGAAACTTAATTTTCACATATGTGTAAGTAGAATGAGGCATACATGTGGTAGGGAGATGGCAGGGAGATGGGACACATGGTAGCATATTCAAGAAACATATACACATAGCTTTGGCCAAAGCATTTCAATAACATATTTACATTGGAAGGAATAGAAAAAAGGAAAGAATTGTTGAAAACATATTGATACAAGTATGAAAATGTGTTTCAATCATTTTTTTGTCACTAATGTCAAACCAACTACTTGCTAGTAAGACAATTTCTTAGATGATTTGAGTACTGTCATTTGTTTGATTGATGAAGAGGATTTGATCAAATGAGATAACAATAGCACCTAAAGGAAAGGTTGAGTTATGATATGGAAAAGGAGTACAAGGATTAGTTAAGACAGTGATATTGTAGTGCATTAATAATCTACTTGTGGTTGCAAAGGATGGATACATTGATTAAGTTTAGAAGAACAAGTTAAACAAAGTATGTCTACCAGGCTCAACAATCTACACCATAGGTGTTGAGAAAAGTTAGTGTAAGTTGACTAGTAAACTAGTTAGAGCCGAGAAAAAGTAAAATTTTAGTGTATGTCAAGTGATACAGTGTAAGCCAAGTAAATTTTAGTTGATGTCGAGCACCAGTAAAAATTAGTTCATATCGAGTTTTTTGATAGTGGATGTCAAGCAACATAGCATGTACCAAGCATCAGAAGCAAGTAAACCCTGAGTGTTGGCATTATGAGAAAGATAGTGAATTTGATGAATCTAAGCTAACAAGTTTGATTTCTTGGATTGTGTGAACTATGTGGAAGATAAGCTTGACAAGATGGTAGCATAGAATTCAAGGTGAACCATTTTGAAGTGAATTCAAATAGGATTGGAGGAGAAGTTTCTAGAAGGGAATAAAATAAAATGATAGATAGATTCATTGAATTCTACCTAATCCATCCTAACTCTAAAATGGATGATAGAGGATGAATGGAATAAGATCAAAATTTTCTATGTATAGAGATGACTGGTTAGAAGCAAGGGTTTTCATGTGCAAGAACCTAAGGAAGACAAGGAGTCTAGGGTATTCCTTCATTCAATGACCTAAGAGAAGAGATCATTATTGGCAAGAAAAGCAAGAAGGCTTAAGGGTATGGATGATTAAAGAGTGAACGAGATATCAGAGGTGAAGTGTGTGAAATCCAAGAAGAATAAAGGACTAAAAAAAAAGATTTGTAATCTAAAAAATGGAGTTGTAAGTTGTTATCAGATCAAGCCTTACTATTACTTTCTAATCATTGTATTAGTCTAGGGTAAATCTTTTGGATTAAGGTTGACCTAATAGTCATTTGTAAATATTTTAACTGAGTGGCATTCCAAGTGAATGATCTAAAGTCCTCTAACAAGGCTCACTCCTAATAAGGTGATTGAAATCCTCTAACTAGGTCACATTTAACAGTGTACATTGTAACATTTAATAGGATTGGCTTTTCATAGGGCATCACTTCAGAAGAGTGAGAATGAGCAGCATGTTATTGGTGGTTAATCCCAAATTGGGTTTCCATGTTAAATCATTGTGTTGAATGTGTTATTGAATCTGTTATGTTTCGTGCTTACATTTCTGCAAAGTTGATTTGATTGTAACCTATAAGTTTAAGTGACTGTATAATCTAATGGATGCATGCATGATGAAAATGTTTTATGGATATGGGTTCGCTAATTTGTGAAAAGTTTTATTTGTACATCTAAACATTGGATAACTGATTCAACACCCCCCCCCCCCCCCAAGTTATTCTAAAGAATTCTAGCTATTGGTATCAGAGCCATATGCTTAAGAGGACTAGTTTGAAGGTACTAGAAGCAAAAAGATCAAGATGTCAAAAAGAGGGGTACCAAGCTTAATAGAGATAACTTCCCTTTATGGAAAATTCTGATGAAGTTACACCTAGGAGGTCCTGGAGATCATGCATAATCTACCATCACCATAGAGCATGTTGATCTTGTTGGAGCCCTAACTGTTGAAGATCTAAAAAATAAGAAAGAACACAACCAAGCAATGTTGGAGATTTCCTTTGCCCTAAGTTATGCTGAGTTTGATGACATCAAGGGTTATGACATTGCAAAGAAAATGTGGGATGCTCTTCATACTATTTATGGAGGAGACACAAATTTTCTAAGAGCCAAATCTAAAAGTCTTAGAGGTAAGTTCGATGATATGAGAATGTAAGAAGGAAAGAATATTGCTCAATATTGCTCTAGGATAAAAGATGTTAATGCAATAAGAGGATCTAATGGTAAAATAGATGATGAGATTGCACTAAGAAAAATTCTGAGAACATTGATACCCATATATGTTGTTAGAGTTTCTGCAATACAAGAACTGAGATGTGTACCAAGTCTAATTTAAATCTTGAAGGTCTAGTAGATAGGCTCACTTCTTTTAAGCTATCTAATTTTTATAATTTCAAATTTGACAATGTTGAATCTACTTTCAAAGCTAAGCTATCATTGAAGGAACCTAATGAGAAGAAGAAGAAGAAGGTATAATATGTGTCTAGTGATAGTGATACTAATGAGGAGGATGTGGAACAACTTGAAGCACTACTAGCAAGGACATTTCACAAAAGTAAAGGAAAGTTCAAAGGTAAGTTACCTATCATATGTTTTAATTGCAATGAGTTTGGTCATATTGCTACTAGATGTCCAAAGAAGAAGAATTACAAAGGAAGAGACAAGTACAAAAGTAGAAGAGATGAAGACAACAAAGATTACAAAGACAAATTCAAGAAGTCTTGCTACATTGTTGAAGAGGAAACTAAAGATGGATCTAATGATCATGATGATGAAGTGGTGTATGTTGCAATGAAGGATGAGGCAACTACACTAGTGTCTTGTCTAAACAGAATGATAGATGGATCATCGAAAGTGAGTGTTCACATCACATGACTAGAGATAAAAGTAAGTTCATTACCTTAAAATATTATGACGGAAATAGTGTAAGGTTTTGAAATGATGCACCCTATCTAAATGAATAATTAATTATTAACACATAGCCTATCACTCTTCTTAAGATAGTTAAAGTTAGGCATTGAGTTTAGACTATAGGTAGAAATTGATGTCTTATATCTAACCATTTTTTTCTCTAGCTACCATCTTTTAAAATATGAAATTTTATCTCAACCTCAAGGAAGATAAAGCATTACTTTATAACCTTGAAGTAACGTAAAATTTCACCCTTGAGTACACCAACATAAGAAACTTCATTTTCCTTGTAACATGATAGATATATCTCTTCTACAAGAGCATGCATATAAAGTATGATCATGGAAAAATAAAACATTTGAAGACTCACAAAAGTGTCTTTTAAGCATTACCCTTGATATGTAAGAAATTATATAATCTTGCATGTAAACATGGTATATTGTCAACTTAATTGAACTCAAACACAAGTCAACACAAAATATCGATGGACTTCTTTTATACACATGTTAATAAATATTTTAAAGAATCTTCCATACAATTTCTAAATAATTCCACATACCATTATCCACCATTCTAAATTCATAATTCTAAGAAAAATAAATCCCACCTAATAAGTAGCCAATTCATACTACTTTTAATCTAAAGCATGAGTAACTATTTCATAGTTCTAACTTAACATCTAATCTACATTCTTATACACTATTTATCTCAAATAAATCTATCTCATAGTTGTCACACTGAGTTGTTCCCAAGTAAAATGCAATAGTTATGTGTGTCCTAAAGCAATTATATTGTGCTAAGAGATAGTTTATATATAAGAATAAAGATAATAATAAATAATTTTGTCAAATATTCATACTTTAAACACTTGACATGGATTCATTGATTAAATCCCATAAGTTTGATTATAACCAAAGATGTTATTAAAATTAAATAAACACTTATGTATTGAGATAAATAAATTCAAAGGAGAAGATAAAAGAATGCAATCCTTAATACAACACAAATAATATTACAAGGGATGATCTCCTAAAATCTATAGTCAATAGCTTGGTATGGCTGAGGATAGAAGATTACACATGCATCTATTGCAACCATCACTATGCTTGATGCATACATTATTTTCCTACATCTCATCCAATGAATATCATATTCATGCCCTTATGGTTATATTGGCACCATTAATGATTGTATGATTGTATGATCTTTCATTGTCCCTTAATAAGGATCAATGATGAAAATAAGGACCAAGTAAGATCTTTAAACTCTGTACTTTGTATTTTCATTTTAGATGGCATCCTAGTCCTTGCATTTTTTAAGAGAGTTCCTCCATAACACTAAAGTTAGGTACATATAGTCATTATTTCTTAATGTTCAACAACAATGATCTCACCTACTCTTGAATCATCTGTCAATCATCCTATCATCCTCTTCTTCATCTATCTCCTTCATCTTATAATCAGGGGGTTAGTTATCATATCATCACATCTAATCTATCAAAAGTGCTAAGTTTTTAAATCATTTGATACATACCAGCATAAGAGCTTATGGCATATGACACAACACAACAATAAGAGGTATCCATATCATAGTGCTAGAGGAATTATCTATCAACATCTCATATGCATAAAGGACTAGTACAAGAAGATAAGTATCCATAGCATGAGTATCACAACATCAAAGAGATCATTTATACACAATGATAAATTTTTGAATCTACTATCTCATATATAAATGATATATCAATACACAACACAAACGAGATCCAAAATTTGGATGAGTAAAATAGTCAAAACTCTATAAAATTTAGATATATCTAAGAGCACTCCCCATAATAGTACCTCACTTTAGCTCTATGCCTATTTTCATCTTGGTAATCTTTATCCCCACTATCTCCATACCCTTTAGAATAGGGGTCTACAACAAAACATGAAAGAGATCTCATGCTAAGATCTAATCTACTAATCACACTATATGGGGACAAAATAATCTCCAAAAAAAATGAACTAAAGACGAAACAAAGTCAAACTTTTTTTTTTTCAAATTCATGAAAACATAATGATTTTATTTCAAAAAATATGTTGTTTTTGATTGAAAACTATGCAGATCATGAAGATCAAATGCTGAAATTTTTAGATCAATCCATATGTTTTCAATTTTTTGAAAATTGGTCAACTGGACAATTTGGAGGGAGGATAGCGTCATCCCACTATATTTATGGCTACTAAACTATTAATGTCAAATCATGAAAATTTCACTTCTATTAGAAGGTCTTTCCCAACTAAGGTTGATGAGTTTATATAGCATAACTATAATATAGGGCAGTCCTCTACCTCTTAGACTAACTATCAACCTAGTGACTGAGATGTGCTCCTAGACCCATACATATTCTATCAAAACTTTAATAGACCAACTTGTACCTTCGTAGTAAGCTACATCATGTAGCTCTTGGTAAAGGTTGCATGAGATACTCAAACCCCATGCAATGTATCAGGGATGTAATAAAGTCAAACTTTTTTTTCTAGATTCACGAAAATGTAGCAATTTCTTTTCAAATTTATTTTTGTTTTCGACTAAAAACTATGTAGATCATGAAGATCAAATGTTATAAAAATATAAAAATCTATGATGTTTTTTATTTTTTGAAATTTGTTCAACTAGATAGTTTGTAGAGAGGATAGTCATATCCCACTATATGTATGACTGCCAAACTATTGATGTCAAATCATGAAAATGTCACTACCAGTAGGTCTTCTCCAACTGGGGTTGATGAATGTATATAGTATATCTATAAATATAGGGTTGTCTTTGCCCCTTAGATTGACTATCGACCTAGTTACTGAGATGTGCTCCTAGACCTATACATGTTCTATCAAAACTTTAATAGACCAACTTGTACCTTCCTGGTAAGCTACATCATGTAGCTCTTGGTAAAGGTTGCATGAGATACTTAGGCCCCATGCAAAGTATCAGGGCTACAATAATATAACCATTCTACCCCATAACACTAAAAACCATGTTTATTTCTATCTACACCTAGCACACATCCTATCAAAGAACAAAGAATACATGCCATTAGGCCATCAAACAACACCCATTTCATAGAGGTTATGCCCTCTTCAAGGGTTTGATCAAAATATACTTTCTTGTATGCCAATGTAAACATCAATATCGTACGTCATATAAAAAACCAAGAGCAAGTAAGAACACAACATTGATATATATTCATAGTATCATCAACACATAGAACATAGAATTTGATACACATCCTCCAATATAATGGTGACCTCATTGGTTAGTAGGTGGAACATGTTATGTATAGAATGAAATCTCTCTATAAGTTATGTCAACAATCCACGGTTTAACTAGATATAGGGTGAATGTAATAGGGACTTTCATCCTGGCTAATCAAATACTACAAGCTCCTAGTCATCTAAATGCCTAACCAAGTAAAGGCCTATGGGATAGGGGAACCAAATATGGAAATCTGGGAAACATTTCTAAATTACATAGAGTGAAAACATGTCAAAATCTATCAACAAGATATCAAATTGCATCTAAATATGACAAGAAATGACTGAAGGAAATTAAAAAGTACATATGCCTAATAAAAATTGTAACTAAGTGACTAAATGGATTGTATGATATTACATGCTAATCCAGACTCATTGTACAATATTTCATGTTAAGTCATATGATGAAGCATGCTCTTGTGATAAATTGCATGAGATGGTGCAATATGTGGGTGCTTATCATGCGATAAATTGGTAAATACTAGTGTGTAATGATATATCATATGATAAACCCTATAACTATGTGAAATGAAACTTACTATCACATGATAAAATGGTTAAACTCACCTAAAACATGCAAAAATCTTCCTAAAAATGAAAAAATTGAGCTCAAATTTCAATCACTTACTGGTGGTTCATAATATTGAGGCCAGTTGTGCCTCCTTCTTAATTCAAAATTGTGATCTCGTAGTAGAACTTGCACTTTTTCTCTCAAAATGCTATGATCCAACAAAAGGATGAATATGCAAATGGTTTGAGAATGTCCCATTTTGGCATCTTATATGACTTTTGACCTAATTTTCAACTATCTTGAATTTCCATGAAATTTGCACCCTTACCTAATTTTGACACTTTGATTCCATTTCTAGGATCAATATTAAAATTTGGAATCATCTTACTTGTCAAAATCATGATTTAAGTTCCTTTGGTCTAAAGTAGTTGACTGTCATTTAGAGACATCTTTTTCAAAACTTGAGGAAAAATCATGAGAATCTCTATAAAAGTCCCATAATTTTACCAAATCTCAACGCTACTCCATTTTGGTCAACCTTGGTCAAACCATTTAGACTAGGGAAATTTTTCATTGCTAAGTGGTCAAACTTGGTCCAAATACTTTTCTAATCTCTCAAATTTGATTACCAATCATCTTAGACCCTATTTAATCTAAATTTAATCAAATCTATCTCATGTCTACAATCTCTTAAATATCATTTTGGTTTAAATCCCAAGGGGGTAGAATATCCTATCTGCAAATTAGTTATACTATCATCACCAGGGACATCTCAACTTCATCACTTCCCATCAAATTAAGATTCTTCAACCTTTTGCATGAGTGGTTTCAATGTATCACATCAAATTTCTTAGGGAAGGTGCATAATCCAATCAAGGGCATATCAGTTCTCATCCCACCAAATCAATCAGATTTTGTTTGATCAACCAAATTAGTCTTAATTTCTAATTTCATTTCTTTACATCAAATTGTGCATTCAAGCTTTGTCCACTGGTTCTAGCCCAATCAAGTTCATATTCGATGTAACTAGTATTTCATTAGATGAAGTTCAAAATCAATTCCTGTCAAGCTCACAATTCTTTATTTTATCAAGTTTGGATTTAGTATATTTCAGCTCAGGCTCACCAATCTTCATTTGATCAATTTTGGAGCCACTTATTCTAAGATCACTTCAAAACAATTGTTCGAAATCATCATATTATTTTACTCAATGTGCACGCTCATGCAATTACTCAAAGAGGGGAAAATGTAATTACCTAGTTTTGGTCTAGCAAACTATATGACCCCTTTCTAAATATTTAAATTTAAATTTTAGATCACTTTTATGTATTAAAGAAATTTTGCATGACTATTTAATAAAAAATCCTTGATCAAATCATCAATTTATTATTTATTTGATTATATCATAAAGTTTGACCACTTTATCCTAAGTTTATTTAATTAAAAAAATATGTCCCCTTCTAATTAAATAAAAAGACTCATTTATTTTAAGTTCACATGAAAAAAAAATCTATAATGAAAACTGCACCACTTAAAGGTGAACTTCCCCATGTGAGTGGAATCTTTTGAATTTTCTAAAAATGCTTTTGCCTCTTTATCTCAACCACTCATTGCTTGATCTCTTCATCATAGCCTTTTCTTTTTCCTCTTAAGACACCAGTACATGGATCAACCAAGAATCAATCTCCCCCATTGCTTATTATTTTGCCTCTTAATCTTGATTGTTTGCTTATTTCTAAAATCCTTTAAAAGAATCCTCTCTCCTTAGTCTCTCGTATGAGTCTTAGTTTGTTCTATTGGTATGTTATCATTTTTTCATTTTAATTATTGAGCATCGTACATCATCATCTAGCTTAGTTTTTTAAATTTCCTTTCTTACACACACCATAGAGAATCTAGCTTAATTAGAATGGCACATTAACTCTCATCCATGTTAGCTTAGCTTTTACTTGCATCCTTGTATTTCATTTAGCTTTCTTTACTTCATCATTCATGCATTCATGGAAATCATTTGATTATTTCACACTAATTGCATGTAATCTCTTTGAGTCTTCTATTTCATATTGCATCGTACTAGGATCTTGCTTGTTTGGTTCATTTAAGATTCACCTCACCATCTATTTGATCTTTGCATGTTATGACTTGGAAGCTATAAGCCTTCATTTGGGGATTCAAATCCATTGGATCTTTTGAACATAAGGGTTTATATAAGTAACCACATTTTTAGGGCATAATAGGTTATGAGTTTAAGTTTTTAAAAGATATAATGATAAGAATATCAGGTTTATCAAGAACTATGTATGTACAGATAGAGTCTTGTTGGATTCATAATAAATCATACTAGATCGATGATCAAATATTTTTTACAATATATTATGGTTAAGATGGTCTTATCATATCATATCATATAAATCCTTGGTTGAGGTTATCATAAATAATTGAGAGTTGAATTATGTTACACTTTATATGTTATCCACCTTTTGGAGCCAACTTGCTTAAGTCATGAGATCAAGTATAAGAGATTGATATTATGACCTATTTGGAAGCTATGGGATGAGAAAACTTCATGATGTTTTGTGACATGTTATTTATATAGAAACATACATTTGTATGGTTAGGTTGATCAAAGTGCACTTATAAGAAATTGTTTAGGCATAGGTAATGTTACTATTTAGTTTGAATTTTTTATTATGGCCCACCTTAGGGTTGTATCCCTTTCATTGTAATCAACTGGGTTATAGTCCACTTATTTCTTATTTAAGGAGTTTTCTCTAGGTTGTAAGCCTAAATTCCTATGAATTTGCTCAATTTATACTAAAACCTTTAATAGGGTAATTTACTTCTATAGAATAATATGTGTGGGTTTTATTCCCATCATAATTTATACCTTAATTGGGTTTCCACACTAAAATCATGGAGCCATGAATTCTTGGATGTTTACTTTATGGTTTAGTAGTTTGTTTATTTGTTCTAATATTTTATGGTTATGCAAGAAAATTAACATATTTGAAAATCCCAAAGTCTTGATTCAGGCCCCAATGTTCCTTAATCCTAAGAATTGGTATCATAAATTTTTGTACCTCAAAGAAAATCTAACCACTTGAGGAAGGTCCTAATGGATGATTAGGTGATAATTTTTAGAAATAGCTCTTGATTGTACTTAAGGATGTTGATAAGTCAATTACAAAGAACATGAAATTGATGAACAAGATAAAGGAAACTGATGGATTTATTCAAACTCTCAAAGATTGGTTGAACAAATCTAGATCTAAGAGAAAATAACTTATTGGTCAAATATAGGTAAAAGGAATCACCAATGATTCATCTAAAGATAAATCTGATCAGTACGAGAAATTTTTGAAGGAAAGAGATGAGTTGAAGCATGCAATAGAGATCATGGTCCTAAGGTTATCAAAGAAATTAAAGAAAAGAAGAATGAAAAAAGCCTTTCAAAAGATCCTTGAAGAATAAATTTGATGAATGTCATAAGTTAAAATTTTAGATCAATCAAATACAACTTTTTTAGATAAGACCAAGCATAATGAACAAGAACTTGAAAGAGTGAATTAAGTATTGAGAGGGGAATTCCCTAATATGATTCCACTTATAATCCAAATTAGATTGGCTAGAACCCAGATGGAGAAGAATGCCAATAATAAACTTGAATTGTAAAGGGGAATGAAATATAAGGAAAAATACTCTTTGACCTGGCACTTATAGGATAATATGAATGTAAAATTGAACCAATTGCTTCAAAGAATGTATATCTAGATGCTATGTGTATACAATCAGCCTAATTAAGATAGATATCTAAGATTAATATATGAAAAGGAGATTAAATATAAAAGACTCACCTTGAAATATGTAGAGGGAAATTTATTTTAGCTCCAAAAGTTGTGGGTGAGTCTATTTCTGAATATCTAATCAAGGCATTCCTGAATGAATCAACAAAAGGAACAAAACCCAAAAAATATTTGGTAAGAAGGTAGAAAGGAATAGGTCAACCTAGAAGAAGGACATCTTTCCAATAACAACATAAAAAAATTGACCCAACCTCTCCATAAATATTTCAAATATTTATTCTAGATCTACATGTGAAATCTTTCTATCCTACTCCTACAAACATTAAATGAAGGGTTTTTGTTGTTGGGTTGGATAAGAGCTTGCCTTGGTCATGCCCTAGGTTAAGGAATTAACCATAAATGATAAATGTAAATGTAAATGAATGAAACAAATATTTTAGGATTCACCTTGCTCAAAACCCTTTTCAATAAATATTTTATTTGTAATATATTGTAAATCTTGAATTAGGAATGTAGGATATATCCAAAATTTGTAGTGGATCTACCATAGTCCCACCATGTGCCATGGATGTAAGTGTACATCAATGTAGAAGATGATGAATGCTTCAATGTATATCTCCTCCCTTCATAGCCAATGATGAGATAGATGTTGAAGATTAAATGCCCACAAAGGATCCTTCAAAGCTATATAGAAATCTCCTTGCTCAAATGTTTTAACTCCTTTAATAGATTGATTGTCTTCAAAAGGATATGAATGCTTGAGCTTGAGAGTGCATGAGAATAAGAACACAAGATCATGAAAATGAAGCATCCAAGCCTCTCTATATATGATTTTTTAAGTGGGGAAATAAAATAGGCCAACTAGAGAGAACAATAAAACTAATTAAACCAGCAATGCCTTTCTAGCTTCAAGCCCCAAAATCATTGGGGACTAGATCGAACTAATTGACCTAGTCCTTGACTAGGTCAACCTAGTCTAGAACAAGTTGACCTTAGTTGACCTAGTCTAAGATATTAGGTTAGAGGTGCCATAGAATGAGAAGGAAACCACCAAAATAAATACATGAGGAAATGGAAGAAGATAGGGAAAAGAGGACATCGAGAACTAGTACATTCATGGTCTGAGAAAGGAATTATGGAAAGGGAGATAAAATGCCTTAGAAGGCAAGTGTGTCCATTTTAAGATGGTATAGATATCCCCACTTTAGTAGGACTATGAATCTCCTCAAACTTGTGGTAAAGTAGATCAAGAGAAAAGAGCTAATCTTATCACAATCTAGGAGGCCAAGAAATAATCAAGCCTCTAAGACACTTGAGTCTTTGTCATATCCAAAATAATATTACAAGAGTTGAGCACTAAAAAAGGGTATAGTTACTTGCCCAATAATGTTTATGTTCCTTATTATGAACCACAAAAAAATGGGAAAAGGAAAGAGGTGGGAAGGTCTCCACAAAAAGGGATGGCATTGAATGGTCTAGCAAGTGTGTGTGGCATGCTAGTCAACCCATCGAAGATGAACCAAATGGTCTAGAAAGTGTATGTGGTATGCTAGTTAGTCCATCAAAGGATTCAACTTCAAGTGAACTCCATTTCCCATAAAGAAGAATCGAAAGAAAGCTAGACATAAGTATGTTCAACTTCAAGGGAACTCCATGTCCCAAAAAGAAAAATTGAAAATGAAAACAAGGACCAGGCCTCCCAAACTATCAATAGTTTAGAGAGAGATCTAAAAAGATGCAAATCCCCTAAGCACTATCAATAGTTCCATGAAACTAGAAGGAAATAAAGAGAGATAAAACATGAAATAATAATGCATAGACTTGGGAATAACTTGGAAATCATACCAAGTACTTAAGGCTAAAGTACTCCAAGCTATATATAGAATCCATATTTTTACTTCATGGTCAAAGGATGAGTAGAATGTATGCCCCCATGTTAAAGTGATTCAAAAACCTTAACAAGAGCAATGGATTCAATAAAAGAGTACATGCATCCACTAAAGAAATTTTCCACTATGAGATGTCCCCAAGAGGAGAAACATGTGAAGGGAAATGAGCACATAACGCGCACGCACACACACACAAAGAGAGAGAGAGAGAGAGAGAGAGAGAGAGAGAGAGAGAGAGAGAGAGAGAGAGAGAGAGTATGAAGGCATCTACTAACATTTGGGTTAGTAAGATTATATGATAATATGTAATATTATACCAAGTATGAAATTTTGTCATTCCCAAAAGGAAGTAGAACTATGACACAATGGAGGAAAAACACATAAGAGTTACAAAGAAAAATATTTTTGGGCCAATGACATGTAGACCAAAAAGAATTGGTGCTGCCGAATCATAAGCCACCAAGAAGAAAACACAAGATCATTGGTATGAACAATAATCCTTTCTAAGAAAGGACTTTGGGAGTCACTATGCTCATTACTAGGAGTGATTGTAAGCTATGCAAAAAGCATGTTAGGAAAATCATTATCCCTATCAATTAATCTTTCATCACTACTAACATGTTCATCATCTATAGCATATTTTTTATCAAAACTAATAGAATATAAAATAAGAACAGAATCATCATGTTTGTCCATATGCATAGTGTTACCTTGTTTAGCTTCCTCCAAAGACTCACATATGGTTTGATCAAAGGAAAGTAAAGGTTGAGATGAATATGTAGGTTGAGAAGTAAGAGTTTGAGTTTTAGACTTAGCTTAAGCTTGATGGTTTTTTATGTCATACATACACATCCCTACTTGGTGTGAGAAAAAAATTGGGTCCCTTCTTTTTGGGTGTTCCTTACCTCCTTTGAGGTAAGTTCTTTTGTTTGGTTTTGGTTTTTGATATTTGGGTTTCCACATCCCTATTCCAGGATATGGGACCCTTGGTTATGGATTAAGGAAGTAAGCATTTTTGGCCCTGGGGTAGGAATCCTTAGTTTTTGCAAAAGCTACTTTTGAATCACATAGGATTCTATTCTCGTGTGTCTTTGACGGTGGAAAAAGGTTTCTATGGTCCTAGGACTAGATGTGTAGCAAATATCCTTATGAAGGATAAGTACAATTAATGCATCTTTTAATTATCATGATCGATGGGTTATTTAAGGCACCTAAAGAGATTAATTATCACTTTTTTCTTGAACTCTACAAATAAAAGTTATTGTTTAGGTTGTCATCCTTCCTGTAATTTTTCTTTATGCAAGTCTACGAGGGTGTTTTCTTAGGGTTGGGCCAGTTTTTGTTCATGTACAAATGAGGATTAGTACTAGTGTTGCAAAACTTATCTATATTAGTGCTCAAGATTAGTATTTCATTTTCCCTTCCCCTTTTGTTTGCAGGTTGTGTCATTCTAGTTTTTGTGGGGTCTATTTCCGCCTTTGATTCCTCCTCTTTCCTTTATTTTTGTGGCTACTTTATTTTCCCATCATTTTTGTGTGATTTTTGGTGCTTATAAAAATTCTCTTTTAATAAATTTTGCATTTGGTTTCCTATTTCTCTTCATTAATGGGTAGAGTTGGCTTTGGCTCCACCCTCTATGGTTTTGTAAATTGGTTTGCATTGTTTTAGCAAAATGAGCTAGGTTGTCTAGATTTTTGAACCTCCTCAGGGGCATTCAAAATTTATAGTGCAAAGAACGTCTCACTCTAAGAGGGTAATTTTAGTTTTTTCTCTTTTCTTTGTGTTTCATTTGGTCTGGTGGTGTGAGTTTCTCCTATTTTGTCTTTCCTGGGCACTTGCCCTACTGGGAAGTGGTTTTCACCATTTGGGTTCCCTCTGGTACCATCTTTTGGTCCTAGCTTTCGTGTATGGTAAGATCTCACTAGTCAATTTTTTTTTTCTCAACTAATGGGTCATAGGCATGCCTCCATGGGTGTATGGGTGATGGTTTTTGGCTCTGAAAGATAGAGAATATGGATATGTGTTGAGCTTTCATTTTCCATGATGTTTAATGATAGGAATCCTTTCGATCTCCTCTCTTGAAAAGCTAATCTAGGATCAAATCCAAGGTTCCAGGTGATCTTTCAACCTACTAGAATACACTCAATTGAAGATAAATGTGTTTGTTCATGAGTAGGCCTTTGCTGGTTCAAACTAATTTAGGATCAAATGATCAATCTGCTTGTTGATTTAAAATTAACCACAAGAGAGATTTTTTTTGGTATTTTCAATTTTTTTATTTTTTTAATAAATACAATATAACAATGCAACTATATGAATTCCTAATTTAACCAAGGGTTAGCAAAGAAAATGACAAAGATAAGGTAACAAGAAGTTTAAGA
The DNA here is from genome assembly GCA_028749045.1 of Cupressus sempervirens. Taxonomy (NCBI): domain Eukaryota; kingdom Viridiplantae; phylum Streptophyta; class Pinopsida; order Cupressales; family Cupressaceae; genus Cupressus; species Cupressus sempervirens. Next base: position 98,635,067 of record CM053788.1, read on the forward strand.
AAATAACATGAAAGGGAAATTCCTAACAGACATACGCTACAGAAACAACACATTTGCAAGTTAAGCCTTTGAAAAGATCAGTGGGTAACCAATGAAAATAGGAGAAATTCTTCCTTAATTCCACTCATGCAATAATCAATGGGAATTTAGTAACCATAATATGTTTCACTTTTATCAAACTGCAAGGCCACAAAAAGTGTGCTCATATAAGACAAAAGGCTATCCAGGAACAATATGGTGATCTCTTCTTGAACTAAGTACATCAATAGAATTTGTAGACCCATAGAAAACACCAAAATTAAAAGATCACACAACCAGAACAATGCAATAAAAATATTGACTCAATTAAACTTCATCAACATACATTCACAAAATATAACACACTTAGGCAAGAATCACTACACTCCAAATGCAAGCACCAATAGCATATATTATTGCATCAAAATAATGGTAGCTTGGAATACATATTACATTCCTAAATTTATAGGAAAAAATCTCCTTAATTTTTCTTGAGATTGAGAAATCTCTTTATGCAAATATATGCTTCTAAACTAATAAAAAAATCTATTTATGTACAAACTGACTCTCTAACAAGAGCTAAGTAGGACTCCATCCTTATTTATATCATTTAATGGATGCATGAGCCTTTACATGTCTTAAAAAAAAGAAAGCATGAGAAAATAAGAAGAATAAAGCCATTAGATGATGTAAGAGTCTCTAGAGGTACCAAAAATAAAAGTTCAACCTTCTCTGGATGTTTGTATGAGTTTAACTGCCATCAGAATGCATTTCCAATGCATGGAAGTTTCTAAATTTGGAACTGTTGGTGCACCTTTGACTTCAAAAACTTTCAGCACACCTCAGAAGTAGTGCACTTGCACACCTGAGCACCTAGCGTACCTGAGCACCTAGCATACCTGGAAGCTCAGAAGCTCAATTCACCAAAAAATCAAAGTTCTTAGTTTTGAAAATAGTTTCTGGGTTTTTCTCAAACAAGGTCTAGGAGTAGTCTAGTGTACTTATTTTTCACCTTTTTGATGATTTATACCCTCTTTATACAAACACTTTCATACATTTGAACTCCTACTTCTTCTATCTAAAAATCCCAAGGCCCTTGTGTTGAATCTTGTCATGAATAGTTGCATAAGATGAGGAACCTATTCTGGTTCATGTGTCCAACCTTTATATCTTTGATCTTTAGTGTAAATTGCTCAATTTTTTCTTCTCTTTGTCTACCTAATCCTTCCTGGCCAAAGACCAGGTGATCCAAATTATCCAAAATGATCAAAAGTTTGAAAAATTTTCATATTTTTAACAATATTTTCTAGGTCCTTTTAACTAGCTTTTTCAAAGGTCTTCTACTCAAAATTTCAAGTTGAAACTTTCATCGGTCCCTAAGACTAGGCAGTCAAAGGCTTGCTATCTTAGGGGCTAAAATTATATTTTTAGCTCATCTTTCCAACAATGTAAATGGTTCTAAATTCTAAGCTCTAGGTCAAAAGTTATGACCCTGACAAACTAAGGATGCCCTTTTTATCTATAGAAGCAAACATTAGTTTAGAAAGCTAAAAATTAAACCTTAAACAAACCCTAATTGTGACCAAAATATGACCCAAAAACCAAAATAGTTTTAAAAATATCTAAAAACCATAAAATCCTCTGAAAAACAAAATAGGACACCTGGGGCACCTTAGAGGTGTGCTAGGTGCACCTTTCCCTTATACAAACTCTTAAAATATGACAGCTTGCACCTAGCACACCTCATGGGGTGTGCTAAGTGTGCACCCTTTAACCCACTAGAAGATGTTTAGTCAATATAAAGGTGTAGCTACACACCTTAGATAGGTGTGCAACTACGCACCGTTCACTTGAGCTTGCATTAGTTTAGGTTTTTTTTTAAAAAGTTTTTATACTAAGGTGCACACCTTTTTCACCTCAAGACGTGCAAAATCTATGCACCTTAGCCTTTAGCTTATTTTAATGTGTTGTGTGTGCAGGTGGTGGAGGGTGGAGTGAGTGCATTGGCACACCTCAAGAGCTGCACAAGTGTGTAGCTATGCACTTGCGAGAGGGAAGTGCTTTTGTTAATGACTTAGCACACTAGTGCACCTTGTGAGGTGTGCTAGTTGCACATTTTTACTTTCAAAAAATGACTTTTCTTCTCCAAAACATAGTTTCTAGGGATCTAGGTTTCTAGGTAGAGAACCTGACTAGGTAAAAAATAGTAACTAAAACCCTAAAAGGACTCAAACCCTGGACTAGGGATTCGAAAAGCTAAGAAACAAAGTAGGGGGTCCCCATTTCTAAGCGAAATGGGGCATGTGTTGTGAAACCACAACAATCTGTTGTCACTATTACATTTACATGTGTGACCTCAGTCTTGGTAAGATGAGTGGTGGCTTATTGGTATGATGCCAATACTTCCATGGTGTTCTAGGATGACTATGAGTGGTGGTTTTCCACCTTTGATCATCTACTTGGATGCAACATCCTTCCTCAAGCTGAGTGTCTTGCATCACTCACAACAACTCTATTGGTATTTCGAATTTAAATGGTTTTCATATCAAAAGTACCTAGCATTTATTAATCTCATATGTTATGTGAGAGAATATTAAATAGACATATTTTCAATTACATAAGGATAACTTGATATCATAAGCCACATTGCTAGAAGTCTTATCCAAGCGAAGTATTTTTTGGGTTTCTAGAAGATAGGAAGTGATGTGGTGGTAAGTTTGGAACTATCCATTTTTTGTATTCATGAGGTTTGAAATTGCACAATCTCAAGATTTGAGCATTTTTCCCCCATAAATAGTGTGATATAGTTTTCATGCTTCCAAGTTATGGCTTTAGTTATCATTCTTTTACCTTTTATCCTTCCCCATGTGGCACATATGTCCTCTATAAGGAAGGAAAGATGTGAGACCCCAAAATCCTTAAAATCTTGAGTCTGATAAAAGAGAGGTTTTTTTTTTAAGAGGATCATTATATTAACATGTATTCAGTCTTAGTTGATGCTAATGGGTATTGTCTTTGGATGACCAGAAAAAATGTTTGGGTACCATGGATGGATAGAGACTAATGAAAATTCTAGAAGATGGAGATCACCTAATAAAAAGGGAATCTCCAAAAAAATATTGGAAGATGATTCTTCAAAGATTCTAGGTCAATCAAGTCCTAAGATCTAAACCATGGAAGGATCATTTGTCAGCACAAGAATTGAGACTTCCCAGGAAGGGAAGTTCTAGAGGCAATGTGTTAGCAAATAGAAGGGTGTTTGCATGATTGGCACTACATTTAAGCAAGTCCAAAATGCTTATCTTCTAGGTTCAATGAGGCCTCCCCTTCCATATGTGACCCTTCTAGTGTCATGATATGGGAGAGTGCACAATGAGGACCCACTACAAGTAGGATTTTTGGCATGTAGGGATCCTTTTGGTCATCTTCAATACCTTCTCAGAAGGAGCTTCACTTGCTTTCAAAGGCACCACAACTCTACAAAGTGAAAATTTGAGTCTAAAATTCTCTCTTCCTCATGACTTGGTTGGGTAAGCTTGCATTACATGGTGATTAGCATTCAATGTTCCATATTCAGGAGTCTTGGAACTCAAGTCCACTTGATATGCAAATGGTTGTGTTGGGGTTCCTTTTGAATCTAAACTTTTGTCATTGTTGTTGGCCGATAAACTTATTAATGATATGGAAAATAGTTAATGATGATAGATAAAGAAGTCCTCTTTATCAATTGTATGTTCCCCACATACCCAATGCATTTAATATTTTCAAAGAAGTAGAGTGCTCTTATCAATCTGTGGGTGCCTCAAAGAGATAACTGACATAGATTTGATGGAAAAAACATGTAAAGATCATCATTTAAAGATTGGATTTTCCTTGGGAAGTCCCTTCCTCCATTTCTTTCTTCTTTCCATCCTCCTTTCATGTCTTTTCAAGTTTAATTTCCTCTTCTAGGCTATTTCTATGTGAAGATGGCAGGAGATATTGTATATTTCATAAATAAAGGCAATAGGTGAGTTCATTAGAGTAAGAAGTTAGTTTCTTGCCTAAAGTTGTAGATGGTTGCCTATAAAGAAGAAGAATGGAAACTGTTCTAGGGGTAGGTAAAGTTAATGGTTTTACCCTCCATTTCATTGTAATATCATCTTTATGAATGAAAATAGTACCAACTTTTCTATAATTTCACTTCCTTGAAGTAGTTTCTGTCTCACCTAGTGCATGTTGATATTTGAAAGTTATTATTAGAGTAGATAGATCCTTGAGTACTTTCTATTTTATTCATTTAGTTTTTAAAGTTGTGAGATCTTTCTATATTGTTACTATCATCTTTCTTTTCTTGGATAAATCTAAATGATCTTGTTTACTTTGGTAATATTTCATTTGCAATAGCTATTTATGTTAGATTGATTGATCGAGCATGTATTTAAGTTATCCCACCATTGAAGCTTGTATTATTGATAATAACAATGCAAAATTAAACTATAGGTAGATTAAATTCTTAACCATGTAGGCTCTTTTATTTTCTATTATTTTCTTTTTGTAACACCTTGGTTCCATCCTACGATATTCACTCAACCCAATTCAAGTAATCCATTGTCAAAACCAATATGTGTAATGAATTGTTGAAGTCTCTACCCACCTTATTATAAATCCACTCACCTCCTTATCTAGCTTTTCTTATCCCTTTAATTATTGAGACCTGCTTTATAGAAGCTTGGGAGTCCAAATTTCCTCTCTCTACTCTTTCAGTAAATATTGGTCAAACATTCCAATCTGATGACAATTGTTACTCTATTGGTAGTGCATGAAATAAAGTTTCTCCAACATGGTTCTTGTGATGCTAATGAGCATGCTGATTACAAATAGTCTTACAAGATAAACTATAAGGATCATGATCAACTACCATAGATTTCAAAGAAGGCACAACAATAAGTTTAGCTATAGTAGCTGAAAGAATAGACGTAGATTGGATAGATGAAGTAGGCCAAATGGGCATAGACCAAAATCCCTTAAGAATACTAAGTTCTCTGATCTTGGATACTTTATGTTGTTGATAGTTTCTATAGAGATTATCGATATGAGTAGGTGGTTTTTTAGGATGAGATGGCCAATAAAAATCAATCTCAACACAATCTCTAGGACGCGATGACTTGTATAGGGAATGATTAATAGTGATATTGTCTTCATCATGGGGAAATTTAGGGTAATTATGAATAGGAAAATATATTTCTTACATAGAAGAAAGCCATGGAATACCAATATTAACTTGAAATTGATCAGAATTAGTAATAACAAGATAGTATAAATAACTTTCCCTAATAGAGAATGGGCAAAGTGATAAAACCTTGAGGTTGATAAAGAAAACCATTAAAATTCTAAATTCATATAGGAATTGTATCATAGGTATCTCTATGAATCCCTTTATTAAAAAGGTTTTCTTTAGTGGTAGCATTCACGACACAATAAGGATCAACCAAAGTACCATGAGAATGAATATGAGAAACTCTTGCAGTGATGTAAAGATGACCATTAGGTGCTTTAAGCATATTAGACTAAGTTAGGCTAATAAGAGGTGTCTATTTAGGTTCAACTAGAGAAGAAATCAAAGGTTGAGGTTCCAACTCAACATTATCAACCACATGATTCACTTCTTGTATCTTCTCATCACAATTTATATGATGGTCAGGAGAATAAGGTTGATTGATAACATTTATTGAGTGTGAAGGTAAAGGATTAGTGTAAATCTATAGATTTTAAATAGGTGGTGCAACAGAATTATTTGTATTAGTAACTTCAGCATCAATAGATATAGCATTAGAGTCGATAAGGTCAAGAATAGCATTCTTCAAATCATAAAACTTTTGAGTATCATGACCAAGTTAATGGTGGTATTGACAAAAGTCATTCGAATCAAAAGACTTAGGAAATAGTTTACTAGTATCAATAGGATGAATAGGAGGAAGGTTAAGAATTCTAGCATGAATCAATTTAGTCATCACCTTAGATAAAGGTTAAGATAATTGAGCATAATTATGAATAGGATGATATATAGAGGAAAAAGTAGTTGTACCTTTAGTTGTAGTAGCCACTTGATCAACAACTATATTTGATGAATTGATTTGTATGGAATTTTTAGGTTTAGAAAATTCATTTGAATTTATTGCAACATGCCTCTTATACTATAAATAAGATCCATTGGAGTAGAGCTCTTGAGCTGACTCACTTGTAATCGATAATGGTGAAACATTGTACATAAATGTGAAAAGAAGGTATACTTAGTAAGGAGAATCATATCTCTAAATGTCTGTATATAAATTAGAAATAAAGATATAGTGAACACCATGATCAAGTAGAGGGTAAGAAATCTAAGCATATAAATGTTTAAATCTACCAATAAAATTAGTAACTTTCTTTTTAATGTTTTTCTTCAAATGTATTAAATTGGTTATAGAAAAATTTTGACCAATATTATTATAAATTTTTTGAATAAAAGCATTAACAAGAGTTTGAAAGGAATCAATAGAATAAGGAGGTAGAGATAAATAGCATTGCTAGGCACAATCCCTAAAAGTATGTCGAAACAACTTAGCCATAATCCTATAGTTGTGAGAAAACTCACTACATATAGTCTAGAAAGTTTTAACATGAATTACAAGATCCCCCTTACCATTATAAGTCCCAAGAGAAGGTAGCTCATTATGTTGTGGTACAACAACATGAAGTATATATAAGGAAAGGGTATTATCAACATCACATGTAGGAATATTATACTTAGATTGAGTTAAATGAGCTTTTCTTTGTTGTAATGCAGTGACATTTTGAACCATGGTACTAACAATAGGATCAAAGGATGTGTTAGTAGGCATAGGTATGCTAGATAGATTGGGAAAGTTATAGGAAGTGGAAGGAATGTGTAAGGATATTAGTGGAGAATTAGAAGGTACATATAAAGGGTTTGAATAAGTAAAAGGAACTACATGATATGAAAGTAATGAAGAAGGAATGGAAACAAGAGGAACACTCATGGGAAGTCAAAGGCTAGGAAGACCAACACTTAAAGGAGCATAAATTTGTGTAGAAGTAGTCATAAGAGGTGGAGCATGTGTAGGTATGCTACAAAGAGTGGTGGAGATTAAAATAGAAGGTTCAATAGTTATGGAAAGAGGAGGATATCCTATCCTTTGAGCATATTATGTCAAAGACTTAGCATGAGTATTAATAAAATGAGATATACCACAAGATAGAAATTTTATTATCATCATTATTAACAAGCTTCTTAAGAGATTCAATAGAAGTAATATTGTTGGGATTCTAATTTTCCTACACAAGCCAACTTTCTAATTTATCAAATTCATGAGAAAGATTACCAACTTGCAAAGGAGGAACTCTTAAAGATTCATCTTCATCATGGGATGAGTGAGAAGAGTTATGCTCCATTATACATTTAAGATCATGAGAAAAGATGACAATATCATCATGAGTCCTACGAAGAAAATAGGAATCATGATCAAAGGAGTCCATGAGTATATGACTTCACCTAACATGAATGCTATAAGTTGGACTTCACATAATTAAACTCATAAAAAGGCGAGATCAAAAAAGGAAAACTAATGAGATCTAACCATGTAAATGTAATAAAGAGCATAAAAGAGAGATCTAACCACACACAAGATAACCAAATCTAACTTTATGATTAAAGAGGAAAAGGAGTTCACCAAAAGGAAGGTAAACATCTAGAATAATCTAACACTAAAAGAAGAGGGGAGAAGTCAAGTTCACCAAAAGAAGGTAAACACCCAAAACAATCCAACTCTAATAAGAAAGGGCCATGACATTGGGTTCACCAAAATATTTAGGTGAAGTTGATGCCAAATAATATAGATCAAGAAAGATGGTAAGAATGTTGGGTTCACCAAAATGTATAGAGGGAAAAGGTAAACACTTTAATAGGGTTGTAGGCCTCTGTTGTTTCTATCCACTAAGCCATTCAAATATGTATGTGAGAGAAAGTGGGGAATTCCCTAATATGCTTCCACTTATTATCCAAATTAGATTGACTAGGACCCAAAGGAAGAATGGCACCAATACTAAATTTTAATTATAAAAGGAAATGCACTTTTTGACCCTTATAGGATAAGGTGAATGTAAAATTGAACTAATTTCTTTAAATAATGTAGATCTAGATTATATGAGTATACAATCAACCCAATTAAGATAGAGATCTAAGATAAAGATATAAAAGGAGATGAAATATAAAAGGCTTTCCTTGAAACATGTAGAGGATGGTGTGTTTTAGCTCCAAAAGTCACAGATCTGAGATTTTTTTTGAATATCTAACTATGGATTCCCAAATTAATTAACAAAAGGAAAAAAAAGCTAGAAATTATTCGACAAGAAGGCAGAAAGGACTAGCTTGACCTAGAGGAAGGACATCTTCAAATATAGTAGACATAGTCCAACAATAATGTAAAAAAAATGAACCAACCTCTCCAGAAAGCTTTTGAAGTGTTATTTCTAGATCTACATGTGAAATCTTGCTATCCTACTCCTACACATAGAAAATGAAGGGTTTTTTTTGTTGGGTTGGATGAGAGCTTGCGTTGTCCAATCCATAGGTTAAGGAAACAACTATAAATGAGAAATATAAATGTAAATGACTAAAAAATAAAATAAATGTTAGGATTTACCTTGCTAAAACCCTTATCAATAAGGATTTTGTTTATAATGTATTGTAAATCTTGAATTAGAAATATAGGGTATCTCCACAATTTTCAATAGATCTACCATAATTCCATCATGGTGTCATAGATATAATTGTGTATTAATGTAGAAGATGATGGATGCTTCAATATAGATCTCCTCCTGTGATGGAAAACACTAAGCTAGATCTCCAAGATGCAATTCCTACAAAGGATTCTTCAATGCAAGATTGAAATATCCATGCTTGAATGTTTGAACTCCTTGAACAGCTTTCTTATCTTCAAAAGGATATGAATTCTTGAGCTTCAAAGTGCATGAGAATGAGAACATGAGATTATGAAAATGAAGCCTCAAAGCCTCCTTATATATGATTTTTCAAGTGGAAAAACAATACAAGCCAATTGAAGAGCACAATAAAACTACGTAAATACCCAAGGCCTTTCGAGCTCCAAGCCCCAAAATCATTGGGGACTATGTCAACCTAGTCATCCTAGTCCTTTACTAGGTCAACCTAGGGTTAGTCTAGTCTAGAATAGATCAACCTAAGTTAACCTAGTCCCAAAGATCAAGTCAAAGGTTCTATAGAAAGAATAGGCAATCACCAAAAGAAATATGAGAAGGAATGGAAGAAGATACAGAAAAGAGGACATTGAGCATGGGTATATCCATGGTCTAAAAAAGGTATTATTAAAAGGGAGCTAAAAGGTCTTAAAAGGAAAGTGTGTCCATTTTAGTATAGTACATATATACACATGGATTAGGTTATCAAAAGGGAGAATATTCTAAATCTAGTGAGGCAAATGGAGATCAAAATGAGGAACCTAAGGACTAAAGAGAAACCTAGAAATAAACTTTCATGGAAAAATATTCCTAGGAGGATATTTTACTTGCAACATAGTTGGTCACATGGAAAATCAATGTAGAAACAACACCAATGCACAACCTTGTCTAGTTATTTCTTTACATGTTGAAATTATTGACATAAATAAAATAAATATAGAGCTCAGAAGATAAAACCTATTAGCAAAGAAAACACTGCTTGTTTCAAATAAAAGTTTGGTCATATGGTGAAGGAATGTAAATGAAGATAAAATCAAGCTTATCATAGGTATGGCAATCCAAACTTCATTTGTTATAAATGCAATAAGTCTAGTCATATAGCTAGAAATTATAGATAGATTTAGGAACAAGAAGCAATGGATCGATTGAAAGAAATAACATGAAAACTGATAAAAGGGTAAATGAATTAATGTTGAGTTATTTAGAAAGGAAATGAACAAAAAATGGGTAAGAAAGGAACATGTTGAATCTACAAGGTAGAAGCAAGGAGTTCGGTCTCAATTATGTTAAAGTCCATGGATTGAGATCGTGCTCTTTTAGAATGGGTACCTGTTGTTAAAAAAGGGTGGTCATTTTAAGCTTGAGCACTTGATCTGAAATATAAAAAACGGGCACCCGATTTTTTAAAAATCAAGTACCCATTTTTGAAAACATAAAAAATTTGTATTTTTTAGAAACGAGTACCCATTTTTTAAAAGTAAAAAATGGGTACCCATTTTTTACTTTTAAAAAAAGGGTACCCATTTCTGAAAATTTAAAATTTTATTTTTTGGGGGGGATTTTATATGTCGATTTGACTTTGTCAAAAAGGGTGCCCATGTTTTGAATTTCAAATAATGGGTACCCGATTCTTACAACATTGGGTGGGATTTTTTTCTCCTACCTCTGATTTTGGTTCGAGATAGGCTTGGTGAGATGAAGCCTATGCCTTGACCTCTCAAGATTTGGCTAAGGCATTGAACTGACAAATTCACGTCTTGCCATAATTTTTAAAGGGTCTTCCCGATCAATTTTTTTATAAAACAAAAACCCATTAGAGCTCTCACTGTCCTAATTTCAAAAATATAAATTTTATAGTGCTATGATTTTATTTACTATTTTTGCATTATTCTTTTAATGAAAGGTGATACCTAAATGTAAAATAGTGAAGTTCGCTAAAACTTTAATAATTTTTTTATTTTATATTTTTCTTAAATTAATTTATATGTCATCAATCTACATACAATTCTTTTGAAATTTAAAAAAAAAAAAATTGACAAAAGTGAAATTTTGATCAAATTATGGTGTCCATACATGAGAGGTTTTAAAATTTACCTTTATATCCAATTAATAATTAATAATAGTAAAATTATTCAATAAAAAATTAAGAAAAAATATTGTCATCAATCTTAGGTGTATTAGGTAACTCCTTTTAAAAGGATTTATGAAAACTCATTTATTTGTGTCAAATTATGGTGTCCGTACACGAGTGTGGTATGGTCTTGAAATGGGCATTTTGAAAAAGTGGTTTTTAAAGATCCATACCAAAAACAAAATCTATCATATGGGTATACAAATAAATTACATATTCAAAAACTAGATTCCAAACACTAAATTTTTTATTCTAAAATTTTTTTATATTCAATTTCTAAATGCCTCAAATTTCAACATCAATTGACAAGAAATTTCAAAAATAGGAATTATTTCCACTTTTTGCCCAAAAGTGAAACCCAACTTCTTGCACTTACCCTACAGATAGACCATATTAGCTTCTATTGTGGAAATATCTTTATCTAATTGGTTAATTCATGGACCTAAGGTGATATTTTCAAAGATAAATATTTCCTAACGCATGAATTTGCAAGATCGATGGAAGCATTAAATATCACAAAAGGAGAATTAGACTATGAATTATCTTGAAATAGTAGTGGATGGCATATCAATTTTGAGAGTCACAAACAAAATTCACATTATTGTGAAGAAACTTTGTGAGCTAGAGTTTGATATCATTTATTAAGAAATAAAATTTTGAAAGTAAACAATGGAATGAAAGGGAATCTAATGTCACCATTTTACACCTTTCTACCAAATGAAATGGGATTTAGATTATTTGAAGGATATTTGAGATGAAATCATGTGTATTGTAGAGATTTTTTCTTACAAACCTTGACATCATTAGGAAATGTATTGATCAATTCATATCTGGGTAATTTGATCAATAGAGATGGATACACCTATGGTTATAGATGTTAAGGAAATAAAAAGGTGGGAATTAAATAAATACCCACATAAATCCATTGAAGATGATCTTGGTAGAGCATTTTTGCATATTTATTGTTAATTTTAATATATTGAAGATACTAGGACATACATTCATTGTAAATTGGAAGAGCTAGGAGATGTAAAACTCTATAAGTAATATAGAACTCTTTGTGATAATGAAATTTTGAAATATGAATACAAGAATGTGGAAGATATTCTTGCATGGATTATTAATATCTATATCTTTGAAGAATTTAATTGAATAAGAATTGTTCAAATCATAATTTATGAATAATTCTTTTGGTTGGGAGACAAACCTTGCAAAATCACTAAAGAAGTCCTAGAGGTAGTCACATATTTCAATTCTAAGAGTGAAATATATGAACTAAGAACTATAAAGAAAGCTTTAGTAAAACAATTTTTAAAATATTAGTGGGACAAGATGGTGATGACAATTGATAACATTAAGAAACCTAATGTAAAACTTTCATCAATGATTTTGGGATACAATGTCTACAATAGTAGAAGAATAAATTTAATTTCATCTACCATCATATTAATTGCATATCAAAAGTTCAAGGAGAATGTAGAAATGGATGTGTAAGATTATGAGAGAAAAACACATGAAGAGCTTGACAAAGATAAAGAAAGATAAGTCTCGAATATTCAAATATGGCTCATTGACTATGTATATATTTTTCTACATCATGTATTTATTTCTAGGTTGTGGATATGTCACATAGAAAAAATATACATTGGTTACATTACAAATCATTACATTCTACCTAATGAAAAAGTAGAAAATAGTAACAAAAGAGCTTTCAGGATTCTTTAATTTTTTAAGAAGCAGTTGTAGAGTAGGCAAAGGATTCTAAGAGAAATTGTGAAAAAGTTTGAAGATGCAACATGTTTTATGGTTGAAATATATGCATCTTGTGTTGAGTCAATTGATCCAAGAACATATTGAATCATGCCTATGGACTATGAGGCACATGTTCATATATTTAAAGGTTATGTTGACAATAGTGTAAAAATATATATTGACCCAAATGAAGAAAGGTTAGATAATTTTGATGAGAAAAGGTCAAAAATTCACTTGGAATATAAAAATGCCTCTATCAAGAGGAAAGTGAAAAAGGAAATTCAATGTATTGGAGATAAAATAGGGATATCAAAAGAAAAAAAATTGATAATGCAAGTAGGAAAAGAGAACAAGAGAAGAATAAAGAAAAAGAAGACAAAACTATTGACATTAAGGAGAATAACTCACCTCCACATTATATTTCATTTAGTTCTAGGACTACTTAGAATCTAGTTAATATAATAGTTTTCCAATATGAGAAGAAGATAGCGATTAAAACTAAGGCTATTTCATTTGCACCAAAGAATACTAAGCTTAAATCACTTAGATCCAATGTTAAATCTAAATCACTAAAGAGGAGTAACAACAAAAAGAGAAGAGGTCTACAGAAGAGAAAAAGGGATGATAATGAATCTAAAAATCTAATTATTCAAAGAAGAAGCTAAGGACTAAGGGAAACCAAAGAATAAATTACATCAAGTAAGTCTCATATACCAATCACTAATATATTGGAAAAATTGGTTAAGAATGGTATTTTAGTTTAGTTAAAGAAGTATTGCCCCTTTTTTGATGAATTTGAGAAAAGGATACTAGAGGAAGGTCTATTTAGTACTTAAATAAGTTTGGTGCAGGAGCACCTAGGATCATGGGTAAGCTCCTGAAATTTTTGGCTTGTAGGTGGTTTTAGCCAACCACCAGGGAATAAGGGCTAAGCATGAAGCCCCAAGGGTGTGAGTAGATTTATGTATATAGGTAATTGAGTGTGTGTGCATTTAGAGTCAATAAGTGTCACAAAGATCTTCAAGTTTCTTGTATAGGCTAAAGTTGGTGAAAGGTTGACCAAACATTGACTAGAACTCTATACATAAGAAATTGTGTTGGTAAGTGATTTTGGATCATACTAGACCCATCTAAGGTGATTTGAGGTCTAGGACTGGTCAAAGATAAAGTTGGAGAAAATTTTCTGATGACACCTTTGCATTTTGCAAAGTTGCACTTGACAGCCTAACAACAAATTGCTAATACTAAGCAACTTGCAAGATTTTAGCTATGGGCCTATATAGGAATTTTCCACACATTCAAAAGAAGTATAAATCACCACTACACACCCATGAGAGGGGTTGGTATTTATTTTATATGGATACATCATGTGAAGTAATAGCAAACAATGAGAAATTTCTATTACAGTCATTTTATAAGCTCGAGATTCACATGTGAATGGATTAATTGTGGCTATTATTTTACACGGTTAGATAGGGATTATGATGAAGTTTATTTTATAGTGATTTGGGTTCTTCAAGATCATTTTAAGTAGGATTTTATAGATTATTTTGGAACTCAATTTTCCATTGTCCTGAATAGAGTGACCTTCAAAGAAATGGCTCTTTCTTGAATTCTAGTTGTCAAACTTCCATGACCTTTTAGAGGGAAAAAAGTATATAAGATGGATTAAAATGGTCAATCTAGTTAGATGGATGGAAGGAGTATCCAATGAAGGCTCATTAGGCCAAGTGACAAGTGCCATCTTGACTAGGTTTGAACTAGCTCTAGGTGATTACTGATACAAAACTTTGACACCCTTGAAATTAGTAACTTTTTAATTTAGCATTGTACAGAAACATTGATGACCCAAAATCAAGTAAGTCCTAGAGTACTCTAAAAAGAGTTTTTGGGTCAGTACTTTTTTTAAATCTTGTTAATAGATTTGAGAAGTTGTAGTATTGGTAGGAAACCTAAAGGACTAATCACTAAGATGGCCTTAGAATCCATGGAATAGGATAGGGAAGGAGTCTTGACATGATCTAGTGATAAGAGTTAGTATGGTGAGTATCCTATACCATCCTAAGGAAGGATACAAGGGTAGGTAGTGAAGCTTAGTCTTAAGTTGGAGAGGTGTTTCAATTTCTAGGAGTGGATAGTACAGTAGGGTAAAAAGGGAAGAATCTCCCTAGAGTTAGGGTGAAGATAAGATGCTAATAAGGCTATTTGGAAAGCCTCAAGTGTCCTAGTCTATGGATTAGGACTTGGAGTAGATCCCTCATCATCAAATTGGTATCAGAGCCAGTGAAAGGTTTGGGCTAAGTGTATGTTTGATTTGGAAGGTGTGTTAGTAGGTGAGAGCACCATGGTGACTAATGCAGAGCTAGAAAAATATTTGACAAAGAAAAAGGAGAAAAATTGATTGATAGAAGAAACATTAGAGGCCATAAACAAAACTTGACAAAGTTGCAAGGAAGTTGGAAGAGAATGAAAAAAAGGGAAAACCCATAGAGGAAGAAGATTTACAACCTAAACTAGATCCTCTAATGCAAGAAGAACCTGTTGGATACAATTGTCTAATTGTGTGTTGTCTTTGATGTTAAATAAATGTTATATCAGTTGGTAGACAGTGCTTACTAAGCTCAGTTGGTCAACAAAGCAATTTTCTTTGTCTACCAAGCATTCTTGGAAATTACTTTGCATAAACAGTGTCTACCAAGCTCTCATGGTTAATCAAGGGAAGTTGGTGTTTACCAAGTTCACTCAGTTGCCAAAGGATTTTTTTGGATTTCTATTTTAACAAAGTTTCTATTGGTCAACACAAGAAATCTTTTTAGGCTCAATGTTTACCGAGCAAGGTCGGCCAATGAAGGATTCTGTTAATTTGAGAAATAAAATTTAATTATTTAAAGTATTGATTCTAGCCAACTAAGGTAATCATTATTGGTAATTATAAGTTGTATTCGGGCTAACTTGATAATCTGAATGGTATATATGAAAGGTCAAGTTAAGAATTCTAAGAGTATGAGTGACTATGCAAGTGTATTGATTGTTTGAAGAGGAAAGTGTGTGCAAATTTGAAGGATGGTCAGATATCCTTAAGGAGTAGCAAAGTTTCATTTGAATAGGAAGGATCTTGTGTGAAGCAAATCAGAGATCTATAATCAGCAATTCAATTGCATCTCATTCAGGTCATTTCATTATTACTTTCTTATCATTGTAGCAGTGATTCCAAAATATCTTAGCCAAGTTGGTTTAATAGTCATTTGTAAATCCTCTAACAAGGTGATAGTTCCATTAAATTGTTCTAAATACCTCTTGCAAGGCCACTATTAATAGGGTGATTAAATACTCTAACAAGGTCACACCTAATAGTGTGTTTTGTAACCTTTAACTAGGTTGGCTCCTAATAGGGCTCACTTCAGAAGAGTGAAAATTAGTAGCTAGTTACTTGGTGGTTTTTCCCATATTGGGTTTCCACATTAAATATAGTGTCTCATGTGTTCATGTTATTTATTTTATGCTTTCATGTTAATCATTATGAATGTTTAAGATCTGTTAAAGATAGCATACACTGCATCTATCGAGTTATAGCATTTTCAGTATGTTTACCAAGTGACGATAGTAAGTAGTTTTATCAGACATCTAAGGGACCTATGGATTTGTTTTTGTGGTAGCTGATTCACACCCCCCCCCCCCCCGCCCTCTTAGTTACTCCATCTATATTTCCAACAGAACCCTTCCTCAAAGCTCTCAAGGAAATGAGAAGAAATTTGATTGAAGGTATACCCTTGTCCATAGCAAAGATGGATTTATTGTTGGTAATGGAATGGATAGAGGAATAGAGAATCACTTAGAGTGTGAAGGAGTCACAGAGGCTCAAAAGGTGAAAGTTGCAAAGGCAAGATTGAGGGGACTTAGCTTGGTAGAATTTTCTCCAAGAAGAGAGGGAGAAGGAAAACAAGATGCCAATAACCAATTGGCAGTCTATGGTAACAAAGAAAAGAATAAATATACTCAAGTCTAGAAATATTGATGAGACAATTGAGGAAGCCAAAGAAGAAGTTATCAAAATTCTATGAGATAATCATTGTGGAATACCACCACAAAATGAGATGAAGGAAATATAATGAAATTGATACAAATTTTCATTCCATAGTGAGAGAACCTAATTTGTTTATGTCAAGAGTTCTTATTTCATTGAGTACGACTAAAAATGATGGAATTAACATGCCCAAAGTTTCAATCCATAAATTTACTATGTCAGGGGTAGAAATAAAACATATCATGAATGAGAAAGGGAATATAAATAATAAATCAATTTAAATTGATGTTGAGAAATTTTTTGAAGAAGATATATGTGGCAAACCAAAAGGATCATAGATTAGAACAAAGGAAACTCAAATAGATGTGCATATTACTAATCAATCAATAAGGGATGATATAGTTGATGCAATAAGAGATACTCTAGACTTGGAAATTAAGAAAGACATCATTGAAATGAAGGTTCAAGGTCTAATTGAATTTGATACACTTGATGAAGACTAGTTGTTTGAGCTTTTTGCAATGTATCATGCTAAGGCTAAGGAGTTCTTCATGAGATCAAATGAAAAGGGAAACACATTTTTATCTAGAGATATAAATGTTCTTAGTAAAATTGTTCTAGTTTATAAACCCAAAGCTACTAAGGATACACCTAATTACCTAGAAAGGCTATTTGATTCTTTTGAAACTCATTTTGATAACTTGGAGGATTTTTTATGGTGAATCTTCATAATGAGTTTAGGTTAAACCATTTTAATTAATTATATTAATTAATTAGAAAAAATAAGATATCTTTGGATGTTACAATTAATCAATTGAAAGATGTTATCTCTTTGGGTAGTAAAGTTTACAAATTGTGCATTGATTATTCTATTCATGTAGTAGACATAGACAAGATCATTAAGAAGAGAAAAATTCATTTATTTGATATTTCAAAGAAATTTTATTAGTTGAAGGTGATTGATTTCTAGTCATGAAGTTTAAGTTGTAAAGATTAATAATGAGATCAAAACCCATGAAGATGAAATAATATGGATGAAAGGGAGGTTCACTAACTTGAGGAACCTAATTGTACCAAAGATTGACATCTTGTAAAGAGGATTAGAAGAAGAAGAAAATTATTTGATCATCAAGTCCACCAAACCTAATTGAGGCTGAGAATGAAACATATGCAATTTGTGGAAAAAATTAGATAGTATGAAGTCTAAGAAAGAATTGGGATGTGGAGTTGGCATCTCCTAGGATAAATTATTAAGAAATTCTTAAATTTTTGAAAATATAAATTGTTATAGTTATGTATTTATGTAGAGTTATAGGATTTTGGTAGGAAAATTTTGGGTTGTGATCCTTGCCTTTTACATTTATGTTTTAGCAAGGAGACTTTTGGGTGAAAAATGAGTTTTTAAACTCCATGAGAGTTACCTATTTTGTTATGAGTTTTTGAAGTTTCAGATTTTCTTAAACACTTTGTCATTTTTCCTTAAGTGTTTTCATCAATGCTAGAGGGTGATATTGTTGGAAAGAGACATCGATAGAGAAACTTTGTATGTTTTTATTGCTAGAAAATAAATTCCATTCTTTTGGACACCTATCATTTTTTGGAGTTGCCAAAGTTCATTTAAAGAATTCAACTGAGTATGAGTATACAGGGCAGTATACTAGACTATTTTTTGGATCAGTATGAATAGAATTTGAAGAATCTTTCATTACATAATCATAAGATGATTTAAAAGGTTATTATACATATGCTCATATGATCATAGGTTTAATTTTGAAGCTTTTTGATGAAGGGTATGCTCTGATACCACTTGATGAAGGCACGCTCTAATACCACTTATGAATGTACACTCTGATACCTTTGGTGAAGGTACACTCTAATACCACTAACCAAGGGCCACTCTAATACTACTGATGGAGGGTCACGTCACACTTACCAACTCACAATCAAAAACACAAAAATGTGGAGACAACGAGAAGATAGAATGCTTTACCTAAAGCATGCTTTTATTATACTTGAAAATCCTTACAATATTCTCCAAATGAGAGAACTCCAAACTCTTAAAATATGAGAGAGCTCCCAAAAAGAAAGATTCCAAACCAAGATCTTCCAACTATTGGAAATACAATAGGGAAATTAAACTCTAAGGGGGGGGGGGTGTGGTGAATCAGCACTTAAAAATTTTAACCATAAAATCATTCACCTGACATCCATCTCATAATTCAATAAGTAAACTTAAATACTAGATTAAGCATATACATCTAAAGCATGTAAATAAAACATTCAAGACATGCATGACACAAGATATTTGGTTACCCAAAAACCCTCCAAGGAGAAGGTAAAACTAGGGTAGGGATGACACCCACAAATCTCCATTATTGTAGTAATAAAGTGTATCCAATGAAGGTTACAATGTTTTGATCATGAGACATGATCTACCCTATGAAATTTTTTCCCTATCAAAGGCTTACAAAGACTATTAGGTCTTACCCTATTAAAGGATTTCTACACCTTGTTAGAATTGTTCTTGATTAAAAGAATTTAACTCACAATGAAGTAAGCACCCTATTAAAGGATTTACAACAACCTATTAAGACTACTCTGTTAAGAGATTTAACTGATTCACCTTTTAGAATATCTTAGCAGTGATCCTTTGGCTAGCACTTTGTTCCTTGATGATAGATCACTTTTTTCTTGATGTGTACTTGATCCCTTTTTTATCAGATGTATCTATGCTATCTTCTAATTCCTTTCCTTTTTTCTCCTGTAACTAATTCTGCAATGTATTTCAATTCACAACTCCTTAATCACCATGAAAGCTTTATTTATGCATGCAAACTTCTCTATATTCTCCTTCCACACACATAATAAGTTTAAGGTTTATCTTCCTTAGGAAGATCTAGGTGATTTAGAGTTAGGTATGAATCAACGATTGTAATTCATCCATCTAGCCACTTAAGCCTTCCCTTTTTCTGATTTTCTAGATGTACTACATAGGGATTCACAATAAAGATTTGTCCTTATCATCTAAGATCGCAAAACAATCCTTAAGTCAGATCCAAAATGGTTTACATAGAATTTTGTGCCATTACAATCAACTATGTCAAAACTGTATAACTTGGCATCTAAAGTCCCTGATGTTCAGTATCAACTACAATGTCAATTATGTAACTTTGCTTCCAAATGAATCAGCATCCATCGATCACTTGGCATCTAAATAACTTGGCACATACTATTTGTTCGGCACTTGACTGACTCGGCACTCATTGTTTAACATGCTATGCTCGAGATGCATTATCTATTTGGCATAAACTAAGTGCATAGCTTATAAATGACTTGAGTGTATAGAAACTCATTTGTCAAAACCAATCTAAGATTAACAATCTCCCCCTTTGACATGAGGGACAAAAACACTTGGTCATGCATGAATGATCTTCACTTATGAGAATAACTCAAATATCCAATATCTCTATTCAGCTTATATACAAAATTTCAAAATTTCAAAAAAAATTGCAAAACATGTCTTGTCCATCATACCTTAAAATTCAATAACTCCCCCTAAGTTAACTGTGATGTTCTATATCTAAACCAAAATTATTCCTCCTACTAAGTAGATGTGCATAAGCTAATTTGTGCATTTATTTCTATTTTGTGTACACTATTTCTGTCATTGACTTCCTATTTCTCAAAAAATAGTGGCTCCCCCAAAAATATTATCTTCTCCATTATCTCTTATGTCTCCCCCTTTCCTTATTTCTCTCTTTTTCTTATTTCTCCCCCTTTTTGACACTTATGTCAAAGGGTTATACACTTATAGTGTGTTTGTCCAAAAATGTTTTATGGATCTCAAGCATAATTCTCAAAGAAGCATCCCAATTATCACAAGTTGCCTCCAATGATTTGATTTGGATGGCCAACTCAGTAGCATGGTGTACTAAGCCTTCATGAGTAGAAAGATGCGGATCTTTCTTCGTGAGTGTTTCGGCAAAGGTTGGTTCCTTGTGTAATATCTCTATATTTGGAGTAAGCATAGATTGGATGCTAGTCAGTTTAGACCTAATGTTTACTTCATCTACATGTAATATTGCTAACTAACTCTGGAAATTCAAGAGATTCCTAAAATGTTTCTCACTTTGGTCTAGAGACCTTGGCATAGTTATGCTAGTTATAAATCTCCAAATTCATTATGTGGCCCCTGACTTCTTGTATGAAGAGTGTTGGATTGCACAATTTGGTGTACAAAGAGAAAATATTCTCTAGTACCTTCTTCACATGGTCAATTTTGGTTGCTAACTCAACTTGTGATAGTGCAATAGCACTTGATATCTTTTCATTGACCTTATTTTGAAACCTTCTTTCAAATCATTCAAGTAACATCACATTTGATTCTAGGTCTATGTCATTTACCTTCTCAACTAAGTTGGTAGCTACTCTATGTTTGGCTTGGTTACTTCTGGTGCTAGCAAACTAAATGCATCAAGAAAAATTTCCTTGATATCTTGCAAGGCTTGATTCTACCTATGCTCCTGTCTGAGCAATTCTTGATTTTTCTTCTTTGCAAGAACATCCTATAGTATGTTCATCTATTCAATGGTGATAGTTGCAAAATTGAACTAGGGAAACTCAATCACTCCATCCAAGTTCACATCAACAAATGGTGCAACTTTATCTACCTTGGATGTGCTTGGACTCAGCCTTGATGATTGTTGGGGTATAGCTTCTATACTCAGCCTATAAAGAGCTTGAACAGGAGGAGTAGCAATTCCTAGTATAGTCACTAGTGTTTGTATTGCTAGTTTCTCCTCAAATTTTGTAGTCAAACCTATCTCTTCAGTCCTATCTTTTGCTAGCTCTACTTTCTTGGTTGCACCTTGATCTTGTGCTTTTAGTGTAGGAGTATCTACCTAACCTATTGGAACTTGTGGTGTGTCTTGTGCATGTGTAGCAACTTTTGGTACTGACACATTGTGTACCAATTTGTTGATATGGGTCATGGATGGCTCTTTCCTTTGATACACTACAAGGGATAATGTAGGTTGTATCAAGGTGGATTGAGGAGGGTTTGTAGATATCTCTTGTGGCTAAACTTCCTCCCCTGTAAATGCCTTGTCTGCGTTCTCAATCTCATCAACACTTACCAATATAGGATGTTCACATAGTTTTTTCCTAGGTAGCGGATTCTACCAATATCTTCTTCAAGTCTTCCTCTATAAGGGGGTGATGTTCTGAGTGATAGTATCAAAAACATCCTTAATCTTTACATTGTTAATGTTTTTTTTTAACTCATCTTGAGGATTGGCACTTGGCACTAGTGTATCTGGTACACTTTGTTCTATTTGTTGCTCATCCACAGTTGTAGCCTGTGTATCTTCATGTTTCTTGATGCCTTCCTCATGTGAAAATATCTTAGTGTTAGCTATAGTAACCTCAATTACTTGTTGTTTTTCATTTTTGTCCTCACCTACCTCAATAGGTGTCTACTCTATTACCTTGGGTGTTGTCAAACCATATAATGATTTCCAAATCCAAGTGGTCTTATGTATAACATCCTCAATATTATTCTACAATATGTTGAATGTTCTATATTTAGGTGCAAATTTCCCTACATGCTTCTTTATTACCTTTGCTATTGTTTTCCTATCCAATTTTGGCATCACTTGTACAACTGTAGTCTCTCTAATTTGTCTTTCTATATTGAGACTATATTGTCAATTTTGCTCAACTTTGTCATATAGATATTTTGGTACAATGAGTTGGAAATCTCAATTGGAGTCAATTTGAATGTTGCCATCATGACATATATTGACTCCTCTACTTGATTCATCTCCATTTTTCCAAGTTTAACAAATTTAATATGTGTGATATCAAATTAATCAGCATTATTATTTATATTCTCACATAAATTTTCTTAAATTTGAGGAAGGATTGTGACTTATCACTTTGAATTAGATGTTGTCATCAAATTCAATCCTCTCTTCATTAGATTTAGCTAAAGCAATATACTTTCATTACAAGAGCATCATGGTCGTCACATTTGTAGAACAAGATTTAGTATGCAAAGAACATTAACAAATAAAGTAAACATTCACAAACCAAAAAACTAAATTCACATATATGCTTAGAAAAAGAAAGCAAACAAGAAGTGCAAACCTCACAAGAGAAAACACTCCATGCTTTCTGGATTCTGTAGATGTGTCCTTTTGCTGTGGATGTATGCTCAAGATGCTCAAAAGCTGCTTCAATGGAGATGGGTAATGGAAAATTGGTAGCTTTGTGAGCTCTCAATTTGGCATTATAAGGGTAAGATCAATGGCTTTGGTTCTCAAAATAGCATGGTAACTTTAGCTCAAAGATTGTTGATGAAATGGCTTGGGATGGAATTCAATTTATAGGCTAAGGGGTAGAGGGATGGAGGGCTTAGATGCAAGGATGGATGAAGGCTTAAGGAGGGCTAGGATGCACTCAAAGGAGAGCACATGGATTGTGCTTGTTTAGCACCAATGGGAAGGTGACACTTGTCACAAGGAGGATGAGTGTGAGAGGGTAGGGTAAAGGGTTGGTTAAAGGCATGATGAGTGGGGTTGAGTATGTAAGAGGGATGTAAGAGGAATGAGTGTGGAAGAGGGAAGAGTGTGGAAGATGGGTGTAAGAGTCATGAGTGGGCTTGTAAGAGTCTTTTATTTTTTGTAAGAGCACTCATGACTTAGTGGTTGGGTATTTTGAGGGGAGACTTTGGTTTGGATTAGGAAAGTCTTAAACTTGTTTAAGGAATGTGACAACATTAGGGGGTGGATTAGGCTTGGGTTTAGGATTAGATTAGGAATGTTAGAGATGTGCAAGTGGATGGCATTAATGAGGGTGGGTGAGTTAGTTGCTAAGCTTGGTTAGTATGGGTGGATGGGGTGGATTAGGCTAAATGGAGGATTAGAGATAGGTTAGGGGTTTTTGAATTTGAGGATTTCATTTATCAAATAGATTTATTTAATAAATGGGGATTTTTGGAATTAGATAAAAGAATAGGATTTAATTGATAAATAATAGATTATTTGATTTATCAATTAGGACTATAGATGATTAATTAAATTAATCAACTAGGGATGACAAAGGATTAATTAAATAGAAATTTAATTAATAATGCCTTTTTAGATAACTAAATAGGATTACTAAAATAGTGTAATCAAATTTAGGTGTCTACATTTTGCCCCTCTTTGACATAGTGTTGAGACAACACTATTTCAAAGAAGTTTGAATGAAGACGACATGAGGAAGATGTTTTAGCAACAAGGTTGCCCCAGTCTCGGATAAGAAGAGGAGAGACTAGACTTAGATGATGCCCCCTTAAGAAGGTGACGGGGAGAGAAATGAGGCTCGATGACTTCTTGAAAAGTACAAGAAATTGAGATGAGCTAAGACACAGGTTGGCAAAGAGAAGGGGCTGAATTAGCTCAAACTCTCAGTACGGGAGAATGATAAAGGGAAATCAAAGGCACAAAAGTAAAGCAAGCTTAAAACTTTTCAAGATTGGGGGGGGGGGGGGGGGGGGAGATGGAAGAGCGGAGCACTATAAAAGGAATTTGTGGAGGAGGGGAGGGATGATGGGATGATAAAGCTAATGCAACAGGATTTCAAAGAGTCAGATTGGTGGAAGATGGGTTTCAAAGATCCCTAGGACTAGGATTGTGGATCTCGAAAGATGAGGCTTGGTGGATTGATTTGATTGGTGGATCCCTAAGACTAAGATTGTGGATCCCTAAAGCTAAGCATGAGGAGTGATTCAAAGAGATACTGATGCATAAGCTGGGATAGGTGTTGGATATGGATGGGGGATAATGGAGATGAAGGGAATCCATTGAAGCTTTCTGAGCGGGGGGGATACTTCAAAGAGAAGTACCACCATGTAGTTGAGCACTAGATTTGCTATAGGACTGTTGGTTAATTGCCAGGGTTACTAAGAACATCAAGGCCTTTTTACCAACCGTCCAGAGGACTAATGAACTGACTCAAAACAAACACGCAAGGATTGCCCCAGTATCACACATGAATCCCAGAGGAAGCAGCGTGGAAACGACACTAGGTAACCCACAAGCAGAAAAAGAAAACAAGAAAAAGACCTGATCAAGACCTTACGCTCTGATTGCCCCATTCGCAGCATACCATGATATGGAAGATCATGGCAACCTTGAGGAGGGAACAAGGAGATTTCTTGGAAAAGATATTTCAAGACCCAAAAGGGAAGATCCCAAATCAAAAGAAAGCGAAAATCCAAAAGAGAACTGTTTGCCAACGAGATGGGTAGGACAAGGTACTAACGGACCAAGACCAGACATGAGGAAAGCTATATCTTGCAAGGATCTATCAAAGAGCACCTAAGTTGATGGATCCGGATGAGTGATGTGTCTGGCAAGCTGAACTAAGAAGGATAACACTTTGGTGACATGAGAGCTAGCTAAGGGATGCATTGGAATAGCTAACCAAGGTGTGCGATGTGTGCAAGATGTTGATCAAGGACAAACTGACACGAACGTTGGATAGATACAATGGTACTAAGCTAAAGAAGATGTACAAGCTGACAGACCAAGATATGTTACAAATGTACAAGTTTGTTCATGTTTTGGTTTTTTGTGAGATGGAAATATTTGTGAAGTATGGGGTGTCTATAATAGTTGATAGGTGGATAGGTAGATGGTTTGTGAAAAGCTTAAAGAAAATGGGATTCTGTGTGTGCATGTGATAGGATACAAGCTAGGATACAAGATTATTTACAAGCTGGAATATGGTACAAGCTTTGGACAAGATTCAGATATATACAAGGTATGGTACAAGATTTACAAGGTATAATACAAGCTTTGGTACAAGATTTACAAGCTGTACAGGAGGTATTGACAAGCTCCATCAGATTTTGGATATTTGATTGGAACACCAAGGGAACAAGCAGGTGTTTTATGGGATGGTGGGTAAATGGATGAGGGATACGGTAGTGATAGATAATGGATTAGTCTTTAGCACACAAGGTGCCTAAATTACCAGGTTTTCACCAAGGTACCTATCCAAGGCGCTTGAATTGCCAAGTTTTCACCATTGGACGCTTATTTCTCTTTACTATTTTTTTGTATTTTTCAAAAGCTGGGTATACCAAAGATCTTCAAGCATAGAACTTCTTGAGATGAATGATTTTAGTGGGATCATTCAAGAGTTCTCCTTCTGGTGTAGATAATTGATAGGCTCCGGAGCCAAAGGAGGCAGTAACCACATAGGGACCAAGCCATGTAGGTTCAAACTTGCCTTTCTTTTCTCGATCTGCTTGGACTTTCATATTTTCTTTGAGGACCATATCACCTGGCTGAAAGTGTTGTGGGAGCACCTTCTTGTTGAAATTCCTTTTGAGACGAGTTTGGTAGACTGTGAGATGGTCATAGGCTTGTTTTCTCTTCTCGTCTAAGAGATCTAGCTGGGTGAGTCGAGCTACTCTGTATTCTTCATCTAAGATTTGCCCTTGCAAAGATATGTGTAGTGAGGGAAGTTCAACTTCTATAGGTAATACTGCTTTGGCACCATAGACTAGGGAGTATGGAGTTGTGCCTGTGGATGTAGGGAAGGAAGTTTGATAGGCCCATAGAGCCAG
This sequence comes from Cupressus sempervirens, assembly GCA_028749045.1. Classification (NCBI taxonomy): domain Eukaryota; kingdom Viridiplantae; phylum Streptophyta; class Pinopsida; order Cupressales; family Cupressaceae; genus Cupressus; species Cupressus sempervirens. The sequence continues at coordinate 98,661,368 of CM053788.1, forward strand.
ATTTATTTGAAGGTGCCAATCACGGTCGGAATCATTGACAACTTTCTTTAGGATTTTGAGGAGGGTTTTATTAGTTGCCTCTGCCTGGCTGTTACCTTGTGGGAAATATGGGCTAGAAAAGCGGTGATGGATGCGGAGGGAAGTGCATTATTCTTCCATGTTGAGATTTTCAAAGTTACCTCCGTGGTCAGTGAAGATGGTGAATGGGATGCCGAAGCGGCAAACAATGTGGTACAAGATGAACTTGGAGACTTGAACTCCTGTAGCTGAGACTAGGGGGACTGCTTCCACCCACTTAGTGAAATAGTCTGTAGCTGTTATTATCCATTTATGTCCATCAGATGAGAGAGGTGTGATAGTTCCAACTAGATCAAGGCCCCAACAAGCAAAAGGCCAAGGTGTGCAATAGGCTGTAGATCCTGTGCTGGAGCGTGCACAAGATTTGCATGCTGCTAACATGGGAGACACTTTCTAACAAAGTCACAAGAGTCTTCTTCAATGGTAGGCCAATAGTAGCCTACTCTAAGGATTTGTCGTGCTAGGACAATACCACTCGTGTGGGCACCGCAAAGTCCAGAATGTACTTCTTTTAATGCCATCGCAGCCTCATTTTCATCTAAACATCGAGAGAGAGAATCATGATAACCCTGACGATATAGGGTATTGGCTATGATAACATAGCGGGATGATTTTTGAATAAGGTTCTGGCATTGGGTGCATGTGAGGTGAGGGGATATGATACCATCGTTAAGGTAAGTGTGAATTTCATGGTACCAAGGGGATTGGGACCAACCAAGATACAAACACGGTTTGAATCCTCATTCGCATAAGTGGGTGTGAGGAGCTGCTCAACTAAAAATTCATACTGCGTAGCTTCTTGGGGAATTTCCAAGAGCGAGGCACTTGTGTAAACTGAAGCTTTGTAAAATGTTGGGTCAGCTGATCAACTAGCTCTTTGTAGGGTAATAGCTTTTCATCTTTGGTTTGATATTCATTTAAGACTTGTTTGATGATGAGTTGGGAATCACCAAAGACTTGTAACTCAGTGATATTCCATTCTGCAGCTATCTTTAATCCTGCTACAAGAGCTTCATATTTTGCTATATTGTTGGTGCTAGGGAATTGTAGCTTGAAGGCTTTTGGAATGTAATCTCCTTGAGGTGTAACTAATAATATTCTTGCCCTTGATCCATGAGAGGTGTATGAGCCATCAAAATAAAGCTTCCATGGGGGTTGTTCTTCAATTAGGCAGATATGCTCATCTGGAAATTCTATGAGCAAAGGATATGCATCTACTAGAGGTGCATCAGCTAGGTGATCTGCTCTAGCTTGCCCTTTGATTGCCTTTCTGTCCACATACTGGATGTCAAACTCACTTAGTAGCATAACCCATTTGGCCAAACGACCTGTAAGTGTTGTTCTGGAGAGCATATACTTGAGAGGGTCAATCTTGGAGACTAGTTGGATGGTATGACTTAGCATGTAGTGGCGAAGCTTTTGAGTTGAGAAAACAACTGCTAAACAAGCTTTTTCCATAGGAGTGTAATTGAGTTCATAACCAACTAGGGTTCTACTGATATAGTAGATGGCTCTCTCTCTGCTATAATCATCATGTTGTGCTAGAAGTGCCCCTAGAGCAGCAGGTGTTGCTGATATATACAAGATCAAGGGATGACCAGGAACTGGTGGAACCAAGATAGGGGGATTGGTGAGATACTGCTTGAGCTGATCGAAGTTGCGCTGACATAAAAGATCCCACTTGAAGTTCTCATTCTTCTTTAGCAAGTGTGAAAATAGTGTACACTTATCTGCAAGTTGGGAGATGAAGCGCCGGACAGATTGAAGTTTTCCCTGAAGAGAGCGAAGCTGTCGCAGTGTCTGGGGAGGAGGCATGTTTAAGATAGCCTTGACCTTTTTGGGGTCGATCTCTATACCTCGTTTAGAAACTATGAAGCCTAGAAGCTTGCCAGATGTGACCCCAAAGACACACTTCTTGGGATTTAGCATGAGATGATATTGGGCCAACCTATCAAAGACTTTCTCCAGGTTAGCAAGATGATCCATGAAGGTGTGAGATTTGACTAGGATATCATCCACATAATCCTCCAAAATGCTATGGATAAGATCATGAAAAATGGCTGTCATAGCTCTTTGATAGGTAGCCCCAGCATTCTTTAGGCCAAAAGGCATCATGGTGTAGCAAAAGGTTCCCCAAGGGGTAGTGAATGTTGTCTTATGCTGGTCCTCTTCTGCAATCTTGATCTGATTATACCTGAAAAATCCATCCATAAGGGACAGAATTTCATGTCCAGCTGTAAGATCTACAATCATATCTATGTTGGGCAAGGGAAAATCATCCTTTGGACAAACTTTGTTAAGATCTCTAAAATCAGTGCAGATTCTGATGTCACCGGAAGGCTTAGTGACAGGGACCATGTTGGAGATCCATTCTGAGTAGTCGATAGGTCAAATAACCTTAGCAGCTAACATTCTTTCTAGTTCAGCTTTGACTAGTACGGCCACCTTGGGGTGCATTTTTCTAAGCTTTTGTCTTACGGGCTTGATCTTTGGATCGACTGCAAGATGATGAACTACAAGCTTTGGATCAAGTCCTGCCATGTCCTGATATGACCATGCAAATTGGCCAATGTTCTCTCATAAAACCTCAAAGAGGAGGTCAGCTTGGTCTTGTGATAGGGATGCAGCAATGTGAACAATTCTAGGGATCTCTGAAGAACCAATGTTGACTTCTCTAGTATCCTCTATTAGAATAGAAGACACCTCTGGTCGATTATCTTGAGGAGGCAATACTAAATCCTCATGTTCTGCTTGTGGCTCTAGATTTTCTTATTGAGGGGTTCTCTTCGCTGCCTTAGCTAGTCCCAGATTTACCTTAGTTCTAGTTTTGGGTGTATCGAAACTAGGTTGGGGATTTTCTCCAAAATACCCCTTGGGATCTAGCTTGTAGATGTAGGCAGAATTTGGCTTTTTCTTCTTATGAGGAGTTTCGGCTCCCATGAATCTTAGAAGCGCTTCCTCTAATGCAAACTCATCAATATGTATGACACTTGGTCGGTCCCAATCTATGAGTTGTGGATGAGCAAGTGTTAGGTCAATGAGATGGATGGATAGTTCTCGGAGAACAGAGTCTCCTAGGAAGATTTGGTCTGGGATATCGTCGTAGGCTCTCTTTTCAACTTCCTTGGGAATGTCTTCGATTTTGACAAGGTCACGATGGATGTTCGAAAAAGCGTGACCGTTCTCGTTGGTGCCCCCAGTTGTGGGTATGCCAAAGCCAAGTCCTGACTTTGTTTCCCAATTATGTGCTTCAATGGGGCATTGCATGCCCCTTTCTTCTGGTCCTAGTCCACCTCCTTGATAGTTCCATTTTTTAGTGATGAGCTTATGTTGTTGGGGATACTTTTGGCTGAAGTGATCAAGGTGTGCTTGATTTTTTGGAGGTGCATCCTTATGTAACCAAGTGTTGATATCTGGAGTGAGCTCTTCATGAAGAGGGGTTTTTGAGGACACAAAGGTGGTTGGGCCAAACTGTTTGTATTGAGGAGGTGGAATCTCCCTAGCTTTGTGATATGTCGATCGTCCATGGGTATGTGGATCAAGTGGGATTGCTCCGACAGCAAATGCATCTGACAGACTATATTCTCCACAACCTTTGTTGTTGATCTTTACGGTAGATAGGGTGGAGGCGAGGATGGTTTCTGCGTCATTACAAGTGTGGGATGACTTGGCGATGGATGTGTCGATGTCTATTCCAGGGCAATGGTTTGTATATGAAGCTTCAACCGCATTGCAGTAAGCAAAGGGTTCTGGATCGGCATGGATGGTTACCTCAGTGCCCTGATGCGGGAATTTGATGCACTGATGGTAGGTGGATGGAATGGCCTTCATAGCATGAATCCATGGGCAACCGAGGAGGATGTTAAATGGTAGGTTTAGATCAACAACATGGCAAACTGTCTCTTGGATGACTGGCCCAACCTTGATTGGTAGCAAAATAGTCCCTTCTGTGGTCCTTTCCAAGTTGTCATAAGCTTTGATGGTGATAACCTCACTGATCATATCTGCCTCAGTATACCCAGCTTGTTTTATGAATTTTAGGGTGAAAATGTTCAAGGCTGATCCATTATCTATCATTACTCTTTTCACGAAAAAATTGGATACCATGATGGCTATGCGAAGCAGAAGGGTGTGATCTGGCTCAACCACGGGTATGTCGGTGGGTTTGAAAGATAGGGCACATGAGGATGAAAGGTGTCCAACAAGATTACGAAAATTAGTAGCATTGATATCAGAAGGGACACGGGATTCTATGAGAGCACTGTCAAGGATGTCTTTGTACACAGGACTAGTGCGGAGAAGGTCTAAAATGGATATTTGGGCTGGCATGTTCCCAAGGTGTTCCAAGATATTGTGCCAGCTTTTTGATGGAGCTGATGGTGTTGATGAAACTGGTGGGCCTGCGATGTTAAATCGCGCTCTTCGAGTGGTGACCGCACACTCATTGTCTGATCCTTGGATATTGATAACATTGGCAGAAGGCTCTTTCTCAGATATTAAACCTATAAGGCTACCATAGTCTATATAGGATGAAGTATGGTCATTGTTCTTCCCATGCTGTTGGTTTGGCTGGCAGTTGTTGGTGTTGTTTTGGAAAGGTGCTTTTCCATGATTTTGGTTGTTGTGTGGAGGAAAAGCATTTTGATAAATTTGTAAGCCTGCATTGGGAGAGGTTTGGGCACCAACAGTGATTTCCTTCTGATCAATGAGGTCTTGCACATAGTCTTTCAGTTTCATGCATCTGAGGGTGGTGTGACCGTTTACCCTATGGAACTTGCAATACTCATTGTCCTTGTACCATGTAGCTTTGGATTGGCTTGGATCAATTTGCTGGGTAGGAGGAAATTCTATGAGGTTTTCCTTAGCCAATTTCTCAAAAATAACATCCAATGGCTCACCAAGGGGTGTATAGTTTCTAGGTGCAGGTTGGAATCTGGGCTTTTGCCTTGCAGCTACATTGATGGCATTAGCTTGATTGTTAGACCCTTGAAAGTTGGGTCTTGTATTGTGGTTTTGATAGCTTTGGTTATTTCGTTGTTGGTAATTGATAGCTTGTTGGTTGTTTTTTTGATATGGTGGGTTAGACTGGTTTTGAGAAGGACCAACGATATTCACATGTCTGGTGTCAGTAACCCCATTTGTTGCAACATGCTTGTTTTTGTTCCAATACCTAGACTTGTCATTGGAATGTGATTGATTTTGGTTGGCCTCTTTGTAAATCTTTAATACACCATCTTTGATGAGTCCTTGCTCAAGGATCATTCCTTTCTCTTTGATATCCTTATAGGTCTGCAAACAATTCATGGTCATGTGGTGAGCCAAGCTGGGATGTGCATTATCAATAAACATTTTCACCACATGGCGTTCTGGCAAGGTGCAGGATATGCGGGTGGTAAGGGTTTGCCATCTTTGCAGGTATTCGGCAAGGCTTTCTCCACCTTTTTGCTTAGTGTGGACAAGATCAACTATTGATAGCTCTGTTTCAACAAGATGGGCATATTGGGCTACAAAAGCCTCAGATAATTCAGAAAAGTTTTTAATTGTGCCATAGGGGATTCTATAAAACCATTCAAGAGCTGGTCCAGCCAAGCTTTTGGGAAAAAGGTGCAAGAGGAAGACATCATTGTATGCCACGTCCTGGCAATGCATGTAAAATTCTTTGATATGTGTGACAGGGTCTCCTTTTCCTCTGAATTTGTCAAATTTAGGTACCTCAAAGTGTTTGGAAAATGGTGTCGTGGTAATGGCTCTGTCAAATGGGTAAGGACACACATTCTCAAACTTGAATGTCTTTGGATCATTCCCTTCTTGGATGGCTTTCAGAGCTATCTTCATTTGCTCCCACTCTAAATTGATAGGTGATGGTTGGGGTGCCCCCAATGTAGGAGTTCCTTGAGGTAGGTATGTGCTGGATGGGGCCACTGAATATGGATGGCTGTGAGGGATTTGCTGATAGGGATTGTACATTGTTTGGGCAGCTGCATGGTGGATGACGGGTTGTTGAGGGGGAGGTGGCGCATATTGTTGCATGTGCTGCGAGGCTTGCTGTTGATATGGGACTTGAGGTTGGGATTGAGGAACATAAGCTGGCTGTGGGATAAATGGATTGCTTTGTGGAGGTAAGGTATAAGATGGTTTTAAGGCTTGGGGAAAGGATCGGAGGGCTTGTGGGGTTTGACCAATATATGTGGGTTGTGCCCCCATTTGGGATGGTATCTGCAAATAATTGGTGGTTGGTTGGGGTGGTGGATTACCTCCTAAAAGTGGCATTGAAAAGTAGTTGGTAATTGGAGGTAATGGATTAGTTGGTGGTGGAGGTGGTGGGAATTGAAAGCTTGGGAATGGAACTAATGGGGTTTGATAGCTTTGTGGCTGGATTTGGAAGCTTGGTAGAGTGGTGGTGGGAGCTGGGGTCACTTGGGAGCTTGGTAGAAGATTGGCAGTAGATTGTGGGTTTTGATAGCTTTGTGGAGTGAAGGTAGTAGCTTGTGGATTTGTGGTTGGTGGTATTGAGCTCCCAAGACTTAATGGAAATGATGGGATTGTACTTTGGGCTGTGGTGAACAAGCTGGGGGCGATGAAAGGTTGATTACTTGGCCCCATGGGTGGCATCCCTGTTGTATATTGCTGAGGTTGGCCAAAGATGCTAGCACTAATTTGGGAGATGGGTGGATTTGGAAGGCTAGGTGTGGGAGCAGCAGCAATAGTGAAGGGGGTGAACGGTGAGGTGTTTTGAGTAAAGGGGGTTTGGAGCGGAGAGGTATGAACCAAGGATGGAGTGGTGGTGGCTGGGTTGGCTTGCGGCATGGAGATTTCAACTTAGGTGGATGATGGTATGTTTGGGTCTGTTTGGTCATATGGATTGGCTGGAGGCTCTTCTTTTGGAATATATTGAGGATAATTTGGATCATAAGAGCCTATGGGTGGTGGCAGCTGCCCAAACAATGGGTGAAATGGATCTGATAATGGAGGGGGTCTTCCAAAGTCAAAGGTTCCTACATTGTCCCTTCAAAAATTAGCCATGATTGTCTCTTTAATTTTGTCTATAATGGCGTTTACCAATACTGCATTTCCTGGTTGGTTCATGAAAGCTTCAATGTTAGTAGGTGATGGCATAGCTTGCTCTGGGCTGAAGGATGGCTGAGTGCTCAAGGGGGGTGAGGTTGTTCGATCCAAATGATAGGGCTCCATTTTTTCTTTCTTCTTGGCTAAGCGAGTGACGGGTGGCATGAAAAATGCTCCTAGGGATGAGATGCAATAATGCTAATGGATGCAAAAGGGGGAAGGCTTTTCTATGCAAATGATTTCCTAGGTTGAGGAAAAGCTATATGAAAAAACTTAAGGAGGATTGGGTTGGGGATTCTAACTTCAAAGATATGTTGTCAAAGCACAAAAGGTCTGCTTTCCTATGTGCAAGATTGGTGGTGATTGTGTCAACTTAAGGATAGACTGATGATCCTTTAGGAAGAACACGAGATTGACCACTTGTGGATCCCAACCTTTAGCTCAAGGTGATGAGGGATAACAAGTGACAAAGCTAGATTACCCTAGACAAAGCTCTGTCAAAGGGATAACCTTGGTGGGATTGGTGGATTTGGAAGATTTTAGGAATGGCAAACTTTTAGCAAGGTGACAACAATTTTGAAAGCTTAGATGTGCAGATTTTCGATTACTGGCTAGATGGTATGATTCTAAATGAGATGGATGAGCTAATAATGCTTAAGGGGATAACCTAAGATGGCTGGCTTTTCTACAAAGATGACTCTAAAGTGAAGCTTATCCAAGAAGATGTGGAGAAACAAGGGTGTCTAATCATAGAAATCATGCCTAGTTGGTAAGGCATAAGCAGGATTAACTCTTGGATGTTGGCTAAATTTGATGGTACGCTCTAACTAGGCCTCTTGAAGTGCTTCGTCGGTAGCTTTGTCCTCTGCTTTGTGGAGTTTGCCAATTTGTGGGCTTGGTGTTATTTCTTTTCTCTTGGCTGAAAGTTCTTAGTATGCTAGAGATGGCTTGAGTTTGACCTTGTGAAACTTCTGCTTGGGTTTGGGTTGTTCTGACATAAATTCCTGAATTTTCTTGGCTTTGGGAAAAATCTTAGTTGTTTTGCTTCAACTTGTTCAACTTCCAAAATAGGTAGTGACTACGCTAAGTGTGCCCTAAGCTAGGATTGACCAAGTTTGGCAAACATTCATTCAACAAGTAAAATAAAAACAAGCAATAGATAGGAACACCCAGATAGAAGTTTGTGGTTCTCAGAATGTGATACTTGCGCCAAGGAGTGTGTATGTTCTACCAATGTTTCGATCAGTCACTCCAAACACATTAACATCTTAGATGGTTTTCTGCAAGGCTGACAATTGGTTTAGCTAGGGAGTCCTCAATATACGCAAGGTACGTGAGGCCCAAATCTGTAGATGAGACCAAAAGGATGTCACACAGCCAAGAGGAGCGGTAACCCACTTCTCCTCTTTCACTTCTCAAGGGTATAAAGTTCCTTGAGGCTTAGCCTGAATGACAAAATCTTGATCCCAAGAGAGGTGTCTTTTGATTCACCTCCCGATTCTTATACTCCGCCGGAATGCTGGAGTTGAGGTCATCCAAGGGGTGATGAAATCCCCAAGCAGGCCTCCTAAAAAGAAACAAGGTTTTGGATCCTAATCTTATGCACCCAAGATGGCCTCGAAAGACGACAAGGGGAGAGAAGACTTGGATGACCTTGGGCTAAAAAACCCGCTCGTTCTTTTACCAACTGACTCTTATGTGTGCTAATCTAGAGTTTGCAAGCACTCATGTTTAAGAGACAATGTTCAATTCCAACTTGAAGCACCAACAAAAGTAAATCGATCGAAGAATGCAAACAATAAGAAGAGTTAGGGTCAACAAAAGCAAACTCGCGCACCCGGAGGCCCTCCACGTCAAGTATCGATTAATTTTCTTTAAGGCATTCAAGATTGAGTGTGAGTTTGTTTTAAGCCCAAAACAAAAGTGTGTGAGATTCGATTTCAAGTGCATGCCCGGAGGCTCTCCACGTCAGTTGTTGTTCAATTTTAGTGCCCAAACTTGAAGTGTGATCGGTTTAATCTAGAGTTTTGGCCATTTAAGAATTTTGATAAAGTTAAAGCAAACGTTCAAAGACCAAGTGAGTGAGTTAGATTGTGGAACATTTAACACCTTTTTCAAGTAGACCCATCCCCATAAATGGCATTGAGATTGCAACCAATGGTTAATATTTGATGGGTGATTAGAAAAGAGGTGAGTCCAAGGAACTACTCAAATTGATTTTTTTAAATTTGTATTTTAACTTAACAAAGTTTCTTAAATGTCCAAAAATCAAACTTTACCTAGATTGCATGTGGAAAAGAGATTTGTTTTGTTCAATTTTAGAAGCTCCAAATGAAGTGTTTGATATTGCAATGGTTAATTGATCCTTGGCATTCAAGATTGGATTTGTTGTTTTAAGCATGCATTCCAAGGAAAGTTGATTTTAATCCATGACATTCAAGAGTGTGTTTTGAGCAACATTCATTCAATGGAAAATGTGTTTAACCATTCAAGTTCATTTTTTTAGCAACATGCATTCAAAGACAAATGGTTAAACATTCAAGTTCATTTTTTTAGCAACATGAAAACCTGCAAGAAACATGGTTAGTGGTTCCATATGTGCTCCAACTTGCAATGAGACAAAAAAAAGCAATTTAGTTAGTTAGCCAAAATCTTCAAAAATGAGAGCTTAACTATGGGAAAAAAAATTTTAACTTTTTTTGTTGTTTTTTCTATGCGTAAAAATGCTTAAAATGGTCTAAATCCTACGAAACCACTAAAAGTCAAATTTTGATTTATACTCCTTTTTTTTTTTTTTTAGCTACAAAGTGCAGAAATAAAGATTTTAAAACAGAAATGCAACATAAGTAGGCAGAGACGACAGTCTATCAAGCGGAGACGCCAAAATACGAAGACATGAAAATACAGAGACGCTAGTATTCGAAGACGACAGAACAGATTTGCGGCAGAGAAAACAGGTGACAAGCAGAGACGCCGATTTGCACAGATGCAGATTTTCGCAGACGACGATTTGGATTGGCAGTGGTAGAGACATCGATTTGCGCAGACGCAGATTTTTGCAGACGTCGATTTGCGCAGATGCGGATTTTCGCAGACGTTGATTTTCCAGACGCAGATTTTCGCAGACAGAACAGGTTGCAGACGCCAAAACTGCGCGAAAAAAGTTGAAAAACACGAATTTTTTTTTTTTTTAGATGGTATTTCTTCTTCCTAAGTGTGTTCTTTAACCTACAAAAACAAGCAAAACACCCTCACAACACACTCAAACAACAACAAACATTAGATGGTTAAAAAAAATGACATATAGATGAAAATAGATGATTAAATGACCCATAGTGGGGTCCCACCAGGCGTGCCAAAATGTAGAACAAGATTTAGTATGCAAAGAACATTAAAAAATAAAGTAAACATTCACAAACCCAAAAACTAAATTCACATATATGCTTAGACAAAGAAAGCAAACAAGAAGTGCAAACCTCACAAGAGAAAACACTCCATGCTTTCTGGATTCTGTAGATGTGTCCTTTTGCTATGGATGTATGCTCAAGATGCTCAAAAGCTGCTTCAATGGAGATGGGTAATGGCAAATTGGTAGCTTTGTGAGCTCTCAATTTGGCATTAAAAGGGTAAGATCGATGGCTTTGGTTCTCAAAATAGCATGGTAACTTTAGCTCAAAGATTGTTGATGAAATGGCTTGGGATGGGATTCAATTTATAGGCTAAGGGGTAGAGGGATGGAGGGCTTAGATGCAAGGATGGATGAAGGCTTAAGGAGGGCTAGGATGCACTCAAAGGAGAGCACATGGATTGTGCTTGTTTAGCACCAATGGGAAGGTGACACTTGTCACAAGGAGGATGAGTGTGAGAGGGTAGGGTAAAGGGTTGGTTAAAGGCATGATGAGTGGGGCTGAGTATGTAAGAGGGATGTAAGAGGAATGAGTGTGGAAGAGGGAAGAGTGTGGAAGATGGGTGTAAGAGTCATGAGCGGGCTTGTAAGAGTCTTTTATGTTTTTTAAGAGAACTCATGACTTAGTGGTTGGGTATTTTGAGGGGAGACTTTGGTTTGGATTAGGAAAGTCTTAAACTTGTTTAAGGAATGTGACAAAATTAGGGGGTGGATTAGGCTTGGGTTTAGGATTAGATTAGGAATGTTAGAGATGTGCAAGTGGATGGCATTAATGAGGGTGGGTGAGTTAGTTGCTAAGCTTGGTTAGTATGGGTGGATGGGGTGGATTAGGCTAAATGGAGGATTAGAGATAGGTTAGGGGTTTTTGAATTTGAGGATTTCATTTATCAAATAGATTTATTTAATAAATGGGGATTTTTGGAATTAGACAGAAGAATAGGATTTAATTGATAAATAATAGATTATTTGATTTATCAATTAGGACTATAGATAATTAATTAAATTAATCAACTAGGGATGAAAAAGGATTAAATAAATAGAAATTTAATTAATAATGCCTTTTTAGATAACTAAATAGGATTACTAAAATAGTGTAATCAAATTTATGTGTCTACAACATTATCCCTCTAAATTTATTGGTGCCAACTAGAGTTCTTGGTGCATTTAATGTATGTAGCATGTGATCATGATTTGGATCAATCTGAGAGCTTGTGTGGACCTATTTTTGGTCTTGGTTATCTCCTCTATGTGCATTTAATCTTGTTTGTAAACTTGGGGCTTTTCCTAAGTGTTTTGTGTGGCTATCACATGTTAACTATGAGTTAACATGAGGGTTAACACGTTTTATATTTAATGTTTATTGTAAGCTGACTTGTGGCTTAATGCAAGGGGGTTCATTTAATTTTTAATTACCAGGCCAACTTATGGCTTAGTTGGGTATAAGTAGCGAGTCTTGTGGAGTCTTTTAGTCATTCATTCATGGAGTGATTCATTCATTCAAAGGGGGAGTGAGTGTGGAGAGTAGCTTAAGAGCGAGTTTTCTTGAGTCTGTGGATAGAGCACTGAATGTGAGGTAGTTTATAGTAGGATTGTGATGGAGTTGTGAATGTATGGATAGAGCACTGAATGTGAGGTAGTTTACACTTGGATCTTGGATGAAGTTAAACAAGGAGATTTTTTGGAGGGCTTACGAGCCAAGTTTAGATCTTCCTTGGAAGTTTCTTCTAGAGTGTGGATCTAGACTAGCTAGGATTTGGATTTGGATCTTCATGGATCATGTAGAACTATTACTTGCTTTGTATTTGGTCATAACTGGGAAGGCCTTATAGCCTGACACATTGCATGTAACAATTATTTTATGAATAAATTATTGTAATTTGGTATCAGATCTTGCTTTGTTATTCTATTTCCAATATGTGGTTATTTGTTTGGGGCTAAGACATCTCCTTTAGGGATTCTCCTACCTTGCACTATGTTAGATGGTATCAAAGCATAGTTTTTCCTGAGTGTGTAGATAGATCACCAAAGTTGTGGGAGTTTGCACTAGGACTTGGGTTGGAGAAGTAGATCTAAGAAGATCTTGATCTGGTGGTTTATTGTTCTTTCTAGAGTCCTAGATCTCTTGGTTGTGAGGTGGAAGATCATGATTCTAACTTGCAATTGTAGAGGACTTGTAGATGGATCGATGTATATGAAGATGGAAGGTTGATCTTGTTGAGACATGATTGTAGAGATTGTGTGGATTGTAGATCCATAGTCCTGGACTTGTGATGCCATTCCTGATTGTTCATGTGAGGTGGTAGGTTATGATCTGAATTATAAACAATTCAGTTTTGTCACACGGAGTGTAGGAAGGATTTTTTGTAGAGGGTTTATGAAGGTCTTGGGAGATGGCTCCAAGATGATTGAACCCTGAGATTATTGCAAATCCCCATGATGTGTTGGAAAGGAGGTTTTCTAAGATGTCTACTTAGGTTGAAGCTAGTTTGGTTGATCGAGCTAAGGAATTGGTTGCTCGGTTTGAAACTAGTTTGGCTAATTGAGATAAGGACAGGATGAGGAAGGCATTATGTAGATGTTTTTGGAGCTAGAGTCTACTGATCTAGAAGAGAGTTGTATGGCTGGTTAAGAAACTTGTTTGTGAGAGAAGATGGCATAGCAAGGTTGATTTTGGTTTTGTTGATCAATTTGTGAAGTCTAATACAGATTCTGGAGAGCAACTTGAGGTTGTTGCTAAGAATATTCCTAACCCATTTAATGTTGGGATAGAAGTTGGTTTTCATGAATAATTAGTTGAGTCTGACATGGAAATTGTAGAGCGCTTGGTTTTGGATGATCTGGTTGATGTTGGTGATGAGTTGTATGTTGCAGGGAATCTTGTTGTGAGTAATGAGATTGTTGGTGTTGTGAGTTTGGCATGTGTTGATGGAGATCTATATATTGTTGCTAATGTGGAGTTTGTTGCTACTGATGTGGGGTTTATTTCTACTGGTGTGGATTCACTAGTTTTTGATGTGGATGAGGGTTTGTTGTTGAAGCATTATGTTTAGTTTGTTGCAGGGAGTGAGCCTATTGATTGGATGGTGGAGATTCTTGTGTTTGAAAAAATGATGCAGATGTGGATGATGTGCAGATTTGTTTTCTTGTCCCTATTGGAATGGAAGCCTTTGGTGAAGATGAAGATTGTTTCTGATCTTTCTTTGGGCATCAAAGTGTGGGACACACTTTTCTATTTACCTGGGGAGTCTAATGCAGGAGCATCTTGGTCGTCATGTTGTCCCTCTGAATCTATTGGTGCTGACTGGAGTTCTTGGTGCATTTAATGTATGTACCATGTGATCATGATTTGGATTGATCCAAGAGTTTATGTCGACTTATTTTTGGTCTTGGTTATCTCTTCTATGTGCATTTAAACTTGGTTTGTAAACTTGGGGCTTGTCCTAAGTGTTTTGTGTGGTTATCACATGTTAATTGTGGGTTAACATGAGGATTAATATGTTTTCTATTTAATGTTTATTGTAAGCTAACTTGTGGCTTAATGCAAGGGGTTTATTTAATTTTTAATTGCTAAGTCAACTTGTGGCTTAGTTGGGTATAAGTAGGTGGTCTTGTGGATTGTTTTAGTCATTCATTGATGGAGTTATTCATTCATTTGAAGGAGTGAGTATGGAGAGTAGTTGAAGAGCGAGTTTCCTGAGTCCATAGATACAGCACTGAATGTGAAGTAGTTCACAATAGGATTGTGATGGAGTTGTAAATGTTTGGATAGAGTACCAAATGTGAGGCCATTTACACTTAGATCTTGGATAAGTTAGAGTAGAGCTACAGCTACAGCTAGAAAACAAGGAGATTTCTTAGAGGACTTGTGAGCACAAGTTTAGATCTTCCTTGGAAGTTTCTTCAAGAGTGTGGATCTAGACTAGCTAGGATTTGGAATTGGATCTTGAGGGATCCTATAGAACTATTACTTGCTTTGTATTTGGTCATAATTGGGAAGGCCTTATAGCCTAGTAAATTGCATGTAACAGTTATTTTATGAATGTATTACTATAATTTGGTATCAAATCTTTCTTTTTTATTCTATTTCTGCCATGTGGTTATTTGTTGGGGGCTAGGACATCTCCTTTGGGGATTCTCCTGCCTTGCATTGCATCAACTTTCTCCTTAGTCTCTTCTTATATTCTTCTTATTTGCTAGCTAACTAGCCCTCTTCTCTTTTGGATTTACTACTTATCGGACCCTTTTGGTAGTAGCTCTTGTGCTTGTTTGAGTAGCTTGAACTACAAGTGTAGGTTTTACAACCTTCCTTGGTTTTCTAACTATTGGAGCTTTAGCTTTCCTCTTCCTTTTCTCATATCATTCACTAGCTTCTTCTCCTTTGACACCTTCTTCAATTTTTACCTCATCTCCTTGGTCTTCACCTTGACCTTGAGTAATAGTCAATGGTGCTTGAGCAATAACATCTTCTTCTTCATCATCATCTTCTTCTTCTTCATTTTCTTATACTCCTTCACCAGATTTCTCTTAGATTTTCTTGACAATCTTATTCTTCTTTCTTGTGATTGAGGTAGTCTTTAAACTCATTGTTATCTTAGATCTAGCCACATCATAATTCCCAGAGGTAGTATCCTTAGAATCTACATCTTCTACAAGTAATGTTGTGATTGTTGTAGAGGCTTCATCTACATTGATCTTATTGCCTAGTGGCCCTAGCCACCTTATCCTTGGAATAGCAGCTTGAACATATGTAAAATTAGTGTCAACTAGAAAGAAAACATCATTGAAATGTTTCTCAACTAGTGAAACTAGTATCCTCAATCTTTTCTTCATTGACTACTTGAAATCATTAAAGTAGCTAGTCATTACAAACTCAAAATTCTCTCCAAGTTGCTCAATAAATTCACCTATTTTCATTGCAATGGATCTATTTGTTTTCCATGAAACTTTACCAAAAGTAGGGAATGTATTATGTACATAAGAGAATCAAATTCACATTGTACACTCTTCATCTTCCTTATTGCTCCCAAATTTTCTATCAATTGTTGCAACTACAACTCAGCAAGGTCATAAGTATGATCCTTCTTAACTATTTTATAGCCCATGTCAACAGCAATACATGGTACATTATTGAGCCTATTGGATTGATAAAATTTGTGTGCTATAATTTTTACTACAAAAGCAATTAGGGGATTTGAGATAGTGTCAATTGTCATCCCTCGTTTGTTCCACACAACCCCTATATTCTTCTCAATAACTTCCTCAGCTTTGCTCCTCATAATTTTAGGTTGGTCTAGGGTTGGATACCGTATCACTCTATGTACAATCTTCTTTGTGATCTTCACTAGTCCATTATCAAACTATATATAATTATCATGAATTCTTCTTAGAACTATCTTTATCCATTCAATTTTGAAAATGTTGGGGAAATCTAGGGCATTGGTTAACCCTTTTGATTCTGCAATTTTGAATTCATCTTTCAATGCTACATTTTTGCATTATTTCCCATAGGTTTATCTAATCTCCATGTCACCTATGCTACCCACCTTGCATGTGCAGCGATATCTCACATCTTGAATCATTAAAACTTGTGGTAGTATCATTGATAATGTACTAGATGGGTCTTACTTGTAAGCAATATCAAGAATGGCTCTAAATTTTGGTTGTTTTATCTCATTTCTTATCAATTATACATTCAAAACTTCCTTCCCCCCTTTAATCTTAATTTCTAAAGAACTATACACCATTATGAAAACCTAGGGTTTGCAAAAATTCAAACTATGTAGCTCGGCACATGATAAATACCTTTGTAAATCTGTTGAGATAATGTTGAGCCATTATTGAATATTGTTTGCAAATTCTTGGAATGATCTCTTTAATTCTCCTTTATCTCTTCATGCTCGCCTTCAAATTTGAATGATGTTGAATGAGTGGAAATTGATCATATAGAACTTAAAACCTCAAATTTAATGCTTTGTACTTACACAATTGTAAGCTCAACTTTAATAGAGATTTCAACTCACTCAGCTTCATGAAGTTTCCATTAGGCTCAATAACTACTATGAGCTTAGCCAATACTAGCACTTATAATAGCTTGACATCAACTAACATTTCACTTTGTAGCTAAAGTGAAACACTTCATGCTCGACAGTAACATGAAAAATATCACAACTTAAAGATTTCTTCTAGGTTATAATCAACACTTTACATCTTACTTCATGTATATATAATATTTTTAGAACTAAATCCTTGGAACTAATGTATAGTATGCCTTTTTAAATATCATTCACAACATACCTCTTGATTGCTTAATTTGAGGTGGTGTGATCACCTGACCCATTAGGTGGAGTGACCTCTTCTAAGCTTAATGTGTTGCAATCATCCTTTCTCTTCCATGTCTTGTTCATCTCATCTCTGACATTCTCAACATCTTCCTTTCCTTTACCTTTGTTGAACTCACTACTAGGTGCATTTGACCTTTTTGGAAAATTCTTGCTTATGCGACCAGTCTTCAAACAGCTAAAAAATGTAGTTTGACTCAACCATCTTTTGCAGTCAAACATGTCCATACTCTTGACAATAGTGACAACTACACCTAGAATTATAATCCCAATTATAAGAGTTGTCATTGTGCTTTACCTTTGTCTTCTTGTTTGATGACCATTTAGGCTTGGATCTAAATTCATATGCTCTATGTCCATACTTTTGACAGTTATAGAAGTATCCTTCAAGTCTTTGTGTGCTTATGGTTTTGGTTCTACATTCATATGCCTTATGTCCTTATTTTTTGCATTTGTGGTAGTGACCCATGAAGTTCTACTTAGGATCCTAATTTGCAGTCTTTCTCCTACAAACATTATTAGTATGACCTATCTTACCACAATTATGATAAGTAGGTTTGGAGTTCTTACATTTATTACTTCTTTCTTCATCACTTTTGGATGATTCTTCTTCTTCAACACTATTGTAACCTAATCCAGTAGTATCACTGTTGGATCTAGGAGATCTTATCAATTTCTCAAAGTACTTGATAACTTTACTAGGTTTGTTGAAGCTTTCAGCAAATTCTTTTTCTCTTTTTAGATCATTTCCTTGTTTTTCATTCTGCAACTTTAGTGTTGTGATCTCATGTCTTTTCCATTCAGTTTATGATTTGCAATTATGACTTGATTCATTGTCTCCAATTGCATGTTGGAAATTATATGTACTTTAGATGTTTTCTCCTCCAATCTATTGACTAGTGTCCTTTTCTCATCTTTAATCATGACTTTTTCTTCTATGGCTTTCTTTATATATTCAGTGACTTCACATAGTAATACTGATTGGACTTCTTGTTCTATCTTGATATTTCTAACCTCTTTAGTTAGGGTTCCATTCTTTTCCATCAGATTTGCAATTGCTACATCAAATTCACTTGTGTTTCCATCTATTAACAATTCAATAGTGTCAATCTCTTGGTAATGTGTCTCATTCTCTTCAATAGTTATTTCCTTCCTTCTTTTCAATGATCTCTTTAACTCATCTCTTGCTTCATTCAACTGATGTAGAGCAAGTTGTATTTCAATTTCCTAGTTCTCAATAGTCTTTTTCAACTTGTAGACTTCCATTTCCAAGATCTTTACTCAAAGTTGCAAATCTTTACTTCCAAAAAACTCTTTCTCTGATACCAATTATTGGAAATACAATAGAGAAAGTAAACTCTAAAAGTGGGGTGAATCAACACTTAAAAACTTTTAACCATAAAATCATTCACCTCACATCCATCTCATAATGTAATAAGTAAACTAAAATACTAGATTAAGCATATACATCTAAAGAATGTAAATAAAACATTCAATAGATGCATGAAACAAGATATTTGGTTACCCAGAAACCCTCCAAGGAGAAGGTAAAACTAGGGTGACGATGACACCCATAAATCTCCACTATTGCAGCAATAAAGTGTATCCAATGAAGGCTAAAATGTTTTGATCATGAGACACAATCAACCCTATGAAAGGTTTTCCTTGTTAAAGGCTTACAAAGGCTATTAGGTCTTACCCTGTTAAAGGATTTCTACACCCTACTAGAAGTGTGGTTGATTAAAAGACTTTAACTCACAATGAAGTAAGCACCCTATTAAAGGATTTAGAATAGCCTATTAAGACTACTATATTTAGATATTAAACTAATTTTCCTATTAGAATGTCTCAGCAATGATCCTTTGGTTAGTACTCTTTTGCTAAATGATAGATCACCTCTTTCCTAATGCATACTTGATCCCTTTCTGATCAAATGTATCTCTATTATCTTCTAATTCCTTTCCTTTATTCTCCTCTAAATGATTCTACAATGTATTTCAATTCACAACTCCTTAATCACCATGAAATATTTGTCCTTAGTCACCATGAAATCTTTGTTTGCACATGCAAACTTCTCACTATTCTCCTTCCATGCACATAACAAGTTTAGGGTTTGTCTTCCTTAAGAAGACCTAGTGACTTAGGGTTAGGTATGAATCAATGATTTTAATTTATCTATCTAGCCACTTAATCCTTCTCTTTTTCTCATTGGTTGCATGTACTACATAGGGATTCAAAATAAAGATTCATCCTTATCATCTAAGATTGCAAAACAATCCTTAAGTCAGCTCCACTATGGTTTGCATAGAAGTTTGTTCCATTACAAACAACTATGTCAAAACTATATAACTTGGCATCTGAAGTCCCTGATGCTCAGCATCAACTACAACTTCAATGTTGTAACTCAGCTTCTAAATTACTTGACATCCATTGATCACTCAGCATCTAAATAACTCAGCCCATACTATCTACTCGGCACTCACTATCTACCATGTTATGGTCAACATGAACTGAGTACATAACTTATAAATGACTTAAGTGTATGGACACTCATTTGTCAAAACTAATCTGAGATTAACACCATCTTACACACCAAGAGCTTCTAAAAAGAAGAGCTAACAACCAAAGAGCTTCACCAAGAGAGCCTCCAACCCAAGATCTTATACACTAAGATTCTTCACCTCCAAATCTTGTATTACACAAGCTTCCACTAACTAAGATCTTACCACTAAGATATTTCACATCAAAAGCTTGATTACAATGCTCTTATGCCTTGTTTATATAGGCAATTACCATCAAAGATATTACAAACACAACCAATGTGGGATAAAAGGTAAATACAACTACCTTATGTTAGCATGAATGGTGATGATACTACATTGAGGGAGTATCCTAAGCATTAGAGAACATTGATATGTTACATTCATGACTATATTTGTCATTGATGTCAACAAAGTAGTAATTTTGTAAGCACTGGAAGACTAGCATTTAGAGATATTATGATGTGCAAAAGATAAGGAAGGTTTAGATGATGCACAGTGAAGGACATGTTCCTAAGATTGTCCTAATGACATGGTTAAGAGGACTAGGTCTAAGTCGATGGTGTACGGAAGTTACACTTGATTTTCTAGAAACAGTGCAGAAAGAGAGTATTGGAAAATAGTGTTTTGATGATCTATCACTATCTGTCATCTAAGATGTAATGAAGAGATGCACAGTCTCAAAGTTATAGAGGATATTCATGTGGTGACATCAGCATGTGCATAAGATGTGGTATCACACATGTGAATTTTTTTATAGATTGTGAGCCAACAGTGCTATTATAATTGTGAATTAATTAATTATCTTATTTTAATTAATTGGGAAATCCTTAAGGCTAACTCAAGGAATTATTATGAAGATATGGTATAAAGGAAACTTATTTTCCTTATTTCTAAAGTATCTAGGAGAAAAAGATCAAGGAGAATGTAAAGTATTAGTATGCAGTGCAAGAAGGAGCAGAATTCTTACTGAATGCATGTAAGTGATCCAAGGGATCATTGGATGCATAGTATGAGATCTGAAGGAGCAGAAGTCTAGTTGATAGGATAAAGACAGAGGAATGAAGTACATTTCAGTTCTATTATTATAGAAGGAATAATATAGAGATCATTTGGATATTGGGTTCATTGTTCTTAACCTTAAATCTATTTGGGCAATGGGTCCAGCTGTCTTCTGTAACTCCTAATAGGGTTGGAATCTCCTAACAGGGATTCAAAGTCTCTTAATAGGGACTCATATGTACTAAATTTTGTAATAGACTCCTAATATGGTCTATCCTCTAGCAAGGAATATTTATATCAGTACATCATCTTGTGGGTACCATTCCCACTGGGGTTTTCCCCCTGATCAAGGGTTTGCCTAGTTAACATATATGGTGTTAATTGTGTATGAGTATCTTGTTGTAGTTTTAGTAACTTATATTATTCACATGGTTAAGTTTGTTTAAGGTTAATTATTTTGATAATAGTTATATAATTTATTCAACCACCCCCCCCCCCCCCAACCCTCTTAGTTATATCAGTGGATTATATATTCTAACAATTGGTATCAAAGCATCAAGTCCTTGAAGATAAGGCTTAACAACTTTGGGAGATCAATGCCGAATATTTTTAGGAAGGATAGTCCAAGATTTAATGGGGCCAACTATGATAGTTGGAAGGAAAAGATGAAGACTCATTTTTTATGCATGGGTCTAGGATATTGGTTGTTAATGAAAACTAAGAAGATAATTATTGAAGAATCAAAGCTAGAGGAATGCAGTGAGGGAGAAAGAGATTTATTCATGTGTAACATGAGAGCTAGAGAAGCCCTACTATTAGCTCTTCCAAAGAATGAATACAATCAAGTAAAGACATTTCAAACTTCTTATGAAATTTGGAAAGCATTAGAAGTTACTTTTGAAAGTGATGATCATGCAAAAAGAATGAGATTACAAATTTGGATTTGTGCATTCAAGTTGCTAAGATGATGGAAGATGAATCTATAAGAAGTTATGTTGGTAGAATATCAAAAAAAATTGTAAGTATTCAGTCTCTTGGTGGAGCTAAACAAGATGTTGAGGTTATATGGAAGATCTTGAAAATTTTCACACCACCATTCAAGTAGAAAACTTAGATGATTCAACTAGTAATGCCCTGCACCAAAGATTTCATAGAGGAAATATTTCTTAGAAGGTTAGAGTCTATAGAAGTAGAATTGAGACAGTCTAGAGAACTAACCAGAATTGAGACAACTTTTAGTGCTCTAAACATTTGACCTAATCTATCAAGAAGTGCAAGTGCAAGAGAAGACTTTACCAGTAGTAGCAGATCTAAAGAAGATAAGAAGATTGAAGAAGGAATATCCCTTTTGGTAAGAAGAGAAAAATATGGTAAGAAAATTTGAGTTAGACTTGTGATGAATATGGTCATTATGAATCTAAATGTCCTAAAAGATAGAAAAAATTTAGAAGAAAATTTAAGTTTAGAAGAGATTAGGTTAGAAATTATATATATGCTAATGAGGACGAAGAATTTGATGAAAGAGATCAGAGTGAAAGTGATGATGAATTAGGATTTGTGGCTATCAAGGAAGATGAACTTAATAGATAAATTAGAGAAGAAAGAGCTCTAGTTACACAAGTTGAGAAGAAATTTGATTGAATAATTGATAATAGATGTTCACATCCCATGAATGGTGATATGAACAAGTTTTTTAAGTTCAAAAATCATGATGGAGGTATTGTAGGAGTTAGTAACAATGCAACCTATCATATTATAGAGATTGGATCTATTACTCTTGACGGTGAGACTAACGTTGATGATGTTTTTTTTATGGTTTAAAACATAATTTGTCAAGTGTTGGATAGTTGGTAGACAAGGGATTTCTGTTGTAGTACATAGAGAAGACTTGCATCATCAAAGACAAAGATGGTAAGCTAATTAGTACTAGAACCAGATCCAGAGATAATGTATTTTAGTTAAATCCTACTAGAATAACATGTTTGGTTGCAAAAGTTGATAAAAGTTGGTTATGGCATAGGAGGTTTTGTCATATAAACTATGACAATATTGTGAAGGTTAGTTGTACATTTGCAGTGAGAGATCTGCCTAAGATTATTAAGCCTACTAATGTTGTCTACAAGGAATGTATTTTGGCTAAGCAGAAGAAAGTATCTTTTTCAAGCAACAAGTTTTCTACTACAAAGAAATTGGAGGTTGTTCACACAGATCTAAGTGGTCCTACAAGAACTAGAAGATTCCATAGTGAAAGGTACTTTATGATTTTTGTTGATGATTTCACTAGAATGATATGGATAGCATTTCTTAAAGAGAAGTCTAAAGCTTTTGAGAAATCTAAGATATTGAAGAATAGAGTTGAAAATGAATCTAGTGTCAAGATTAAATGTTTGAGATTAGATAGAGGAGGAGATTTCCCCTCTAGAGAGTTCAACATGTTCTATGAAGAGAATGGAATCAAAAGATAGTTATCTTCACCAAGAATAGCTAAACAAAATGGGATTGTTGAAAGAAGGAATAAGTCAATAGCAAAAGTAGCAAGAGTGATGTTATTTGAGAATGATGTCTCAAAGACATTTTGGAGAGAAGAAATTAATGCTATAGTATATACTCTAAACAAAGTACAAATCAAAAAATTTATAAGCAAGGCACCCTATGAGTTATGGTTTCATCATTCACCATCAATCAAGTATTTCAAAATATTTGGAAGTAAGTGTTACATAAAGAGAGATGATGATATTGGTAAGTTTGATCCTAGAAGCAATAAAGGTATGTTTCTTGGTTACTCATTGAAAAGTAAAGCATATAGATGTTCCAACTATAGAACTAAGACAATAGTTGAGTGCGTAAATGTAAGGATTGATGAAAATTTTGGTACTACAGAGAAGATGGTAGATTATAATTCTAATGAAGAATAGGATAATTTTGGAATTGTTAGACAGAATGTTTAAGTTCTTTTTGAGACTAACAATAATTTGCAAAATGATGTATCTATTAATCATAGAGAAGAATAGAGATCTAAACCTAGAGAAGAGATAAGAGTTGAGATGTCAACTCCTACCTTCAATATAAACATGACAAAGAATCACCCTCCAGAGTAGATAATTGGGAGCAAGGATAAAGGTGTGATTACAAGGAATAGAGTGAATGAGGAATTATGTCTAATTTCTCAAGTGGAACCTAAGAGCATAGATGAGGCATATAAGGATGATCACTAGACGTAAGCAATGAAAGATGAATTAGATCAAATTGTGAAGAATGATACATGGGAATTAGTTCCTAGACCTAAAGACAAGAATATGATAGGAACCAAGTGGGTATTCAAAAACAAGATGAATGAGCAAGGAGAAGTTGTGAGAAACAAGGCTAGACTTGTTTGCAAAGGTTACTCATAGCGAGAAGGCATAGATTATGAGTAAACATATGCACCTGTGGCAAGAATGGAAGTAGTAAGGATGTTCTTGGCTTATGCAGCAAGCAAGGATTTCAAGGTTTATTAGATGGATGTTGAGCCAACTTTTTTGAATGGAGAACTTGAAGTAGAAGTCTACATTGAGCAACTTGATGAATTCCCTCTGATAGAAGAAAATGATTTTGTATGTAGATTAAAGAAATCATTGTATGGTCTAAAGCATTCACCTAGAACCTATTATGCAAGGTTAGACAAATATTTCTCTAAACTTGGATTTATTAAAGGCATAACAAATAGTAATTTGTATGTAAGGAAAGTTGATGATGGTTTGTTTATTATTATAATAAGTGTGGATGACATAATATTTGGAGGAAATGATAAACAAATTGATAAGTTTGTTAAAGAGATTAAAAATGAATTTGAAATGAGAATGATAGGAGAAATGAAGTTTTTCCTTGGACTGTAGATTGTGCGAAGTAAATATGGGAAATTTATTTCATAAGATAAGTATCTGAAAGACTTGTTGAAAATATTTGGTTTAGAAAGTTTCAAACCTGTTGGTACACCCATGATAACTGGTCACAAGTTATCTAGTAAAGATGAGACACCTACAGTTGAGCAGAAGAAGTATAGATCTATGATTGGAGGATTGCAATATCTAACTCACACCAAACCAAATATAGAAAATGTAATTGGGATTGTAATGAGATTTAAAGCCAATCCAAAAGAGTATTATTATGCAGTAGTGAAGAGAATATTTAGATATTTGAAAGGTACATCTAATTATTGAATCTGGTATGATAGATCAAGTGATTTTACTTTGTGTGCATATATTGATCCAAATTGAGCAGGCAATATGGATGACAAAAAGAGCACCAGCGGTGGAGAATTCCTTATTGGAGGAAGATTGGTTTCTTGGTTGAATAAGAAACAGGACTGTATATCTCAAAGTACAGCCAAGGCTGAGTATGTTGCAGTAGAAAATAATTGTAATCAAGTTATGTGGATGAAGCAAATGTTGAAAGATATTGGGATTCATTTTATAGAACCTATTATCATTTACCATGATAACACAAGTATAGTATGTCTAAAATCCAATATTGCATTCTAAAACAAAGCACATATCCATCAAGTATCATGTTTTGAGAGAGAAGGTAACTAAAAAGGAAATAAGGTTGGAGTATGTAAGTACTAAAGATCAAATTGTAGATATCTTTATGAAACCTTTTCCTAAGGATGCTTTTGAGTACCTAAGAGATATGCTAGGGGTTATGCCCCTGCCTACTTCAAAGTGGATGATGCAGAGAGTGCATCAATCTAGTGGTATAGAGTACTAGGGTTAGACTGGACTAAATGTTGATACTTCCTATATGGGGGAGTATCTGGTATGTACTGAGTCATTGAAGACTCTTGGTATTTGGTATTTTGTATTAAAGTGTCCTTGGACACTTGAGCTAATTGAAGAGTTGGAAGAATTATATTATAACAATTGATATTTTGTACTTGTATTGACACCTTTGACATTAATATCAAATATGTACATGAAAAACATCTCCTAGGTAATGGGGAGAGAAAATATGAAAGAAGCACCTATTGAGATGTCAATAGGGGAGTGTTACCTCTTTAGGGAGATTTAGAAATATTCATGTAAGTGTACAAAAGAATATGTTAGTGCGCAGAAGAATATGTTAGTGCATAGAAGAATATTTCTATAGGAAAGATATGCAGTGACAAAAGTATTGTAAGTTTTTCACTATGAACAACTAATGCTAGTTCTAGCAGCCAGAATTGAAGAGGATTTGAGAAGATGTTAGCAATAGCAATAGAATATAGTTTGGTATTCTTAGAACTTAGATGTTTTTCATCTATGTTGCCATCAATACCAAAGGGGGAGATTGTTAGCATGAATGTTGATGATACTACATTGGGGGAGTATTCTGAGCATTGGAGAACATTGGTATGTTGCATTCATGATTGTATTTGTCATTGATGTCAACAAAGTAGTAATTCTATAAGAACTGGAAGAATAGCAGTCAAAGATCTTATGATGCATAGAAGCTAAGGAAAGTTTAGATGATAGACAGTGAAGGACATGTTTCTAAGGTTTTCCTAGTGGTGTGGTTAAGAGAACTAAGTTTGAGTTGATGGTTTACGGAAGTTACACTTGATTTACTAGAAACAATGCAGAAATAGAGTACTAGAAAACAATGTTTTGATGATCTATCAATATCTTTCATCTGAGATGTAATGAAGAGATGTGTAGTCACACAGTTATAGAGGATAGTCATGTGGTGATGTCAACATGTGTGTAAGACATGGTATAGCATGTGTGAATTTTTGTATAGACTGTGAGCCAACAGTGCTATTGCAATTGTAAATTAATTAATTATCTTATTTTAATTAATTAGGAAAGCCTCAAGGCTGACTCAAGGAATTATTATGAAGATATGGTATAAAAGAAAGTTTTTTTCCTTATTTGTAAAGTATCTAGGAGAAGAAGATCAAGTGGAATGTGAAGTATTACTACACAGTGCAATAAGGATCAAAGTGTTTATTGAATGTGTGTAAGTGATCCAAGGGATCATTGTAGTGCAATATTAGATTTCGTTACAAGATCTGAAGGAGTTGGAGTCTAGTTGACAGGATAGAAACAGAGGAAGGAAGTACATTTTAGTTCTATTATTCTATAAGGAATAATACAAAGATCATTTGGATAGTGAGTTCATTGATCTTAACCTTGAAGTTATTTGGGTAGTGGGTCTAACTATCTTCCACAACTCCTAATATGGATTCAAATTCTCCTAACAAGGACTCATATGTACTGAATTTTGTAAAAGACTCCTAACAGGTTCTATCCTCTAACAAGGAATATTTATATTAGTACATCATCTTGTGGATACCATTCCCACTGGGGTTTTCCCTCTAATCAAGGGTTTTCCTAGTTAACATATCTAGTGATAATTGTGTGGGAGTATCTTGTTGTAGTTTCAGTTTATATTACTCACATGATTAAGTTTGTTTAAGGTTAATGATTGTGATAATAGCTGTATAACTGATTCACCCCCCTCCCCCCGCCCACCCTCTCAATTATATTAGTGGACTATATATTCTAACACTCAAAACAAATATTTAATTTCCATCCAAATACAACTAAGTACCACCATGTGGCCAATTAGAAAATTACATTGTGTTAAATGTATGATTTAAGGAACTTTCCACAAACTTCTAAAATCCCACCTATACACCTTGATTAATGAAATAACACCTCTTTTATATTTTTTTCTTTTATTGCCACCAATGCACCTTGGTAAATGAAATGCCATTTCCCCTTTTTTCCCTCTTTTATTTTTTAAAATTTGTCCTCCAATTTTTGTTACTTTCTCTCTCCTCTAGTTTTTTTTTCTTTTTTTTTATCATGCCCCATTTGATTTTGTGATGCAAGATGCTCTTGCATCATTTTCAAAGATATAATGATATGAGTATTAGGTTTACAAAGATCCATTTATGTACAAACAAAGTTAAATTGTTGGATTGATCAACAATCCTATTAGATTGACAATCCAATCATTTTGATAATTTATTATAATTGATCCAACCTTATCATATCATATACACCTTTAGTTGAGGTTAGCATAAAGATATGAGTATTGAATTATATTTTTTTCTACACATCATTCACCTTTTGGAGCCCACTTGCATTAGGCTTGAGAGTAGGTATAGGAGATCAATTTTGTGACTAATTTTGAAGTGATGGGATGAATGAACTTGATTATATAATCATGACCTATTGTATATAAGAAAAGACATATTTCTATGGCTAGGTTGATAATATTTTGCATACAAGGAACTATTCAAACATATATGGTGCTACTATTCAATTCATATTTTGGATTATTTTTCATCTTTAGGTTATGGCCCTTTCATTATAATCAACTAAATTATATCCCATCAATTTTGTATTTGATCAGTATGCTCTAAGTTTTAAGCCTAATTGATTTTGTATTCACCACTTTTATACTAAAACCTTTAACAAGGTTAATTACTTTTGTAGAGTAATATTTGGGAGTTTTATCCCTGTCGTGGTTTTTCTCTTAATCAATTTTCCATGCTAAAATCATGGTGTCATGAGATCTTGGATGTTTACTTTTTCATTTAGTAGTTAATTTCTTACTTCTATTGTTTTATGGTTATGCAATCAATTTAAGATATTTCAAAAGCTTAGAACACTAATTCACCCCCCTCTCTTAGTGTTCCTCAATCCTAACACTGAGATTTAATATTCCAAAGGCTTATGATTTAAGAGGACTACTATATTTTAGATATTTATACACTTTTTACAGAGAACTCTATATTGAAAGGAAATTTCTACTCTCTTCTTAGATGGCCCAAGATTCTTTATCATCTCCTTGATTTTAACGATGGTCCTTGATTCAAACCTTATGCCCTTTTTAAAAGAATTTAATGTAAGACAATGTTAGGTGTTGCTTTTTGTGCTTTTTGTATGACACACTTTATTTTTTCTTTAAAAAATAGTTTATGATAACAAAATATAATTTTCTTTTAAACTATATATGATATTAATAGAACACAAACATATCAATCAATTAACATAATGTCTTTTGAAATGCTTTCTATTGGGTACAATTACTCAATTGTTTTGGTAGGAAAATTGAAAGAAAACTATATAGAGAAATCAAAAAAAAAATTATGGTGTTCATATTACCATGGAAACATAAGAATCACACAAAAAAGAATAAGTTAAAAAGGAAATAAATCAAATAATTCTCTATAACTACCCTTCAATCACCATTTTCCTTAATTACAATCTTGAGATTTTGTACAATCATGTTGTGAATATAGTGTTTTATATGGAGTTGAGAGAACTCTATTAAATCTTCAAAATAAAAGTTCCATTAAAGAAATGGTGGTAAAAAAGATGCTTTCTAAATGAAGGTCATGTCATTATTTTTATTTATTTATTTTTACATTTACTTTACATGGTCTATTGGGAGAATAGGATAGTATGCAAATTCTAGGGTCTGGTGGCTAACCTATTAATAGTTCATACTTTTCTATGTATTGTCTTGCAATTAATATTAAGTATGAGGTTGATACACTTTTCCCAAACCAAATAATATTTTATAATGTGAAATGATTATCAATGGGATTGATCTTGTTTTCTATAATATGTTAGGAAGGAGGATGACCCACTACATGTAAATAGGATCAAGAACTTAGTGGGTATCATTAATATTTGACCATTATTGAAATTAAATAGGAAATTATGAGATCTATGATGAAACCCAAGAACAACTATTTGTACATGTATGTGACTCAAATGGTGAATCTTCAACCCTATACGTATTTGACTTTTGGGAAATTTGAACTAGAGCATTGGGAGATGTTCTTATATTAATCATCAGTATTGTTTTACATGAATTGTGATGTAATTATGGTCTCAATAATTTTTTCCCAGCTTTATTTATTTAAGCTCATGAGTTTGTGGATAATTTGAGAGTATATTTATGATGTTATGGTTTGAGGACCATTATGTGTTCTAGATGTCTTTTGTGGGACTGAATTTAATCATTATTCTGTTATGAGATTTATAATGACTTGTGAGCTTAAGGTGGGTTATCTAATTGTGTAAAGGAAAATTAGTTTTTAATAAGGTTCATAAAGTGGCTGCTAGGGTAATTCATTGTAAGCTAATAAGTAATAAGATAATACAGTAAATGGGGATTTAAAATGAACTAATAACATAAGTCTATTCCTCATCCATGACTTGAATGATAGTAAAGGCTAGGATGGGATTGAGAGAAGATGCTTAGTTGAGATATTGCATACTTAGTATTCTTATCTATATGAGAGGTCACTAATGTCACATATAGTCACTAGGGGTTTGAGGTCAAGATACTAAAGCATGCTTCTCTTTCTCTTGATCCATTCTTATTTGATATCTTTTTTAAGGAGGGATGTGTGATAATTATGATCTTTTACCTTGTACGTAGGATATATAAAATGATATTTGACTCAAGGATTGTTGGAAACTACAATTGGAACAATTTTCATGTTGTTTTTAATGCCAAACCTTATTGGTAATATATTTTCTAATAGTGTAGAGTGTTATATCAGTTGATTGATGAAGAGGATTTGAAAAGAGTGATAACTAGATGAACTAGTGAAGATGTTGAATAAAGAGGAGTAAGTATGATAAAACTATAATGGGCATTTGATCAATTAGTCTTTGACAAGATAATGTGTTATTTGATCATTATATGAAGTATAAAAGAGATGAGTGAAACACAAGTATGACCTAGTAAACTATGGCTAATGAAGTAGAAGATTAAGGAGCTTAATAGATAGTCAATCAAATAGTATCAATCAAGTGATAGTTATGGTCAACCAAGCCAATGTAAGTAGAGTGAGATAGAACAATAGAGACAAAGCTACCTAGTGTTGACCGAGTTGAAGAACACGGTTATGAGAGAGTGTTAGCAAAATAATAGTTTGTGAAAGAATGAAGATTTGAGGCTAACATAAGTGAATTTTCAGATTGGTAAGAACATGTGAATGATAAGGATTGAGGAGATGGAATATTTAATGCAAGAATTGACTTTGTTAAGTAATCTAAAGCAAGGATTCAAGGAGAAGTTTCTAGAAGTCCAAGGAGTAGAAAGAAAAAATGATGGACATATACAATGAATCTGATCAAACCCTAAGATCTAAGGTGATATTTAAGTAGCAAAAGATCAAAGCTACCTATTTAAGGAGGAACAAAAGTTTTTTATGTTGTTGGTTGATTGGAGAATTTGTGAAGAACTTATGAAAATAGAGTAGTAGAGGAAAACTAAGAAGTTGGTGAAGTGTGATTGTTGGAAGGGTTACCAAGTACATCAAAGATTGAGAATATGATGAAGTCCAATCAATAAACTAGGAATGAGTTGAATGGAGATCTAAATTTTCAAAGTGAGTTGTATTTTAATAGATCAAACCTAGTTATTACTTTCCAACCATTGTGGCAGTAAAATCCTTTAATCAAGGTTGACCTAACAATCATTTGTAAATCCTTTAATCAAGGTGACATTCTAATGGAATGATCCAAATTCCTCTAACCAGGCCACTCATAGCAGTGTGATTAAATCCTTTAACAGGGTCACACCTAACAATATTTTTTGTAACTTTCAATTGGGTTGGATCTTAATTGAGCTCACTTCAAAAGAGTGAAAAAGTGGTAGCATGTTACTTGGTGGTTTTTCCCAAATTGGGTCTCCATGTTAAATCCTGGTGTCATACATGTGTGAATGTTTTTTTTTTGATACATATTATTTATTGTTATTTATTTTTGTTATTTAGTATATACTAGAAAGAGAACAAGGTGTTAATGAATAAGTTAAATCTTTGATGAGTTGCTATTTTAGTTGAGTGGATTTATGAGCTTTAAAAAGTTTCTTGAAGTTGTTAAAATTTGTATTGGTACATCTAGACCTAAGGATAATTGATTACCTGCACCCCCCCTTTCGATTGTTTCAAATATCCTAGCAATTGGTATTAGACCTTTGGTGCTTGTAAGGAAAGTTTGAAAGGGACTTAAGCTAAAGATAAATATGCACAAGAGAGAGGAACCTAAGTTGAATAAAGAGAACTTCCCAGCATGGAAACACTTGATGAGATTGCATCTATCTAGAGTTGGAGATCCTACACTATACTACTTGGACAATAAATACATTGAATTACTTAGACCCATGAATATTGATCAAATCAAGTAGAAGTGGGAGCATAATCAAATGATGATAGATATAACATCTTCCCTGAGTTATGTTTAGTTTTATGATGACACTACTACAAAGAAAATTCGGGATAAGTTGGCACAAAATCGTGGAGCAAATAAAAATGTGTTTAAGGGATAAGCAAAAAGTTTGAGAGGCAATTTAGATGACATGAGAATGAAAGAAGGAGAAATTATTGCAAAATATTGTGGTTGAATCAATGAGGTTGTAAATGAAATTAGAGGATCTAGAGGAGACATATCTAATAAGAATGTGATAACTAAGGTATTATGGACTTTACTTCCTATCCATGTCATTAGATTATCTAGAATATAAGAACTAAGATGTACACCTAGTAATGATCTAACCTTGGATAGTCTAATTAGTAGACCCATTGCATTTGAATTGTCAAATTTTGATAATTATATACCTTCTAGTGTTGAATCTTATTTCAAGTCTCAACTAACCCTTGATGGATCAAAAAAAAAAATTCAAAGAGTAAGCATGTGGACAATGACAGTGAATCAAATGATGACCTAGTTGACCTGGAAGCATTATTGGCAAGAAGGCTACCAAGAGGAAAAGGAAAATGCAAAGGTAAACTTCCTATTATTTGTTTTACATGTAAAAAAGTTGGTCATATTTCTGCAATATGTCCTAAAAAAGCTAAAAAGGAGGAAACAAAAGAAAATAAATACCGAGGAAGTAGAGAAAACAAAGACAACCAAGGTAACAAAGACTCAAAGGAAAAGGTAAGAAATATTGTTACATTGTTGAAGAAGAGGGTTCTAATAGTGATTCTTGATAAAAATGATGAAGAATTTGTTTATGTTTCAATGAAAGATGAAGCTAATGAAGATGAGAAAATTGTTTTAATCTCACATGTGAGTCAAAATGACAAATGGATAATTGATAGTGGTTTCTCATATCATATGACTGGTGATACAAGCAAGTTTTAAAAGTTAGAATACTATAATGGAAGTAGTTTTAAGTATGGAGATGATGAACCATGTTATGTGAAAGGTAAAGGATCAATTATATTGAATGATAAGATCAGATGTAACAGTACATATTGGGTTGATTGATTGAAATATAATATGTTGAGTGTGGCACAGTTGAACAATTGAGGCTATAGATTTGAATTCCAAATCAAGAAGGCAAAGATCTATGATGCCACCGGTGAACTATTTGGAATTGGAGAGAAAACAAGGGGTAAATTTGTCTATCTAGACCTATTTGAAGATACATGCTTATTTGCACCATGAAGATATTTGATTTTGGCACAAGAGACTATGTCATGTCAACTTTGATAATTTGGTAACCATTAATAAGATGAAAAGAGTAAGAGGATTACCAAGATTGAGAAAACATGATAAAGTGATGTGCAAACAATATCACATGGTAAAATGACAAAGTCTAGTTTCAAGAGCAAGACCTATTCTTCTAATGATGTTTTGGAGTTGGTTCATGCTGATTTATGTGGTCCTATTGGAGTAAAAATATGTTATGGTGACAAATACTTTATTATATTTGTTGATGATTTCTCTAGAGTGATGACTCTAATGCTTCTTAAAGAAAAATATGATGCTTTTCAAATTTTTAAGTGGAATTTGACTAGAGTTGAAAAGGAAACTAATAAGAGTCTAAAGTTCTTCAGATCTTATAGATGAGGTGAATTCATATCAGATGAGTTTAATATATTCTGTGATGAAAAAGGAATCAAGAGACAAATGAGTGCACCAAGGACTCCACCACAAAATGTGATAGCTAAAGAAGAAATAGATCAATCATGGACTATGCAAGAACCTTGGTGATAGAAAATAATTTTTCACAAAAGTATTAGAGAGAAGTTGTAAGTATTTTTATTTATACACTGAAC
Source organism: Cupressus sempervirens (assembly GCA_028749045.1). Lineage (NCBI taxonomy): Eukaryota > Viridiplantae > Streptophyta > Pinopsida > Cupressales > Cupressaceae > Cupressus > Cupressus sempervirens. Next base: position 98,694,854 of record CM053788.1, read on the forward strand.
CAAGTTTAAGTCAATAAAAGTACAAACAAACCCCCTTTTACACTTTGGTATGGATATGCACCTAATGTCAATTATTTAAAATTCTTTAGAAGAAAATGTTACATATTGAAAGATGCAAGGAAAGGAAAACTTGATGCAAAAAGTGATGAACATATATTCCTAGGATATTCTAGTAATAGAAAGGTATACAATTGTTTAAATTCTAATACTAAGAAAATTGTGGAAAGTGCAAATGTTAGAATTGATGAATTTGCAAAAAAGAATGAAGATGAATATAAGAAAGAACCTAAAGATTATAGAAACTTTGTCTAAGTCTATGAAAGAGAACCATGTGCCTTACCTAAGCCTGAGAAGGAGACTATTGAGCATCAATAGAAAAGATCTCTTGAGACTCAAAAAGCTATCAGGCATCAAGCTATAGGAGTCAAGTTACACAAAGAGGAGGTCAAACACTAGATAGAAAATGTTGAGTTTTAGTAGGAGATACCTAAAGAAGATGAGTAGGAAAGACCAAGTAAATTACCAAAAGTAGAAAGAATATTTGAATATATCTTAGTAAAATTTGTGAGAAGACACCACACACTAGATCAAATATTTAGAGACTAAAATTTAGGAGTCATGAAAAGAAACAAGTTGAGGAATGATACATGTTTATTATATGAGTTTGAGCCTAAATCAGTCAAATATGCATTGGAGAATGAAGATTGGATTAAAGAAATGAATGAGGAGATTGATCAAATAGAGAAGAACAAGACATGGACATTCGTATCAAGGCCAAAGGATAAGAATGTGATTAGAACAGTGAATGAGAAAGGTGAAGTCATAAGGAATAAAGAAAGGATAGTTTCTAAGGGATGTACACAAGAAGAAGGAATTGACTATGGAGAGACATTTTTCCCAATTGCAAGGTTGGAAGGAGTAAGAAATTTCCTTACATATGTTGCTTACAAAGGATTCAAGTTATACCAAATGGATATCAAATGTACATTTCTAAATGGAATCTATGAAGAAGAAGTCTACATTGAACAATTTGAAGGAATTTTTGACCCTAGAAATAAAAGCAGAGTATGTAAGTTGTACAAAGCATTATATGGTTTGAAACAAGCCCCTATAGGAAGGTATGAAATGTTACATAAACAAGCCCCTATAGGAAGGTATGAAATGTTACATACTTATTTGGTGAAAATTGATTTTGCAAGAACTAATGATAATAGAAATCTATACTTCAAAAGTGAATCTGAGAGTAAAATTTTGCTAGCTGAAATTTTTGTTGATGATATCATATTTGGAGGACATGATATAGTGTGCAAATCATTTTCTAATTAGATGAAGGAATTAGAATTTGGGATGTCAATGTTTGGATACTTTAAATTATTTTTTAGTTTACAAGTCTATCAAATGAAGAAAGGTGTTTACATTACACAATTAAATTATATCAAGGAGATATTGAAGACTTTTAGAATGAAAGATTCAAGTCTAGTTGGAACACCTATGGTTACTAGACATAAACTTTCAAAGAATGATGATTCTGCAAAAGTAGAACAAACATTGTATAGGTCAATGATTGGCAAATTGCAATGTGTTGTACATAGAAGACCTAACATTGCATTAACAGATGGTATTATTGCAAGATTTTTTGATAATCCTAAGGAGAATCACATGATGGTTGTGAAAAGGATAAATTGAGATATCCAAAATGTACAAAAGACTATGGATTATGGTATAAGAAGAATGAAAAGTTTGAGTTAAAAGTTTACACAGACGTTGATTGGGTTGGAAATATTGATAATATTTTTTAAAAAAAAGTATAAGTGGAGGAGCTTTCTTTCTAGGTAGGATATTGATTTTATGGACAAGTAAGAAACAAAATTTTATTTCTCAATCTATAATAGAGGCTAAATATGTTGCAAGACACTTAATTGTTCAAACATTGTGTAGATCAAGAAATTATTGAAAGGTATCAAGGAAGATATTACTAAGCCTATAGTGATATATTGTGATACCACAAGTTCTATACATATATCTAAAAATCCTACGATGCACACAAAGACTAAGAATATTTCAATCAAGTGTCATTACTTGAGAGAATTAGTGCAAGAAAAAGAGGTGAGATATGTAATCACAAAGGAGCAGTTAGTTGATATATTCACTAAGGCATTACCTAAGGATGCATTTGAGTATCTAAGAGGTAAGTTAGGGGCCATTCTCCTATTTGAAACAAAGTAAGTAGAGATGAAACATTGCATCAATTATTATGATCAAAATATCTTACACATTAATGCATGAGGTCACACTTTTAGAGTTGCCTAAAGTTGTGAAATGATAGAAAATGGTATGAATAGATGAGGCTGCAAGTCAAGATAATAGAGGGAGTCATTATTCAAAGATTAGTTAGAAAGCGAACAAGAGAAGATGATGTGTACATAGATAATGATGTATTTGTAGCTTTTTTCAAAGAGGGAGATGTATGACAGTTACCATTCAAGTTACAGAAAGAGAATTGTGTGTTACCATCTAGTTACAAGAAGAGATGTTAAAGAGGGATTCATTACAAGTGCTAATACAATTGGAAAGTTACCATAAAAGATACATGAAAAGAATGTTGTGTTACCATTCAGTTACAAGAAGAGATGTCCAAGAGGGAGTCATTAAAAGTGCTAATACAAGTGGTGTTAGAATGAAGAATCTACAATTGGTATCATAAAGGGAGAAGTATAATAGAAGTAAAGAAGAAACATATTTGAGGTTGCATGGATGAGAATTAGAATGAAAATAAGGATATTAATGAGGATCTATATCAAATCATAGAGGAAGTTGCAAGTGAACAATCATGAGAAAGTATTTTGCATTTGCATGGTAACTAGAGGTGTTGTCATTAATGACAAAGAGGGAGATTATTGGAAACTACAATAGGAATAATTGTTATGTTATCATTGATGTCAAAGCTTACTAGTAAGACTTTTAATGATAGTGTAGAAAGTCATATTAGTTGTTTGATGACGAGGATTTGAAAAGAGTGATAACTAGATAAATTGGTGAAGTTGTTGAGTAAAGAGGAGTTAGTATTATGAAACTACAATGGTCATTTGATCAATTAGTCTTTGACAAGAGAATGTGTTGTTTGATTATTGCATGAACTATAAAAGATCAAATGAGCTAAACACAAGTATGACATAGTAAATTGTGGTCAATGGAGAATAATATTAAGGAACTTAAGAGATAGCTAAGAAATCAACATCGGTCGAGTGATAGTTATGGTTGAGCAAGATAAAAGGAAAAATGATAGTAGTGACAGAGTGTAGTGAAGACCACGCAAGCAAATGTAAGTTGAGTGAGACAAAGTGGTAGAGAACGAGCTACCTAGTGTTGACCCAGCTAAAGAACATAGTGATGACTAAGCATCAATGAAATAGCAATTTGTGAAAGAATCAATATTTGAGGCTTACATAGTTGAATTTTTAGATTGGTCAAAACACATGAATGATGAGGATTGATGAGCTAGTGTATTTAATGCAAGAATTGAGTTTGTTAAGAAATCTAAGGTGTGGATTCAAGGAAAAGTTTCTAGAAGTTTAAAGAAGGAATGAAAGGACAAAATGATAAATAGATTCAATGAATTTTGATCAAACTCTAAGATCTACATTGATGTTTAAGTGGCAAAAGATAAAAGCTACTTGTTTAAAGAGAAACAAGAGTTGTTTATCTTTTTAGTTGATTGGAAAATTTTTGAAGAACTTGTGAAAAATAGAGTAGCAAAGGTAAAGTAAAAAATTAGTGAAGTGTGATTTCTTGAAGGGTTTCCAAGAAGATCAGAGATGGTGAATATGATGGAGTCATGTCAATGAAATAAGAAGGAGCCAAATAGATATATGAATTTGCAAAGTGAGTTGTATTTTAATATATCAAACCTAGTTATTACTTTATCATTATGGTAGTAAAATCCTTTAATCAACGTTGACCTAACATTTTTTTGTAAATCCTTTAATCAGGGTGAAATTCTAATGGAATGAGCCAAAGTCCTCTAACTAGGCCACTCCTAGCAAGGTGATAAAATCTTTTAACAAGGTCACACCTAATAGTGTGCTTTGTAACTTTTAACAAGGTTGGCTCTTAATCGATCTCACTTTAGAAAAGTAAAAAAGTGGTAACATATTACTTGGTGGTTTTTCCCAAATTGGGTTTCCATGTTAAATCCTGGTGTCACACATATGTGAATATTGTTTTGTGATGCATGTTATTTACTATTGTTTGTTTTTGGTATTCAACATATAGTAGACAAAGAATAAAGTTTCAATGAATAAGTTAAATTACTAATGAGTTGCTATATTGGTCAAGTGGATTTATGGGCTTGAATAAGTTACTATTTGCTTGAAGTTGCTAAAAGTTGTATTACTACATCTGGACCTAAGGATAATTGATTCAACACCCCCCACCCCCCGCGCCCCCCCCCCCCCCCCCCCCACCCCCCACATTATTCTAAATATTCTAACAAAGGATATGATAAGTATGTAAAATGTAAGATATAAAGATCACTAGAAAATATGATATGAAACCCACTAGAGGACATGCTATGAGGCTAGGATATGAAAATTACTAGGAAAGTGGTATGAAACTATGATGTGAAAACCACTGGTGGATATGATAAGAGACTAAGATATGAATACCACTACAGAATGTGATGAAACTAGGATTTGATATTCAACTATACTCCAAATAAGTGTGAGGCTCAATGCAAAGGTCTGATATGATCACCAAGGAAACTCTAGGACCGAAAGAAATGTCATGGCCCCACTTAGAACCCTAATTATAGTGTTCTCCACCTAAGAGAGATAGATATATTATATAAAATAATCTCATTTAAATACATTACTATTAACTATTGATATAATGATAAATGAATATAATCATTAAGTATCATATAAGGTTATATATTACCATAATATAACATAATCTACATATCAACATATTGATATAATAATGATATTATATAATAATAAATATAGTATAAAATATTAATACATAAAATATTATGATTGAAATTTGTAGTTATTAGATGATGAAGATTAAATAATATTTATGATAATTATTAATCAAATAAAGAATAACAATTATGAAAATCTTATATCAATCATATAAATAATAATTATAATAAGGGCATTGGAAGAGACACATCGCTTCAAACATGATAAATATATAAGGATATCAATTTTTTAGGGAATTAAATCATTGGTTGCTCAAATTTATCTTATCAAATAGGGATGGAGAATGGGGTCATTACAAGTGGTATCAGAGCATGTTCCTGCCATCCTGATGAGAAGAACATGAATAAAAAAATTGTAGAGCATGAATAAACAAAATATTGGAAAATGATAGATAGTGCTTCCAGTATACACATCTGAGATTCATTTATAGGTACCAAGTAATGAGCTATTTGGAATCATAGATTGTATAACACTACAAAACTAACTAACTATTGGCACTAGAATGGTATTGCGAGAGGATGGCAAGAATGAACCCAAGATTTTATAGAATAGTCTTAGACTTTTATAATCTATGATGAAGTGTCAAGGAGAATTGCTTGGAAGTGTCAATTTATCGATAGAACTTTTAAATCTATGGTGCATCATCTCCATCCAATGGGATATTTTCATTACACTATATAGTGTTATGTCCTCAATATATACAATATGCATCAAAATATTATCATGTAGGAGGATGTTCAGATCCAAATAGATCATATGTTGATCTTTTCCATTTGCCTGTGCTATGTACAAATGATTAGATCTTCTTATAATAGTGATAAGAGAATTCAAACTATTTCTATATATGTCAACACAAACTATTGAATCATCAACTTATAGAGACAAATAATGGATGTACATCAACAAATGCATAGTCAACAAACTCTTCTCAGCCATATCAAACATTTGGCAAATACATCAATCATCACAAAATTAACTAATTATAGTATATGGTATGGTATATTGGGAAATTTGCAACCTGCAGCAAGGATTGAATAGCTTCGCACCATTGGAAATTATTCTCAAAGGCTCAACGGTATCATAATATAGTGAACAGATATTAATATAGCAAGAAAAGACATTAATCATGATGCAAAAAAAATGCCTTTCCATTGGGTTGACCCTTATAGGAAGTTTTTGAATATCCTCAAAAATATAAAAAGTGCAATGTGGTAAATAAATAAGGAGTGACGTGGATGTATAGAGAAAGAAAACAACTTAGCTTCATTGTTATCCACAAAGAGGATTACCAGAGAATGAATGTCCCACTTGGAAATGGGTAGTAGCAACTCATTATTTTTATTGAGTATTTCTCACTTCCACTTTATTAGATCAAAGGAAAAATAACATGCATACTGGATAGCTATTTGAAAACTGATAAGAAAAAAATAGGAGCGAGAATCCATGAAAAATGACAAGAAAATGATGGAAGATTTTCTTTGGATGATAAGAAAGGTATAATCAATATTAAAGGATCAAATTAAAGGGAGATGTCAAGGATCTAATATTAATTTTAAAAATGACATGAAAGATTATAAGTTTCAACCTCAAGGAACAAATAAATTTGAATCATAAAGAAAGATCTTAGAAATGGACATTATTCCAAATCTTTTGTTCTTCAATTTATGGATAGGGAGTGTGCATAGAGGGAGGAGTAAATCATTGGTATTGGGGTAAGAAAATCCCAATATGGATAAAGACATGAGGGAGTGCCAAGCTGAGCATGTCCAAACTCAAGAAGTGGTAAATCTACCATCCACATCAAAATTAAATATGTTCCTAGTGGGTAGGGAGTGTCTGCAAAGGGAGGAGTCAATTTTTTGCGTTGGGGCAAGAGAATCCCAATATGAATAAAAAACTGAGAGAGCCCCAAGCTAAGTGTGTCCAAACTCGAGCAGTAGTAAATCTACCATCCATTATGGAATAATACACCCTATTTAATACTAGCTATAAAAAAGTTGTTAAAAATATGCATCTTCAAGAAATTTTGATTTCGAGATATGAGAAAGGAGCGTGACATTCATGATCAAAGTGGTAAAACATTTCCTTACCTTTTTCTTATTTTAAATTGTAAGAAAGATTTTAACATGTAATATATACACATACAGACACACACACACTTATATACTATGAGTTTACATCATTTCTTCTTGCATTAATATTTTTTCTTCATTTCTTCTCGCATTCATGTGTCTACCTCATGTTTTCATTGTGTCTTCTTGTATTAATGTGTCTACTTCATGTCTTTATTCATAGACCATCATATACTAACATGTGTACTTTGCAAGTATTTTAACACATATGCAAGGAAAAGAATTTGAGTTGTAACTTGCTTGAGGACAAGCAAACTCGAGAGGGGAAAACTATCATGGCCCCCACTTAGAACCTAATTATAGTGTTCTCCACCTAAGAGAGATAGATGAATGATATAAAATAATCTCATTTAAATGCATTACTATTAACTATTGATATAATGATAAATGAATATAATCATTAAGTATCATATAAGGTAATATATTACCATAATATAATGTAATCTATATATCAACATATTGATCTAATAATGATATTATATAATATAAAATACTAATACATCAAATATTATGATTGAAATTTATAGCTACTAGATGATAAAGATTAAATAATATTTATGATAATTATTAACCAAATAAAGAATAACAATTATGCAAATCTTAATAATAATATATATTAATCATATAAATAATAATTATAATAAGGGCATTGGAAGAGACACATCTCTTCAAAAATGATAAATATATAAGGATATCATCTTTTTAGGGAATTACATCATTGGTTACTCAAATTTATCTTATCACACAGGGATGGATAATGGGGTCATTACAAGTGGTATCAGAGCATGTTCCTACCATGTTTATGGGAAGAACATGAATAAAAAAATTGTAGAGCATGAATAAAAAAAATATTGAAAATGATAGATAGTGCTTCCAACATACACATCTGAGATTCATTTATAGGTACCAAGGAATGAGCTATTTGGAATCATAGATTGTATAATAGTACAATGCAAATTGACTACTAGCACTGGAATGGTATTGCAAGAGGATGGAAAGAATGAACCCATGCTTATATAGAGAAGTCTTAGAATTTAATAATCTATGATGAAGTGTCAAGGGGAATCACTTGGAAGTGTTAGTTCATCGATAGAACTTTTAAATTTGTGGTGCATCGTCTCCATCCCATGGGATATTCTCATTACACTAGAGTGTTATGTCCTCAATATAGACAATATGAATCAAAATATTATTATGTTGGAGGATATTTAGATCCAAATAGATCATATGTTGATCTTTCCCATTTGCCTTCACAATGTACAAATGATCAGATCTTCTAATAATAGTGATACAATAATTCAAACTATTTCTATATATGTCAACACAAACTATTGAATCATTGATTTGCAAAGACAAACAATGGATGTACATCAATAGATGCATAGTTAGAAAAGTCTTCTCAACCATATCAAACATTTGGCAAATACATCAATCATTGCAAAATTGACTAATTAGTAGTATATAGTATGGTATGTTGGAAAATTTGTAACCTGCAACAAGGATTGAATAGCTTTGTACCATTGGAAATTAGTCACAAAGGTTCAACAATCTCATAATGTAGTGAATGGATATTAATATAGCAAGAAAAGACATTAAACATGATGCAAAAACCAAATAAATTAAGAGGCCATGCCTTTCCATTAGGTTGACCCTAACAGGAAGTTATCACATATTCTCAAAAATATAAAAGTGCAATGTGGCAAATAAATAAGGAGTGATGTGGACGTATAGAGAAAGAACTAACTCAATGTCATTGTTATACATAGAGAAGGTTACAAAAGAATGAATGTCCTACTTGGCAATGGACAGTAGCGGCACAATATTTTTATTGAATATTTCTCACTTCCACTTTATTAGACTAAAGGAAAAATAACATGCATACTCAATAGCTATCCTTAACCCAAATTCCCAAAATGAATGATCCAAATTGATTAACCACAAGGAAGTGATCAATGCACAAATGAATCAAACAATAGAGATTATGAAGAAAGGAGGCAATCCTATAATCTACTAGAGAAAATAAGTACTTGAAACCTTGAATGAATAAAAGACAAATATTAATCTCAAAGTAGGGTGAATCTGGAAAATGTTGATTTCTAATGTTTGTGTATAGTTTTGGGGACTTCTATAACATGCTCTGGATGAGAAATGTTAAGATAGAGAAAACTCAAAAAACTTTTGTCCTTCTGAGGGTAGGTCAATGTTGACCCAGATAGCGAGGCACAATTTTACCCTGGGGCATAATTATACCCCAAAAATTTCACCTTGGCCTACACTACTCTAATGAAAATTATGTTCATAAATCCTGCAAGTTCGGAAAAAAGGGTGTCCAAATCTACACTTTAATTCATTTTCATGTACCTATACTTGCAAGAAAAAATGGTTTTGTTGTTTGGATGAGGAGTTTGCCTTGGTCAAACCCCGGTTTGAAATCAACCTTAATAATGGAATTAAAATAAAGAATGCTAGCAAGTAGTAGAAGCAAATCTAACAATGAAGCTATGCTATTCAATAGATATGAAATTGTATTTGAAATGTAAAAAAGTATGTCAATATGAAAGCTTGAACATAACATTAGCAAATGTAAATCAAAACCTCCATGATTGTATGCCTAGAATCCACCTTGAAAGAAGAATGAATATATCTAGAAAATAAAAAAAGGATCTTGAAGGAAGATCACACCACCAAAATGGTTAGATCTAGGGTTTTGAACGATGAATCTAGAATCCTTGAACCAAATCCCTTTGAAGGCTTGAATGCTTGAATCCTTGATCTTCAATAAAGAACTTGAATTCTTGAATGGTAGAATTCAGATGCTAGATCATAGAAAGTTATCTCTAGGATTTTCTCCTCATAAAAAGTAGATAGTACATGGAAACTTCATAGTTAGTGGATGTGTGAAATCATGGTTAGATAAAATGAGATAAGAAGGCTTCCTTATATAGATATTTAGGGCACAAAATTCTAGAGAAGGCTGGCATTGGAGAATTAAATCTCAGTTAACCTTAACCCCTATAAATGGACCTAGATTAAATAAAATTTAAGAGTCTACCATTTTGAAACCTAAAACATTCGACCCAGAAGTGAAAAAATGAAACCTTTTGAAGCTTGATATCCCAAAATTATTGGAACATGAAAATTGGACCTAGGTTTAAGGACAAGGTGACCCTACCCTATGTCAAGGTCAAGGTCAAGGTCATCCTTGACCTAGTCGAAGGTCAAGGTTGACCTTGACCCTTTAGGTCATAAGTCAAAGTCTTCAATTTCACAAAGAAAGTTGTCAGAAAGAGGTTGGAAATAGGGAGAGAGAAGTAGAACATGAGGGAAACAACCAAATCCATGCAAAGAGCCATTCAAGGGACTTGACATGACCCCAGACCACTTAATTATAGGGATAAACACTCTTGACATTGAAGTGCTTCCATTTAAAGATGATACATTAAGTCCCCACTTTGGTAAGAGTATGGATTCAATGCAAACTCTTGGTAAAGGAGAAGAAATAAGAGATCCAAGTGGACAACAAGATAAAATAACACTTAGCTAAGGAAACAATCCCCCAAGCTAAGGATTCTAACTCAACATACATGCACAAGGGTGTAATAAAAAAGAAAAACACAAAAGAAGGGCTAGTACTAAACAAACCCAAATCAATTAGCACAAGAAACCTTGCTAAGAAATATTTCTCATACTAATATCATATTTGGAAAGCTATCATAAAAGAATAAATGGTTGCATAAGAAAGACAAGAGAAACACTACAAATTACATATCTTCATGACCCATACCTACTAGCATGAAAGTGAAAAGAAAGAAAAAAAAAGAAAAAAAAAAAAAAGCATTCTATCAAGCATGATATTAGACAATCCATTATTTCCAAGCAAGCATTCTATCAAGAATTTTCCAGGAAGCATCCAAGTCATTGTCTCCATTCAAGTTCTCCATTAAAGATCAAGGATTCAAGAATTCAAGCCTTTGAAGGTATTTGGTTCAAGCATTCAAAATTCATCATTCAAACCCTAGATCTATCTGTCATGGTGGTGTGATCTTCCTTCAAGATCCTTTGTTCATCTTCAAGATCCATATATTCTTCTCTCAAGGTGGATTTCAAGCATAAAATCATGGAGGTTTTGATTTACATTTATGGTTTTGATTTACATTATTGAGTCCAAGATTTCATATTAATTACATATTTGTTTGCATTTCAAATACAATTGCATGTCTAATGAATAGCATAACTTCATTGTTAGATTTACTTCTACTACTTTCTAGCATTCTCCATTTCAATTTCATTATTAAGGTTGATTCAAAACTAGGGTTTGACAAAGGAAAATCCCTCATCCAAACAACAAAACTATTTTCTTGCAAGTACATGACAATGAATTAAAGTGCAAATTTGGATACCCTTTTCCCTGAACTTGTGGGATCCATGAACAAAATTTTTGTCAGAACAATGCAACTCAAGGTCATATTTTTGGGGTACAATTGTGCCTTTGGGTACAATTGTGCCTTGGGGTATGATTATGCCCCACTATCTAGATCAAGGTCGACCTACCCTCGAAAGGACAAAATTTTTCTGGGTTTTCTATGTCTCAACATTTCTAGTATAGATTAGGTTGTAGAATTCCCTAAAACTGTACACAGACATCAGAAATCAGCATTTTCCATATTTTCTCTATGCTGAGTTTAGTATTTGTCTTTTATTCATTCAAGGTTTCAAGTACTTACTTTCTGTAGTAGATTATATGATTTCCTCCTTTCTTCATATTCCATATTTCATCAATTTTTAACAGATGTTTATATATAATTCTAATTTACTCCCCTAGATATATGTTAATGAACCTATGATTAAATTAAAAGTAGTGCTATAAACAATTCCAATTTTATCCCCCTAGAAGTGTGATATAAGTTGTGATTAACCTTCTTCACTTCTTCGTCATGATTAAATTTAAGATATTTATGAATAGGTGAAGCAATAGCATGCATGACATTTAACCATGGCAAACCAAGCTTAACTTGAAATTGATCAGAAGTAGGAACAACAAGAAAGGTAGTGTTCACTATTTTTCCACAAAGTTCAACTGGTAAATTAATAGAACCAAATGATGGGTAAAGAAAACCATTAAAATTTTGAACCCATACATCAGATCTATCATAAAAATCATATTGCAATATTTTCATAAAAAGATTCTCTTCAATAATAACATTGACTAAGGATGTAGGATCAACAAGACAACCAAAATTAGGTATCTAAGAAACCCTAGAAGAAATATCAAGGGGACCATGAGGAGCTTTAATAGTCTTATAATCATTGAAGGTAATCAAAATTTCCCAAGGCCTTTTCTACTTAGGTTGTTGCTGAGGTTTAGATTGAGGCTTCAATGCAGGCTTAGGTTTCAGTTGAGATTGAAATGAAACTTGAGATAGAAGAAGAGGCTGAAGTTGAGGTGGAGATATGGATTGAACAACATGTTCCACTTGATTAACAACATGATCAAGATCATCCATCTTTGAATTATACATAATATCCATAAAAGATGGCTGAGCAATAGTATTAGTATCATGTTGAGGTAAAGGATTCATATCTAGATTTGCAGATTTTGATGAGGAGGAGAAACTGACTTATTCCCACTACCATCAAAATCATCAACAAATAAAGCATTAGAATCAATTAAAACTTGAACCTTATGTTTTAAAGGATAATATTTTTTAAGATCATGACCATTCTAATGATGATATTGACAAAAAGCCTTAGAATCAAAGGATTTAGATGCAATCATAGTAGGTAGAAGAGGTCAAATAGGAGGTAAAGTAATAATATTTTTAGTTAATAACCTATTCATAATAGAATGTAAATATTCAGAAAGAGGAGTAAATGTATGATTTAATCGAAAAGTAGTTGATGCAGAAGTGGCATTGTGAGATGCAACAACAACCTGATCAACAACTGCATTTGCTTGTTTTTTTATCTTGACATAGTTGTTGAATTTTTGAAATTTATTTGGATTAGGAGCATCATCACTTTTATCAATAGGAACAAGAGCCATTGGAGTATTTCTCTCAAATTGACTCACTTGTAATTGATATGCTGAAGCACTACACAAAGTTGTTTAAAAGAGGTAAATTCAATAAGTAGAATCTTATCTCTAATATCTTTTTGAAAATTTTAAATAAACATAAGTTGAATATCAATATTAGGAACAAGATAGGAAATATGAGCATGTAAATGTTTAAATCTACTAATGAATTCAATCAATTTTTTCCTAAGAGCTTTGTTTAGAATGCACCAAATCAGTCAAAGACACTTGTGAGATAATGTTGTTTTGAAATTGTTGAATAAAAGAATTGGAAAGTTATGGAAATGAATCAATAGAATAAGGAGGCAAGGAACAAAACCATTGTAAGGCCCTATTACAAAAGGTTCTAGCAAACAACTTATCTAAAATCCTATGGTCATGAGAATAATCATTACAAAAGATTTGAAATGTTTTAACATGATGAACAAGGCCTCCCTTACCATTGTCACTCTTAAGATGAGGCATATCAGGTTGATGAGGATGGGAGTATGAATGATTATCTTGAGACAAAGGACTTCCCATGTCACATGTAGGAATACTAAATTTATTTTGAGTCAAGGTAGCAAGTTATTGTTGTAAAGATGACATGGTTTAAGCCAAATTGATAAGTGTTGAACCATTACAGGAAATAGGAGAACTATCAACATAAAAACACTAGGTAAAGTGTATGAAGCTACAGGAATAGAAGAGACAACTCAAGAAACATTAGGAACTATAGTTGGCATATGATTAGAATAAGTAAAAGGAACATTATGATAAGAAGGTTGTGATATAGGAAGGGACACAGAAGGAACACTCATAGGAATAGAGAGAACCGTCGTAGACACCAAAGAAAAAGTATAGGTAGGCATACTAGGTAAAGCAATAGAAGAAGGTTCTATACTAGTGACAAGAGGAATTAACCCTAAATATTGAACTTCTTGAGCAAAAGGTTTAACATTTGAATGCACAAGGTGAGTAATACCACACAAGAGGTTAACACATTGATCATTATATGAAGAACTTTCTTAAGAGCCTTTATAGCTTGAATATAATTTTAATTATGGTTTTCTTGAATAATCCAATTACCCATTTTATCAAGTTCTATTGAAAGTTTTTTGACTTGTTTAGGAGGAACTCTTAAAGCACCATCCTCATCATGAGATGAGTGAGAAGAGTTTTTCTTCATAATAGGATTGGAATTAGGAAGAAGCAAATTCTCATCCATGATCCTAAGGAAAGGAGAAGATGACTTAGGATCAAAGGTACCCATAAGTCCAAGACTTCGTCTAACTAGAAGATTAGAAGTCAGACTAGAAGTAATAAGCTCATAAACCAATACAATGAAAATGAACTAAACTAAGAAAACATAAAGCATGAATATTTGTGTAGTTTGAAAGAGATTTTGTTTTATATATATATATATATATATATATATATATATATATATATATATATATATATATATATATATATATATATATATTTTTTTTTTTTTTTTTTTTTTTAATTTTTTTTTTTTTTTTCTTTTTCTTTTTCTTTTTTGAAATATAAATGCAAGAAATCTAATTAGCATGCAAGATTTAACATAAAAGAAAAATCTACCGCTAACAAGATAAGACAAAAGGAAATCTAACACCACAAAACATAATAGGACATCTAATTCCACAAAAGAAAAGAGGGTAAGTGTATCAGGTTCACCAAAATGAATAGAAGTAAAAATGAATAGAGGTAAAAAATGTGTAGGGAGAAAATATGTATGTATATAAGGGGAAATTTGATATGAGGGAGAATATAAGATCTAACCTTAACCCAAATTCCCAAAAAGAATAATCCAAATTGATTAACCATAAGGAAGTGATCAATACACAAATGAATCAAATAATGAAGAATATGAAGAAAGGAGGAAATCATATAATCTACTATAGAAAGTAAGTACTTGAAACCTTGAATGAATAAAAGACAAATACTAACCTCAAAGTAGAGCAAATCTGGAAAATGTTGATTTATGATGTATGTGTATAGTTTTAGGGAATTTGCAACTTGCTCTAGACTGGAAATGTCAAGACAGAAAAAACCCAAAAAACTTTTGTCCTTTAGAGGGTAGGTCAACCTTGACCTAGATAATGAGGCACAATCTCACCCTAGGACACAATTGTACCCCAAAAAGTTGACCTTGACCTGCACAACTCTAACAAAAAAAATTTCCACAAATCCTACAAGTTTGGCAAAAAGGGTATCCAGATCTACACTTTAATTCATTGTCTTGTACCTGTAATTGCAGGAAAAATGGTCTTTCTTTTTGGATGGGGGGTTTGGCTTAGTCAAAACCCAGTTTGGAATCAACCTTGAAATATAATTAAAATTGCAATATGTATAAACAAAGTAAATGGAACTATTCACCTTACTTATATTGAAATCATTGTGGAGGATTTGAATCCTTGAATCCATAAGTACAGATGCTTAGAATGAATGTAGGATGTCTCAAATCAATTGCATTAGATCTTCAACACCAATCTTGAATGGATCTTTGCATAGGAAAAGGCTTGGATGAATATGGATGTAGATGGAGAAATCTTCAACAAGAGGGCTCCATAGAGGTTGAATCCTTCAATGGCTAACAATGGATCTCCTTGATGAATTGAATGTTTGAATGCTTGAATGCTTAAACACTTGATAGATAGTAGATCTTCACTACATAGAAAAATTGTTCATCTGATATATCTTGTGTGGGTGTCTTTTTAGGTTAGAGAAAATGAGAGAAGAAGGCTTCCTTGTATAGAGATCTAGGTCACAAACTTCTAGAGAAGGTTGACATGGGAGAATTAAATCTTAGTTAACCTTAACCCCTAGAAATGGACCTAGATTAAATGCAATTTAAGATTCTACCATTCTAAAATCCAAAACAGTTGACCCAAAAGTAGGAAAATGAAACTTTTTGAAGCTCGATATCACAAAACCTCTAAAAATTAAAAATTAGACTTGGGGTTAGGGAAAAGGTCGACCCTACCCTAGGTTAGGGTCAAAGTCATCCATGACCTAGGTCAATGTTGAGGTCTACCTTGACCCTTTAGGTCATCCTTGACCCAGAAAGTCAAAGTCTTTAGTTTCATAGAGAAAATTGTCAGAAAGTTATTAGAAACAACAAGAGAGAAGAAGAACAGGGGGGAAACAACTAGATCCATGCAAAGACCTATTCAATGTGCTTGATATGACCCAAAACCACTTACTTGGAGGGCTAAACATTCTTAACATGGAAGGGCTTCCATTTTAAGATGATATAAATCCAAATAAATGTTCTGCTTGTGTTTAATTCTCTTTCAAATTTTGAAAATTAGCAATGATAAAGGAAATGTAATGACAAATAATAACTAATCAATTTCAATTTTTCTAATTTATTTGATGGAAAGTGAATAAAAACTTCCATAAACTTATTCTAGACATAAATTGCATGCAAGGAACCTATACTTAATATCCAATTAAAAGTCAAACACTAACCTATGCATGTTTGGATGCTACATCCACCACTATGTATGACTCTCAAACATCCAGGTGTTGACCAACATCAAGCATTAGCCATCTAACTTTAGCTACAATCCTCTAACAATGATTGCAGGTCAAGGAAAATTAATAGCTAACCTTAAATCTAGGATTATATGCCTCTAAAATATATCACAGATCTCATTCTATTAAATGTAAGCCTTTATTAAATCATCGTGAGCCCTCTGTATTGCTATGCAACCCCTCCAAAATGTATCTTAGGCATGTTATTGCATCGTTATAGGTAATAAGGAAATAAATCAATATCATAGTATGATCACAACCATTCAACATTGCACCATGAATATTTTAAACAGATCACAGGTATGCACAAATGCATCAAACACCACTAATCCTCTTCAAACTGATTGATTTACTTAGAATTTGGCCACCTTTTAGATACAGTGATAAACAATAAAGAAGTGTGGGAAATATTCACTTCCAAATAATTTTTAAATTTTAATATTAAATTCCTTGGCACGTTAATAATCTCCCAAGATACAATAAATACATAAGGGAATTATATAGAAACAATTTCTTAGAGTTAATTCATAATACCTAAACTATGAATTACCAAGCACTCCTCAAGTCCAAACCCTTATACTTTAGCAAGGGCACATGAAATGTCACAAGATAACAAAGAAAAAGAAGATAATCAAATAATTAAGTTCTTTTTCCAATGAATTAGCTCATATTTATAATCCCTTGTTGGTATAAGTTTCTCAAAGAACTCAAATCCAGAATTGCAAAAGATTTTTAAAAGAGCCCAACTCCTAAAACTTTCCAACACAACTCTTTTGGTAATATATCTTCATGACATTACTATAATAATGTGATTTTAATAACTAATTAATAAATATGAGCTCACACAATTAATTACCTTATTCCCAATGAGTGACAAAAAACTACTAGAGCCACCCACTACATTGTCAAAAATAGACTTACTAAAAATAGTAATGTAATTGAGACCCCCTAATCACCCTATCATTTCACTATAATGAACTGACTCGGCCATCTACAAAACCTTTCCAAAAATGGGGATATTACATAATGCAATCTTGTTTTGTCCATTATGCATATATTAACGTCTTAACGGCCTTAAACTATCATTGCAACTTGTTACAATGTCCCGCTACTATATCACATGGTTTTCTGCAATAAGTACACCTTTTTCATGTCTTCTTTCTTTGGAATGATTTAAATTTCATGGTTTTGGGTATCTTGTTCATGTTTTTATAATCATTGCAACTTTTCCTTTCTAGAAAATGATTAAATTGGATTTTTTTTGAGTTTACATTCATGTTATTATATCAATTTCAGCTAGGATTATAACAAAATATTGCAATTTTGTTGTCATTTTGTAAGTTATCAACAATGGGAAATAATAGGATAAGATCAACTGAAGGATAAGAAGAAATGAAGGGGAAGAAAAGGGAGCTTATGAGGAGATTACATCAACCTAGAGCATCAAACACACACAATGTGAGTGGTGAGATTGTACTAATTGATGTTGAAATAATGAATGCACCCACTGCAACAAATGAAATTCAAGAGCACACACCAATTAAAATTCAAGAAAACACACATATTTCACCTAATGCACCTAATTTCCTAATGTGCCTAATTTTCCTAATGCACCATATTCACCTAATATGGCAAATGAAATTCAATAGCACACACCTATTTTTCCTAATGCACCTAATGTACACAATGCACTATTGCCTACACCTCCTAGAATAATTCATAGAAAGCCAAAGTTTATAATTGACATTGATGAAAATTCTATGAGGCCAGTGCATGATAAAATGTCAAAAAGAAATTGTAGAAGTATTATTAAAAAGATATGGAATAAATATTTTGAAAAAATTTATATAATTTGAAGATGTCAAGTGGTTGTTGAAATGATTAAAATTTTGAAATTTAGAGAGACAAGAGAATTTTGGGTTAAAACCATCTAAAATTAGTTGTGAAAGAACCACTATGGGAAACCTTTTCAATGAATATCAATCCATTGGCTCAAAATCATGCACCAAAGACACTAATATTACTTGATGTGTTGTCACATCAACCATAATGAGAAATGAAATGAAAAAATAATAAGAAAAATAAGCAAGTCATTAAGGATAAGTAGAACAACATTATGCAAAGCTTTAGAGAGGCGAGAGAAAATTGAGGATCCTAACAATAATGATCATCTTTGGTCATTCTTGGGTAGACTTCCACAAGGTTGTTGTTGATGTACTAAGAACATTAATTGAAAATTTTTGGTTTGATGACACAAGGGTTTCACCAAATCAAAAAGACGGTATCAAAAGATGAATTGGGAGTACAAATCGTGACCCACATTTGAGACACTTTTTAGATAAGACTCAAACACAATTTTATGAAATTTTTCTTGAAATTTTTCCTCAATTTAAAATTATCCAAATCTTTTTTGATTTGGAAAAACTATTTTACATTAAGATTAACCATACATGCATGACATGTTGTTTTAGGGTCCATGTTGAATTTTCCATGCATTATGATATTTATTGTTCTATATATTGTACATTGCACACTAATGATGATTTGTAGGAATGTGGTCTAAAAGAACCTCCAAGGTCATAGAGAGAGTTTATTAGAAGAATACTATTCACAAGAGATGATGGAACATTAATTATAAGGCTATGTGTGTGAAAGGTTATTGTGATAAATGTTGTGGTTTACAAAAGTAACAAACATTTCCACATGTGGATAACACACATGGAACCATTCATAAAATAGTTTCTCTTGGAAAGTACAAGTTAGTTATTCATGATGTTAAAGATGGAACAGAATTAAAGAGGTGTGAGTTAGTGAAAAATGGTATATGTGTAACTAATTTTATGAAAATGTTTCAAGAGAAACTAGTATATGAGTACATGGGTCATACATATGGAGCTAGATGGTTAGATGAGAAATTTACAATGTGTATGGACACTTTTCCCTTCGGCATAATCATCTCGGTTGTTGATTTTTCTAAAAATTATACACTGAAGCCTCAAAATAAAGTATAAAAAATGTACTACAACTGTAAACAAGTCTCAATTTGTGTACACATAGAAATCATTCATGCACATGATAGCACAAAGGAAGAAGGTTATAAGAGAGTACCACTTCTACATTAGTGATGATTGAAATCATTCATCAAATTTTTTGCAAGGTTATTTTAAAAAATTCTATGACATTTAATAGAAAGAAATGTTAGCTACATTCAACACATAATATGGTCAAACAAGTACATGACAAAATTTAGGAATGCAAGGATGTTCTACTGGTTAACTAGGATGCATGTGACAAGTGGTATCCAACATTTTTGGAATTTCATTGAGGCAAGACATGGAAAGGGATAGCATGATGGTATGAGAGCATGTGTTAAATGAGCACTTACCAGAGAGGAATTAAAGTATAAAGGTGACACAGTGATAGAAGATGCAAAATCAATAGTGCAATGGTGCAATTCTACTATGGGGCTAGGAAATGTAGATAAGTCTTTGGTTTTTAGATATTTTTGGTTGATACATGAATGTGACATTAAAAACTTGCAAGATTTTTGTATCCTTAAAGGATTGACTGAAATGCATTATTTTAGAAGTTCAAATGCAACATCATTAGCAATTTATACTAGACATCTTGTGTGCTTTTGCTCCCCATGTATGCATTTTGTATAGAATGAATGTGAATCAAGACAATGGGTTGTCAATTGGTCTTATAGACCTTTGCAACCTCTTGATTCATATGAACTCCCTAGAGCACTACAATTGAGCTAGATTGAAGTATCGACAAATTTTGACCACATATCTAACTTAGTTGATCCATGTAATTTGTCAATTTAATACTTCTTTAAAAGTACACTCTCAGTTGTTTTTGGTATTAACATATCTGTGTACATTAAATGCAAGTCATGTATATGCAGTTATTGTAGATGAGAATAATAAAGAAGGAACAAATTACTTTTTGTGTCATTGTATTGAGGCCAAAAATAATTTGACAATTACAGTCATTGATGGTGAGGGTATCAAGTACCTAATAGGATCCATTGTTGTTACAGGAACTTGGCTTAGAAGGTATTATTATTGTGTCTAGTTTTATTAAAACTGAGCTAAAAGTGATTTTATGACACTATATGTATTAATATTGGCAGTAAATTAGGTTTTTAGTCAAATGTAGGAAACCTATCAAGAATGCTAATGTCTAGTTGTTTGAATATTTTGAGACACGGACATATTCTTCATTACTCTAACATTGTTGTTGCAACACATATTTATTTGATAAAATATTATGGTAGACCTCTTTAAAAGAATTTATGGATTTTTTTGAATTTTTTCACGAGGAAAAACCTGACACAATAAGGGTTAGAGATGATCGAGAATGTTATCTTGATTGATTTTGGATCATTCAGAAAAATGATTCTACACCATCTAGTAGAATAATTTTGAATTTTTTGTATATATATATTATCTGAAATATTGTAACTTTGCTATCATGTGCATATTTAGATGCCAAAGTTTTCATAAATAAACGGAGAAGAAATGTAACATGTGCATATTCATATGCCAAATTTTGTATAGAAAAGTTGTAAAAGTGTAACATGTGCATATTCAAATGCCAAATTTTGTATAGAAAAGTTGTAAAAATGTAACATGTACATATTCAGATGCCAAATTTTGTATAGAAATTTTGTGACTTGTATATGAGCTTATTTCCATTGTAAGAAAGGTCGTAATAAGTAATTGGGTTAAGTGTGCAGCTATGACTCTATATGTTAATGAGGCATACATTTTTTCAATAGTATCAGTTTGATGTAAATATCATTGTATGATCTACCATTATTTTGTTGACATCTTATGGAAAGATCAGATATCAATAAACACAAGTTCTGACATCAAGCCAGAATCTTGAACCAAATCAAATCCATTTGGAATCTTCTCGAAGTGAGATATTGTAGGATTTGACAACATGACCTAGTACCATCTAATAGTTTTTTGATACACCTCACGAGATTTGAGTTATGACCCTTAGAAGATTATAGGTAAAATGTGCTTAGTGCACCTTGGGGACACTTTAGTGCATCATGGTTGTGAATGTTATAGAAACTTCATGGTAAAAAAAAAGGTGCCACTATGGTTCACCCACTCATCTAGAGTTATTAGAATAGTCAAATCAATGCCATGATGAATAGTTGGAAAGATATGCACTGTTGCACCAATTTACTAAGGAAAAGTGCAAGTTTTGGCATCAAGCAAGAATGCTATGCCAAATAAAATCCATTTGGAATCTCCTAGAATTAAGATAGGTTAATGTAGGGTTAAATAATATGGTCATGTATCATTTGATAGATTGTTGATACCCCTCACAAGCTCCAAGTTATGGCCCTTAGAAGATGGAAGTTGAATCATTCTTAGTGCACCTTGGGGACACTTCGGTGTATGATGGTTGCAAACAATTGCAAATGTTCTAGAGAATTCATGGTCAAAACAAGGGTGTCATTAGGGCTCACCCACCCATCAAGGGCTAATGAAATAGTTGAATTGATGCCACAATGACCAATTGTAAATATTTACATTGTTATACCAATTTACTAAGGAACATTGCAATTTTTGGCATCAAGCGATAATATTGTTTCAAATAAAATTCATTGGAATCTTCTAGAACTGATATAGGTTATTTTAAGTTCTAACAACATGGTTTTTACCATCTAAAAATTCATTGATACCCCTCATGAGATTTGATTTATGATCCCTTAGAAGATGATAGTTAAAATGTTTTTAGTGCACCTTGGGGACACTTTGGTGCATGTTGCTTGCAAACATTTTAGAGACTCCATGGTCAAAATAGGGTTGTCTCTAGGGTTCACCTACCCATCCAGAGCTAACATAATAGTTTAATCAATGTCATGATGAATGGTTGGAAAGATATGCACTATTTCCTCAATTCACTTAGGAACATTGCAAGTTTTAGCATTAAGTGATAATGTTGTGCCAAATCAAATACATTTAGAATCTCCCAAAATTGAGATAAGTTACTCTAGGGTTTGACAACATGATCCCATACCATCAGACAACTTTTTGATACCCCTCTCAAGCTATGAGTTATGACCCTTATAAGATGGTAACTAAATAATGCTTAATGCACATTTGGGATACTTTGATGCATGATGGTTGTGAGCATTCCAAAGACTTTATGGTTGAAACAAGGGTGTCACTAGGGCTTGCTTTCCCATCTAGAGCTAACATAATAGTTGAATTGATGTCATAACAAACAGTTGGAAAGATATGCAATGTTGCACTAATTTACTGAAGAATATTGTAAGTTTTAGCATCAAGTGAGAATGATGTGCCAAATCAAATCCATTTGGAATACCCTATAATTTAGATAGGTTAGTTTAGGGTTTGACAACACGACACTATACCATTTGACAATTTATCAATACTCCTCATGAGCTCCAATTTATGACCCTTAGAAGATGGTAGTTAAATTGTGTTTAGTGCACCTTGGGGACACTTCAATGCATGGTGGTCATAAATGTTCTAGAGACTTTGTGGTTGAAACAATCATGTCACTAGGGTTTTCTAACCCATCTAAAGCTAACATAATAGTAGAATCAATGTCATAATGACTAGTTGGAAATATATGTATTTTTGTACCAATTCACTAAGGAACACTATAAGTTTTGGCATCAAATGAGAATGTTGTGCCAAATCAAATCCATTTTAAATCTCCTAGACCTAAGAAAATTTATTGTAGGGTTTAACAACACTACCATGTGCCATCTGACAATTTGTCAACACCCCTCACAAGCTCTAAGTTATGACCCTTAAAATATTGTGATTGAATCATGCTTAGTGCACCTTGGAAAGACTTAGGTGAAAGGTGGTTGTGAATTTTATAATGACCTCATGGTCAAATAAAAGGTGTTGTTGGGGTTCATCTACCCATTCAAAGCTAATGGCATAATCAAATCAATGCCACAATGTGGAAATATTTTACACTATTGCACCATTCACCAAGGAACACTTCAAATTTTGGCATGAAGTGAGAATGATGTGCCAAATAAAATATATATGGAATATCCTAGAACTAATATAGCTTATTATAGGGTTCAACAACACAACCTTATACCATTTAATAGTTTGTCAATACCCCTCATGAGCTTTGAGTTATGACTCTTAGAAAATAGTAGCTAAATCATGCTCAATGCACCTTGGGGACACTTTGATGCATGGTGGTTGCAAATGTTCTAGAGACTCTATGGTAAAAATAAGGGTATCACTATGGTTCACCACCCCCCCCCCCCCCCCCCATTTGAAGCAAATAGAATAGTTAAATCCATGCCATGATGAATGGTTGGAAAGATATGCACTATTGCACCAATTCATTGAGGAACATTATTAGTTTTGGCATTAAGCAAGAATGTTGTGCCAAATAAAATCCATTTGGAATCTCCCAAAACTAAGATAGCTTATTGTAGGGTTCAATAACATGGTCCTATTAGGATTAAACCATGGACAGAAAAATAATTACATACAAATATGGAGAATAATAGAAAATAATAGATCACATAGAAAAGAACACAAGGCACAAGGATTCAACATGGTTCACCTAATTCCTGGGCTGCGTCCACCAATTTTGCATCACAACTTAATGAAAATACCTAACCCTAAGCCCATTTATACAAGTATTTTTATGTCACTTTAGAGTTACAACATGTGAATCATATGTCAACCGTATGTCAACCACAATGTCGGCTACGGCTCAAAAAAAAAAATTTGAGGTCATGCCCTAAACCCCAAAGAATTTATGAAGTATGTACTGTACTTTCCTGATCAATCACCACAAACTATCAATCTCCCACTTGAGGACTGATCAGGCTCCACACTAAACAAAATTCTCCCACTCAGAGACTGATCCTATAGCAATACTACTACCACATGGGGCTCCCACTGGATCAAACCACCCTAGACTCTATTGTTCTTTTATTCATGTTCAATCTAGAAGACCAACCGAAGCTGAAGAGGAGTTCAACTTCTCCCTTGTTACTACCTTTGTCAACATATTTGCTTGATTGTCATTTGTATGTATCTTCTCTAGCTTTAACTATCCATCCTCCAAAACTGACTGAATGAAATGGTACCACAACTACATGTGTTTGGTCTTTGAATGTAGAGTTGAATTCTTTGCAAGATGAATGGAACTCTGACTATCTATGAACAAATAATTATCCTTTTGAGGATGTCCCAATTCTTCCAAGAAGAACTGAAGCCATATCATCTTCTTGGCTACCTCTATAGTACCAACATACTCTACCTCTGTAGTGGATAAAGCATTAACCTTCTGTAACCTAGAAACCTAGCTCACGGCTGCCTCACCAATAGTAAAGACATAACTTGTAGTACTCTACTTGGTATCAATATCTCCTACTAAATCTGAGTCAACATAGCCTTGTAAATTATTAGTAGAGCCCTCAAAGTGTAAACACTTATAAGACGGTCCTCTCAAATATCTAAGAATCCATTTGACTGCATTCTAATGCTCAATTCTTGGATGACTCACATACCTGCTAATGACTCCCACTGCATGTGCAATATCTAGCCTAGTGCATACCATACCATACATCAAGCTTCATACAACTAAAGCATAGGATACCTTGGACATCTTATCCTCCTCTTCTTTTTCTTAGGACACATCTCCTTAGTCAACTTCAAATGACCAGGTAAAGGTGTGTTGACAACTTTAGCATTCTCCATAGAGAAACGTTGCAACACCTTCTCAACATAATCAGCCTAAGATAGCATCAATGTCCTATTCTCCCTATCTTTGTAAATCTTCATACCAAGGATTTATTTTGCTTCCCCCAAATCCTTCATGGAAAATGCATGTACTAATTGGCATTTTAGGCCCTTAATATGATCCATGTTAGACCCAGCTACAAGCATATCATCAACATATAAACATAAAATAATGTAGTTGTAATCATCCAACCTCTTAAAATAAACACAGTGATCTGAATGACACCTATTGGATCCATGCTCATGCATAAAACTGTCAAATTTTAGATACCATTGCCGAGGTGATTGCTTCAAGCCATGTAAACTTTTTTTCAATTTGCACAATAAGTTCTCCTTACCTTCGACGTCAAATCCCTGTGGCTAAGCCATATATATTTCTTCATCCAAATAACCATGAAGGAATGTTGTTTTAACATCAAGCTGCTCTAAATGAAAATCTTCAGTAGCCACAAGACTTAAAAGAGTATGGATAGAAATCATTTTAACAACAGGAGAAAATATCTCATCAAAATCAATGCCCTTTTTCTGTGCAAATCCTTTTACAATTAACCTAGCTTTAAATCTTTTCTTACCTCCTCCTTCTTCTTTTAACCCATAAACCCACTTATTCTATAAAGCTCTTTTACCTACAGGCAACTTGCATAAATCCCATGTCTTATTCTTTAGCAAAGAGTCCATTTATTCTTTCATTGCAAACTCCTACTGAATCTTAGTATCCACCTACATAGCTTCATCATAACATTCAAGTTCACCAACATCAGTAAGTGAAATTGAATACAAAGAGGGAGAGAATCTTTCTGGATGTCTAATTTGCCTTGTTGACCGTCTAAAATTCACTAGTGTGTGTGGTATTTGTTGTTGCACTTGTTGCACATCATGAGGAATGGTTCGAACATCAGCTTTTGGAGTATCATCCAGCACTACATAATCATCTTCTTTCTTCTCATGTTGTTGCAACAGATCTTTGTACAACACTTTATCATTGAATATGGCATCCTAACTTCTTAAAATTTTATGATTTTCAAAATGCCAAAACCTATAACCAAATTCATTAATTTCATATCCAAAAAAAACAACATTTCATTGACTTAGCTTCCAGCTTGGTTCTATTTTCATAATCTATGTGAGCAAATGCTTCATAGCCAAAGGTTTTGAGAAAAGAATAACTCACCTTCTTACCAGTCCATGCTTCCTTTGGAATACCACAACCCAAAGGAGTGGAGGGACCTCTATTAATCAAAATATATAGTAGTATTGACAACCTTCGCCCACATGTGTAAGGGCAACCCAGCATGCAACCTCATGCTCCTTGCACACTCCATTATAGTCCTACTCATGCATTCAGCCACTCCATTTTCTTGTGGAGTCCTTGGAACAGTTTTCTATCTACGAATTCCATTAGTGGAGCAATAATCCTCAAATTCATGACTGCAATACTCACCACCATTATCAAATCTAAGACATTTTAATTTCTTACTAGTCTCATTTTCAACCAAGTATTTCCATTTCTTAAAAGTTTGAAATACATCAAATTTTTCTCTAAGGAAATAAACTCATACTTTTATAGTTGTGTCATCAATAAATGTAACATGATAATGAGGGCCACCAAGGGAAGATACCTGAGTCGATCCCTATACATTTGTATGCACAAGCTCTAATTTCTCCTTTTTGTTTTCCTTCCAATTCTTCACAAAAGTCACTCTCTTTTGTTTTCCATACACACAACTTTCACAGAAATCCATATTAACACATTTTAGACCTAGTAAAACTTTCTTTGAAATGAAGTAATTTCATACCTTTCCCACTCATGTTCCCAAGTCTGTTGTGCCATAGCATTGTATCAGAATCTACAACAACTATTTGTTCTCCCTACTCAACTACAGCAATTATTCCTGAACATTCATTTTTCTCTGAAACAATCAAAGTAGAAGGAACAATGTGACTTGTACAAAGATATAAGGTGCCTACTTTCACACCTTTTTCTACTACAAGGGAACCTTTTGAAACCTTTCATTTTTTATCATTAAAGGTAACTACACAACCCTCATCACTGAGTTGCCCTATCGAGATTAAATTCCTACTCAACCGTGGAACATGTCTTACCTCATGTAGTAGCCAATGATTCCCATTCTGCAACTTAATCTTTATTTTGCCCTTTCCAAAAATCTGACAAGGTTCATTATCCCCCAAATAAACAAGTTCAAAATCCCCTTGGACATAATCAATGAAATAACCTCTATGAGGTGTAGCATGAAATGAAGCACCAAAATCTAAAACTCATGAATCATCAACACTTTCTAAAGATAGAAGCAAAGCATCCTCTTCAGATTTGTTACTTACCACATTTTCCTCCTTGTCTCCATTTGGTTTATCTCCTTCAATTTTTTTTTGATTCCAACAATCATTCTTTTTATGACCTGGTTTCCCATAGTACCAGTAGTCATTTGGTCCTCTCAATTGAGACCTCCTCCCCTTTGACTTTCCTCTTGATTTCTCATGATTTCCAGAGTTACTTCCTCTCTCAGTCATTCTACCCCTACTTTGTGCATTCAAAGCACTTCCTAATGTAGATCCACCTGAGGTTTTCCTATGAGTTTCCTCATTCAAAACAACACTGATCACATCTTCACATTTTAGGGTACTAGATCCAGGAATAGAATTACTCACAGTCATTACCAAGCCATTCCAACTTTTAGGCAAAGAACACAAAATCAAGAGAGCCCTAATTCCTTCATCAAAATTGATACCCACAAAAGATAACTGACTAGTAATAGTATTAAACTCATTTAAATGATCTACAACATATCCACCTTCTACCATTTTCATATTAAATAAATGCTTCATGAGAAATACCTTGTTTGAAGCGAAGGGCTTTTTATATAGTTTCGCTAGGGTTTGCATCAATTCTTCTGTCATCTTCACTTTTGTAATATTAAATGCCACTGATGGTGCTTGGCATAACTGAATACTTATGAGTTCCTTTCTATCTAAAAGATCCCATTCACCATTTGACATAGATCCCTAATTCTTGGCTTTTCCTTCTAATGGCTTTCATAAATCCTTCTAATAAAGATAGTCTTCCATTTGCATCTTCCATAACTAGAAGTTATGCCCGTTAAACCTATCAATCCTCAGCTTGCCCTCATCTACCATCACTCCCACTCAACTGTGAGACTCCCACTTAACTGTGAGACTTTCCTATAGTGGATAACTAAAAAACAACCTTTCCCTGATACCACTTGTTAGGATTAAACCACGGATAGAAAAACAATTACATGGAAATATGACCAATAACAAAAAATAATAGATCTCATAGAAAAGAACACAAGGCACCAAAATTTAACGTGGTTCACCTGATTCTTGGGCTATGTCCACCAAACAATAAGTCCAATATTATTATGATCCAGTGATTATAACCTGATTACAATCTGTAATCCCTTACAGCTCAATACCACCGCAAGAACCAATTTCACATCACAACTTAATGAAAATACATAACCCTAAGCCCTTTTATACAAGTATTTTTATGCCACTTTAGGGTTACAACATGTCAACCATATGTACAATACTTTCTTGATCAGTCACCATAAACTAACAGGTCCTTTACCATTTGATGTTTTTTTGATACCCCCTAGGGGCTCTAAGTTATTAGCCTTAGAATATGACAATTGAATCATCCTTAGTGCACCTTGGGGACACTTTGGTGCATATTGGTCATGAACATTCTAGAAACTTCACAGTTGAAATGAGGGTGTTACTAGGGTCATCTACCCATCTGGATCTAATAGAATAGTCAAATTAATGCCATAATGAATGGTTGGAAATATTTGCACTGTTGCACCAATTCACTAAGGAACAATGTTACAAGTTTTGGCATCAAATGGGAGGCGTGAATGTTCTAGGTTCGGCTATGGCTACAACACGGTTGTAACTGAGATTCACTCGATTATCCAAATCTAAATTCACTAATGAATTAATGTTACAATGTAAAGTTTAGGGTCAATTAACAAGTTTTTAAAATAATTGTATTGTCAAGCTATTGAATATGTTCAACATTAGAATATGTCATTGTTAAATATGTTTTATGATCTTGTTCATGTTTGAAGTTTTCCTTTGTTGAATAAATGCATCTTTGTTCTAGGTTCTCTATGGCTGACACATGGTTGTCATTGAGGTTCACCCGCTTATCCAAATTTGAATTCACTAACGAATTAATGTTGTGATGTATGGTTTAGGGTCAATTGACAAGTTTTTAAAATAATTGTATTGTCAAGTTGTTTAATATGTTCAACATTAGAATATGTCATTGTTAAATATGATTTATGATCCAGTTTAGGGACAATTGACAAGTTTTTAAAATAATTGTATTGTCAAGTTGTTTAATATGTTCAACATTAGAATATGTCATTGTTAAATATGATTTATGATCTTGTTCATGTTTTAAGTTTTCCTTTGTTGAACATATGCATCTAAACATTTATTATATGTTTAAATTTATCTTTTCAAGTGAGAGGTTTAACATTTACAATATGACATTGTTATATGATTATGATTTTATTTATTTTTTAAGTTTTTCTTCATTTTTATTCATCTAAATATTTATTTTATATTATTATTAAAATCATATTGCAACTTTAAAATTGAAAACAACACATGGCATCCACAAACTTGGTCACTACTCTCATTGTGAAAAATCATATTTTCATAATGAACAAATAGGATCAAATATCAAGTTCCATGTCCAATCAAATATGGTCAAATATTGAGAGTGCATGTCAAAATATAGCATATATGCCAGATCAAATGTGGAGTTACAAAATGTGGCATCAACTATATGAAGCTTGATATCCATACTACAAATGTTGAATATGTGCAAAAAATGGTCATTCAATGACCACAACTACATAATACTTATCTATGAAAATATGTGATGTAGAAGAATCATCAAGATGAAGCTTCTTCACACTACTATGTGGCTTGCTTTGTATTTGTACAAGGACAATTCCAATGCTAAGTAAGATATCATATCCTAAAATATTATCAAATTAATTAAAAAGTGGATTGTAATTTATATTGATTGTTGAATTGTTGATTAACTTGTCTCGTTATTCTACAATAGGGTTGAATGATGAGGGTAATGGGTTCCAAACTAAGCCAGCACTAGAAAAGTGGACATGTAGAGAATCCACTAACAATTGCAATGGGGTCCATCATGGGGGAGGACTCATAGAAGGATGAACCTATGTAATAGAGAAATAAAATTAATGCGCACAATGGGCACGGAATAAAGAAAAAATGCATGCCAAATATGGAGTTGGGACTCTTGTGCTAGTAGGAGGCACATCCACTAACGAGTTTGTCATGATATTTATCTATATGATAAAATACAATATATGTTTTATACTTGAGCAAAATAGTAAAACACAATAAATCATCTAAACAAACAACAATAGTAGAAAGCCACCTCCTTCCTCTATTGTGTTTGACCTCCTCTTTGACAAGAAGGACCTCCAAATAAAGAAAGTGGAAAATATTCCACATGAAGTGGAAAATGGGGTTGTGATATGTAAAATACAATTAACATAAGTTAATTTCAGAAGTAATAATCTTTCCCTAGTTGTATTTATTTATTTATTGGAATAAACCAAGGTATCCCTTATGTATTTTGTCCTCTTGTCCACATGTGAGGACAACTCAATTTTTATGTAATTCCTTTAATAGGGAAATTAGTATATCCTCCTTAAGAAGATCTTGACACTTTAACACTTATTATGAATGGTGGCATTCATATTTGGGAGTTATACATACAACTCCTTTCTCATCTCTATAAAAGTGATGCCTCTCTTTCATTCTTTTCTTCTTCCACACATCATCTTGATGCTATTGTAATGAGCTATATTGTTCCACTTTCTTTCTCTATCCTTTCTTGGGATTTTGCCTTCCATTCATAATACTCACAAGGGGTTTTCTTTGCTTTCCCCTTTCAAAATTCTTTGTCTCCTTTTTTTCTCTTCATTGGTGTGTGATATTGAATCTTGGTTATTTTATGATAACTTTTCTTTACTTTTCTCATTTGGATTAATTTAGTTTCATTTCTCTTCCTTTTTCATCTTATCATCTCTTACATGGTATCAAAGCTATCTAATCCTTGTTTTGATCTTGTGTGAAGGTTACCATTTGAAGATCTTTGTTGAGAGAGAAGAAAGTAGTTTTAGTTTTTATTCTAATCTTTTGTGTAGGTTTCTTTATTATTGTTATTTGTACTAACCTCCTTTGGAAGGCTTTCTACCATAGGATTGTTCCTTTGCATTTATTTTTCTCTCCTTGTTTTGGATGGCTTGCCATGAAAACAAGAGATATTTAACTCTATTTGTGTTGCAGGATTCATTATTCTAACATTTTACAGATTTCATTATAATCTTAAAGTTCAATACCATTAAATTGGATTTATATTAGCTAACTAATTTTTATGATAACAGTTCCTGTAGCAAATTTTTTTTGTTTAGTTTTTGTCACTATTGGTATATTCTTTTCAATATAACTCTAATACTCTTCTTTGTAGATTTTCTTTCAATTATTTTTAATTCAAAATCAACGTAGTTTATTGTTATTTTCATAAAATCCTTTTATTACAAGAATTTATTTTCTTTATTATATATTCTTTCTGTCACTTTTTTTCTTCCTATCACTCACTACATTAACCTTATATTTGTTGTTCTATGCTTTGTTGATTCTTAGCACTTTTTTATATTCTATGTTAATTCATGTCATATCATTCTTTTATCTATTCCTGTTACCACCTTCCACCACTCTACCATTGTCTGCTTGTTAACCTATGACTTCATATCACTTCCTTCTCTTGCATATCCCTACATGCCTCACCAAATCTACACTTGTTGTTTGCATTTTTTTTAAAACCTCGGTTGCATATCTATTCTCAATTTATTCCCGATGCCTACCTTATTATAGCTTCTTCATGTTGCCTATGCATTCTTGAAGCTTCCTGTCACTTCTACTTTCTTGCAGATTCCTATTGCCTCTTTTATTCTCACCACTATATTCTTGTAGATTCTTGTAGCCTCTTCCTTCTTGTTTGTTCCTATCGCCTCTGTCATTTCTCTTCTAGAGGTTCTTGTCACCTCTGCCATTTCTCTTCTATAGGTACCTATAGCCTCTATCATTTCTCTTTTGCAGGTTCATGTCACTCCTTCTCTTTGTTGTTATTATTTCTAATATTCTCCCTTTATTTAATTTTTTAATCATAGTTCATGTCATTTTTTTAAATAAAAAGATAAGAGTTTCTTTTAATCTTAAATCCTTCTCAAGAATTTTTTTTAATCTACTAAGCTTTAATATATATATATAAGTTGTTATTTCATAACCATTACAGATTAAATTCTTTTTGAAAATTTTTTTTTAAAAAAAGACTTCTTCTTTTTTTCATTTAATCTAGGAGATTAATTTTTAACATTAATTTTATTTCAATAATGTCAACTTTGATTCCTAAAATTAAGTTAAATAACTTGAACTATCATGCTTGGAAAACTCATCTTTCATCTTTTTTTATTTAAGCATATTTTAGCAGATGTTGCTACTAACGCCTCTTCAGTTCCTGGTGCTTTTGCTATTCAAGATGAAATAGATGCATGGAATACTAAAAATGAAGAAGCCCTTGGTCTTATTGGTATATAACTTAATCCTGGTTTGTATGTTTTGATTGCTCATTGTTAGGATTAAACCACAGACAGAAATAACAATTACATGCAAATATAACCAATAATAGAAAATAATAGATCACACAGAAAAGAACACAAGGCACCAAGATTTAACATGGTTCACCCAATCTTTGGGCTACGTCCACTAAACAACAAGTCCAATATTATTATGATCCAATGATTACAATCTAATTATAATTTGTAATCCCTTACATCTCAATATCGCCACAAGAACTAATTTCACATCACAACTTAATGAAAATACCTAATCCTAAGCCCTTTTATACAAGTAATTTTATGCCATTTTAGGGTTACAACCTGTTGGCCATATGTTGGCCACACATTGACCACATGTTGGCCATGGCCTAAAAAAAGAATTTATGAAGTATGTGCAATACTTTCCTAATCAGTCACCACAAACTAACAATCTCCCACTTGGGGACTGATCAAGCTCCACATTAAACAACAATATCTCACTTGGATACTGATCATGTAGCTATGCCACTACTCCGTGAGGCTCCCACTAGATCAAACTACCCTAGACTCTGTTGTTCTTTTATTCATGTTTATTCTAAAAGACCAACCGAAGCTGAAGAGGAGTTTAGCTTCTCCCTTGCTACTACCTTTGTCAACATATTTGTTGCATTGTCATTTGTATGTATCTTCTCCAACTTTAACTATCCATCCTCTAAAATTAACCGAATGAAATGACACCGCAACTGTATGTGTTTGGTCTTAGAATGTAGAGTTGAATTCTTTGCAAGATGAATGGCTCTTTGACTATCTGTAAACAAATAATTATAACTCTGAGGGTGTCTCAATTATTCGAAGAAGAACTGAAGCCATATCATCTCCTTGGCTACCTCTGTAGTAGCTACACACTCTGCCTCTGAAGTAGATAAAGCATTAACCTTCTATAACCAAGAAACCTAGCTCACGATGGCCCCACCAACAATAAAGACATAACCTATAGTACTCCACCTGGTATCAATATCCCCTGCCGAATCTGAGTCAACATAGCCCTATAAATCAGTAGTAGAGCCCCCAAAGTGTAAACACTTATTAGATTTTCCTCTCAAATATCTAAGAATCCATTTGACGACATTCCAATGTTCAATTCCTGGATGACTCATATACCTGTTAACAACTCCCACTGCATGTGCAATATCTAGCTTGGTACATACCATAGCATAAATCAAACTTCCTATAGTTAAAGCATAGGGTACCTTGGACATCTTATCCTCCTCTTCTTGTGTCTTAGGACACATCTCCTTAGTCAACTTCAAATGACCAAGTAAAGGTGTGCTGACAGCTTTAGCATTCTCCATAGAGAAATGTTGCAACACCTTCTCAACATAATCAGCCTAAGATAGCTCAATGTGTTGTTCTTCCTATCTCTACAAATATTCATACCAAGGATTTGTTTTGCTGCCCCCAAATCCTTCATAGCAAATGCATGTGTTAATTGGCATTTCAACCCCTTAATGTGATCCATGTTAGACCCATCTACAAGCATATCATTAACATATAAACATAAAATAATGTAGTTGTGTTGGTAAACAGATTTGTCACAGAAGAATTTTCCCAATGGAGTGTATGTGGCAAATCGTTCACAACAGTTGGATAGGCGCTTGATATCTGACCTTCCTCTGCGTTTGGAGGGGTAGCTCCCTTGTAAGATATAATTTTTAAAGGGTTTTTCAATTAAAGAATCTAAAACTTCAAAATTTAAGAGAAAGTTGTGGAAGGTGAATGCACCACACGCCCTCACAACCTTCGGAGATTAACAAGATTGATAACAGAGATACCCAAGAACTACGCTTGAAAGCAACCTGTATTATTAAGCACATTCATTATCATCCATAAACACTCGCATAGCACCATGAGAATGTCCACTACAACGTATAACAATTTGGATTTTAAAATAAGAAACCCAAAGTAGATCTCATTTCATTTCCTTGCACCAAGAAAAGCAATAGAGATTTTTCAATTCAGAGATAAAAAGTGTACATACTTTCCAAAATTTATCCCTAGATCAAAATTTCAGCATAGTGTTCCCTTATTTTTCCAACCAAAAAGTCCTTTTACAAAGCCCAAAAGAGCCCTTATATAGACACAGAGGTTAATAACTACCCTTCTGTGGTTAATAACTACCTCCCAAATACGTGATTTGGGTGAGGTTAATTAACCTCAACAAAATTAACCCAAAAATGATCAAATCCTTAACCTATCAAAAAGACATTTTAAATCACTAATCACAAAAAGATAATTTAAAAGCTTGAAACTTCAAAAGACTTGTGACTTTGGTGGTGTCTGCATGTTGATCCAAATCATGGAAATGGTCTTTAACTCCACATGTCCTGCTACACCCATTTATCGTGCATTTGCTTGGACAATATTTTTCATTGCACTGATGCATTTCATGGTTTGCTTCAATCGCCACTACACAGGGATTATTGCAGCTTGGAAGAGAACATTTTGAGTTGCACATGTGTTGAGGGGAATTACACTTGTGCAACACAACATTACAGAGTCTTAACCACAGTTCCTGAATCATATTACCATCAACATAATGAATACAACTCTCTCTAGAAAGGTAATTGTCTTTTGAGGGTAATAGCTTCTGAATTTGAGTACTTGATGGAGTGCCCTGAAGAGCTTTGTGCATCCTTACCGATGCTACAAGAGGTTGCAGATCTATTTCTGCATCACCCATTTCATCATCTGCAGTGAAGTTATCTTTATCAAACACTTCCACTTTAAGACTACGAGGAGTAGTTGAAGATATATTGAGCGTCAACTCCTCATCCCACACAGGATTCAAATTGCCACTGATAACTTTCGTCTTGACCACCTGGTTGCCGAGCTTGAGAACAACATAGGGATCGTTGCTGCGGATATCCCGCGGTGCGAGGCTCCTTCCTTTCACAACCCGCACTTTCAATACCCCACAAATCTCCCCCATTTTTGCTTCTCCACACAAACTCGCATTCAATGCCCGCAGATTGAAACTTATCATAGGTTCAATAAAATGAGATTCAAATCAAATAAGTTTTGCGACTTTTGCATTGGAATGTTGTAGGGCACAACATCACCCACGTTTTGCATTGGGAGACTTAACTTACGACCGGATTCCAGAGTTCTGCGTGAGTGGTACAGGTGGGAACTTCAACCTCTCATAGCTTATAGATACATCTTCAGAGACAAAGTAAGTACGCTATTACTTGGGAGCTAGGGTGTCCAAGGTGGCGTAGGCTGTATAACAAACTGCAGGATTTTGCATTCCTTTAAGCCACCTTCACCTTGCTCACGTGGGAGAATAGTGTACTCGGGTTGGCATACTATCTGATATTACTTTCCAAATGCATCTATTCAGCTATGTATCTTTCTATATTGTCTTATTATACCAGATTATATGCACTTTGATTGACTATGTCATATCACCAAATCGTTCCTTATCATCAAATACAA
Source organism: Cupressus sempervirens (assembly GCA_028749045.1). NCBI lineage: Eukaryota > Viridiplantae > Streptophyta > Pinopsida > Cupressales > Cupressaceae > Cupressus > Cupressus sempervirens. The sequence goes on from CM053788.1 coordinate 98,731,553, forward strand.
TAAAATATTTATAAACAAATACCATAGTTCAAAATTTGGAACTGTCATAACCATTTCCAGTTGAAACATAACTATTACAGCATTCACGTATGCCATAGTCCCCGTGTGCTTAGCACTATTCTGATTCACTGCGCATGGAGTTGAAAAGGTTGCGGGTTGAAAGCAAAGGCTTTATCCAAAACATTCATTCCTTCACTGCTCATGTGTTGCTGACTGTAAAATGGCTTACATTCAAATAAGTTGAGTTCTTAACCTTCATATCTTAACCCCCCCCCCTTTTTTTTTAGCAGGTTAATGGTTAAGATTGTGTTTGGCAGGTTAATGGTTAAGATCTTGAGCTCATCTTAACCTCTTTTAAGAAGTTAATTTTGGAGGCTTACATTAACCTTTTGAGAGGTTAAGAAAAACATGTTTTTGGTGGTTAACATTAACATTTTATTTGGAGGTTAAGAAAAACATGTTTTTGATGGTTAACATTAACCTTTTAAGAAGTTAAAGGTTAAGAAGTATGTGTTTTTGGCAGCAATCATTAACCTTTTATATCTTGAGGCTTAGAAGCTGGATTTCAATGATCTCAAGTGCTGTGCGGAACTGTTAACAAGCCGAGGACATGGAGACCTAAAGACTTGCAAATTTCATAGATAGAATGATCAATTTAAGGCTTAAAACCAGGCAAGTTTTAAATACGAACCATGGCTCGTAGAATTGGAACAAATTCTATAGTCGAGCAACAGCTGGCTCTAACTGGGGACAAGGACTGACAAGGACGAAGCTCGAATCTAGAATGAATAAAGTAGTGCCTTATCCATTGGGCTGTGAAATAGAGTCATTCGAGGGGCCAATTTGCAAAAGGGAGGAAACTAGCACCGAAAACCAGACAACTGAAAGAAAACTAGGCGCAACAAAAACTCCTAATTAGACTATATACAAGGTAGGTTTCCCTACCTACAGTGACTCAAGGTATAATCATACAAATCCATTCACTGGCTGGGGAAAATAAATACCATGGTGTACCACCATATGACAATTCTTAAGCTTCCATGGGCTCAGATATAAGTCTGCTCCTTGAATTCTAATTATGAGATTCTTAGCTTGCTCAACATCTCTAGATAAAGGGACGCATCCAAATAACCAGGCTCCATCAAAAATCTCGGGCTTCAAAATCAACTATGCTTCTTGTTGTATGTCACTAATGACTTCATTTTCAACGAGTTGAAGTATAAGATTCTCGAGTTCCTGAATGCATATTTGATCTTCTCCTCTACTTGGCATGCCCTCAACCTGAAATTGTAATGATTGGTCATCATGAAGTCCTGAACTCATTTCCAACAATGGACACTCTTTTTTTTCAACTAGCATGATCATGGTTGAATCTTCTGTAAAATTATTCCAACTGGGATGCACACCGATGTTATATTGAATCTCCTCATGATCCATTTCTTCTTCCTTCTCTTCCAAAAGATCATCTTGAATTTTTAGTAACTTCTGAGTTACATGGGTACCATCTTCAACATTGCGGACCATAACTTCAATTTTCATCCCATTAATATCAACATTTTCCATCTGAAGGGCCTTCTGATGGTTAAGATGAGAAGATACCAAACCTCATATTGGATTGCCTTCATACAATCTGTGGAGTGAAGTAACCTGCGGGGTTATAATAACCATTGAACCTTGTCTTTGAATACCAACTTGAGAATCATCAGTAGAAATGTCTTCGTCTACAAACAAAGGATTAAAGTAAACACTTTCTCCATAGAGGAAATTATCATCCAAAGCTTTTGAGCACAAACTCGGGATAAAAACAGCATTAGAGTTTCCTTCCTCAGATTCCTCCATGAGATTACCTGCTGACTGATTACTTATTTTATCATGGTTATTCTCCTCATAGAATTTCTTTGGCATAGAATTTCCTATTTGATGAAAAGAATCAAAAAGAGGATTTCCTTGAACTTTGAATGATCCATAGGATTTCAATTGTATTTCCGTTGGAATAGAGGAACTTGTCTTTATGTCCATATAGCTTTCATCTTCAATACGTTCGATGATATCTATCCCCTTTTGAATCATCATTTCTTCTCCAAGACATCTTTCATGAAGTGTGAAAGTTGGTATGCATGCTAAAGAATGAAGGCTAGATGGTTCATCTTCTTTTCTTTGAAGCTGATTTTTAACTTTTTCATCAACCAATTGTTTAATCACAATTTCATCAATATCGTCAAAAGTAAAGGTTTCCATTTCCTTAGGAAAAGCAGATATTTGTAGAAGTTCATGGCTGCTTTTATCTCCATCAATGGTAGTGGTTTCTGATTGTTCCATGACATCTAAAGTATTGATATCGTCAATAGATTCATCATCACGAATGGTCATTGAAGGATGATTTGGAAGATTTTCTCCACATAGGAAGTCATCATTTGAAGCATCTAGGCACCAAGTAGGAATAAAAGCAATATGAAATTCACTTTGATCCACATTTTCCTCATCTTCATTCATTTTTTGTGTAGTTTCTCGAGGTTTTGATATTTCTCTTTCTTTTTCATTAGGATGGAGATGATTGAATAATTTCTCTTGGGTTTGAAAATGTTCATAATGATGCCTTGATACATTACTAGACTCTTTTACTTCTATAGGCACCATCTCTCGATCATCTCCTTGATTAAGCATTGAACCTTTGTCTTCTTTCATGCAAGCAGATTTAGATGAATCCTTTCTAACATTTGGATCAGGTGATGTTCTTTTATCAAGAAAATAATTCTTGCATGGGTCTTCTTTGTCAAGTCCTCGCAGTGTTTGAAGTAAAGAAGGATGTACGTTGTTAGGATCCAGGCGTACATTTCCATAGAAGGTTTTTAAAAATTCAACCTGCTTAGGATCAATGGGAGCATGATTTTGATGAGCAATAGAGGTAGTCTTTGAGCTATTCTTCAGACCACCATTATCCATTCTCGATTCACATGAATTATTTTTCTGGTCAAGTTCTTCATTATGCTCACATGTGGAACTTCTCTCCAAAGATGAATTTGTCTTGTGAGAGAAAAATTGATAATCTTTACCATCTTCTTCTTCTATCTTTTGCAAAGTTTGGAACAAAGATGGATGGATGTTTTCTGGATCTAGTTTTCGCCCACCATAGAAACTCTTCAACAAGCTAGCCTGCTTAGGATCAAGGAAAATCTGATTTTGTTGGGAGACAGGTGAATAAGAGACATTCCCATTATTTTTCATTGCCGATTTAGATGAAGCACATTTTTCAGCAAGGACTTCTTTATCTTTATATGCTAAATCTCTTTCCAAGAAGGATTCTTGATAATGAGAAAGAAACCCATATTCTTTTCTATCATCTTCTTCGATCTTTTGAAAAATTTGCAGCAAGTAAGGATGAACCATTCTTGGATCTAGCTTTCTGCCACCATAAAAATTCTTCAAGAATTCAACTTGCAGAGGTTCATTAGGAATTGGTTTCTTTGGATAGGAAAAATATTCCTCATCTGAGTCACTGTCACTATCACTTTCCACTTTCCCTTTGTACCAAACCATGCTTTAAATTTGAACCTCAGATAGAGTCGCCAATATTCGATCTTCTAAATAGAGTCGCCAACCTTCATTCAAGGGAAGGTACCTTCATCAGCCGAGTTACTGATTGTTATTTACTTGAGTTTGGATGTGACCAAGATTTTGCTTGTTCCTTCTTGGAATGACTACTACTCTTTCAACAACGTTGTGACCAATACGAGCTCTTCACAAGATTTTCCCAAATTCTTCTTCTTTTTCGAGAACTTGATTCACCAGATGGTATTGTTGAGCACTTCCTCTACACCTCCAGGCTAGAGTGTTCAAGTCTGAGATGATATCTTCCTGGGTGTCTTGAAAGCCAAGGTTCGGTTGGAGAACAGGAAAAATGTTCTCATGTGGAAGCACCATTGTACTTCATCGTAGGCGACTATCAATCTTTCTATTCAGTCTCCCCAGCGGAGTCGCCAAAAATCTGTTGGTAAACAGATTTGTCACAGAAGAATTTTCCCAATGGAGTGTATGTGTCAAATCGTTCACAACAATTGGATAGGCCCTTGATATCCGACCTTCCTCTGCGTTTGGAGGGGCAGCTCCCTCGTAAGATATAATTTTTAAAGGGTTTTTCAATTAAAGAATCTAAAACTTCAAAATTTAAGAGAAAGTTGTGGAAGGTGAATGCACCACACACCCTCACAACCTTCGGAGATTAACAAGATCGATAACAGAGATACCCAAGAACTACGCTTGAAAGCAACCTGTATTATTAAGCACATTCATTATCATCTGTAAACACTCGCATAGCACCATGAGAATGTCCACTACAACGTATAACAATTTGGATTTTAAAATAAGAAACCCAAAGTAGATCTCATTTCATTTCCTTGCACCAAGAAAAGCAATAGAGATTTTTCAATTCAGAGATAAAAAGTGTACATACTTTCCAAAATTTATCCCTAGATCAAAATTTCAGCATAGTGTTCCCTTATTTTTCCAACCAAAAAGTCCTTTTACAAAGCCCAAAAGAGCCCTTATATAGACACAGAGGTTAATAACTACCCTTTTGTGGTTAATAACTACCTCCCAAATACGTGATTTGGGTGAGGTTAATTAACCTCAACAAAATTAACCCAAAAATGATCAAATCCTTAACCTATCAAAAAGACATTTTAAATCACTAATCACAAAAAGATAATTTAAAAGCTTGAAACTTCAAAAGACTTGTGACTTTGGTGGTGTCTGCATGTTGATCCAAATCATGGAAATGGTCTTTAACTCCACATGTCCTGCTACACCCATTTATCGTGCATTTTCTTGGACAATATTTTTCATTGCACTAATGCGTTTCATGGTTTGCTTCAATCGCCACTACACAGGGATTATTGCAGCTTGGAAGAGAACATTTTGAGTTGCACATGTGTTGAGGGGAATTACACTTGTGCAACTCAACATTACGGAGTCTTAACCACAGTTCCTGAATCATATTACCATCAACATAACGAATACAACTCTCTCTAGAAAGGTAATTGTCTTTTGAGGGTAACAGCTTGCGAATTTGAGTACTTGATGGAGTGCCCTGAAGAGCTTTGCGCATCCTTACCGATGCTACAAGAGGTTGTAGATCTATTTCTGCATCACCCATTTCATCATCTGCAGTGAAGGTATCTTTATCAAACACTTCCACTTTAAGACTGCGAGGAGTAGTTGAAGATATATTGAGCGTCAACTCCTCATCCCACATAGGATTCAGATTGCTACTGATAACTTTCGTCTTGACCACCTAGTTGCCGAGCTTGAGAAAAACATAGGGATCGCTGCTGCGGATATCCCACAGTGTGAGGCTCCTTCCTTTCACAACCCACACTTTCAATACCCCACAAATCTCCCCCATTTCTGCTTCTCCACACAAACCCGCATTCAATGCCCGCAGATTGAAACTTATCATAGGTTCAATAAAATGAGATTCAAATCAAATAAGTTCTGCGACTTTTGCATAGGAATGTTGTAGGGCACAACATCACCCACGTTTTGCATTGGGATACTTAACTTACGACCGGATTCCAGAGTTCTGCGTGAGTGGTACAGGTGGGAACTTCAACCTCTCACAGCTTATAGATACATCTTTAGAGACAAAGTAAGTACGCTATTACTTGGGAGCTAGGGTGTCCAAGGTGGCGTAGGCTGTATAACAAACCGCAGGATTTTGCATTCCTTTAAGCCGCCTTCACCTTGCTCACGTGGGAGAACAGTGTACTCGGGTTGGCATACTATCTGATATTACTTTCCAAATGCATCTATTCAGCTATGTATCTTTTCGTATTGTCTTATTATACCAGATTATATGCACTTTGATTGACTATGTCATATCACCAAATTGTTCCTTATCATCAAATACAATAAAATATTTATAAACAAATACCACATTTCAAAATTTGGAATTGTCATAACCATTTCTAGTTGAGACATAACTATTACAGCATTCACGTATGCCATAGTCCCCGTGTGCTTAGCACTATTCTGATTCACTGCGCATGGAGTTGAAAAGGCTGCGGGTTGAAAGCAAAGGCTTTATCCAAAACATTCATTCCTTCACTCCTCCCGTGTTGCTGACTGTAAAATGGCTTACATTCAAATAAGTTGAGTTCTTAACCTTCATATCTTAACCCCCTTTTTTTTTTTTTAGTAGGTTAATGGTTAAGATTGTGTTTGGCAAGTTAATGGTTAAGATCTTGAGCTCATCTTAACCTCTTTTAAGAAGTTAATTTTGGAAGCTTACATTAACCTTTTGAGAGGTTAAGAAAAACATGTTTTTGGTGGTTAACATTAACCTTTTATTTGGAGGTTAAGAAAAACATGTTTTTGATGGTTAACATTAACCTTTTAAGAAGTTAAAGGTTAAGAAGTACGTGTTTTTGGCGGCAATCATTAACCTTTTATATCTTGAGGCTCAGAAGCTAGATTTCAATGATCTCAAGTGTTGTGCGGAACTGTTAACAAGCCGGGGACATGGAGGCCTAAAGACTTGCAAATTTCACAGATAGAATGATCAATTTAAGGCTTAAAACCAGGCAAGTTTTAAATACGAACCATGGCTCATAGAATTGGAACAAATTCTATAGTCGAGCAACAAGTTGTCATCATCCAACCTCTTAAAATAAACACAATGATCTAAATGACACCTATTATATCCATGCTCATGCATAAAACTGTCAGATTTTAGATACCATTACCGAGGTGCATTTGCACACTAAGTTCTCCTTACCTTTGACTCCAAATCCCTATGGCTAAGCCATATATATCTCTTCATCCAAATCTCCATGAAGAAAGGTTGTTTTAACATCAAGCTACTCTAAATGCAAATCTTCAGTAGCCATAAGACTTAAAACAGTACAGATAGAAGTCATTTTAACAATAGGAGAAAATATCTCATCAAAATCGATTCCTTTTTTCTGTACAAATCCTTTCACAACTAACTTGGCTTTAAATATTTTCTTACCTCCTTCTTCTTCTTTCAACCTATAAACTCACTTATTCTGTAAAGCTCTTTTACCCAAGCAACTTGCATAAATCCCATGTCTGATTCTTCAGCAAAGAGTCCATTTTTTCTTTCATTGTAGACTCCCACTGAATCTTAGTATCCACTTGTATAGCTTCATCATAACATTCAAGTTCACCAGCATCAGTAAGTAAAATTGAATACAAAGAGGGAGAGAATCTTTCTGGAGGTCTAATTTGCCTTGTTGATCATCTAACATTCACCAGTGTGTGTGATATTTGTTGTTGCAATTGTTGCACATCATGAGGAATGGCTGGAACATTAGCTTTTGGAGTATCATCCAACACTACATAATCATCTTCTTTCTTCTCATGTTGTTGCAACAGATCTTTGTACAACACTTGCTCATTAAATATGGCATCCCTAGTTCTTAAAATTTTATGATTTTCAAAATCCCAAAGCCTATAACCAAATTCATTAATGCCATATCCAAAAAATACACATTTCTTTGACTTAGCTTCTAGCTTGGTTCTATTTTTAGAATCTATGTGAGCAAATGCTTCACAACCAAAGGTTTTGAGAAAAGAATAACTCACCTTCTTACTTGTTCATGCTTCCTCTAGAATACCATAGCCAAAAGTAGTAGAGGGACCTCTATTAATTGAATATTTAGTAGTATTAATAGCTTTTACCCACATGTGTAAGGTCAACCCAGCATGCAACCTCATGCTCCTTACATGCTCCAATATAGTCTTGTTCATGCGTTCAACTACTCCATTTTCTTGTAGAGTCCTTGGAATAGTTTTCTGTCTATAAATACCATTAGTGGAGCAATAATCTTCAAATTCATGACTGCAATACTCACCACTATTATCAAATCTGAGACATTTTAATTTCTTGTCAGTCTCATTTTCAACCAAGCATTTCCATTTCATAAAAGTTTGAAATACATCATATTTCTTTCTAAGGAAATAAACCCATACTTTTCTAGTTGCTTCATCAATAAATGTAACATAATAATGAGAGCCACCAAGGGAAGATACCAAAGCCGGTCCCCATACATCTGTATGCACAAGCTTTAATTTCTCCTTTTTGTTTTCCTTCCCAGTCTTCACAAAACTCACTCTCTTTTGTTTTCCATACACACAACTTTCACAGAAATCCATATTAACACATTTTAGACCTGGTAAGACTTTCTTTGAATGAAGTACTCTCATACCTTTCTCACTCATGTGCCCAAGTCTATTGTGCCATAGTGTTGTATTAGAATCTACATCAGCTATTTGTTCTCCCTACTCAAATGTAGCAATTGTTCCTAAACACTCATTTTTCTCTGAAACAATTAAACTAGAAGGAACAATATGACCTGTACAAAGATATAAGGTGCCTAATTTAACACTTTTTTCTACTACAAGGGTACCTTTTGAAACCTTTCAATTTTTATCTTTAAAAGTAACTACACAACCCTCATCATCGAGTTGCCCTGCTAAAATTAAATTCTTACTTAGCTTGGAACATGTCTTACCTCATGTAGTATCCAATGATTCCCATTCTGCAACTTAATCTTGATTTTTTCCTTTCCAACAATGTGACAGGGTTCATTATCCCCAAATAAACAAGACCAAAATCCCCTTGGACATAATCAATGAAATAACCTCTATGAGGTGTAGCATGAAATGAAGCACTAAAATCTAAAACCCATGAATCATCAAAACTTTCTAAAGATAGAAGCAAAGCATTCTCTTCAGATTTGTTACTTACCACATTTGCCTCCTTGTCTCCATCTGGTTTATCTCCTTCATTTTTCTTGTGATTCCAACAATCTTTCTTTTTATGACCTAGTTTTCCACAGTACCAGCAATCATTTAGTCCTCTCAATTGAGACCTCCTCCCCTTTGACTTTCCTCTTGATTTCCCATGATTTCTAGAGTTACTTCCTCTCTCAGTCATTCTGTCCCTACTTTGTGCATTCAAAGCACTTCCTGATGTAGATCCACCTAAAGATTTCTTACGAGTTTTTTCACTCAAAATAACACTGATCACATCATCATATTTTAGGGTACTAGATCTAGGAACAGAATTACTCATAGCCATTACCAAACCATTCCAGCTTTCAGGCAAAGAACACAAAATCAAGAGAACCCTAATTTCTTCCTCAAAATTGATACCCATAGAAGATAACTGACTAGTAATAGTCTTAAACTCATTTAAATGGTCTACAACAGGTCCACCTTCTGCTATTTTCATATTAAATAAATGCTTCATGAGAAATAACTTGTTTGAAGTGGAAGGCTTATCATATAATTTTGCTAGGGTTTGCATCAATTCTTATGTTGTCTTCACTTTTGTAATATTAAATGCCATCGATGGTGCCAGGCATAATTGAATGCTTCCAAGTGTCTTTCTGTCCAAAATATCTCATTCACCATTTGACATAGATCCCTAATTCTTGGATTTTCCTTCCAACGGCTTCCATAAATCCTTCTGATAAAGATAGTCTTCCATTTGCATCTTCCATAACTAGAAGTTCTACCCGTTAAACCTGTCAACCCTCATCTTACCCTTGTCTACCATTGCTCCCACTCAACTATGAGACTCTCCTGTAGAGGATAATTGAAAAATAACTTCACTCTGATACCACTTGTTAGGATTAAACCATGGATAGAAATAACAATTACATGCAAATATAACCAATAACAGAAAATAATAGATCACACAGAAAAGAAGACAAGGCACTAGGATTTAATGTGGTTCACCCAATCCTTGGGCTACATCCACCAAATAGCAAGTCTGATATTATTACAATCCAGTGATTACAACTTGATTACAATCCATAATCCCTCATAGCTCAATACCACCGCAAGAACTATTTTTGCATCACAACTCAATGAAAATACCTAACCCTAACCCCTTTTATACAAGTACTTTTATACCATTTTAGGGTTACAACATGTCAGCCATATGTCGGCCACAACATTGGCCATGGCCCAAAAATTACTTGTATATGCCCTGAACCCTAAAGAATTTATGAAGTATGTACAATACTTTCCTGATCAATCACCACAAACTAACACTCTCTACACTACTACCCACGAAGCATAGGATATTTTATAATAAACGTATGACAGACCATCTAAATCATGCAAGAATCAATTGCAAGACAATTTGGAAGATTTAAGCTACATAGATTTTAAATCTATGTATGAATTCTTTTTAAAATTTGATTCCATTAAAAGTCAATTGATTGGATTAGGAGTTACTCTAACTAATATAAGATTAATTATTATTGTTTTAAAGAAATGTCCACCTAGAAAATTTCAACAATATATTACTAATGTTCATTCTCAACTTGCTATTCCTACTTTGTCTAATCAATTAACTCATAGTATTTTTCAAAATCTATTACATCAAGAGGAAGCTAAGTTATTGCAATTTGGTACTCTTCAATCTAATGAAAATGCTTTTGTGTCTAAGAATAAAAATAAAAATTCTACATCATCTAATCAAAATAATTCTCCCAATAATCAGAATAATCATACTTTCAATAATAATCATAATACAAATCATAATAATAACCATCCTAATCAGTATAATAGTTTTAATTTAAAAAAAAACCACTATGCTTATTGTGGGAAAGATGGTCATTTAAATAACATTTTTTTTTAAAAACAAAATGATAAGCAACATATAAATAACAATAATCAAAACTCTCATCAATCTCATCATGCTTTTACTATCAGTTACAATGTTTCTAAACAATTAGAATGAATTATTGATATTGGTGCTTCTCAACATGTTACATCTCATAAAGAAGTGTTTGATTCTTTGCAACCTAATCCTTCTAATATTTCAATTCAATTAGTTGATAATCATAGTTGTAAAGTTGAAAAATTTGGTAATGTTAGTGTTCCAAATGGAAAGTTACATGATGTTCTTTATGTTCTTGAATTAAAATATAATCTTCTTTCTATTGCTAAATTATGTCAATATTATAAAGTTGAATTTCATAAAGACACATGTTCTGTTATTGATCCTAAAACTAATGCATATGTTTCTAATGCTAAGTTAGATCATGATAACTTATTTAAATTTTCTAGGTTTACCTCTTTAAGACACTCTTTGCAAGAAAATATTTCTTTTCATATGGAGCATGAAAGACTTGATCATTTGAATTCTAATTGTATCTCATTAATACAAAAATCTAATATGGTTAAAAGTTTACCTCTTATTGTTCCATCTAAGATCACATGCATTGGGTGCATGATTGAAAAAATGGCCAATACAAGAATTTTTCAAACTTATAATCCTATTACTAACAAAGTGAAAATTGCAAGAGATGTTTGTATTATAGAAAATGATGTGTGTGATTATTCTAGTGCTCAAAATGAATAATTTAGTGGAAGCAAAATTGTTTTAGTGGAGGACCAATCTCCTTCTCTAAACCCTACTCCTCAAGTATCTTCTTTTATTCATCTTATTTTATCTCATGATGGTAATGATGGTAATGTTAATACTAATGATGTATTTATAGATCATGACTCTTCTTCTAGTGATAAATCTATTCCTACTCAAAGAAAAACTAAATGGTTTCAAAAATTACTTAGTAAAAGAGATAAATTACTAGAATGGGTGGACTTAAACCTATGAGAATTAATTAGTACAAATATGGTTTGATATCTTATTTTATGAATTCTACTTATCCTCATTCAAAATCTTTGGAATTCCTCTCTAGTATGTTGTAAAGCCTAGAAATTATGTTGATTTTATCATTTGATAGTACTTCTAATAATTATGTTCTATTGACCATTGATTTTCTGTGACTTTGATATGATCTTTAATTGTATTGTCATGATTTCATTCCATGATATTTTAGGTATATTTATTTCATATTATGATATTTATTTGTGTATTTATTCCTCTCTTTTTTTTCTTTTTTTTTTCTTATTCCTTGGGTTTATGAGTTATTATACACAATTGCCTTCAACATTACTTTGTTCAACTAATTGGCACATAGGTTTAGTTTATTCTTTTCTTGCATCATTATATCCCCATGTTGACACTTTATGGTTTATACCATTTGTTTATATTGTGGTTCTCTCTATCTAGTTATATGTGCTCTACTTTGAAAGGATAAGATTTATATGGAGTTTCCCTGCATGTTGTTCCATTTTGTTCCCCATGTAGAGGATGTTATTCTTGGAGTTTCCCTCCAATTTCATTTAATTTGACCTATCTTGAAGGTAGTTTACCCATATTTGAAGGAAATATGTTGTCAATACTCATAATCCTTTCCTTTGGTAACTTACAAAATCATGATATGATGATAAGAGTTCCACATACTTCATTGTTTAAATTGTGAGTTGGGCAGTTTATGGATTGATCATCCATTAACTTGTAGTGAGATGACTCATTAGTGGATTGTCTATATCCATGTGATTGATGTATCATTGATGTTGGGTTCTTTAGCTGACCTTTTCTACAGTCATTTGTACCTTATTACTTTCTATTCAAGAGAGATTTGATAACAACTTTTCATATCTATCATGTTCCTTGAAGTATATGCTTTATCTCGATGTTAGGTTAGCTCCATTATTTTGTGGTGATAACTTAAATTTATAGTTATAAATTTATTTAATCTATGAAATATTTCTTATGATTTTAATATTTGAAAAGGATTCCTAACTTAAATATAAGATGAAATTATCCTTTTGTATGGTTGCCTTGTTTCATGTTTTGTTTCTTCAAGTAATCCATCAAGGCATATACATGATATTACTATGAACCATGAATCTACTTGAAGATGTATCACATTCAAAGGACCTATTCACTTCTCTTGACTCTCCAAGATGTACCCACACTGATAAGAGACCTCTTGAACAATTGCAGACATTTCAAAGATCAAGTTGTTAATACTTTGACAAAGCCTTTTCTATAGAAAAATTTGAATTTCATTGTAAGACTTTGGGTTTGATACCCTTTGATGTCCCTAAGTAAATATTAAAGGGAAATGTTAGAAGTAGTAATCTTTCCTTGGTTGTATTTATTTATTTATTAAGATAAACCAAGGTGTCCCTTATGTATTTTGTCCTCTTGTCCACATGTGATGACAACTCATTTTGTATGTAATTCCTTTAATAAAGAAATCATAAGTATATCCTCCTTAAGAGGATCTTGACACTTTGCACATACTTATTATGAATGGTGGCATTCATAGAAATCAAAGTTACACATGAAACTACTTTATCATCCCTATAAAAGAGATGTCTCTCTTTCTCTCTTATCTTCTTCCACAAATCATCTTGATGCTATTGGAATGAACTATATTGCTCCACTTTCTTTCTCTCTCCTTTCTTAGGGATTTTTCCTTCCATTCATAATACTCACAAGGGGTTTTCTCTGCCTTTCCCCTTTCAAAATTCTTTGTCTCCTTTATTGCTCTTCATTGGTGTATGATCTTGGATCCTAGTTATTTTATGGTAACTTTTCTTCACTTGTCTCACTTGGATTAATTTAGTTTCACTACCCTTCATTTTTCATCTTATCATTTCTTAGAGTTAATAATACAAACAAGTTTTGATAATCGATCTAAAGTTGAAAATGCAAGTAATCATATTTAAATGCATATGTTTTAAGTGTGCATATAAAACTAGTGCATACTATTAATGGTGGTCCTATAGTATCAAGAGGAACCACTGATGATGATGTAGCTATGACCGATTCCCATGTGAAAAGTCATAACACATGGCATCCAGTCAGAGAGGAACCCAAATTCTAATATTTTTGAACAAACAAGAATGCAACATAAATAAGTTATGAGAATGTTACCTCTCCCCTTTCCTGAACATCAATGACATCTAGTGCATTTGTCAATTCTATGAAACTCATTTATTTCTACATAAATTTTCAATAATAAAATTAGGAACATTCATCAATATAGACTAGAAATTCTATTGTATTCAATCATAATCTATTTAAACAAATATAGTAGAACTGAACTTATTTACCTTTTTTTTTTGTTTCGATGTCCTCTATGATTTATTCCTCTTTCTCAATGACCTCGAGGTATGTGGGGTATCATAATAAAAGCACAGGTAACATAAGAAAAATAAATGAGATACTATATGAGTTATATTAAGATTATACACAAGAGGGTGCAAAATATGATATGACAAAACTCTATATGCCAAAGTAATTGGTTGAAAGCATCATGCCATTAATTTGGGATGTCTACATCATAAACAAGCCCTATAAAACACCAATTAACTATACATAGTTATAAAGAATTAAAATTTTCAAATCAACAAGTATTATTCTATTCTAATGAATATTCTTCTCTTCATATTAAGTGTTCAAGCTACAATTAAGGACTACTTGAATGAACATTGTGGGTTGTGCTCCTACCACCCAATTTACCCTACAACATGCATATATCAAAACATGTGAAATATCTCAATATCATGTATCAATATCTATTCTTATTTAAATACAAATCTATCTAATTTTATCAAATTTAGGTAAAATTAACTAATAACATGTCAAAACATAAATAAACAAACCTATGTCGCCCTACTAGAAAATACCATCATCATTAGATCATTTGTAAGGGCCACATCCTCAGCAGTAGATGCATGACATCTTCTCCTACAATTTATACAAAAAAGAGATGTTGATCCATCCTCATTCACATCAATTTATAGCTCATCATACAAATCATGGCAACTTATGCACATGTGTTGAATGGGTTGAGCCAAATCAAATATCTGATGATGGAGGAGGTCACATAGGTTAGGATGACTTTGGTGGAGCATCTAATGATGATGGAGCTGATGCACCCCCTCCTAGGGCTAGTTGTATGCTATTCTCAATGATGACATTAGTCAATGATGCAACCACATGAAAATTTGGTAAGCCCATAGACTTCTTCATGATTGTGGCGAGCACAACATGAATCAAAGTTTATTTTGCAAGACACTTCCTTTATATGTTTAGGTGATTCTATGGGGCCTAGGTCTATCCTATGTAAATCCCCTCCTCTACCCTATAACTGGTAGAATTCAAAGTAATTTAGCTTCTTGCTAAGGATAAACTCACAATATAATTTTCTCAAAAAATATAAGGGCACCTCATTATTATTACATGGTGGTTGATCAAATACCATATACCACATATCCCAAAAATCCACTTTGATCCCCCTATGATCACACCAATGAATAAGAAATCTAGGGGTGGTTTCCTCTAGGTTGAGGCTAATATCAGGATTGGTGGAAAGAGCACATATATATTACATTTTTGTAGGTTTTCATCTTTCACCTAATCTTAGGATAACCTATCTGCATAATATGCATGACATCTATCCCCCCATGAACCCCATTTAGTCACTTCCTTAGTCACCTCATTTGCCCTAGTGGCCATTTGTTCTAATGTGTCAACTAGGGTGGAGTGGTGGCCAAGCTTAGAAGACCTCAACCTACCAACTAAATTAGTTATTTTGGCATTGTGTTCTATGAGACATTTAACAAGGTCTTCTTGTTTGGTGTTTCCATAATCTAATGGGGTTAGTGGAGGCCCTACACATAGTTGTATTTGTTAAGGGGAAACCATTTGAGGGTTTTGTTTCTTTGGGGCTGCCACTTGACGGTTTTGCAATCTATTTTAAGATGCATTTTTGGGGTTAATGCTTTTTTCTTTAGCAAGAGGTAGCCTTTGGTTTTGCTTGCATTTACTAGGTCTAGATGTAACTAATTATTAGATGATTTAAAAAGCCACAAATCAATACAAAAAACCCAACATAATACAACATACAATTAAAAAATGAAAATGAAACATCTATAACCTTTTTGTCAAGGTGTCATCGAAGATTTCTGGAAAATTAGATAGGTTGGAGGTTGAGGGAGCCAAACATGATCATGTCAGAGTGGGGGGCTGGGGAGGGGGGGGGAGGTTGTAAATGATGCTTCTTCTTTTTTTCCATGGTTTTGGATGTGAAAAATGGTCCAAACTTGTAGGCTAATAAAATTTATTTTTACCAGTAAAAACATGATCGTGTTATTAGCAAGTTAAAACTAGGTTGTGATATGGATAACTTGAATTTTTTTTATTATTTTCTTGTCTCAACTACAAGCCAAGCCCCATTTTGAAATTTGATGAAAAGTAGACATAACACTATCACTCTATGTATAATTTTGACTTTTTCATATGGTGTCCACTTTTTTGAACACAATCTTGGTGCACAAACCCTAGAAGTGACTATAAAATAGTAAAAAATAGGTTGATACAAACAAATAATGAGCATAAAATTATAGAATTTGAAATCAAAGCACATGTTTGAACTATGTGTGAACTTTGGGATAAAAATGTAGGTTATAGGATAAGAATTTCCTTGTACCTAAGGACAAAACACCATCAAAATTATGTACTACTTGGATTTGACTCATTTTTTAGGACTTTGACTATATCCAATATTTTTTGTTCATGTCTAGTAGCTTCATGACATGTTATTGCACATAGAAAATTGAGGGAAAATGTTGTCTAAAGGGGGTTACCTTGGTTACACCCCTATTTAGGAACCAACCTTGAAAATTCAAATAAATTGTATAAAGGAAAGTATGTAAAAAGTTATACATTAGATTCACCTTGCATAAACCCTAATGGACATATGCAGAAATTATTCATACCCATGAATATTATTTAATGTACTTGAAATATAAAGAGTTAACCTTGTAATCTAATGTAGAGTCAAGTATTTACTCAAAAGTTCTTGGATCTATGAATGCCACTCCCAGATCTTGAATATAGATATGCTTGAATATTGATTACAATGAAGGAGATATATGGATGAAAGGATTAATCTTTTTCCTTTATTGCGAATTCCTCCACTTAGCCATCATGAGAGAGGAAATTGCTTCAATTGGATAAAATTCCTATAACTTGAATGATCTTGAAGAATTAGAGACTTGGAGATCTTGACCTTTGATGATTTCCTTCAAATCTTGAATGTAATTGCTCTTGATTGCTTGAAAATATTGATAATTTGATTTCTAAAAGTTGTAGATCATGAATTTATACCAAATTGAGGAGCGATGAGGTATTTTCACACTTACTTCAACATTTCGGGACTCAAAAATAATTTAGGAAAACCACAAAATTAAAGCTCCTTAATTCCCCAAATATTGGGCCTTGGGCCAAATTTGAGCCCCAAATGCCTAAGATAGAATGCTAATGACATTTATACCTTGAAGATGTGTCAAAATTTAGAGGAGATATCAGGATGCATGAAAATAAGTAGGGGAAAAAAGAAAAATTTCCAAGATCAAGTTTAATGGGTATTCAAACCTTGAAATCATCAAAATAGGGTCTAATAGGTCCTAAAGCATCCAATTATGGGTGCTAACTTTTTAGGATAGTATACATATACATATACATATATACATACATATACATATACATATACATATACATGTACATGTATACGTGGATTTAGATACACAAACACACACATGCAAACATTCATGCCAAGACCTAATGTCTAGACAATATATACTAAAAAATGATGAAGGATGAGAAAATCATAGTGGTAGTTTTAAAAAAGTGACACAAAAGGTGACCACTAATAAAGAATCTTGGACACCTTGATAAGGAAAGAGACATATGTAAGGGCTGAATGAGCCTATAAAAGTACTAGGAGAATGAACTCTAAATTGAATATAGAACATGAATGTGTGAGGCTATGCAATGTAAAAGTAGAAGTGATATTTTTCTAGTCTTATTATGTAAGTTACATTATATATTTTAAATTAATGACATTGTTTAGGAAATTTTATTTATTTTAGTATTGTCTACTAGTAATTATATTGCACATTACATCTTTGATTTCACATAATATTGTGGTAAGATTATCTATTGTTGCTTAAGTAGAGGTTTGAAATATCTACACTTATTTATATATTATTTACTCTTCAACAAAGTGGGAATAAATAAATTTTACTTATACACAATTTTATTCCATATTTCTTCTACCAAAACATGTCTTCTCATGCATCATCTTCAACAAACATGTTCACTATAGTCATACATCATTGCATGCATCTCATACTAACATTTACCTTTTTTTGGCTACTACATAGTTAATGTCACCCTATTTTGTATCTAGATACATTAGATTGTATTGGGGTATCATCATTCCCTAATAAAGGGTATGTGATTTTAACATAAATATGTATATTATTACTATCAACTTTCCATGGACATCATTGATGTTTTTTCTAAAGTGACATTGTCAACCATCTCTTCCAAATAAAATGATTTTGATTGAAGCATAATATCAAGTACATTGGGCCATTAACAATAAGAATTTTTCCTTAGAATTTGAAAATGGTTGGAGCTTTTTTAGGTGAGAAATTAGAAGGATGAAACTTAGTGGTAGGGACTGATCCTCGAGGGATAGGGAATTGAAAGGTGGGGATCACGACAAGTTTTGTAGGAGAAAAAGATCGGGTTCCTATTCCACAAGTTGTGGGGTCAGGAACACCCTTTCCATTCCTTTGCCTACAAGTCATGTGTTCATAAAAGACCTTGAGTAGGAAAATAATTTTTTGGAGAATGTGGAAGAGAATGCTAATGTTTATAGGACAGAGGACAAAACAAAGGAGAAAGTGCCAAATGATCAAAGGAAGTGGTCTTCGTTGTTCAGGAGAAAACTTGGAGGCAAATCATCTTTCCCTCCAATCACATTGAAATCCTACTAGGAGAAAGGTGAGTTCCAAATCTTTATTTTGGATTTGATTGTTGATTTCTCTGTCTTGATTATGGATTGTACTCTAGATGGGAAATTTATGGGGGCTAGGCTTGATATTGATGCATTGAGAAACATGATCAAAAGAAAATGGTTTGTCTGTGTCAAGTTGATAGAGAACCTATGATGAATGGTTTCTTTTCCTCTTTTTTTAACTGTAAGGAAGATTTGAACATGGTGTTTTGTGGTGGACCTTGGTCGTTTGGTAATAGTACTCAAACTATCAAAAATGGGAGCCAAATATGGATCTATCTAATGTCTTTTTCCTAACTACTTTGGTATGGGTTAGACTTCCTAGATTACCTTTGGAGTTCTGGCATGAAGATATTTTCAAGGGTATTGCTGGTTCTTTTGGTGAACTTGTTGCAGTTGACAATGGCATGGCTTCAAAATCAAAACTCCAGTGTGCTACAATATATGTGAAAGTAACCCACTTGAAAAACCTTCCTAAGAAGGTGGAACTAATTTAAAAGCTTGGGAAAAGGATGCAAGAGATAATTTTTGAAGACCTTCCAAATACTCGTTTTGTTTGTAAAAAATAAATCCATTGGGCAAAAAATTATCGTTCCAAGAGAAAGAATCAACCAAAGATAGCTAATGTGGACAAAAAGAAAAAAAGTAAAGACCTAGAAAAAAGAATGGAAACCTGAAGTAATACCTGAGAAGGTGACTAAGGATAAAGATATCCTTGAAAATAAGGAGTCAAGAATGCAAATAGACCCAGCTTTGACTTCTCCTATGTAGAATAAAGAGAAAATGATAGTTCCTATGAATCAATTAGTTATCTATCAGAAAAATGTATTAGAATGGGAAGATCTAGAAGAACTAGAAGAGATGGGTAAAAGCACACATCTGTGTTACCGTGTATGATACCAAAACCTATTTTGGTCAAATCTCATTTCTCTATCAAAACTCAATTTTTTTCAAAAACTAAAAATACCCTTTTATAGATCTCAGATTCAATATCATCATTATATAAATTTTTGACTATTTTGACTATTTATAATATGTTATAGTCTCAAAATATTATAAGTCAATATTTCAACATTTCAAAAGATGCTCCCTCAAAAAAGAAAAAAAAATAGTAAATCATATCAAAAAAATTTAAAAATCATATTTATCTCTAGAGGAGAGAATCCTCTTCATGAATATGTAATTTTTTTTCAAGAAGGTATAGATTTGATAGGGAAGTTTTGACAAGAGGAAAAAATTGTTGGATTCTAGTAAGGTTGAACTTGATTACTTATAACAAAGAAAATATACATAAAAAATAAGTATTTATTTTTTTGTTCCCTAACTATACATGTCATCTATAAGATATTTTCAAATCAGAACAAAAAAAGATGATTTTCATATCCTTGTTTGACGAGAACTACACCCTATATTTTTTACAGTTAAAAAAGGGACTTCAAAATAAAATAAAATCAATAAACTCTTATTCAAAAAAATTATAAAAATAATAGGTATAAAATTTATCCAATTCTACACATTTCATCAATTTACATCATCTTCATATTCTAAACAAAAATACCATTTTTTTTGTCATTAATGTTGAACTATCGCATTCTGATATCTTGTTTCTTTATAAAAGATGACACAAGTTTGTGCTTTTACCCAGATAGAGGAAGGTGAAACTCTAGAGGAAAG
Organism: Cupressus sempervirens; assembly: GCA_028749045.1. Classification (NCBI taxonomy): domain Eukaryota; kingdom Viridiplantae; phylum Streptophyta; class Pinopsida; order Cupressales; family Cupressaceae; genus Cupressus; species Cupressus sempervirens. The sequence continues at coordinate 98,751,997 of CM053788.1, forward strand.
GAATAGATCTTTGGCATTAGAGGAAACATAGATTGCTAGAATCCGGTCTATTGAGTATCCCATGTGTAAAGAGATTATATCCTTTAAAGATGAATTTGAATCCAAAGAAGTGGAAGAGAAATCTGATAAGAAGGAATCTAAACCAAAACAATCTCATAAAAGAAAAATAAAGAAGAAAGGTGACAGTATTTCAAAAGGTGTGGAGACCCGAAGTAGTAAATTGGAGTTGTTTCCAAAATTAAAGCCAAATGTTGGTACCCTAGAGAAACGTGGTAGAAAACATCAAAAAAAACTAGAGAAAGTGAAAGCTTACAGAATATTGTTGATGGAAAACAGGCAACTATTTTGGATTTTACCCCTAAAAAATTATTATGAATATTATAACGTGGAATATTAGGGGATTGAATAGTATCCATAAACTGGATATTGTATGAAATTTTGTTAGGGAGTATAAACTAGATATCTTATTGCTCTAAGAAACTAAAATGGAGAAAGTGAAGGCTAAGAAGATCAAGTCCTTTAGTAATTATTGTATAATGGCTAATAGTTTAGAAAGAGCTTCAAGGGAAACTATGATTTTGTGAAAGAAATCTCTGTTCTTAGATATCTTGATGAATGCTAACAAACATTTTGTGGTGATTAAAATTAAAAATATTGACCAAAATAATGATTGGTATATAGTCAATGTGTATGCTCCTAACATCAAGAATGCTAGAAAAAAAATGTGGGAAACTCTTTCTAACATAAAGAGTAAAGACTTCTATGGTAGATGGACTTTTTTGGGGGATTTTAATGTTCCTCTTTATGAGCATGAAAAAAAGGGGGAAATGCTAGTCAGTTGGATGGTAGACTGGATTTCATGGATTTTATTAACAAGGAAGGCTTAATGGATCTAGATCTACAAGGTATTGAGTTCACTTAGAGTAACAAAAGGATAGGTGATGAGTGTATCCAAGCTCGCTTGAATAGAGTTCTTATTTATCCAGACTAGACTAAATACTTTGTGTGTAATCTTAAGGCAATTCAGAAGATTGGTTTAGACCACTTTCCTCTGATTTTCACTGCTAAAAATATCCATATTAGAAGAAAAAAAAATCCTTTTAGATTTGAAAAAATGTGGTTGCAGCATCCACAGTTTGAAGACCGCTTGGCTGAATGGTGGAACATTAACATTAATGGCACTGCTCTTTTTTGGGTGGCTTCTAAACTCAAAAATGTTAAAAAGAAAGTGAAAATATGGAATAAAAGATGTTTTGGTAACATTTTTTATAACAAATTTGTAATCAAATAGGATCTTAAATTAATCCAAGATAGGATTCAGAGGGAAGGATATTCTTTGGATTTAGTGAGGGAAGAAAATGAGAAAATGGTGGAGTATCATGATATTGTCACTAAAGAAGAAACTTACTGGAGGTAAAGATCTAGATCTATTTGGCTGGATAAAGGAGATAGAAATACTAAAAAATTTCATTTATCTACCTTGAAACATAGAGCTAAAACTCATATTTCAAATCTTAAGAAGGGCAACATGAAGATAACTAAGGAAAAGGATATCATGGAGGAGATGGTCTCCTTTTTTTCTTGTTTAATGACTTTAGATCCTAACATTGACCTTACTCATCAAGTTGAGTTATTAGATGTTATTCCCTCTTTGGTTACTAAAGAGAAAAATAGAATGTTGTGTTCTATTCCTAAGGAAGAGGAAATTTATAAGGTTGTTTGTTCTTTAGGAGGGGATAAATCTCCAAGACCAAATGGTTTTCCTATGTTCTTTTTTTAGAAGGAATGGAAAATGGTTGTAAAAAATGTGTGTGATGTTGTTAAAGAATTTTTTGGGGCCAAAAGAATGTTGAAACTATTGGCATATCAGTCAAGTTTGTTATTAGTGACATACACTTATTTAGATTGTAAGTATCTACTGAGTTTATTGTATAGTTAATAGTGTTAACCAAGCACTTCAGTTGTTACTGAGTTCTATAGTTACTACCAAGTGCTTTGGAAAAAATTTAGTATGTGTCGAGCAATTACAGCTAGTGTGAAGTATCAACAGTGTAAACTAAGCATCTTAGTGTATGCCAAGTTTTACTAGTGTCAACTGAGTTGTGCAATGCTTACCAAGTTCACAGTTGATGTGATGTGAGTCTAGTGTTAACTAAGCTACTCAGTATTAACCAAGTGATTCAATTTATACTGAGCTCGTAGAGGAAGCATTGATTGAGTCACACAATGTGAATCAAGTGGTTCAATTTATATGGAAAGTTTTATAGTATTCACTGAGTCACCAATGTAGACCGAGTTCAAGACTACTTGGAAGTGATCAATATGGATTGAGCTTCTATGTCTACTGAGTGCATGATGATGCCAAGCATTAACAGTGGATGTCAAGTATCACAACCTCACTGAGTCAGTCTTCAAAACTTGAGTGTTTATATTTGAGCTAACTTTGTAATATTTGTGTAAACTTGTATTGTGGCTGACTTTGTAATTGTATAATTGGATTGGTATATATGTAATGAATTGTATCATGATATCCAAGAATGTGAAAGTAATGCAATGTAATTAAATATAATCAGAGAAGAGAAAAAAGAGAGAATTACAAAGGCTACAACAGTATAAGGAGCAGCAAATATATATATATATATATATATATATATATCATAGTAAGGTGATTTGTACATAAAATAATCTCATTCAACAAACCAAGTTGTAGACTAGAGATCAACTACTACTTCATCCTAATAGGTGGATCAATCAAATCCTCTAACGAGGTAGACCTAACAATCTTATGTAAATCTCTTTACCAATTGCATACTTCATTGTATGTTTGCAAATCCTTTAACAAGGTCGACCTAGCAGTCCTTATTGCTCCTAATGGGGTAGATCATCATAAGTGATCAATGTAAGCCTTAACAGGCCAATTGTATACTTTAGTACTAAAGTTTGTGGGTATCATCCCCACCCCAGTTTTACTTTCTATTTGGAAGGTTTTTGGGACACCAAATCTATGTGTCAATGTGTTATGTATGCTTTCATGTTTTCAGTTTATTATGCATGCAATTAGATTAGAATATATGCAAAGGTTTAATTAGGTAATTGAAGATAGAAGTTTTAGAGTTACTGATTCACCCCTCCCCTCTTAGTAACTTAGCCTTTCATAATATTTCTAACAATTGGTATCAGAGCATTTTGGTTCTTAGAGAAAGTTCAACAACTTGAGCAAAGATTAGACACCATGGAGATATTCAGACTTGACAAGGCTATTGACAATGAGAAGTTGGATTTGGAAATGGCTATAGCACAACTCAAGAAAGCAAAGGAGCAACTCTCTCAATCCCTAAAAAGAAGAAAATATCTTGCAATTCAAATTAATGATCATCTCTACATTGAAGAAAGATTTGAAGACCTTCATCCATCAAGCAGCTCAAATGAAGAAAATGAAGCAATCAAAGAACTCTTGGAAAAGAATGGTTCACTACAAGAAGTGAGAAAACTAAGAAGAAAGAAAGAAATTCAGTCAATGAGGCTATGTGAAGTCATGGAAGAGAAAAACAAGATAAAAGCATAAATATAAGGAAAAGATAATGAGATTCAACATCTATCACTTTAGCAGATTGACTTCATTAACCAGCCACCAATGCAAATGAAGAAATCATGAACCTGAGGTCTAAGAATGAAAGATTGCAGAATGATCTAAACTCTGAAAGGAAAATCAATGAAAGAATGATGAAATCCCAAGAAGACATGAATTAGTTGAACGAGCAAAATCTCTATAGACAAAAAGGAAAAACAGGAATTGGATACAAAGAAGAAGGTGAATCTTCCAAACAAGGAGCTCAAAAGAATCAATGACCTACTTGAAATCACTATGGTAAGGTAGGTCATACATCAAAAAAATGTTGGAGCAATGAAAAATAAAAATTCAATGGAAAGTGCTACAATTACGACCAGCATGGTCATAGGGCTAATGAATAGAAAGAGAAACCAAGATTTGAAAGAAAATGTCACAAATGTAAGAAACATGGACACAAGTCATCAGAATGCAAAACCAAGATATTGAATCTAGCAAAACAAATTGTGAAAGCTATATTTGGTTGGGACCATAACACCTGGTGTAGATATCATTATTATGGAGAATTTGGACACATTAGAATGAATTGTGTAAAACATCATATGAGGAAAAGAGACACTACTAAAAGATGTTTCATTCATACAGAACCTAGTCATCTTGCCAAGAAATATATAAATACTGGAAGGATAAAAGATGAAAAGAAGGTAAAACCTGATAACATCTGAAAATAGATGAGACAAAAATGGGTTTCGAAGCCTACCGAGAATGCAAGTCCAAGCAATGATGATCAAGTCACTCTAGAATTCGGTGACTTTACCATTTCTACTTAAGTTCTCAAAGGAGAACTAGAACTAGGCTACCAAAGAAGACATCCAAATTAGTTCCAGTTGAAAGGTCAAAAAATCCATATTTGTATTCAAGATACAAAGGGATTACCGAGTAAAAGGGTACTAGTTACTATCGAGTTACCTTCCCGAGATCTGGTCATAGACTCTACCGAGCAAGGTTGGGAGTAATTAAATTTTATAAGGTTACCGAATGATGGAAGACTCTACCAAGAAATCAATGCAAGCAAGTGGATGATAGTCTATCAAATTAATCTATCATTTAAACTAGGAATTTATTGGGAAATTTGGTAAAAGGAAGAAAATTGAAGTCATTTTTATCGTGAATTTTTTAGAGCAAACTGTGTAGAGAGATCTTCAAGTGCATTCAAGTGATTTGAGTGAATTATTATCAAAAGATTTTGAATTCTTTCAAACCCTACCAAGTGAAGATGGAATCCAGCAGTAGCAAGGTGAAATGAGGATTAGATATGTCGGTTCATGGTGTAGAATAGAAAGCACCAAACTTCAAGCTCACTCCTATAATCGCTAAAACCCTAAATTTGAGTGGTGCATAGTCATAAATCCCTCCAAAGGTATTATTAATTAATGACATTTATTCTCATTTTAAGTGCACAATTCAATATATGGTACTTTGGAAATGGACAATGCCCTAGAAAAGTTGTGTGTGAATGACATTTTGAAACTTGAGCATCAACACCTCGAAACTAAAGGATTAACCCATATCCTTCACATGCCCCGTGATTTCCAAGTAAAATGGATTAGGTTTATTCTTAGTCGAGTGCATAATGGACAGTTATAGTTAGAGTAGCCAATTTTGATCACAAAGAAGATTATTCATAGAATTAGTGGTCTCCTAATGTTGGCCAAAGCTAAAATGACCAAAACCCTAGGTCAGGTTGAACTAGAAAAGAAAACCCTAGCAGAATGGGATGGTAGAGGCATGGAGATAAGTAGTGTCATGGACATAGAATTAAAAATTTTCATTCACATCATTGCACACAAGATCTATAGTTCAAGTAGGTTAAATAGTGTCATGTGAAGCAGTTGACCTAGCATACAAGGTAGTCAAGAATAATCTTTCTGTTGACCTTGTCGAGCTACTGTCGATTCAATTCAAGAAGAACATGGAGAGCATCAAAACATCAAAGAGAAACCCATGTAAGTTTGGCTCTTTGTTGACATGTTTATTCTTTTATGTTTAGAAATTATTTCGTTCATTAAAAGGCACTGTTGTATGGAGAAAAGATGTGCTAGTACTTTACCAAATTAATGAGTACATTGCTGAGATGAGAGAGAATTACACAGGTATCATGGACAATTATTTTGATGCATTTAAGGAGAAAATGAATAACAGATTCAGAATGCCCAAGAAGTTAGTTGAAGCTTACCAGGATGATCTATGTTTCATGGTAGATAGTGATAAGGTATATGTTCAGGCAGTCAGGCCTAGAATTGCATGGGTGAAACCTATTGGATATGGGGTTAATACTGATGAAACTAAAGATATTATTGAGGCACTTGTAAATGAGCCAATTGATCCCAAGGTAGCATAATTTGGTACATATGATGAAGCAAAAGCTAGGATAGAACTAGAGATCAAACTCCCTCAAGCGGTAAGCAAAGGAAAGAAAAGAGTTGCCTAATTGAAAACTAGTTCTACTCTTTTGTTGATTGAGGGAAAAGGTGAGGATGAAGAGGTAGAGGATGAAGAAGAATTAGAGGAAGAGGAACCACTAAAGAAAAAGGGTAAGGTAATCATTACCAAGCTAGCTAAGCCATCCACTATTGTATTTACTAGGAAATCCTCTAGGAAGAAAGCTGACAAGGAAGGAGGAGACATCATATTCAGAAAACCTCCACCCACCTTCCAAGATAGATTGAAAGAACTAGAAGTAGGGGATAGTATAAAAAAATTTAAAGCATTAAAGTATGAGACTAGGACTGATGAAGAGTAGAAGCGGATAGAAGATCTGGTGATGGACAAAATGGGTAAGTGGAAATACTCACCTAACCAGCTTACTTCTCAGATTCCTAATGTTTTGATGGAGAAGATCAAGCCAAGATGGGAATTTTCCATGCAAACTATGAAAGACATCTATGGGAAAACCCTGACGTAGCTTATATAGAGTATAACAAACAAGGAAGTTAAGGAATCTCTAAAGAAAAATGAGGAGAAATTAACTCTAGAATTCAGCACTTGTCTGGTACTCATGAAAGACATTGAGCATGTTGTAAGGAATGCAACAAATACATGGAAAAATATTTATCTTCTTTATAAACTAAGTGATTTTCTTGTCAATATAAATGATGATGATAATTATGATGATCAAGAAGAGGATGAAGAATGAAATGATGAAGAGACAACACATTTTGTTACTGTTGACTATGAAGAGTATAAAGAACAAGAGGCTATCAAGGAAGGAACATAGGATGATGAGGAAACTAATCTAGTTAAGATTGTTGCAGCAATTATTGTCTCACTTCCTCACTCTCCAAGAAAATTAGTGACAACATCAAGTGCAGAGACAGCCTCAACAGGATTGATTGTGACCACCAATGACAACACAAACATCCAATCAATCTTGGCACCAATTCATCTCAGCACATCATTGACTGAAGTATCAAATACTTCATCTATCGAGCTATAGATTCTTCCATCTTCAACAGTTTTGGACACAACAATTTTGAACACATCAATTTTGGATACTACAGGTATTTCTACTAGTATTCCTTCAATAAGTGTAGTATTAATTTTTGTGGCAAGTCCTAGTATATCTACTATTGTTTCCATTCCTAGTAAGTAATGGAAGGAAACTTGGCAATAAAGAATATAATCATTTCTACATAACCCATAATAGATCTAAAATAAACACGGAATTAAAATCCACATGCAAGAGAATAGAAAACATACCCACAAAATTGTGACACAAGATATACCCTGAGAAACCCTCATTGAGGGAAAAACCCAGCCTCCAAAAGCATCCATCATCATGTATTATTCAGCAAAAAATACCATTGCCATACAACCATGGAAGCCTTCATGGCCATAGCCACAACCGAGCAAACTATGTGAACAAGCATGAATCCACACATCCCATGCCATGCTTTCAACCTTCACAAATGCTCCCTTGGCTAACCTGTCAAGCCTTTTCCCACTCAACTCTTGCCTTTTGTCTTCTCCTTGAAACTCTCTCACACTACAACAACTACCCTTGTGGTTGTTTATATAGTATCAAGTCCCACAAAACCACCAAGTGGTATTAAATAAACCATGTGCTAAAACCATGTGCTACCTAACCCACTGACCCCACATTTAATATTGGGCATTTAATTCTTTTCCCCAATATTAAATAATTAGATAAAATATTATCACAATGTTACAATACAACTCATCAAGAATATTCCATGGGAATCTTTACATGTTGCACGTCCATCTAGGTACAACATTACATAATAAAAATATCAATATTATGCAATGTGTGCAACACCCATTATCTCAACAATCTCCCACTTGTTGTATACATTGCATAGGGTCAATCCATAGCCACATAAATGAACAAGGGAACAATCCCTCCCAGCACATCCACCATCATGGATCAAAAAACACCAAGTGCTCCATCCTGGTACCCGCAACAAAATCAAATAATCCAGCATCTCAAACATGAATGATCTCACCTCCTATTATGCCACTCCCACTGGACATACATAGAAGCTATCCAAAGAGAAAGCCACCCAACCTGTCGCATTAGAAGATCATAAAATCATGTACCAACTAAAATTTTGAGCACAAAAAACCTGATCCAATGGTAATCACATGTATCCGTAGTTGTCAAAATATCCATAGCTGAAATAGCACCCACAGCAAGTACCAAACCCATACAACTATCCATACCTCAAAGGTATAACAAGTGAATCTTATATCACCAACATATCCAATCTGCAACCTGCAATCACAAGCCTCAAGAGCAATACCTGCCACATATATACCAAGAAGCTCCCACTGCAAAAGATAATGTCAAATCTATAACCAATCCACTCACAACATCTCAAAGAAGTGAATCCATGTAGTATCAAGGACATCCACAATACATAAACTAATATCCTGCAAGAACAACTCTCATAACAAGTCTCCAATAGTCTCCCAAATTCTCCACAACCAACAGAGGAAAGAGAAAGAAATAACCATGTCATCTCTCACATGACATACATGAGCACAAACCAGTGATCACAATCTCTAACCAATCTCAAATCCAATGTAAGCAAAACTGAACATCCAGGAAAATAACCAAGACCAGAGAAACCATGCAAATCATAACCTGTATCATGTCCTTCTACACACACCTCTAGATGTAAACTGTGCAAGTATGATCTCCTCCATTAAACTCCAACAAGAAGCCTCAACAACACCCAAGCCATATCTTATAACTAATCATGGATGTAAGCCTCTCACAAGAAGATCAAACTCAATAAAATCATTCCTAAACCAAGGAATAACCATTCCTAATCCAAGGAATATGCCCAATATAAAACCATCTCCCAAACTAAACCAGCATAACAACATATGCAAATGGAGATAACCAATGCTAAACCATCTCTCAAATGAACCCTTCAGAACTAACTCATGTACCATAGCTCAAGATCCATATCCATGAAAGACAAGCATAAATATAATGCAACTGAGAGAAAACAATGGGCTATACCTCTCAAGTAGCAAACCACCGAGTAGACCAAGAGTGGGGAATGAGAATGCTCATCAAGATACCCAAGTCTCCAACCAAGACTCATCTAAGAACAATCTCCTCTCAAGTCCATATCAGGTGACTGCCCCTCGGACTTCCTATTGAAACCATCAATCGTCCCAACAAATACTTCTCTAATCCAAGAGAAATCAGCATCACCACCGTCTCTAAGTATCCATGAGCACCTGTAACCAATCAATCCATGCCAACTCCAAATGCAACATAGCAATATCATGAAGTATCCAACTTATGATCAGTGTACTCAATACCAAGAAACTAAACCAAGATCAATGTCAAAGTTCCAACCATGGCCTCAGGAACATAAACATGACAACATGATCTTACCATCTCAACTAAAGAGGTAACATGCTCCACATGAACACACCATAACATGTCACAACTCTAAACGCGTATCAAGAGTATACCATGACATAATATTGAAACCATCCTCACACCAAGGATAACATGCCAAATAAAAGATATAAACCACACCTTTACCAAGAACCCTGTGAGTCCTCAAGATGCAACCATCTCCACACACCATGAAGAAAACCATCTCCAGATACCAAGAAGAACCATCTCCACATACCATGAAGATAACCAAGAACTCCATGAGTCCTCAAGATCTAACCATCTTCACACACCGTGAAGATAACAAGTGCACCATGCAAATGTCAAAGATGCTTCTGCAACAACAGGATCTAAGACAAACCTCCGACATCTGCAAACACTCAATAAATATATCAATGCCAACAACTCCCACTCAATTGTGGTACCAAGTCACCTATGGCATCATAAAATTCATCTCCTACTTGAAGATCCAAACCAAACCAGGAACTAATCCTGCACTGTCACCCCATCACTATCACAAGCTCCCACTAAACCGTGTATCCAAGCTATCCATGACATAATGATGAAAAAATCCATCCTCTAACCATGAGAATCAACCAAGGCATTAAACCATCAAAGAACTCAAAGTGCACATCATGAGCTCCTCAAAAGAAACTAAATAACTATGATCCTCAACCAAGAAGATATACCACCATAACTGAATCAAAAATTCAAGCTAATGAACATCAAGGATGTACCTGTATAACCAATCATGTCATGCCAAAATCCATGACACTATTATCACATCCATGAACTGAGCATCAAGCTCTCAATATGTCCAACCTTTCAACATAGTCAACCACAATCCTCTGCCATGATTGTACCTGGTAACAACATCTCATCTCTTCTACATGAAGAAAAAATCATGTGACTTAGGGCATAGACAACCCAAATCCAAGCCACCAATCTGAATATGCATCAATAATGAAAGATCAATGGGCAAAGACAACCCATAACCAAGCAATAAATGCAACCTGTAAGTATAGACCGCTTACAACACTACACAATTTGTAGACCCAACAAGTCATCATGCATATCTAAATGAAACACTAATAACCATATCATCATGAGACCAATCTGAAATATGAACTGAGTATACAATGACATCAAATCTTAAATTTCTAATGTTATAAACTCATAATGTTACCATAGTCAAAATATGTCTATAAACTGTTCAGATCAATATATCACCAAATAAATCATGCCAAACCTACACCAAATCTAAACCAATTTGTAGAGCTCTCCAAGAGCTTTCCGTTGACTACTCGAAGTCCAAAATCTGACTTCGTATGCCCAAGTTATGCCCTAATCCGTGCTCAAAATAAACAACATCTAACTTTAGGGCTCTTAAAAGCTGAAAAAATTTCAAAATCATAGAACCAAACCTACACCATCTTGTAGTGCTTTAAATTAGCTTTCCAACGCCTATAAGAACTCTGAAATCTGATATTCTGAGAGAAAGTTATGGCCATTTTACTAAGACGGTCTTTTTTCCATTTTTAGTACGATTTTTCATTTTTTATTTTTTCAGTGACGAAAATTCCGACGGGATTAAATTTGACGGCCATCATGGGCTGAAACCAAAAATTTCTTTCATTTCCTCTGAACATGGCCAAACTAGGGCATATTATATATCAAATTTTATGGAAATGTCGACCCGGATCCAATGGTGAGGTCTATTTTTTACCTAGGAGGTCATTTTTGCAAGCTACCCCCCAAAACCCTCATTTAGATGAAACATCCGAAAAAATCATTTTGTCCAACAATTTCACATGCCCAAATCTTTTAACATCCCATCATAACAGCAAATCCAAAACCCTTAGATCTGCAATAAATCATTCATATATCTTGCCCTTTCTTTTATCCTCTCATGCATTCCCATGGATTCAATCTAGGGTTACAATAATAAAACCATAGCTCTGATACCACTTGTAAGGTAACTTGGCAATAAAGAATATAACCATTTCTACATAACCCATAATAGATCTAAAATAAACACGGAATTAAAATCCACATGCAAGAGAATAGAAAACATACCCACAAAATTGTGACACAAGATATACCCTGGGAAACCCTCATTGAGGGAAAAACCCAACCTCCAAAAGCATCCATCATCATGTATTATTCAGCAAAAAATACCATTGCCATACAACCATGGAAGCCTTCATGGCCATAGCCACAACTGAGCAAACTATGTGAACAAGCATGAATCCACACATCCCATGCCATGCTTTCAACCTTCACAAATGCTCCCTTGGCTAACCTGTCAAGCCTTGTCCTGCTCAACTCTTGCCCTTTGTCTTCTCCTTGAAACTCTCTCACACTACAACAACTACCCTTGTGGTTGCTTATATAGTAGCAAGTCCCACAAAACCACCAAGTGGTATTAAATAAACCATGTGCTAAAACCATGTGCTACCTAACCCACTGACCCCACATTTAATATTGGGCATTTAATTCTTTTTCCCAATATTAAATAATTACATGAAATATTATCACAATGTTACAATACAACTCATCAAGAATATTCCATGGGAATCTTTACATGTTGCACGTCCATCTAGGTACAACATTACATAATAAAAATATCAATATTATGCAATGTGTGCAACACCCATTATCTCAACAAGTAAGAAATAAGTGTGCGGATAGTTGAGACCAAGCCTCAATCGAGCATAAATTTTTTGGGCAAGGGATAAGAAAAGGAGGAGGAAATAAACCTTGATGAGGAAATTCTAATCCCAAATTAGGACATTTCCAAGCTCAATCCAGATCAAATATAGACATTTGGTGAAATCCTCCAAAAGATAGCCAAGCAGGAGAGGCTAAGAGAGGAAAGGGAAAAAGAATTCAAAATCATTGAGGATGCCAAGAATATTTTGGCAGAGGCTATAGGCATAGAGTTTGATTCTTCTCAACCAATTTTGCATCAGGTGGTAGAGGTAGTTCAAAAGTTCAATGAAGACTTGGATAGATAGGACAAGTTAGTGTAGAAAGCAGAAAAGAAGTTTGAAAATAAAGTGTTAGAACACATTGCTCAATAGATTGTCATCTACCAAGTAGAACTCTTTACAATTTTGGGCTCTCTAGAAACTTCTTGTACTAATGTATCATCACTTTTTGGTAAGTTATGTGATGTTTCAAAATTTACCAAGGAAATAAAGGACAAGTTTTCCAAGATTCATGAAGATCTCAAGGCAAGTGCTCAGCAATTGCAGCTTGACCCTAGCTCAGTTATGTTCATTTCAGTAAGATAAGATTTTTGACAAATATGTAGGTAGAATTACTTAGAGAAGAAGCAAGAATCATATCTACATTGGTAGATATTCAAAATATGATTCTCCCTAATATGGATGCACTACAAAAGCATATCGCTCATGCAAAAACCCTCATCCATGACAACAATTTCTCCATAGCAAACCACACGATTGAGTTGTCAACAAAAGTGCATATTGATTTTCACACATGTAAGGCCTTGTAGGACAACTGAAACAAGACCTTGGTGATTATTCTTAAGGTACATTCAGACTTCTTGTCTCATTTTGGCATTACTTTGTAAATATATAGAATAAATCTTTGGCATTAATGTTAAAAAGGGGGAGAAAGATGTAATAAAGGGGAGATAGATGGAGAAAGATGTAAGAAGTTATGGGGGAGAAAATGTAATAAGTTGTAAAAACAATGGCGGAGAAAGATGCAAAATAAGCATGTAAAATAAGTATATAGTGTATATAGCAAGGAGATGTATTCAAATGTAGTATACTATACAAAAATGTATCTTACAAAACCAATTTTGAAAAATCTCAGAAATAGTATACTCTATCGAGCTAAGATCACAAGGTGATGGATAAAAGTATTCAGGAAACTTTTTGAATTTAGTTTTGGCTGATAAGTGTATTTGTCACTTATGCCAAAGGGGGAGATTATTGACATATCAGTCAAGTTTGTTATTAGTAACATAAACTTATTCAGATTGTAAGTATCTACTAAGTTTATTGTATAGTTAAAATTGTTAACCAAGCATTTCATTTGTTATCAAGTTCTATAGTTTCTACCAAGTCCTTTGGAAAAAAATTAGTATGTGTCGAGCAGTTACAGCTAGTGTGAAGATAAGCAATGTAAACCGAGCATCTCGGTGTATGTGGAATTTACCACTGTAAACTGAGTTGTGCAACACTTATCGAGTTCACAGTTGATGTGATGTGAGTCCAATGTTAACCGAGCTACTCAGCATTAACCAAGTGATTCAGTTTATACTAAGCTCGTAGAGGAAGCATTGACCGAGTCACATAGTGTGAATCAAGTGATTTAGTTTATATGTCGAGTTCTATAGTATTCATCAAGTCACCAATGTAGATCGAGTTTAAGACTACTTGGAAGTGATCAGTATGGACCGAGATTCTATGTCTATCGAGTGCATGATGATGTCAAGTATTGATAGTGTATGTTGAGTAACAGAACCTCACCGAGTCAGTCTTCAGAACATGAGTGCCTATTTGAGCTGATTTTGTAATATTTGTGTAAACTTGTATTGTGGCCAAATTCGTAATTGTATAATTGGATTGGTATATATGTAATGAATTGTGTCATATCCAAGAATGTGAAAGTAGTGTAATGTAATTGAATATATTTAGCAAAGAGTAGAAAGAGTGAATTACAAAGGCTACAATAGTATAAGGAGCAACAAAGATATATCTATCATAGTAAGGCAATTTGTACATAAAGGAATCTCATTCAACAAACCAAGTTGCAGATTAGAGATCAACTACTACTTCATCCTAACAAGTGGATTAGTCAAATCCTTTAACAAGGTAGACCTAACAATCTTACACGAATTTCTTTACTGAGTGCATACTTCGTTGTATGTTTGTAAATCCTTTAACAAGGTGGACCTAGCAGTCCTTATTGCTCCTAACAGGGCAAATCATCAAAAATGATCACTGTAAGCCTTAATAGGCCAACTTTATATTGTAGTACTAAAGTTTGTGGGTACCATCACCACCTCAGTTTTACTTTCTATTTTGGAGGTTTCTAGGTCACCAAATCTATGTGTCAATGTGTTATGTATGCTTTCATGTTTTAAGTTTCTTATGCATGTAATTAGATCAGAATATATGTAAAGGTTTAATTGGGTAATTAAAGATAGAAGTTTTAGAGTTACTGATTCACCCCTTCCCTCTCAGTAACTTAGCCTTTCATAATATTTTCAACAGAAGGAAATGAATTCTACCTTCTTATGCCTTATTCCCAAAAGAGTTGGGGCTAACCCTCCAGATCAATTTAGGCCTATCAGCTTATGCAATTTTTTTTATAAAATTATTTCAAAAGTCCTAACTTCAAGGTTGTTGCTTCTACTACTGTCACTTATATCTGAGAAACAAAATGGTTTTGTTCTTGGGAGACAAATCCTTAATTCTATTATTTCTATGCATGAGAATATCCATTCTTTATCTCTCTCTAATAATTAGGGCTTCATTATGAAAGTAGATATTACAAAAGCTTATGATAGAGTTGAATGGGCTTTTATTCAGAAGATTCTAATGGCTTTTGTTTTTATATCAATGTCATGAAGATTATCTTACATATGATTTCTTCTACTTTGATAGTAGTCCTGGTTAATGGTTGTTTCTCAGAGTTCTTTAAACCTTCTAGGGGATTAAGATAGGGAGATCCTTTATCTCCTATCTTATTCACTATTGTGGCTAACTATTTGGGAAGATATATTGGGAATCTAGTTTCTCTAGGGGTTATCAAAGGTTTGCAGGCTTCTTCTCATCCTCTTATTTGTTCCCATGGGTGATTTGTGGATGGTACTATTTTTCTGGGTAAAGCTGAGGAAAGGGAAGCCATGAATCTTAAAATGGCCCTTAATCTCTATACTTTTTCTTATGCTCAATTGGTTAATTGGAATAAGAGTTCCTTGTATTTTATCAATACTCCTACTTCTAGATAGAGTAAAATTGCTAAGATTCTTGGGTGTCCTATAGGTTCTTTCCCTTAGATTTATATAGGCCTCCCTTTGGGTCCTAATGCTTCTAACTCTTTTTGGGATGATCTTGTTAAAAAATTCAACAATAAACTCATAGGTTGGAAGGGTATTCTTTTGAGTCAACCGAGTAAAATTACTCTCCTCAAGGCTAGTCTCTAAATTATCCCTACTTATGCCTTGAGTCTCTTCAAGGTTTCTAGCTAAGTATGTTGATTCAATTGACAAAATTTAAAGGAACTTCCTCTGATTTAGTGTAGAGGAAAGGAAGAGAATGGCTATAATTGCTTGGATCAAATTTGTAAGCCTAAAATGGATGGTGGTTTGGGAATCAGGTCAATGAGAAGTATGAATAAGCTCTTCTTGCTAAGTAGGGGTGGAGATTTTTTCAAGATGATAAGGAATGGAGTACTATCTAGAAACATAAATATCTCTTTAATGCCCCTTATTTGTTTGATTTTCTTGCTTATCCTAATGTTTTGTCTCCTTCTGCCTTTTTGGGTGTAGTGTAGGGAGCTAAAAATATATTAGTTAAAGGTTGCTCTTGGAAAGTGGGTAATGGGAAAAAGATCAAGTTTTGGGATGATGCTTGGATTTTGGATCATCCTCTGATTGAGGATTTTGAGGATAGAACTCTGATTGACAAAGTTAAACAAATGTTTGGTACTATTGTGGAACATTATTGGATTAATAACACATGGGTTAACCTTGCTGATATTAATCAAGTTTTTTATAATACTTAGTTAATCTCAAATGCTTTTAGCCTTTATTCTCATAATGAAGATAAAATGATTTGGGGTGTTGATGCTAGTGGTTGCTTTAAAGTCTCCTCTATTTTCAAAACTAAGGAAAAAGGTCCTCAACCTTTGTGGACTAAAGCTTGGATAAAAAGCCTCACTCCTAAAATCAATATTTTTTTCTAAATCTTGCTTCAAAACAAAATTCTTACTTTGGATAATTTGAAAAAAAGAGAAATCAATGTGGTTAAAAGATGTAGCTTATGTAAAGAGGACTATGAAGACAGAAACCATCTTTTCTTAAATTATAGATATAGTCAAAAAGTGATGAGTTACATCCTTAACTATTGGAATTTAGGTTGGGTTTATCACAATAAAATTGATCAGTGCTTCCAGAGTTGGACTTGTCCATCTAATGAGGGCAATATGAGTTTTTTGTGGAAAATTAGTTTACCCCATCTCTAGTGGGGAATCTGAAAAGAAAGAAATAATAGAATTTTAGAGACAAAGAAATGCCTGATTGGGTTCTAAAGCATAATATGATCAAATCTATCAAAGAAAACTTCAACTCTCAAAGAAAATTTAGTAATGAATTCCAAATCAATAATCCTAGCAGACTAAAGGCTTTAAAAGATTGATTGATGATCAAAGATAGAATGTCAATTAGAAGTCTCCACCTATAGGATGCATCAAAGGAAAGATACTAAAGGTAATCTTGGCAAAACTAGTTGTGGAGGGGTTTTGAGGGACCATACTTGTAGAATTGTTGATGTTATTGATATTCCTATTGGGATCTCTACTAGTCATAAAGTCGAGGCAACGACAGTGCTATATACTATGAGGCCAGTTATCGAAACTGGTTATCAAAATATTTGGATGGAAGGAGATTCACTTAACATTATTAATATGCTCAATAACAAGAATCCAATCACTTGGTCTATTGAAGCCAGTTTAACGAAAATCAAAAACCTAATGAATAAATTTGATAATGTGATATCTTCTCATATTTTTCAAGAGGGAAATTCTATTGCTGATTGGATTGCTAACCAAGCTATATATTTGGGAAAGTAAGCTGAGGTGGCATACTAATCTAAGAAAGAGTTTGGAGCTAATGGTGATTATTAATAATGATAGGACACATGCAAGAGAAGGAAAGATTTCCTAAGATTGGTAAATTTATGAAGAAGAGTGGTGGGTTTATGGAGGACAAATTGAGATTCCCAAGGAAGTATGAGCATACTATTATGATTTGTGTTTGGCACATACATAAGTATAGGTATTAGCTCCTCGATAATATTAATTACTTTTCTTCATTTTCTAGGTTGTGCTACTCTGGTTTTCTATAGAGATTTTCAATTTTTCGAGATGGGTGGTGAACCTAGAAACCAAGAGCCGAGCAAATGTAGGGCTTGGAAGGCAAAGGCTTCTATATAGAAAATCTTGCAAAAAGGAAATGTAATGACCTATTTAGAGCAGCTTCATGGTTACAAGCCCCATATAACAGAAGCATTCTTCAAAAACTGGTTTAAAGATAGGGTGACTTTGCACGGGGTCACAGTGAATTTGACTGAAGATTTTATTGCAAAGGTTATAGGACTCCCAAATGAAGGATTAAAATTCAATAAAGAGACTAGCGTTTCCAATGCAGCATTCAAAAAATTTCCAAAGAGAGAAGACAAAGAGAAGAGGCTGAAGAAAAATGGGGATTTCTATGAATTGAAACAAATTAAAGTTATCTGGAGGGATGTGTTGTCTTGTAACCGTGATTTCCTAAATCATTTTAGGCGCAAAGATAGGATTTCCTTCCCATTTTTTCTAAAATACTCTCTGCTTCTTAGTCTTTATGCTCATAGGAAAAAATAATCTCGTCCTATATTGTATGAAGGTTTAATTTTATTTATTGAAAACTATTGTAAAAGTAAGGCTATAAAGCCCTCTCTGGTCAATGAGAAAAGGAAAGGGACTAGAAGTGTGACCTACCCTAAGAGAATTAAGGCTAAAGAAGGGGCAAGTGTAAACAAGAAGGTTTCAAAATATGAAAGGACTAAGAAACATGTTAAGGAAATTATGGAGTTTGAGAAATTGGACACTAATGAGAACATGGAAATAGACAATGATAAGAAAACAGAAATGGGGGATTTTAGCTCTAACCTAGATGGGTACTCTAGGAGTAACAGAGTATCTATTTGTAAAGATAATGTGCAGGGAAGTCATGATAGAAAAATAGGGCTGGAATCCTATGGTGAGGAAGATGAAAAATAGGGTGGTCATCCTTCACATAATGCCAGTGAGGACAATATGGATGAGAAAATAGGAAAGGAGAAAGAAGGCAAAGACCTTGTTGGAAAGGATGATAGCTAGAGTAAAGGTATGAATGAGGAGAGGATAAAGAATATGGAAATAAATACTAATACCTAGATCAATACCATTACTTCCTATGAGCCTAGGAAGGAGGCTGATGGGAGGGATGAAGCTAAGCTTTCCTTTCTACACAAGGAAAAGCTTAAGGCAGAGACTTCTCTTAAGGGTGATTCATGGATGTATAATGAATTAATGGCTCTCAAAAAGAAAATGGGGAATGCAAAGATATTTGGATGTTAACCAGGCTAAGATTACCCAACTGGAAGTCCAAATCAATAGCATTCCTAAAAAAATTAAAGAATATAAATAGGAGCTTCATCACCTTATTAAGGAAAGTGGGTTAAAAATAGAGCAGCTTACTTCCAATCTTTGTGTAGTGGCAACTAGTCTGGGAAAGAAAATTAATGAAGAAATTATGTCACCTGGTAATGTTGGTAATGTTGGAGTGGGAAGTCCTAGTGGGCCTGGTGAGAGAACAAGGCAGAGCACAAGGAAAAATGTTGTTGAGGCTCTTGGGCTTCTATTCCTTCACCTGCTGACATTATCTAGAGTACTACAGAAGTAAGTAAAGATGTGGTGAACATCATCAAGGAGTTACTATAGGTGTGGGTTGTGGGTTGTGCAAGTTGGTTTCTAGTTTGGGTGTTTTTGTTGGTTTTGTCCTTTTACTTTCCCATTTGTTTAAAAACTCTAGGTTCCAGGTCCTTGTAAAACCTGGTTTTTTTATATGGTTTAAACTCTTGGTTTTAGGTCCCTATATAACTTGGTTTGGTTGTTTTTTAACTTTGGGTTTCAAGTCCTTGTAAAACTTGGTAGTGCTTTTAATGTTTATCTTTAGATGTTTGTAAAGGGTTTTGGGTCCCTTTAAAACTTATTTTTACTGTAATCTAAAAACAAGAATTTTTCGTCAAGACTCAAAAAGTGGCCTACACATAAAATACTTGTGGAAAAAAAATGGTAGCTATCTAAAAAAATATGTTAATGCAAATTAGGTAGAGAATGAATTTCTTTATTCAAAAAATCCTATTCGCAAAAACTCGACAAAAGGAATCTTCCCTAATAGGACATATTTTGGTAGAAAGGGTTACTTGCTAGCATTTAAACCTAGGATCAATCTATGATCAATGTCTCTCCCTTTGAACACAAGGAATAGGTTTGATGTTTTATCCTTCATATAGGAAGAAAGCAAGGAACATACCATAGTGGATAAGGAAGCCACTTTCAAATCCTTGGTTCAACTTCATGAAGTTAGGATAGAGAAAATCTTAAAGCTCAGGGAAAGAAAATTTGCAATCTTAATAACTTAGATGAAAGTGGAAAATAATGGCAATAGGTGGTTGGAATAAAGACCATAAGAACAATAATTCCTCAAGTGTATATTGATTCAAAACTATAAGACAAGAAGTAAGAATTGTGACTGAAAAATTGGAAGGATTTTTTCAATAAAAAAAAAGTATTCAAGGATATTGTTAGTAATTAATGTTCACAATATAACTGAGAGGGGGGGTGAATCAGTTATATAATCATCTTTTCAATATAAACTTAAATCCAACTTAATTATGTGAGCAATGTAATCAACAATCATGAAAGACAGACATACATAGAGACACTAGATATGTTGGTTAGGGAAACCCTTGATCAAATGAAAAATCCCAATGGAATGATACCCACAAGATGATGTACTAATATAAATGATCCCTGTGAAAGACTAGACCCTTTTAGGAGTTTTATTAATCACATTTAGTAGATATGAGTCCTTGTTGGGAGATTCCAACTCTATTAGGAGTTGTGGAAGGTAGCTGAAACCACTATCCAAACAACTTCAAGATCGTATCAATGAACCCACTATCCAATTGACCTTGGTACTATTTCTTTCAGAATAATAGATGTGAAACAAGCTTTTACTTCTTCCTCTATCAATTATATTGGACTTCTTCACCTTTAGATTGTGCAATCAGATCTAGAACTGTATACTCAATAATAACCCTTAAGGTCACTTACACGCATTGGTAAGTCACTCTGCTTTTGTAGCACTCTGTTGCATAATTAATCACATGTCTCATCTACTTTCTATGTAATAAACATGAAAAACATCTTTCCTTTATACCATGCTCAATAATAAATCCTTGAGTCAGCTTCCCACTTAGTTAATTAAATGAATACACATTTAATTAATGTTGTCAGCTCATAGTTATAAGAAAACTTTCACATGTGTGACTTCCATACTTGCACACTCTCTGACATCACCAAGGGTTAGTATACTATCTCTAGTTAACTATCCAACCTTTAATTATATTTGTAATGAACTGCAGCAATCACACAATAGGAACTGCTTTCCTAATACTCTATTTTAATACGATTCTCTGTAGATCAAATGTATTTTCTATACAATGTCAATTC
This sequence comes from Cupressus sempervirens, assembly GCA_028749045.1. Classification (NCBI taxonomy): domain Eukaryota; kingdom Viridiplantae; phylum Streptophyta; class Pinopsida; order Cupressales; family Cupressaceae; genus Cupressus; species Cupressus sempervirens. Next base: position 98,773,026 of record CM053788.1, read on the forward strand.
AGGTTCTGCACACTTGCCCTTGTAACAAAAACATATTTTAGTATGCATTGGAAACTACACATTCATAGATAATTAATATATTTTTCTTAATACAAAATCACAATCAGTTACCCTACTAGTATTTACAAACTTATTACTATGATGTCATCAATGAAAAACATAGTCATGAATACATCATGTCAATGTTTTGTAATGCTCCCCCATAGCATCAGCATTCATGCTAATAATCTTCCCCTTTGGTATTGATGGCAACATAGATGAAAAACATCTAAGTTCCAAGAATACCAAATATACATCTTTATCATTTTCCTCAAACAATCATGTTCTGCTTTCTTCCCAATTGAACTACATAGAATGTTTTTCATGTCACTTTCTCCCCCATTGACATCAATGCCAAAGGTAATACATAAATGGTTCAATTTCTCAAAGATACAATATTTTACCAACACAACCACAAACTAGTATGTTGATTTACATCTTTATATATAAAATCATAAATAGCTCATGTGTTTAGAGACACTGTTTCATACCAATCACCAATTACTAAGAGTCCTTTGCTGACTCTATCCATCATAGATACTCCCCCATTGAAGAAGCATCAACATTTAGTCCAGTCTAACAATGGTGCTTTGTTCCCTTGATTGATTCTTTTTTGCATCTTCTATTCTAAAGTAGGCAAGCGCATAACCCCATGCATACCTCTTAGGTACTCAAATATATCCTTTGGTAAGGCTTTTGTGAAAATATCTACAATCTATTCTTTAGTGTTAACACACTCTAGTCTAATTTCTTTCTCTGCAACTTTCTCTCTCAACACATGATACTTTATAGAGATGTGCTTAGTCTTAGGATGTAAGATAGGATTCTTAGACATGTCAACTGTACTTGTGTTATCATAGTAAATGATAACAGGTTCTTTGAATGTAATTCTAATATCCTTCATCATCTAATTCATCCATATGACTTGATTACATTTGTTTGGTAGTGCAACATATTCTACCTCTACAGTGCTCTGTGAAGTGCAATTTTGTTTCTTGTTGAGACAAGAAACTAGTCTTCCTCCAAAAAAGAATGCTCCTCCACTAGTTCTTTTCTATCATCCATATCTCCAGCCCAATCAGCGTCGCTATAATTGCAAAGAGTTGTTAGTAAACAGATTTGTCCTCTCCAAAAACACCTTTACAATTGACTCTTGAATACCCAACAGAAAGACAAACTCTGAAACTAACAATAGAGTCACTTGCAATTATCTTGTCAAGTGCTCTCTAAATTTTGAAATGAAGCCACAGCTCCCTCCTTTTGATTTACAATAAATGATTTTCTAGTTATGCCTTTGACCTAGAAGGCAATGAAGGAATACTAACATCCATTCATCAACATGACTGAATATTAAAATAAGAAATAGATGGACAATTTTAACTTCCTCCCTCAGAACTTTTAAACTCCAAAATACGTTTCCAATATGCAACAAAGGAAAGCTAAACTTTCACATGCAACTAATATCCACAAGAACATGAATCACAGTAGAGTAAACAATAGTATCTACTCCAAAAAGTTTAACATAACATATAAAACTGTAGAATTTTATACAGTTTGCTACAACTTCAGAAAATATATTCAAAGTTTTAAAGCATAGAATACTTAGGCAAAAATAGTTCTGACTCAGTATTCTATGGAGAGATGAACCTTTATGATACAAGATTGAAAAAAAACTAAATTCTCTTCCCTTTCCTTCAGAAGTGCAGACTCCTTCAAAATGGGAGGAACCCATTTACAATAGAATTTCCTATTTTTAAAGAAATCCTACCAAAGCCGTTTCTCAACTACCCTAACTCCCTTTCTTTTAAAATCCATTTTCCAATCCCGTACAACTTTTCCATAAAACCCTCTATTACATTAATAATTAATTCTTTAAAGAATTAATCATTTTTAAATTTCTTTCCAATTTACCCTACCAATACTAATTACAATAATAATAATTAATTCCTTTAAAAAAAGAATTAATTATTTTAAATCATTCTTTTCCCAATATAATTCTTCTACTTTCACCCTCAAATTATAATTAATTCGTTATAGAATTAATCATATGATAAATTAGAGTAATGGTTTAATAATTAATGACTTTGCATTTAACTTGAATATATTTAATTCATTAAAGAATTAAATAAATAATATAAATGCAAAATAATTTGTAAATTTTAAAGGTTTCTAATTTCTCATGTTGTTGAGTTAAGAGGGGAAATATTTAGGGTTCCAAAACCCTAGCTAACATTGGCTCTTTCTGGGGGCTGCATTCTGTGCCGGGATGTAGAGAACTCCAGAATCTTTGGCTCTCGCTTTAATGTTGCAATCCAATGTCTGTCCTTGGGCTATAAAGTCATCATTCCACTATCTTCAAATTATCTCTGAAACCAATCATCTATCAATATTTTCACAGCAATCTGTCCTAGATTGCCAAAATACTCACTTCACTTTACTATGCACAACCCTTTTGAAATGTGCACAATGAGGTTCAAGCAACCTAAAACTAAAATATGCTTTGCATTGGAACATAATTGGGAATTGAATTATTATAACTCTGCTCACAACACCACCTTATCTGAACATCCCGAACAACTATGAGTGACCCTTTTGTTGCTGGCAATATATAGGATACTGGCAAGAATGAGAAAACTAACACCATTTAAGGCCTCCACACTTTATGCAATATGTATCAAGATCCCTACATTTTTCCTGGAATCAATACACAAGTTCATGTCTACCTACCGTGCACATGATTTACTATGTTTCTACTATAATTCTGAGTAATTATTCACAGTCCTCCTCATCGGTTCTTCAGAATTATGATTGCATTTTAAAAGCTTAAGGCTCGCGATCATAAATTTCATGTTCATTAGACACTAATACATGAAAATGATGGCATCACCCTAACTATATATCATCCTGTATTAACTTCTCAATATAGCTGTAAGGATATCTGTTATAATGGGTAGATCATTGATGAATGGAGACCATGAACATCTACAAGCTGGTGGAAAATCTCCATCAGTTATCAGTCCCTCTCAAGTTACACCTTCTGATCTACTTTATTGGTGGGATATTCATCAATTATTTCAATAAGGCGAGTAACACCCAAGTGGATCTGTTTGAATAATTATCTATGATAGATGTCTCCTTTCATGACTCAACATATTTTTGACAACTTTCATAACCAAAGCCAATTTTCTGTAAATAGTGATCAACTTTCTTGTTGGGTGTTTTGTTGAGTGTTTTCAGTCTGGCCGATTTCAACATTTGCTTGTATGGTTTCTTGCTGAGAACTTGATGAATCTGTCGGTTGAGCACCTTGAGAATTTTGTGAGCTATTCACTACATCACTGCCACTTTTGTTGGACTCCTCTCCCAACTGCTGATCTAGAAACATTTTCCTTTCCTCACTACTAGAATCTGGTAAAGCCAAGAGTAGCTAAACTATTTTGCTTAAATATTTCTCGACCAAATATTCTCTGTTTAAACTATCATTGTCTCGGTACTCATGCACTATTGCTCTTGCAATCATTTTCTTGTGCATTATGAGAATCACTTTAACAAATATGAGAATCTCACAAACAGCCAAGACTAAATTACTAGTAGCGAGGACCTTTAACAGTGTCAACATAGCAACCACACATTTTTCAAAACCAATTGCAAACTAGAAATTCCCAAAACCAATTCAATTTTTCACAAATTTGGTTTTTCAAAAAGTTGATGTCAAATATGACCTGGTCATTGTTTACTCCATCGCCTTTGTCAATGTGACAGCTAAACCATCCCATGCTTCTAACTCATTCTGGTAGTGCCACACATTATATTGAATAGTCAGAATAGAAAGAATCTTTCCCAGGTTGCTTGAATCTGGCTTTATATCATTCTATATTTATTCCTCAATATAGCTACAAGTAGAATGTGACAAGGATATATGGTGCGAGTATTGGATGAACTTGAACTCGATCTCAACCACTTCATGTGTTATCAATATCACAATAATAATCATTAAAGCCTTTAATGCTCGCACATAGGAAAATTTCAAACCGAGGATGAAAGAATGATCAACATTATTTGAGCCAAAAACATGCTTCCAAAGAATTTAAAACCAATCCACAAAAATTAGCGGACTGTTGGATGAGAAAATGTTACGTGATTAGGGAACTAATATCACAATTATTTTCAGTTTTCCAAACCAAGCCACTTACTGCCTCATCTATTTTCAAGTTGTCCTTGATGCTTCCACAATGAATACAACTGAGTGTATCCAGATCAATTCTTTATCACAATCCACTAAACTAGCAAAATAGTTCCTTGAAAACTTAGATGCTCAAGAGTACTTGCCCAACTTTTAGATTTTGACTGCCCTCATATTTGCATGATTAGCATCGAAACTTGGTGGCATAAGGGCATGCAAAGCACTGGCTAATGGATCATGAGCCTCAACATTTACAACATCCTTGCTTCATGAAGACCTAGGACATACCTGCTAAAGAGAGCCTCCATGCCGTCTTCTTCTACTTGAAAAATGAGGTTTTGCTTAACTGTAACCTTTAGTTCCCTCTATTTGTCATCTTCAATTAGACCATTCTTTGTAATTGTTTTTATAGGATCTACCTTTGTATTCTCTTGTGCCCATAATTCCTTGCAATAATAATATATGATATCATTTCATTTTCACCCAGTAAAGGTAGTGGGAGATTATGACGTGTTATTGCCAAAATTAGAGAGGTGTGACAAGTAAAGCATTTTCCACATTAGACACTCTCGAAGGTCCCACAAATGCATAATTTTACAAATGATTACAATGACAAATTACTCTTATTTTCTGGCCACCACATCTCAACCCTAATTAGGTTTAGCACACTTTTTAGGCATGAGACTTTGTGATTGCAAATGTACTATAAATCAAACCATCCATATGCACTGCATAAGCTTCCAAGTGATTGCATAGTTGTCCACCAAAGCATTTCGGGAGTTATATGATTTATGGTGATGCTAGAAGAAACTATCAACTGAAATCTTGTGGGTTCTTCCTTCACTTATTTCTCTTTCTTTGAGGGGAGAAAAAGTGTCAAACGTTACAAATCAGAATCACACTGCCTTCAAGCAACCTCCATGGCCCCCGATTGTGGCTTTTAAGCATGAAAATTTTAGACCAATACCTTGATAGGGTTCACTGTCTTCTACTAATCACATTTTGGATTTCCTTGATGAGGAATTATCTGACTTACCAGCACAGATTCTTAATTTATGATGGCTAAAATGAATCTCTCCATATACACCCGATAAATCAAGTACACATGTCCACACTTTCAAATTTTATATAATTCTATACAGGCTGCAGTCATGAATACTAGATAAAGAAGGCATACCGTTCCAAATTTTTTGCTTTGACCCGCTGTTATATACTGTCAAATGAAAAGGCTCGATAGCAACCAACTATAGGTAAAATGTACATTGGTGCAATACATAATGCTTCTAAGTCTCCAACCAATGAATATATTCCTTTTTCCAAAGGTATCCCTTTTTAAACTATAGTCTGGCACTAAATATTTACCCACACATTTAGCCTTTAAAGTGTTTCTGAATAAAGCCCTTACTATCCGCATATTCCATTGATGATAAAGATGAGTATTATTCCATTATGCCAACTCATCGTCATTTATCTTTCAATGAACCCTAATTTCTTGAGGTGTAAGCATAAAAATGTCTAGAGCCCATGTAGTTCAAAAAAATATATCCACTCCATTAATGAAAAGAGCCATTAGGGAAAGTCGAAGGGCAGAGAACAAAGAGAGCTACTTGCAGAGAAGAAAAGAGCAGGGGAACACCAAAAACACAAAAACCACCAGCACTACAAAAACAAACACAACAAACCACACCTAGCCACAACAAAAACTTTATGTACAAAGAGTATTCAGAAGAAAGTACCCGAATGCTCACAAAAAACCATTAACTAGTTGAGAGAAGTATGTGCCAGTGCGAAACAATGGTTGGTGTGCAAGTGAGCCCATTCCTAAAAATTGGAGAACAACCATTGAAAAGAAAAACTCCATAGCTATGAGCTTTATGAACAGCAGGTTAAAACCAAGAAGCTAGCCCAACATTATAGCTAATCAACTGTGGCACATCAATGTCTTCCCACACAGGTTGTTTCTTATCAGCACTCTTGATGTCTCCCATGAGATTCTCAGAATAAAATGGAGTCTTTATGATGAAAGCCTTTCTTGAAATTATGGAAGTGATCACTCACATAGTTCTCATTTAAATTTGCATCTTCCTCTTTCAAAGATTCAGGTTTCGAGAATCTATCTATGAAGTCTATCTCAAAACAAAAAGATTCCAGCATAGGACCAAAATCCATTAGCCCGTCTTCACAATCAAACCTAAACACTTCTGATTTGGGTTGTGTGCATAGAATTGGTCTAGGGCTAAAAGTATTTCCTTTAACTTCCATCTCATCTTTCTCAATATCTTTGAATGCCTTGGGCTGAAAAGACTCTTCATTCCTTTCAATGTGATCAAACAAAAACAATTCATAATCAGTTTCAATCTTTTCTTGTGTATGTTGATCTTTCATACCCTCCTGAATAACATCATTTGATGAAATATCAATAGCAGTCCCAAATATAAAAGAATCAAACTCTACATTTGAAACATCCTCTGGCAAGTTTTCATTTGATCTTCCACCTTGCAACCTTGGTTCATTACGAGGTACATCTAGGCTAATCATTGAGTCAAATGATGGGGAGATATATTCATCCTTAGACTCAACATGTAGATGGTACGCTCCAGCTACACTACAAGAAGTACTTTCACTCACTGGAGGGATTTGAAGATCTTTATCATTGAAAACTATTAGACTTTGACAAATAGAAGGTGCTGATTTAATTGCTTTGAGAATGAGCCTCTTTTGTTTAGGCTTTACCTCTAGATAATTCTATTTTTCACAGAGATAAACTCCTTCCTATGCAATGTCTTTACACTTCATTCCACTTAGAATCATATCATCATCTAAACTAATAGCCTCCCTTTGTGCATCTTGAAATGTTTGCACTTTTAAATGAAGAAGCAAGAATTTAATTTCTATTTGCATGGCAGCAATGAAAACAAATAACTGATTATTTTCAGTTGGTTGGTTGGTTAGGGGTATCTTACCAACAGTTCTATTGAATCTATGAATGAAATCTCTCATGACTTCCCCTTTTTCCAACTTGATTTGAAAGAAATTAAATAACAATTTAGCTACATCAAGTGCAGGCATAAACCTCTGAACAAATTTTACCTCAAGGTCATTCCAACAGGTGATGCAACCATCTGACAAATTTTGGAACCAATCTGCTGCACTTCCAATGAGGCTTCCAACAAATAATCTAACAAAGACATTCTCCTCCTGCACACCAAGAATCCTGCAAGCAACTATAAATGCTTTGATGTGGTCATTAGGGTCTTGATTTGCATCACCAAAAAACTTTGAGAGATATTCTAATGAATTCTTAGGTAAGGTTGAGTATTGAGATAAAGAAAATGGCCCAATCTGAGCCCCCCATGGTTGGGCTACAACCAAAGCCATAACACCAAAATTCTTTCACCACAATTAGTTAGAGTCGCCAACCTCTATCCTCGGGGAGGTAACCTTTAGATTTCCAAGAAAAGAAAAGCACTGGAACTTGCTTTCTTTCCCCAACGGAGTCACCAAAAACTGTTAGTAAACATATTTGTCCTCTCCAAAAACACCTTTACAATTGACTCTTGAATACCCAAAAGAAAGACAAACTCTGAAACTAAAAATAGAGTCACTTGCAATTATCTTGTCAAGTGCTCTCTAAATTTTGAAATGAAGCTACAGCTCCCTCCTTTTGATTTACAATAAATGATTTTCTAGTTATGCCTTTGACCTAGAAGGCAATGAAGGAATACTAACATCCATTCGTCAACATGACTGAATATTAAAATAAGAAATAGATGGACAATTTTAACTTCCTCCCTCAAAACTTTTAAACTCCAAAATACATTTCCAATATGCAACAAAGGAAAGCTAAACTTTCACATGCAACTAATATCCACAAGAACATGAATCACAGTAGAGTAAACAATAGTATCTACTCCAGAAAGTTTAACATAACATATTAAACTGTAGAATTTTATACAGTTTGCTACAACTTCAGAAAATATATTCAAAGTTTTAAAGCATAGAATACTTAGGCAAAAATAGTTCTGACTTGGTATTCTATGGAGAGATGAACCTTTATGATACAAGATTGAAAAAAAACTAAATTGTCTTCCCTTTCCTTTAAAAGTGCAGACTCCTTCAAAATGGGAGGAACCCATTTACAATAGAATTTCCTATTTTTAAAGAAATCCTACCAAAGCTATTTCTCAACTACCCTAACTCCCTTTCTTTTAAAATCCATTTTCCAATCCCGTACAACTTTTCCATAAAACCCCCTATTACATTAATAATTAATTCTTTAAAAAGTTAATCATTTTTAAATTTCTTTCCAATTTACCCTACCAATACTAATTACAATAATAATAATTAATTCCTTTAAAAAAAGAATTAATCATTTTAAATCATTCTTTTCCCAATATAATTCTTCTACTTTCACCCTCATATTATAATTAATTCGTTATAGAATTAATCATATGAGAAATTAGAGTAATGGTTTAATAATTAATGACTTTGCATTTAACTTGAATATATTTAATTCATTAAAGAATTAAATAAATAATATAAATGAAAAATAATTTGTAAATTTTAAAGGTTTCTAATTTCTCATGTTTTGAGTTAAGAGGGGAAATATTTAGGGTTCCAAAACCCTAGCTAACAAGAGTAAAATAATTACTTCTATCATACCAAATGCCATAATTAGATGTCCCTTTCAGATTTTTGAATTTTTTTTTTACTGCTGCATAGTGATATTCTTTAGGATCAGCCTGAAATCTTGCCACAATTCCAACCGCATTAGCCATATCTAGTCTACTATGAGTTAGGTACTGCAATCCTTCAATCATAGATCTATACTTCTTTTGTTCAATAGTAGGGGTCCCATCTTTGCTAGATAACTTGTGACTAGTTACCATAGGGGTTCCAACAAGTTTACAATTTTCTAGTCCAAATCTTTCAAGTACTTAGTCTAAGAAATAAAGATACCTTCTTTATTTTGAACAATTTGTAGTCCTAAGAAGAATTTTATCTCTCCTATCATACTCATCTCGAATTCATTCTTCATATCTTCTAAGAATTTGTTATCGGCTTCATTGTTCCTCCAAAAATGATATCATCAACAAATACAATGAGTATCAAAAAATCATTTTCTATTTCTTTCAAGTACAAGTTATTGTATGTTGTTCCTTTAGCAAATTCAAGCTTTGCCAAGTGTTTTTCTAACCTTGCATACCACGTTCTAGCTGCTTGCTTTAATCCATACAAGGCTTTCTTTAATCTGCAAACTGTATCCTTCTCTTTTGTCAAAGGAAAACCTTCTAGTTGCTTAATATAAACTTCTTCTTCAAGTTCTCCATTCAAGAATGCTGACTTGACATCCATCTGATATGCTTTAAATTTTTTATTTGTTGCATATCCCAAGAACATTCTGACTGCTTCCATTCTTGCTATAGGTGCATATGTTTCCTCATAGTCTATTCCTTCTTGCTAAGAGTAGCCTTTGCATACTAGTCTTCCTTTGTTTCTTATTACTTCTCCTTGTTCATTCTTTTTTTTTTGAATACTCATTTTGCACCAATCACATTCTTGTCCTTAGGTCTAGGGACTAGTTCCCATGTATCATTCTTTATTATCTGTTCAAGTTCTTCCTTCATTGCTTTCATCCAATGATCATCCTTGATTGCTTCATCTGCGCTCTTTGGTTCTACTTGAGATATTAGACATAGTTCTTCATTAATTCTTCTTCTTGTCATTATTCCTTTTTCTTTACTTCCTATTATCTGATTAGTAGGATGATTTCTCATCATGTTTTTATCTAGGGTAGAATTTGCTACTTCGACTCTTATTTCAGGTATTGTACTCTAATCTTCTCTTATTTCTTTAGTTTGCACATTATTTTGTAAGTCATTGTTAGTCTTGAAAAATAATTCATTGCCTCTATTTTTTATTTCTGAGTTATCTTCATCAGAGTTATAATTCACCATCCTTTCTTTGGTACCAAACTTTTTATCTATTCTCACATTTGTGCACTCTACTATATTCTATGTTTTGTAATTGAAACATCTGTAGGCTTTACATTTTAATGAATAGCCAAGAAACATACCTTCATTGCTCCTTGGAACAAAATTATTGATATCATCATCTCTTTTGATCTAACATTTGCTCCCAAATATTCTAAAATACTTGACTAATGGTGAGTATCTAAACTATAATTCATAAGGTGTTTTTCCCATACATTTCCTAATTTGTACTTTGTTTAGAGTATATACCGTTGTATTGATTGCTTCTCTCCAAAATTTCTTTGGTATATTATTCTCAAATAGCATAGCTCTTGCTACTTTAGCAATTGATCTATTTCTTCTTTTAGTAATCCCATTCTGCTTAGGTGAATGAGGTGAAGATAGCCGTCTCTTGATTTCATGCTCTTCACAGTAGATGTTGAATTCTCTATAAGTAAATTATCCTCCTCTATCAGATCTTAAGCTCTTATTTTTGCTCCCGATTCATTATGTACTTTATTCTTGAGTATCTTGAATTTCTCAAATGCTTCTATTTTTAAAATAAAAAAGCTACCCACATCAATCTGGTAAAATCATCAAAAAAAATCATAAAATACCTTTTTCCATAAAGTCCTCTTATTCTTGAAGGACCACTGAAATTTGCATGGACCAGTTCCAGCTTCTGTATAGTTCCAAACTACTTGCTGGGAAATGAAACTTTCTTCTACTTAGCCAAGATACATTCCTTACAAACAATGTCAGTGGGCTTAATGATCTTAGATAAATCTTTCATAGCAAGCCGTATTTCTAGATTTCACAATGTTGTCAAAGTTTATATGACAAAATCTTCTGTGCCATAACCAACTGTTGTCAATTTTAGTTACTAAACACATTATTTTAGTGGTGTTTAACTGAAATGCATTACCTCTAGTTCTTGTGCTAGTACCAAGCAATTTTCCTTCCTTGTCCTTGATGACACATTTGTCATTACCAAACTATAATTGGTAATCCTTGTCCACAAGCTATCCAACACTTAACAAGTTATGTTTTAGTCCATCGACAAAGTAAACATCATTAGTTTTTTTTTTACCGTCAAGTGTGATAGATCCAATTCCTATAATGCCATAGGTTGCATTGTTCCCTACTCTGACAATCCCTCCATCATGGCTTTTTAATTTGAAAAATTTACTCATATCATCAATCATGTGGTGTTAAAAACCACTATCAATGATCCAATCTTTCCTTTTGACTTGTGAAATCAGCACACTTTCTTCTCTAATCTCTTTGTCAAGATCATCCTCCTTTATAGCTACGAATCCCAATTCATCTTCACTTTTTCTTTGGTCAGATTCTTCTTCTTCTTCTTCGTTAGATATAAGCAATTTCTAGGTCTTATAGGTTTGAATCTTCCTTTATACTTTCTTTCTCTTTTAAGAACCTTAGATGCATAATGACCATATTCATTGCATGTCCAACACTTAAAAATGTTCTTACCATCTTTTTCTCTTTCCACAAGGAGAGCTACTCCTTCTTTGATGTTTTCCTCAACCATTTTGTTGCTACTAGAAATGTCTTCTTGTGCTCTTGTATTCTTTGCTAGACTAGATTTAATACTTAATGAATTGTATGCTGTCTCAACTTTTGCTAATTCTCCAGATTATTTTAGATCAAATTTTGTAGCTTCCAATCTACCAAGCAAAGTTTCTTTGGTGAAATTTTTAGTACAAGTTATCATCAACTAAATCATCTGTGTTACTATCTTGAAAGGTGGTGTCAGACTTTTCAAGATCATCCATATTACTTCATCATCAGATTTGGTTACTTCATAAGATTTGATTCCTGCAACAATCTTAGATATTCTGTCAATATAGCTTCTTACAAATTCATCTTCCATCATTCTAGCATCTTGAAATGCACAATGCAAGTTTTGTAATCTAACTCTTTTTGCATGTGTATCACCCTCATACTTAGCTTCTAAAGTTTTCCAAATTTCATGAGATGTTTTGATTAGTTTTACCTGACTATACTCACTTTCAAGTAGAGCTGACAATATTGCTTGTCTTGCCCTTATGTTGCACATGAATACTTCTCTTTGCTCCTCGATACAACTTTCAAGATCATCTTCATTCCACAATCTCCTTAGATACCTTGGTTACAAGCCAATATCCTGGACCCATGCACAAAAGATGAGTTTTCATCTTGTCCTTCCAGCTGTCCAAATTGGTGCCATCAAATTTCAGACTTTCCTTTCTAAACATATTCTCCATAGATCTTCTTAGGTTTTTAAACCCTTTCCTCAAGGACCTGATGCTTTGATACCAATTGTTAGTAATTAATTTTTATAATATAACTGAGAGGGGGAGTGAATCAATTATATAATCATTTTTTCAATATCAACTTAAATCCAACTTAATTATGTGAGCAATGTAATCATCAATCATGAAAGACAGACATACATAGTGACACTAGATATGTTGACTAGGGTAACCCTTGATCAGAGGGAAAATCCCAGTGGGAATGATACCCACAAGATGATGTACTAATATAAATGTTATTTGTGAAAGGCTAGACCTTGTTAGGAGTCTGATTAATCAAATTTTGTATATATAAGTCCTTGTTAGGAGACTTTGAATCCCTATTAGGAGATTCCAACCCTATTACAAGTTGTGGAAGCCATATGAACACACTATCCAAATAGCTTAAGGATTAGATCAATGAACCCACTATCCAATTGACTTCAATACTATTCCTTTCAGAATAATAGATGTGAAACAAGATTTTACTTCTTCCTCTATCTAGTACATTGGACTTCTTCACCTTTAGATAATGCAATTAGATCTAGAACTCTATACTCAGTAATAACCCTTAAGGTCACTTACTCACATTGGTAAGTCACTGTGGTTTTGTAGTGCTTTGCTACTCAATAAATCTCAAGTCTCATCTACTCTCTATGTATTAAACACAGGAAGCATATTTCCTTTATACCATGCTCAATAATAAATCCTTGAGACAACATTCTATGGAAAGGAATAAAACTAAGTATCCTTTAATACCAGTGGAAGTAGCTACTTATATTAAGGTAGTAAATCCAAAGGAAAAAGATAACCATAAAGATTAAAGGACAATAAAGGATAATTTGATTGAAAATTGTTAGATATGGGAAGAGTTTGGGGTTTTGAACGATGTAGAATAAATAAGTGAGGAAAAAGAGGCCAAAGATACAGAACAAAAACACAAAGAAAGTAAGGAATGGGATATTGTTGAAATGGATTTAGAAGAATATATTATTTATGAATTAGAAGAAGAAGAGTAGGTTTCAAAAGAAGAAAGGAATTCATTTAGCATAAAGAACACTCAAAATTTTATGGATAATTTAGGCATTTCAATTAACCATGAAGGCTTCAAGACTCTTAAATGTGGTAAAAATAAAATGAAATGAAGAAGGAAACCACTTAAGGAATTGAGAGGGGTTTCTAGAAAGTAAAGGAATAGAAAAAGATTATCAAAATTCTAAATGTAGGGAAGGGGAAGAGCCTTCCCATAGATCAATGAGGCTCACAACCTAGAATGCTAGGGGTCTAAATGCCCCTAGCAAGAAACACTTGATAAAGTGTAACCTAACTTTATTTGAATTAGAAGTAATATTAATTCAAGAAACCAAACAGAATAAAGAAGAAGGAAGCATATTAGAAAAGAAACTGGATCATTGGAAAAATATACTAATGGAATCTGATGGGGTATCAGGAGGAATATGTTTCATTTGGAACCCATGAAAAATATCCCTTAACATAATCGCTTCAAATAATTATTGGATGGGGTGTAGAATAAATAGCTTTAGACATAATCTTTAGATAATCTTGATTAATGTTTATGGGCCTACCCAAAAAGCCAACAAGAAAAAATTGTGAGATGAGATTAATTCTTTTATTGAAGATAATTACAGTGAAAATTTGATCAATTGGAGGTGACGTTAATGCAATCTTAAACTTGGAGGAAAAGTGTGGGGGTTCTCAGTTGGTATTGTAGGAAATTAAAGATTTCAAAGAATGGGCTCAGAAAAAAACTTATTGAACATACCGACTAGTAACAGAATATATACTTGGAACAACAGAAGAAAAGGTCTATGTTACATAGCATAAAAAATCGATAGGTTCTTCTTCAAAGGAGAATCAAGCAATATAGATCTAGTACTTCAATCAACTATTCTATCACTCGCAGGTTCAAATCATTTTCCTATTAGAATTGAATTAGTAGAACTTGTTAAACCATCTAGGAATCCATTCAAATGTGAAAAAATGTGGTTCTTAGATAGTAAGTTCATGGAAAACATTAAGTAATAGTGGCAAGAAGGAAAATTTCAAGGATCAAAAAATGTACTACTTTGTATCCAAACTTAAAATGCTTAAAGAAAAAATCTTAAAACAGAGTAAAACTCACTTCAACAACATATTTAAAGAAAAATTAAATAATGAAGATGAGCTTAAGAATTTAAATGAAGAAGTAATGAAAAAAGGTATGGATAATGAAAATTTTAACAAATAAAAAGAGTTGTTAGCAAAATAGGAAGACATTTCAGCAAAGGAAGAGATACTTTGGAGATAGAAATCAAGGGAGAAATGGTTAGCAAAAGGGGACCAAAATACAAATTTGATTCATAACAACACTATGAATAATAGATTAATAAATAAAATTTCAAAAATAAAAATTAAAGAAGGGAATATAGAAGAAGATCCTACCAAGATAGCAGAGGTGTTTGTAGATTATTATAATAATATCCTAAATAACTTTGATTGTTCTAATCGGATAGCACAAGATAAGATGCTAAAAGCAATCTCAAAACTGATTACAATAGAAGACAATTATTTTCTCACTAAACCATTTACTCCAAAGGAAATCAAAATGGCCCTCTTCAACCTTAACCTAGATGGTATTCAAGCCTTCTTTTTTCAAAAGTGTTGCAAAATTATAGGGAAGGATCTTTGAAATGCAATAGAAGCATCAAGAAATGCAAGATCACTATTGACAAAGATAAATCACACATTTTCAACTCTCATTCCTAAATAAATGATATTAGAAGGACTTGGAGACTTTAGACCAATTGTATAATGTAATACAATTTACAAAATTCTATCAAAAGCTTTAGCCTTTCATCTCAAAAGCATCCAACCTAAACTTATTTAGGAAGAACAAATTGGTTTTGTACTGGGTACATCTATTTGAGATGGTATTTCAATTATTCAAGAAACCATTCATTCAGCATCTAGGAACAAGGATGCAACTATGCTTATGAAATTAGATATACATAAAGCTTCTGATATGGTGGATTAGAGATTTTTATGTAAAACACTAGAAGATTTTGGGTTTTCTCACCAATGGATTAATATCATATTTAAATGTATATCAACACCAAAAATTTCACTCCTCATAAATGACACTCCAAAAGGTTTCTTTAGTATTTCTAGAGGGATACAACAAGGAGACCCTATATCGCCCTTTCTATTCATTATCATGGTTGAAGCATTTGGTAGAACAAGAAAGAAAGCTCAAGTAGAAGGCAAAATTATAGGAATAACTATAGCAAAAAAATCCCAAACATTACTCATGAACAATTTTTTGATTACACAATCTTACAAGGAGAAAGTACAATTGAAAAGGCACAAAACTTCAAACAAATTATACAAGAATATATAGAAGCATCAAGGAAAAAAGTGAACGCTGAAAAATCAGAAATATTTTTCCTCAAGACATCATCAAAAGTGGAAAATCCCATATGCAATAGCATGGGATACAAGAAGGGTTCCTTCCCATGTAAGTATCTATTGAGCTATCATTTTGCAGGAATCCTTTCAAACTCTTCTCTTGAAAAGCTAATCTAAGATCAACTCCAAGGTTCCAGGAAATCTTTCAACTTATTAGAATCCACTCAGTAGAAGATAAATGTGAGTGTTCATGAGGAGGCCTTTGTTGGTTCTAACCAATTTCGAATAAGATGTTAAATGTACTTGCATTCTCAAAAGATTAATCACACAAAAAGAAACGTATTTTTCTATTTTTTTTGTTTATAATGAATGCAATTTTTAACTATGCAACTATATGAATTCCTAAATTAAACAAGTGATTGTAAAAGAAAATAATGAAGATAGGGTAATGAGAAGTTTAAGAAAATAACTTAAAAGTTAAATCCCTAATGGACATAAGCCATGAAAATAACACGTTTGTGAGTTAAGACATTGAAAAGATTGGTAGGTAACCAATAAAAATAGGAGCAGTGCTTCCTCAATTCCACTAATGCAATCATCAATAGGAATTTAGTAAATATAAGATGTTTCACTTTTCATCAAATCACAAGGCCACAGAAAGTGCACTCACGTGAGACAAAAAGTTATGTAGGAATAATAGGGTGATCTATTCTCCAACTAAGTACATCAACAAAATTTGTAAACACATAGCAAACACTAAAATTAAAAGATCACTCAATCAAAATAATGCAACAAAAATATTGGCTCCATTACACTCCATGAACATACATTCACAAAATAAAACACACTTAGGCAAGAATAACTACACTCTGAATGAGAGCACCAATAGCATATATTATTGCATTAAAATAATGGCCCAAAATACATATTACATTCCTAAATTTATAAGAAATCATCTCCCCAATTTGTGTTGAGAGTGAGAGATCTCTTTATGCAAACATATGCTTCTAAACTAATAAAACAAATCTATTTATGTACAAACTGACTCTATAAAAGATGTTAAGTAGGACTCTACCCTTGTTTATATCAATTAATGGATGCATGAGCCTTTACATGTCTTAAAACAAAGAAAGAAGAAGTAGATAAGAAGAAGGAATCTTTAAGAGGATCTGGGAGTCATTAGAAACTCTAAAAATGGAAGCTTGGTCTTCTCTGAATGTTTCTACGAGTTAAACTGCTATTAGAATGAATTTCTAGTGCATGGAACATTCTAAACTAGGAACTGGCAATTAATTGTTGGCACACCTCTGAATTAAAATTTCTAGTGCACCTCTAGAGAAGCACACCTTGGAAGAAGCACACCTTAGTGAACTTTGTGCAAGGTGCTCAATTTGCCAAAAAAATCAAAGTTCTTAGTTTTGAAAATGGTTTCTGGATTTTTCTTAGATGAGGTCTATGAGCACTCTAGTGTACTTATTTTTCCCTTTTTTGATGATTTATACCCTCTTTATAGCCAAACATTTTTATATATTTGAACTCCTTCTGCTTCTTCTATCTAAAATCCCAAGGTACATGTGTTGAATCTTATCATTAATAGTTTTATAAGATGAGGAAATTATTTTGGTTCATGTGTCCAACCTTTGTATCTTTGATCTTTAGTATAAATTCATGAATCAAAAATTTCATGTGACTCCTTTGAAGGTGAATGTTACCAGCTTAAGTGAGATCTCTATTGTTGTTGATAATGAAGATGCTATGATGATCTATGCACATGCTCATTATGTGCCACACCTTTGTGTTATGCACACTTGTGCACCTTCATGTTATGCACATCTTCATGTTATGTGAAGTCCAAACCTTGATTTCTTCTTCTTTCTACTAGCTTTATCCTTCCCGGTCAAATACCAAGTGATCTAGATTATCCAATATGATCAAATGTTTGAAACGTTTTCATATTTTTTCAACAAGATTTTCTAGGAATTTTTAACTATCTTTTTCGGAGCTCTTGTGCTCAAAATTTCAAGTTGAGACTTTCATTGGTTCCTAAAATTAGGTAACCAAAGGCTCCTTGTTTTAGGGAGTGAAATTAGATTTTTAGTTTTTCTTTCCAATGGTGCAAAAGGGTTTTGAATTTTGAGCTCTAGGTCAAAAGTTAGGACCCCAACAAGTTAAGGATGCCTTTTTTATCTGCACAAAGAAGCAAACATTAGTTATCCTATGTTGGAAAACCCAAAACAAACCCAAATTAATAAAAACCTAGCCCAAAACACTCAAAAATAATTAGAATAGTCAATTTCTCATCAAAAATCATGGAATGCAAAATAACGCACCTAGCGCACCATCACAAGTGTGCGAGGTGCGCTTAATGGTTGTTTTATGACCATTTTTCCGTAGATGCGCACATTCGCATGTGTGCACCTTGATGAGTGCACACATGCAGAGTTGCACATTTTAGCTGCAAAGGGGAAAAAAAAGTTTTCCTTGTGTTTTTTGTGCAAAAGGGTGCGTACATGGGCAACTTGATATGGTGCCCATGTGCGCACCCTTATATATGCCTCTATTGGTTTTTAGAGAAAGGTGCCCTTGGATTTTTTATGTTATGTGTGAACAAAGGTGCACACATGTACACCTCAAATAGGTGTGCATGTGCACACCTTTGGTGTTGTCTAACTTGTGTTTGTGTGCAAGTTTAGCAAAGTGCACACCTCTAAAGGTGTACAAGTGTGCTCATAAAAGCATGGAGGAGAATAATGAAGTGAGGGAAGGGGGTCCTAGGACCATGCACGCCCTTTGGGGGTGTGCACATGCACATGTGCATAGGTGTGTATCTCCAAAGGGAGATGGTAATGCAGGAGTGCATCTAGTGCACTTGCACACCTAGAAAAGGTGTGCATGTGTGCTAGGTGCACTAGTGCACTAGTGCACACCTTTGCATGAAAACATCCTTTTCCTCCAAGATTCCTTAATTCTGGCACATGGATTTTTCAGGCAGAGGACTATGGCTTGACCCAAACTCTAGGTACAGTCCCAAAACAACCTAGACTCTAGACTAGGGGTCTGGGAAACAAAAAATTAACTAAGGAGTCCCCATTTCTAAGAGAAACGTGGCATTTATTGTGAAACCACAATAGTATCTTGGTATCCACTAAGAAAAAGGGGTAAGGAAAACTAAAGTTTGGAATAATATCTTAGATAGAATTGATAAGTAGATTGAAAGCTAGAAAGGAAAATGGTTAACTAAGGTTGTTAGAGCTACAAAAATCAAAGCTATTCTTTCAGCTATACCTAATTATCAAATGTTGTGTCTCCGCTTACTAAAAAAAATCAACAAAAGATTAGAAGGAAAACTAAGAAATTCCTTTTGGAATGGAACTAAAGATAAAAATAAATCTATATTGATTAAATGGGAGAATATATGTAAACCAAAAGAATTAGGAGGTTTAGGTATTAATAACTTCATTTGGCAGAATGAAGCTTTAGGAGCAAAATTAGTTTGGCGAATGTATTGAGAGAGAGATAGTAAGTTAGCTAAAATTATATACAATAAATATTTGAATGTGACAAACCTAACATCATTGCTTAGAATTAGGAATCCACCTAAAGGGTCTGATGCTTAGAATTTCTTAACAAATTTTCATTCAATGATTAGTAAATATGTTACTTGGGACATGTAGAAAGGAGAAAAAACACTATTTTGGAAGGACTCTTGGAATGGATTTCCTCCTTTAGATAGCCTCAATATACCTTTAAATATTAAAAATACTCTAGTTAATTTATGGGGTAAACATGTAACTAATTATAAACAACTAAAAAGGGTGAATGGGGAGGACATTTGGACATGGAAATATTTAGAAGATGTAGACCTTGTTGAAAACAATTATTCAATTGTATATTATCATTGATGTTACACAAATATCACACTTTAACTGAGCTTAGTCGAGCACTATATAAGACTTTAGTATCAACCAAACCAATTTTAGTATAAACCGAGTTTAGTTGGTCATCAAAGGAAGTTAGTGTAAAATGAGTTAGGTTGGTCAATGAAGGGAGTTAGTATTAAGCGAGTTAGATTGGTTAACAAAGAAATTTATGTATTAACCAAGTGTTCAGTCTAGTATTAGCTGACTGACATCAGATTACTTTTGTTAATTAAATGGTTAGTACAAGCTAACTAAATGGATGTTAAATGTTTGTTTGAAAGGGTATTCAAGCCAACTTGACTTTGGGTTTCATTATGAAAGGTAAAGTTGTGGATTGAAAATAAGCAATTGGTAGAATGAGAAAGATGTAAAATAAGAAGGATATCTAATTAAAAATAGAACATCCAAGAAGCTGGAAAGAATATTTTGATCAAGAAGGATCAAAAGGATAAACAATCATAACACTTTGAAACAAAATATGGTGACTCAGAAACCTTCAAAATAGAAAGTAAAACTAGGGTGGGGATGATACCCACAAGCTTTAGTAATGCAGTATAAAGTTGGCCTATTAAGGCTTACAATGATCACTTTCGATGATCTACCCTATTAAGAGCAATAAGGATTGCCCTATTAGGAGTAATAAGGACTATTAGGTCCACCTTCCAAAAGGACTATTATGTGTCTTCAACTCGGTAACGTACTCTGTTTTTGAAATTTTTCAAAATTGTTTTTTTAAGAGATGTTTATTTGAATATTTGTACATGTATATATGTAATATTATGATGCTCCCCCATACATATATATTCAATATACTTTACATGTTATATACATATTCTCATATTCTCCCCTTTTATTGCATCATTACATATTCTCCTTTTTTACATATTCTCGCCCTTTTATATATCACATCTTATATTACATCTTCTTCCCCTTTTTACATAAATTCCAAAGGTGTATGCTAAATGGTAATGCCAAAATGTGACAAGAAGTCAGAATGTACCTTTAGAATCAATGACATTATCTTGTCCCAATTTTTTTGCAACAACTTGCTTACATGCAATGCAATCTGAACTTCTATTGATAATTCCATCATGTGATCAGCTATGGAGAAGTTGTTATCATGGATGAGAGTTTTGGCATGTGCAATGTGTTTCTATAATGCATTCATGTTTGGAAGAATCATGCCTTGAATGTTTACAAGAATGGCCCTTATCTTGGCTTCTTCCCTTAGCAATCCTGCTTGCATATTAGTCATAAATATGATCTTTGTGTAATGAGTAGAACTGTATCTTGGGTCAAGTGACAGCTAGTGTGCACTTGACTTTACATCTTCATCTATCTTGGAGAGTTTATCTTTGATTTCCTACATAAAGATAGATGTATCACATAATTTACCAAATAGAGAAGTGACATTGTTGGCAGAGGCTTCCAATGAGCTAAGAATAGTAGACAAGTCTACTTTGTATATTATAATCTTCTGTGTAACTAGCTCCAATACTTTATTTTTGAATTTCTTCTCTGCTCTTTGCAATAATTTATCTTTTCCATTCATATTTTCATTAAATTTTTGAACCACTTCTGCTAATTTAGCCAAAATAGGTTGAGAACTATCAACCTTAGTGTTGAGTGCATCTGCAAGAATGTTCTTTGCATCTTCTAGCACTTGATGTTCTTTGTTTCTTTCCTCTCTAAGCCTTTGTTTCTTACCTTTCTTCTACAAAAGTTCTCCTACTATATGCATTTGATCAGGATTCAGAGTAGAGATATCCCAATTCGGGATAACTATATCCTCATCAAGATCAATGTCTTCTTCCTTATCTTTACCTTTGCTAGAAACCTTAGTACTCTATTGAGGCTTTCTCTCAACTTTCTTTGTACTAACTATTTGTATGCTTGGAATAGTAACAATAGTGTAAATGGATGGGACTTTTGTTAACTAAAACAATAGCGCTCCCAACTGCTGCCTCTATTGTGGTTGTTGCGGTTACAATGCCTAGGGTTTCTTCAGGCATGCAACATGGTGATGGTAGATTTTGATGGGCCTCCTCCCCACTGGTTCAGCCTAGAAAGACTATGGACAATGGAAAAATCATCAAGGGTTTCAAGGCAATGAATGGTTTTGGATGCACAATGGACAAGGACAAAAATGCCAATGCAATTAATCCACTCCTACATTCCAATGGACCCAAGAGTGTAGGCATTAAAGGGAATAGGGGCAGAGACACAGAAGAAGGTGAGGATGGCAGAATATGGGGTGCTTAGGAGTTTTTGAAAGTCAATGACCAAAATAAGGCGAGTTTCAACAACGAGGGCATCAAAGGCCATGAAAGGGTAGCGTATTTTGGTGGGGGAAAAATAGGAGGTTTTTCAGCTAATGGGGGTAGATTTAATGGTGAGGGCACAGACAATGAGGGGGATGGGTCTATTGGAAGGGACTGGACTGAATGCCATGGTGGAAGTAGAAAATGAGGTATAGTTTCAAGACCCCCTATGCAAAAAAAAGGAGGGGGTTTATCTGTAGTTTTAGATAGAGGGACAGATGAGGAAGTGTTGCATAATGTTTAAGTTTTCTCTAAGTTCAAATTAATAGGAAGGTTATGTGGGTTGTGGCCAAGCTTGAGCAAGCTACATAAATGGATCTCAGAGAACTAGGGACCCCTGTTAACAGGAACAGTCTAGATTTACCCTGTAGCTAAAGGGTTTTTTATCATAGTGTTTGAGAACACCCAAGATAAAAAGATGGTCCTGTGTGATCATTTCTGGTGTTGGGAGGATAAAAATGTCCTAATGCTGAAATCGTGGCACCCAAATTTTTGTCCAAATTCAGAAGGTTTTGAGGATATCCCAATATGAGTAAGGCTTCCCTATTTTCCTTTACACTTATGGTTTAATTCCTATTTGGAAGCTATTGGGAATTCATTAGGTGTTTTCTTAATGGTACATGAAGGATCCTCAAACCTTTTGCATTCCACCTATGCTTGAGTTTTAGTTGAAATGAATATTTCACTTGGGCTACCAACTGATATTGAGATCAAAACTTCAAAGGGTTGCTAGATCCAACCCTTGGATTGTGAAGGCATCCCATTTAGATGTAGGTGATGTCACCAAGTGGGACATTTGGCTGTAAATTGCTCAAAAGAGTGAGTCCAACGAGAAGCATCTTGGTGGAAAGATAGTAAGAAATAGCACTACACAGTAGTGAAAAATATGGATGGGGGGGGGGGGAACAAAAGAGTTTCTCCCAAATTGTTACAGATTCTCCACAAAGATTATCTCCAGCAGCCACAAATGTGCCTCCAAATATGAATTGAGAGGAAGGAAAGGGCAAGCAATAGGTTGAGATAGGCACAGATACTCCAGTTGGACAGGAGAAGCATAAACACTATGAAAAGGTTGCAGCATAGGTGACACTACAAAAAAAGGAAAATGAAGGGGTTTCTCACTCCCAGATGGAGTTGGCATGGCAGATACAAGCTGCAAGGGTGGAGGATGGATGGAAGGTAGTGAAGGGAAAAAAGGAGAGGCAAGGGGTAAAAGAATCATTTGATATGATTCTTTGATCTTAGTCTCGAGGCAAAGGAAAGACATAGCTTCTAGCCCATGTTTTAGTTTAAGACTCTTCCAGATGTATTGTTTTTTTTTCAGGTTGATTGTATCTCCTCTCTTTGTTACTGGTTTGGGCCAAGGTTAACCCAATTTTTATATCTCAATAAACTCTTATTGTTGATTTAAAAAAATAGTGGAAATGGAAGGACTAGCAATAAAAGTAGATATTGCACCGATTATAGAAATACCTTGTTGTTGAGAAGTCAAAATTGATGAAGGAGAAAGCACTAACTACTCAATAGATGAACTATTGGTTACTTCAGTCAATGAAATACTGAGCTGAATAGGTGCAAAGATTGGTTGAGTGCTTGGATTTGTAGTGTTTGTCACAACCAACTCAACAGTAGCTTTCTCTAAGCTTGATGGCTTTAAAAATTTGCTTAGAGAGTGAGGAAGTGAGGCCATAATTGCTACTGCAATCTTTTTAGGGTTGATTTCCTCGATGCTCTAAATCTTAAGGAGATTGTCCTCAGTAGCTTCCTATTCTTGCTCCTCGTCATCTTTATTCTCATTAATTGTTTCTTCTTTATCATCATTGTCCTCTTCTTTTTCATCTTCATCACCATCTTTATCACTGACATGAACAAAAAAATCACTCTTCTGATGAAGATTAAAGACATTCTTCCATGTATTGGTGGCATTCCTCACCACATGTTCAATGCCATTGGTCAATTTCAAGCAAGTATTAAATTTCAAATTAAGTTTTGCTTTATTCTACTTGATGAACTCTTTTACTTCTTTGTCATTAAGACTCAGCATGAGTTGTCTCAGAGTCTACTCATATATTTCCTTTGTAGTTTTATTGGCATGTTCCCATCTTGGCTTGATTTTTTCCATCAATTCATTGGGAATCTATTGTGCAAGTTGATCAGATGAATATTTCCATTTACCTAGCTTACACATAATCATGTCTTCGACTTTCTCCTTCTCTTCTACATTTCTAGTTTCATATCTCAATGATTTAAAATTTTCCATGCCATCTCCAAAATCAGTCTCCTTCAATTTCTCTTGAAATGTAGGTGGAGGTCATTTGAAAATCACATCCTCTATTTCTTCACCTAATTTCAATTTCTTTCTAGATGTTCTTCTGGTAAATATTGTAGTTGATGACTTGGTAGGTTTGGTTATGATAACCTTACCTTTCTTCTTGATTGGATCTTCTTCTTCTTATTTTCTTTCATATGCCTCATCTTTTTCATCATTTTCAATCACATCATCTCATTTACCTTTTGTCAATAGGAGAGTAGAACTAGTTTGTCTCAGTTTTGTTATCCTCTTCTTTCCTTTGCTGACAGCCTGAGGAAGTTTTAACTCTAGCTTTGGCTTCAGCATATGTACAAAAATATATGGTCTTGGGATCTAGGGGTCCATTCAAAACTACCTCAATAATGTCCCTAGTATCATCAATATTAACCTCATAGCCTAGAGGCTTGACCCATACAACTCTAAGTTTGACTGCTTGTATGTACACTTTGTCATAATCCACCATATCCTTGTACTCTTCTACAAGTTTCTTTGGAATTTTGAATTTTTTATTCATCGTATCCTTTAATGAATCAAAATAATTGTCCATGATACTGATATAATTTTCACCCATCTCTACTATATACTCATTGATTTGATATAGTATAGGTACATATTTTCTCCATACAATTGTACCTTTTGAAGGGAAAAAAATTTGTACAAAGAAGAAGAAATAGGTTAAAAGTGAACCAAACTTACAAGGGTTATTCTTTGAACTTCTAATGCTTTCCATGTTTTTGTTGAATTGGTTCAACATCAACTTGGCAAGGTCGAAGGACATGTTGTTCTTCACCAGCTTAAAAGTGAGATCCACTGCCTCACATGATACGTTGTTGAGATGATTGGAGCTATATATTTTGTGTGCAATTACATGAATTCCAAACTTTAGCTCCATGTCAACTATACAGTAGATCTCCATACCTCTTCCATCCCAGTTGACAAGAGTTTTATTTTCCAGTTCTGCCCAACTTAAGGTTTTAGTAGTCTTTGCCTTGGCCAACATTGGCAGTCTTATGATTCAATGAATCATTTTATTCATTATCAAGATAGGTTGCTCCAACCATAGTTGCCTATTGTGTACATGGCTGAGGGTAAACCTTATCCATTTTATCTAAAACTCTTAGGGCATGTGTAGAATTTGGATTAAACCCTTGGTTTCTAAGTGTTGATGCTCAATTTTAAACACACCATTCACACATAACTTTTCCAAAGTTTCATCCATTTCTAGAGTTCCTATATCTTGAATTGAACAATGAAAATGTGAGAAAATATCATTGACTAGTAGTACCTTAGGTGGAATCTGTGACTGAGCTCTAGTAGGATCAATTTTTTCTACAATTACTAGACTCAACTTGAAGTTAGGTACTTTCATCTCAACTCCTCAAACCAACATCTCAGACCCTGTCTTAGTTTTTCTACTAGAGGAGTCCATAGCCCTATAGGGTTTATGAAAACATAGAAAACTTCAACAACAAATCACACAGATCGCTTGGATGCACAAAAATTGCTCTTCACGTATAGCTCTTGAAAATTCATGGTGACAAATGAATTAGATTTCACCCTTTTTAACAAATTCCACTTTCCAATCATCGTAAATGCTCGATACATTTGCTTGCTTGATGAAAAACTATCTTCCACTTGGTTTGAATTAATTACTCAGCAGAGCCATTCATGACTCAATGTCCACACAACAACTTAGTTACTCCCAATCTTGCTTGGTAGGGTCTTACAACCCGACCTAGCTTGGTAAGATCCAGAATTTCCTTAGACACTTGGTGATTCCTTTGCATCTTGAATGCTAATATGGATATTTCCTTTTGGGTGACTAGAATTGATGTAGAATGTATGCTTCCAAATCTTAGTTCTAGTTATCTTTATGGGAGATCAAGTAGAAATGTTTGAGTCACCCTTTTCTTGAGTGACATGTGCTTCATTTCTCAGACTTGCATTCTCAGAAGATTTCAAAGTCCACTATTGTCTCATTTGTTTTTTGATGTTATCAGCCTTGGCTTTCTTTTCATCTTACATTCTTTTAGTGTTCATATAGTTCTTAGGAAGATGTCCAAGTTTTGTACAAATAAAACATCTTCTAGTGGTGTCTCTTGTTCTCATGTGATGTTTCATATAGTTTATTCCAATGTGTCCAAATTCTCCACAGTAATGACATCTGCACCATGTATTGTAGTCCCAACCAAATATAGCATTTGCAATCTATTCTATTGGATTCAATATCTTGGTTTTGCATTTAGAAGATTTGTGCCCATGCTTCTTGCATTTGTGACATTTGCCTTCAAATTTAGGTTTCTCTTTGCATTCATTAGCTCTATGACCATGCTTATTGCAATTGTAGCATTTTTTATTTAATTTGGCTTTACCATTACTCCAAAATTTGTTTAATGTATGACCTAATTTACTACAATGATTACAAGTAGGTCTTTGATTCTTTTGAGATCCTTGCTTGGATGATTTGCCTTCTTCTTTATATCAAATTCTTGCTTTGCCTTTTTATCTATATTGGATTTTCTAATTTAATTGATCCATGTCTACCTGAGATTTTATCATCTCATTGGTTTGCTTTTTAGTGTTTAGATCATTCTGCAATCTTTCATTCTCTGATCTTAGATTCATGATTTTTTCATTTGCATTAGTGAGCTAATCAATGAAGTCTACTTGTTGAAGGGATAGATGTTGAATTTCATTATTCTTTCCTTCTAACTCTTCTTTTATTTTGTTTTTCTCTTCTACGACTTCACACAATCTTATTGATTGAATTTATTGTTCTCTTTTCAGCTTCCTTACTTCTTCTTGAATTATGCCATTCTTTTCTAATAGTTCTCTAATTGCTTCATTGGCTTCATTTGAATTACTTTTTGAATGGATATCTTCAATTCTTTCTTTAGTGTAGATCTTGTCATTCATCTATACTGCAAGATCTTTTCTTCTTTTTAGGAATTGAGAGAGTTTCTCCTTTGCTTTCTTAAGTTGCCCAATAGGCAACTACAAATCTAGCTTTTCATTGTCAATAGCCTTATCAAGTCTGAATACCTCCATTCCCTCTAATCTTTGCTCAAGCTATTAAACTTCTTCTTTGAGAACTACAAAGCTCTGATACCAATTGTTGGAAATATAAGATAGGCTAAGTTATTGACAGGGCAGGGGTGAATTGGTAACTAAGAAAACTTAATCTTATTTCACCAATTAATCCTTCATAAGGATTCTGATCTAATTGCATGCATGAAAAACTAAAAGAATTAAATCAATCATAACACTTTGACACACAATTTGATAACCCAAAAACCTTCCAAATAGAAAGTAAAACTGGGGTGGGGATGATACCCACAAGCTTTAGTACTGCAGTATAAAGTTGGCTTGTTAAGGCTTACAATGATCACTTCTAATGATGTGCCCTGTTAGGAGCAATAAGGACTAATAGGTCCACCTTGCAAAAGGATTTAGAAACATGTGAAGAATGCACTCAATAAAGAGATTTACAAAAAATTGTTAAGTCTACCTTGTGAAAGGATTTAACTATTCCACCTGTTAGGATGAACTAGTGGTTGATCTATGATCTACAACTCTGATTTGTTGAATGAGATTCCTTTGGAGTGTAATGATCACCTTGCTAGATTCATACTTGGATGTGATACAATACATTACATATATACCAATCCAATTTACAATTCATCAAAGTTGGCTACAATACAAGTTTCACCATAATACACAAATTCGGCCCAACTACAGGTACTTGGGTTTTAAAGACAAACTCGGTGAGGTTCTAACACTCAACAACCATTTTCAATGCTCAACATCATCATGTACTTGGTATATGTAGAATCTCAACTCATACTAATCACTTCCAACTAGTCTAAACTTGGTCTGCACTAGTGACTTAATGAACATTGTGAAACTCAGCATATAAACTGAATCACTTAGTTGACACTGTATAGCTCGGTCAACACTAGATTCATGTTGCTAAAGCTATGAATTTGGTAAGCACTAGAAAACTCAATTTGTATTGAGAAACTCAGTTTGCACTGAAAACCTCAGTTTACAATGATAATCACCAACTTGGTAGATACTACTCAGTGCAAACTGAATATTGCTCCTAGAAGTTGGTAGCAACTATAGAACTCAGTATAGCTTGAATTACTTGGTTAACACTACTAACTATACTATAATCTTGGTAGCTACTAACCATTTGATTAAGTGGTTGTGTCACTAATAAATAAGCTTGACTGTAATGTCAACAACTAGTTGCATTGGTGGTTTTCCCAAATTGGATTTCCATGTTAAACCCTAGTGTTTCTTGTGTTCATGTTATTTGTTTAATGCTTTATTTTTTTACAACTATGTTACTAAAGGTTAATGTCCATTAATATCTTAAGATTACTTTGTTAATTGAGTTAATATATATATTTAGTTCTAGCCAAGTAGAGCAAAGATTTGGCTACTAAGTGAGAAGTTTGTGTTGACATTTAAGGGACTTGGAATTGTTTTTGTGGTAACTAATTCACCCCTCCCATCTTAGTTAATCCTCTTACATTTCCAACAATTAGTATCAGATCTTTTGGTGCTTGTAGGAGAGGTTTCAAAGACCTAAGATAAATATCAGGATGTTTTATAGAAGATAGATTCCTAAGCTTAACGGAGACAACTTTTCAGCATGAAAGGAATTGATGAAGCTACATCTAGGAACCATTAGAGATACAAGTCTACACTTCTTGGAGAACTAGTATATGGCACCACCAAAGCCTTTAACTATGGATCAAATGGTGGATATAAAGAACCACAACACAATGATGATTGATATTACTTCCTCCCTCAACTATTCTAAATTTGATGAAGTCAAAGATCCTATTGTCCATGACATGTGGAACAAACTAGAAAATATCTATGGACGAGATGATAATGTGAAAAGAGCCAAAGCAGAAAAGTCTAAGAGGCTAGTTTGATCAGATGAAGATGAAAGAAGATGAAAAAATTGCAAAATACAATGAAAGAATCAAACCAAGTGTAAGTGCAATCAGATTTGTAGGAGGAAAAATAGATGATACAACAATAGTCAAGAAGCTATTATGAACTCTTCTTCTTATTTATGCAATTAGAGTTTCAACAATTCAAGAGATGAGATGTGATCCTAAAAATGATATAACTTTGGATGCACTAGTGGGAATATTGATAGCTTTTGAGTTGGATAACTTTGATAACTATATTCCTAACACTAACAACATGAAATTTGTATTCAAAGCCAAACTAACTCTTGGTAGAAAGGGAGGAAACTCTAAAGTTAAACAAGTTGATAGTAAAGAAGATGATGATTTTGAGGATGACCTTGAAGATATTGAAGCCCTTCTTACAAGAAAGTTACCAAAAGGTAAAGGTAAATATAAAGGTAAAATACCATTGATTTGTTTCTCCTGTGAAGAGGTTGGTCACATTGCTACAAGGTGTCCAAATAGAGAAAGCATAGATGATAGAAAATCCAATAAGTACAAGGGCGAGAAATATTTCAAGAGCTACAAAGCCTACAAAGAAAAAGGTAAGAAATCTTGTTGCATTGCTAATGATTCCAATAATGATGATGAAGATGAAATGGTATATATTGTTGTTAAGGATTAATCAAATAGTTAGGAAAATGAAAAGATGACACTTATTTCTCATGTTAGAAAAAATGACACATGGATAATAGATAGTGGTTGTTCTCATCACATGACTAGTGATAAAACTAATTTTGAACACTTGGAACATTATGATGGTAGAAGTTTTAGATTTTGAAATAATGAACCATGTTATGTGAAAGGAAAATGATGCATTGCATTAACTAATGGACTCAAATGTGACAATGCCTAGTGGGTTGAAGGGTTAAGACACAATCTTTTGAGTATGTCACAATTGAACACCATTGGATACAAGGTAGAATTCATGAATGGGAAAGTCAAGTTGTTGAACAAAAAAGGGAACCTATTTGGAACTATAAATCAAACCAAAGCTATTCTATTCTACCTAGATCTTACTGAAAGTTCATGCTTTTTGACACAAGTAGAGGAAAGTTGGCTATAACATAAGAGAATGTGTTATGTAAACTTTAATAATTTGGTTACCATAAGGAAGACCAAAAGAGTAAGAGGTATTCCAAATCTCAAGAAACCTAAAATGGCCTTGTTCAAATAATATCATACTGGAACAATGGGCAAAAAGTAGTTTCAAAAGAAAAAATTACTAAATAGAAGAAGTTTTGGAACTAGTTGATATAGATATTTGTGGACCAATGGGTACAAAGAGCTACAATGCAGACAAATATTTCCTTTTTTATTGTTGATGATCATTCTAGGATGATGATAGTGATGTTCCCCAAAGGCAAATCCGAATCTTTTCAAAAATTTAAGTGGTATTTGGCTAGAGTTGAAAAAGAAATAAGAAAGAATGTAAAATGTCTAAGGTCAGACAAAGGAGGTGAATTCATCTCTAATGAATTCAATGAGTTCTACAATGAAAGAGGGATCAAAAGACAAGTGTCTACACCTGGTACACCTTAGCAAAATGGCATAGTAGAAAGAAGAAATAGATTCATCATGGATTGTGCAAGAACACTGATAATAGAGAAAAATGTTGCAATCAAATACTGGAAATAATCAATCAACACAATAGTTCATAACCTGAACCAAGTTCAACTGAAGAAAGATAAAAATCAAACACCTTATGAATTATGGTATGGTTATAAACCCAAGGTCTCCTATTTCAAAGTATTTGGAAGCAAATGTTATATCTTAAAAGAAACAAGGAAAGGAAATTTTGCTGCAAAAAGTGATGAAGGAATATTGCTAGGCTACTCCAACAAGAGTAAAGCATATAAATGTTTGAATCTTGCTACTCACAAGGTTATAGAAAGTGTGCATGTGAAAATTGATGAGTTTGAAGAAAAGAGTGAAGAACAAAGCAACAAAGAACCTGAAGGTTATAGAAACTTTATTTACTATTAGCATAAGAATTTACTTAAGATACAAGTAAATGTAGTCAGGCGGTAGTAGACTATACCATCCAAGTCTATAGTACAAAACCAATTTGCAGCCAGTGCAACTTGAGCAACAGAAAGCTAAAACCAAGCAATAGATAGAGGGACCCTAGACATAGATAGAGGGAACTGAGTCTCGATCAATTTAACCCAAGAAAACATTAGAAATTCATAGATTCATTGGACATGGTGAATCAAGTGAAACAAGTTCAGAATCTAGAAGGAAGGAACTTCTATTTGCTAAATATGATAGAAGGCATCATGCACCTGAACAAATAATTAGAGATCATATAGAGGGCATACTGACAAGGAACAAACTAAAAGGTACATGTAACCTTAGCAAATTTGAGCTTAGAACTATAAAAGATACTTTGAATAATGAAAGTTGGATAGAGGCAATGAATGAAGAAATTGAGCAAATTAAAAGGAACAATACTTGGACTCTTGTTCCTAGACCCAAGGACAAAAAAATTGGTACAAAGTGGGTTTTTAGAATAAATTGAATGAAAAATTTGAAGTATCAAGAAATAAGAAAATGTAAGTATGTAAAGGATATGATCAAGAAGAAGGTATATATTATGGAAAAACTTTTTCTCTTGTTGCTAGACTTGAAGGAGTAAGAACACTACTTGCATATGTTTCACATAAAGGATTCACAGTGTATCAAATGGATGTAAAATTAACTTTCTTGAATGGAATTCTAGAGAAAGAAGTCTACATTGATTAGCTTGAAGGTTTCACTAATTCAAATAAAAGGGACATGGTCTAAAACAAGCTCCTAGAGTATGGTATAAAAGAATACATGGATACCTGGTAAGGATTGGTTTTCAAAGAACAAATGATAATAGTAGTATGTATATTAAAGAAGGACCACAAAATAAGATATTGTTAGTAGAAATATGTGTGGATGATATTTATTTATAGGACATGATGACTTATGTAAATCATTCTTTGAAGAAATGAGGAAAGAATTTGAAATGTCAATATTTGGAGAGATAAAATTCTTTGTTGGTTTACAAGTTCATCAAATGAAGGATGGCATCTACATTTCTTAGTCAAAGTACATCAAGGAAATATTGAAGACCTTTGGAATAGAAGATTCCAAACTAGTTGGAACACCTATGTCAGCTAGACACAAACTTTCTAAGAATGATGATTCAAAGGAGGTAAATTAGACTACCTATATATCCATGATTGAAAACTTCAATGTGTAGTACAAACAAGGCCTGATATTGCATTAGCAGTTGGTATAGTTGCAAGGTTTTTTGTAAATCCTAGAGAAAATCATATGATGGCAGTCAAAACAATTATGAGATATAGAAAAGGCAATAAAGACTATGGTTTATGGTACAAGAAAGGAGGAAACTTTGAGTTGAAATCCTTTATTGATGTAGATTGGACTGGAAGCATTGATGATAGGAAAAACTCCAATGGAGGAGCATTATTTCTTGGAAAGAGGTTAGTATCATGGACAAGCAAGAAGTAGAATTACATCTCTCAGTCTACAATAGAGGCAAAATATGTATTTGGAATAGTTAATTGTTCCAACATAATTCCGATCAAGCAACTATTGTCTAGATTGAAGAAAGAAATCAAGGAACTAGTGGTTATCTATTATGATAATATGAGTGTAATTGACATATCCAAGAGTCCAATGATGCATACTAAGACAAAACACATTGCAATCAAGTATCACTTTATGAGGGAATTAGTTCAAGACAAAGAGGTAAGATTGGAATATGTGAACACCAAGGAGCAAGTTGTAGACATATTACCTAAGGATGCATTTTTGTATCTAAGAGGTAAGCTGGGGGTCATTCCCCTACCTAATTCTCACTAGAGTACAGATTAGTGATGCATCAACAGAGCTTCACTGATAAACTATCAAGTTGATGCAAGGATTTTAGAGCACACTGCATATGAATCAATACATCAGGTACATTAATTATATAAAGTCTTTGGTATTTGATGTCAAATAGTGAGAGATTAATGCTCTAAGAGGGAGAATCTCATAAATGTCAAAGAAAAGAATCAGAGAAAGAGATTTGTATAAGAGTAAGAGGGAGAGTCTGAAGACAAGATGGCAAAGGGAGAATCTCAAAGGGAGTTCTCATGGGTGAAGAATCAAAATGAAACTAAGAATATTATAAAATGTCTACTTGTCATTTTGTTGCTCTAAATTTTCTTTGCATAATGACATGTTGCGTTGCCATCAATGCCAAAGAGGGAGATTATTGAAAATAATTATTTAATTGTATATTGTCATTGATACATTACACAAATGTCACACTCTAACCAAGCTTAGTTAGGTGCTAGAGAAGACTCTAACATCAACCAAGCATATTTTAGTGCAAACCAAGTTCAATTGGTCAACAAAGGAAGTTAGTTTAAACTGAGTTAGGTTGATCAATGTAGGGATTTAGTATTAATCAAGTTAAGTCTGAGTTAGGTCAGTTATCAAATAAATTTTTGTATTAACCAAATGTTTAATCCAATATTAGTTGACTAACAACAAATTACTTTTGTTAATTAAATGGTTAATACAAGTTGACTAAGTGGATGTTAAATGTTTATTTGAAAGGGTATTCAAGCCAACTTGAATTTGGGTTTCATATATATGAAAGGTCAAGTCATGGATTGAAAAAAAGCTATTGGAAGAATGAGAAAGATGTGAAATAAGAATGATATCTGATTAAATATTGAACATCCAAGAAGCTACAAAGAATATTCTAATCAGAGAGGATCAAGAGGATAAACCAAAATAGAGAGTTGAATCTACAAAGTTAGTTGATTCACCAATCATATCAATCATTGTTACTCTCTAACAGTTGTAGTAGTGAAGAAATCTCTTAATAAAGTTGGCTTAACAATCATTTTGTAAATCCTCTAACAAGGTGGCATTTCTAGATTGAAGTGTTTGAAGACCTCTAACAAGGCCACTCCTAATAGGTTGATTTAGATCCTCTAATAGAGTCACACTTAACTGTGTTTTTTGTAACCTCTAACAAGTTTGGCTCCTAGTGAAAAGTTGTAACTAGTTGCATTGGTGGTTTTCCCAAATTGGGTTTCCATGTTAAATCTTGGTGTCTCCTATGTTCATATTATTTTCTTAATTCTTTATGTTTCTACAACTATGTTACTAAAGGTTAATGCATGTTAATATCTTAAGACTTCTTTGTTAATTGAGTTACAATGGATATTTAGTTCTAACCAAGTAGAGCAAGCATCTGGTTACTAAGTCAGAAGTTTTTATTGACATCTAAGGGACTTGGAATTATTTTTGTTGTAACTGATTCACCCCTCCCCTCTTAGTTACTCCTCTTACATTTCCAACAGACCTAACTTCCAAAGAAAAAGAGATCTTTGAGTGAATACTCAATCATCAACATGTCAATCATAAAGATAGAGAAGACAAACTCATTTGAGGAGCTTCAAAAGGTGGGCTATACAGTGTGAAGAAAGGATACAACCTCATAATCAACTCTTGAAGATGGGAAAATGTTAGCATGCCTCTTAAACTATGTTGGTATCCAACCTACTTGCTAAAGATAAGAATCTTCTTATGGGCTACAAATCAAAAGAGAATTTAACAATCGATAGGTTTAGGAAGATGAGGTTTGAAGGTCCCTCAAGATGCAATTTGGTTAAAGAAAATATTGAGATAGCATATCATCTACTTTTCCAATGCTCTTATTCTAAGGAATGTTGGTATTGGCTCTATCGAAAGTTAAACTTGACCTCTCCCCTTTTTGGGGATCTTGAAAGGCATCTTATTGGTTGGCCCAATGGTAGAAATTTTAAAATATATAATAAACTATAGAAAATACCTCCTACCATCCTTATGTGGAAAATTTGGAAAGAAAGGAATAGGCATATATTTTGTGATGCAAAACTTAGCATCTCTTCTTTTCTCAATAAAGTAGAAGCAAGCATAATAGAAGTCATGAATAATTATTTAAGAAGATCACTTAAAGAAGGGACCTTTATTAAATGGGATGAAGAAATGAAAATGAATTGGGTCAATTGGGTCAACCTAATAAATCCACCATTAGTTTATGATAAGAAAATTCATAAAGCAAGGAAAGAATGCATATGGGAACTGCCTCCAATGGGATAGATAAAACTAAACTTTGGTGGAGCATCATGAGGAAACCTGGGGAAAGCATGCATAAGTTTTATTATTCATTCTAATTTTGGAAACTAGATTATCAAAAAAGCTAAACCACTGGGCATATCAACAAACAATACAGTAGAATTAGAAGCTCTTTGGGAAGGGCTTTGCCCAAGTTTACAATTAGGTATAAAGAGATTAATTGTCGAAGGGGATTCCTAGATTATTTTGAATTCTTTAAGAAAAAGGAATAGTCCAAATTGGATTATAAATTAAAACCTTGAGAATGTACTAAATCTTATAACTGAGTTTGAGGAAACAAGGTTAGTGCATATATATAGAGAAGGAAATACAAAAGTAGACCTTCTAGCAAACAAGGGAGTGGAAGGAGAGGATATTATTCTTTGAGCAACTGAGAATCTTCTATGATTTGAGCATTTATTCTTAATTGATCCCTTAGACTATGAATTTGGTTGTTACTAACATTCTCCTTTGATTTTATCATCCTTTAGTTAAACTTTCAATAAAACCTTATCTTTTAATCTTCAACTAAGTAAGTAAAAGTATCTTTTATAATTCTATTTATCATTCAAAATTTAGGATAATTAGTGAAACTAAACATAATGAATGCTTTTTAATAGTTAGTAATTATGATTTATACTTGTCATGAGCTTCCTTAGCTTATGTAATTTCCATCATTTTAGAACTTTTTGGGTCATTTGCAAAGGTCTTGTCCTCTATAATTAGGGTCTATATATTTACTCCTTTTATTCACACCTGTCACTCTCATTTGTTCCTTCTACTAGGTGTTTGTTTTTGGTGATTCATGGTCTATCATGGAGTCTTCTATCTCCTTGTTTCATGTTATGGAGGTTCACACAATGGCTTTTAGGGGGGCTATCAAACTAGAGAGATGGAATATGATTTTGAATCTAGTTGATGATATGACTAGGGTAGTTATGAGCAAGGTTCTAAATGAGAATACTTTTAATTATAATTATACTTGGCACACCAATAGCTATATTATAGGTTCTTTCATAGCATGTCTAGTTAGGGCCCATGTTGGCTAGTGGGAGATAATTTGCTTATGTCATAATATATTCGATTCCATCTAGTTAGAGGGTCTAGAGAATGCGGTCCTCAGTATTAATCAACACATGAAATTCCACTTGTAGAAGTTTATATGTCAAACCCTCTAGGAAGCTTTGGGTAAGCTAACATTCCTAGGTGCCCAATTTTATATATTAGGAATAACATTTGAATTTTATAGGGAATGACCTAAGATGGAGACTAGTATCAACTTTTTGCTTAAGTGAAGGAGATTATGTTAGACAAGAATAAGGATTGGCTTCTACAATATTTGTGTATTTTTTATGCCTACATTGGATTGGGGGTGGAATTTAATGACCCAAACAAATTGGTATTTTCCCTTCCAAATTTTTATAAATTGAGCAAGGAAAAAATGGATTATGTCTTAGCCTTGGGTTCCATGGTAGCAGATTTGGAGGAAAGGGTTGATCTTATCATGGTTTATTGGAAGGAAGAGGAGGATTCTTAATTTTGAGACCCTATATCCTTCTTTTTTCATCTTGGTTTATTTTGGTTTGTTCCTTTCCCTTGTTTTGCTAGGATCCTTAGCTAGGTTTTCGTGTCCTCTTCTCTTTTGGTCATTTTGTCTGAATCTGTCTTTGGTCCATGTTTTGTCTTGTCCTCATTTTCCTTGACATAATTGGGTGATCTTTTGTTTTCCTTCATTTCTACATATTTTTGCTCTATTCATAATAGGTTTCTCTGTCATTTGTAATTTCCTACGTTTAGTGGGTATGGATCTCCAACACTTTCTTTATCAAATTATAAGGATCATAAGTGGCAAATAATGTAAGGATATATTTCTAGTTTGAGGGGTCTTGCTCATTATCCCGTGAATATGTTATGTCCAAATCTTTATAATTTGGTCATGCTTAGTACATTATGGATTACTTGTACATTATCAGACTATCAATATATATAATTTTCTAGATATGGTGTGATTCTTATCTCTTTTTATAGTGTTCTTTTATCTAACCAATTTAGTTTTAATTTAACTAGTATGTTTTTCATAGATATAGTATCTATTAAATGTCTCTCATTAGTTTGGTTTGGACTAAAAATATTGAGGGATAACTTTCAAATTATGAGTATTATAAGCTTTATGTTACTAAACCTATGGAAAATTGTTAAAATGACAAAGGGAGGTACTCTTTTTTTCCTTTTAAAGATGATTGGTTAAACAAAACATTTGAGAACTCAAATCTTGGTTATTAACAATTTTTTATGACTAATCCTAATTGAGGTTATAAAATAGTAGGAATCACACTGGGAGGCTATTTAGGGATAAATAGTCATACTTGATCACAGAGGGCATGATTATCAAGGTTAATTAATTAAGACTTTCATCATGGAAAATCTAGACCTTAATTCATTGAGTTTTTAGAATTTAATCAAAGGAGGTAAAGGACATATTCAATGTGTCCTTTTACTTAGACTATAATATCTGCTTCCTTCCAACCAGAGCTCAGTCTTCTAATAGTGATGTTGAAATAGGGAAAATTAGCTTTGGAATCACCCCTCGAATCTGGGTCAGTAGTCTTTATTCATTTCCTTGTTTTTATAATCGTATTCCCACCTAAGAATATGCAAATTAGTCTTAAGCTAGTGGTACAACTTTAAGCCTTATTGAGAAGAGTATGGTGAGTTTTATCCATAGTCTAGAATAGATTCTAAAGAAATTTTAGAGCTCTTCTACAAAATACATTCATAAATTGGAAAATGGTAAATCATTTTAAATTCAAGGAAACCCTCCTTAAATTTGATATTCTAAAATAATAACACCATTTTAGAGGTATGTATTTTAAACATTCAACCATAATGTAGTTTGTGTCTATCCACATTTGTCTCTTATTCATGTGCCATAACTCTAATCAAAAGATGTCTAAGAAGAACATTCAATGATCAAGTATTTTGGTTATTCAAATATCAAATTTTCCTTAAGTGATATTAGAATACATATTGGATTTTGAGGACTAACATTTAAAGATGAGTATTAAGTGTTTTTAAGTTGCATAAAACCAAAATGGAACCTCATATCAAGAATATCAAACTTGTAATCGATATGGAAAGAGGCTTTACACACAACTTCATTTTGGTACTTTGCATCTTATCTGCATATAACACAATGTGGTTATGTGCATATGTCACTTGTTATCATAAGAATGACAACAATTATCATCTTGAACTATACATATATTTGCATTATACACATTATGCAACTGAAATTCATCAAAGAAGAGCTTTTGAAGCATTTGATTTGGCAATTTCATACTCCAATTTAGTGAGTCTAACAATCCAAATTAGTTTTCGCATTAACATAATCAATGCAAATGATCATTTTTGTCAACATAGTTTAGGCAATTTAGAAGAGATGTTATGTCCCTTCTTTCATCATGGAAATGATCATTCTTAGCCTTTTATGTAAATATTATATTTTGATATTGAATAGTATAATGTATAAAACTTAACTCTAGCAAAAGAAAAACTATGTTCTTTTGAAAGTAAACTTCACTCATTACACACAATAGAACTAACTATCTAAGGTGCATAAATGAAAACACACATGTAAAACTGTACAAGAACAAATAAATATATATTGACTTTTCAATATTGAAAATGAAGAGTAAAGACAACAAAGAACCTGGAATTAAAATTTGAGTCTTGGGCAAGTACTCTAATGTGTTGTATGAATGTCTACATGTAGTGCTCATGTATTGCACAAATTGTGAATAGAATGACAACTAAAAAATGTGAAAAACAAACTTTATGACTTATCTAATTTGCAAGACCCATAAACAAAAAAAATCAAAAAAGACAAGACAATAAAAATATACATAAATAAAATAAATAGAAACATGCAAAGTGATTCAAATTTAAGAGAAATACATAATGAACAAAACATGCAAACCTTTGTGCATTTGAAGACTCTTGAGATGCATGCATGCATAAAGAAAAGAAAAAGTGTTTGGGGGATTTTAGGGATTTTCCCTCATTCAAATCCCTATTTAGGTGTTTTCACATCCGTACTAGCCACTATTGGTAGATAAGAAGAGAACAAAGATGTGATAATCCCAAGGTGCTTAGAGATACACAATAAAAAGAGCAATGTTGCCTTCATTTATTAAAAATGCAAATAAAGTGAGTTGTGAGAGTGTTTTGACAATTTGAGTTGTTTTTACTAACCTTAAGGGTGACCAATGAGAAATGCTTAAAATAAACCTTACATAGACATGTACGTACACATAGACATATAGGAACATGAACATGAACATGAATAGGAACACGAACATGAACACAGACATGAACATGAACACAAACATGAACATGAATACATACATGAACACAAACACAAACACAAACATGAACATGAACACAAATAGAAACATGAACACGAACACGAACACAAACACAAACACGAACACAAACACAAACACAAACACATACATGAACACATACATGAGCACAAACATGAACACAAACATGAACACAAACACGAATATGAATACGAACATGAACACGAACATGAACATGAACATGAACACAAACGAGAACAAGAACACGAACACGAACATGAACATAGACACAAACATGAACACAAATACAAACACATACATGTATACACAAAAACACACGTGCAACCATCCATGCCAGGAGCTTATGTCCAAATAATTTATAGTAAAAGTGATGAAGGACGATGAAATCATAGTGATAATAGAAAGGTGACACAAAAGGTGACCACTAAATAGAAACCTAAGCACCTTGAGAAGGAAAAAGATTGATGTAAGGGTTGAACACACCCACAAAAGTACTTGATAATGGACACTAAAGTGGATAGAAATCATGAAGCTTTATAATTTATAAAAATACAATTAGAGATAGTGTTACACTAATCTTACGTTATATGAATGTATTATGAGTTTTCACTTTTGTAACTTTCATTATATATTTTAAATAAATGATACAATTTTGGTAATTCAAACCACATAGGTAAGTTATGAACTAATTACATACTCAGACTATATAGATTTAGCATGATGTGCTTCAATAATTGTAACTTAATGAAAATACCATGAAAATGCATTTAGGACATAAAGAAAAGGCATGGGGAATTTACATATAGAGAAAAGAGATGAAAGGGAAATTAGAAGTTTGTTTCTACTCACCATGTAACAATTGATTATAAATAATATTTACACAAAATTGAGTTAAATAAATTGATAAATTGTCAAATAAATGTTTCATTATGAAGACATGAAATTATTTTTATTTTAGATTAATATGTATAAAATAATAAATTCATTATAATCTTCTATGAGATTATTTTGCATGCAAATATTTTAAATATCATTCTTTAAAGAAAAGGTTAGAGTAATCTTTTGGTTGAGACGTTATCTTTAAAAAAAGGCTAAAGATTTTTATAAACAAGAGTAACGATCATAGTTTTCCATTCAAATATTTTAATTGTTAATCTTTAAACAAAATACTAAAAGATATTTTAAAGAATGCTAAAGATTTTTAGAAACAAGAGTAAGGATCATAGTTTTCCATGCAAATTTTTATATGCAAATTTAAACAAAGGGTTAAAATAATATCTTAAAAAATGCTAAAGATTTTTAGGAACAAGAGTATTAATCATTCATTTCTAAATTAATTAGTTTTATTATTTAAAAAAATTTGATAATAGTGTTTTTCTATGTAATTTTTTGAGATGGTAATAAATTTAATACAAAATAAATACCATTTTTTTATAGGTAACATTTTTTATTTTCATTGATAATAAAGAGGGAAATTACATCAAGAAGCTAAATGAAAACATTGGCCAAAAGCATTACAGACATACCCCATCCCTACCCCACAAGCATTTATATCTATAAAACATTAAAAGGGCATTAATACCCTACCAAAATACTAAAGCAACCCAACCCACAAAAGATTACAAAAAAGAACATTTATCTACGCAAGGCAATGCCACCATCCACCTGTGATTAGTTTTTAATCCACAAAGTTTCCTCCTCCCTCATTAAGTTGGGTATGGTCTAGTCATCCTGCATTGACCTTGGTGTGTCGAGTGGATGGGTTTCATGGCTCTGCTTACTGCCCATATCACTTGTGCCCACCTCTTCAACCATGGAGATATCCAACCATATTCCATGCACTATGGATTTGCCAAAATTCTTCTGCACATTCTTCTCAATCTAGTG
Source organism: Cupressus sempervirens (assembly GCA_028749045.1). NCBI lineage: Eukaryota > Viridiplantae > Streptophyta > Pinopsida > Cupressales > Cupressaceae > Cupressus > Cupressus sempervirens. Next base: position 98,814,881 of record CM053788.1, read on the forward strand.
TCACAACAACTATCTTGGAGCTGTCACACTCTTGCTTGGTGTTTCCTTCATAAATCCCTGCTCTCCTCTTGTGATATCCAAATCTTCTCCTACATGAAATTCATAACCTTCTTCTAGCCTTTCTCTATCTGCAAAATATGTATGTCTTATGGATTTGCTGATGACCAAACCACCAGGGGTTGAACTGAAGTATCCCCTCCCTTGATTAGTCTCCATGGCTCTTGACCCATCTCCAGCCCCTTACCCAAAATGACTCTGTTCACAATTTCGGCCAGCCCCTGCAACTATTGTGGGTTGACACATGCCACCACGACCCTTCAAACCTCCTCCTTGGTCTCCCCCACAATCAACACCAGTGCAACTAAGAGTGAGACCACATCCAGGTTGGAGCATCTCCTCTAGTAGGAGTCCAAATACTCCACTCCATACATTTGTTGAATGATTTCCAGGAACTTCGCCTCATCAAACATGAAGATGTTCTTCAGATGCCTAGCCATGATCTTTCCTTCATATGCTTGTGTCTGATTATCCAACTCAAGCACAAAATTGGCTTCAATTTCCTCCTTGTTGCAGAAAACCCTGTAAAGTGCCCTTCCTTTTCTCCTTGAAAACACATGCTTCTAACAATCTAAAAGCCTTTGCAATGAAGGGTGTCAATAAATAATTGCAAAATTTTGTCGCACGTGAGGGATTGATATTCCTTGAGTGTTGTTAGGAGTATTGATTCACAACTGTGTTGTACTCCCTTGATTAATCAACAACAATGCTTATTTTTCCTATTCATTTTGCTTTCCAATCTTTATTCCAAATTAAGAAGTCCAAGGTGTTCAAATATTTCATTCTGAATTCCCAAAGTTGAATTTGCACCCATATTCGCCAGCTTTCCTGCCACCTTATTGGCTTCTCTGTAGACATGGGAAACCTTAAAATCCTTAAACTCCATTAACAGGATCCTAATCTACTTAATGTGTTTGTTAAGATGCCATGCTTCAAGCTTTCCTTTCTTTATTCTATTAGTGATTATCTCTGAGCCACCTTCAAAGTGCACTCTATGGATACCCAATTTGACCCCTAAGACTAAAGCCTCTTTAGTGGCTATACATTATGCCTTGTTATTCATTCCATCCTTTAGTCTTTTGGCCCCAAAAACAAGAATATTGCCCTGATGATCTCTTGCTATACAACCACAGCTAGAGGCCCCTAGATTACCCCGAGTAGCCCCATCAAAGTTAATTTTCACCCATCCTTCTTTTGGTGGTTGCCAAAATACCTTCTCCCTTTTCTGATTAGGATTAACCCTTAAGAGTCCATAAACAAGCTAAAATTTGATAGTTGGGAAGCTTTCTTGAATTTGGGAGTCTTGCCTTCTGAATGTTGCATTCTAAAATCTTGTTGAGGATGATGCAGGTGATATTAATTCTATAGTGGCACACTCTAGACATAGCCTAATGTGCAACCATTCATCCTCCTTATCCTAGAAGATTCTCTTGTTCCTCTCTTTCCAAAACTCCCAAGTGTGATTTTCGTTATTACCCTTTATGTTGATGCAAAGACATGTTTGTTTTTCTTAGCTAGCCATGCTTTTCAACCAACCCTTCAGTGTTTCTATTAGTAAACTAGCCCACCCAAGTTTTGTTTCGATCATTCTCCATGCCTCTTGAGAGAAATCATAGTGGAGTAGCAAATGGTCTAAGTTTTCTTTTGCCCGCTAGCATAGAGAGCATCTAAAAAGCCCTTGAAAGCCCATCTTTTTCAACCTTTCCCTAGTTAAAATTTTACCATTGCCTACAAGCCAAGTGAATGCGCCAACCTTAGGTAGACATGTACTATCCTAGCAAAGGTTCTATTCCCATAAAACTTTATTATAAGTACCCTTCAGGAGTTGATAGCCAATCTTGACTGTATAGTTGCCACTTTTGGATCCGCTCCAAATTAACTGATTCCTATTATCAAAAGACACTAACATCCATTCCTTTAGAATCTGATGCATCCTTTCCTTATTTTTAGCACTCACATTTAGTGTAGACATCTCCCTCCATTTTCCTAAAGTGCCCCTACCAAAATCCTCCTCTTCAATATAATCTCTAACTTTGGATCCCCACTACTACTGTGTTGCTACAATAAGGTGTTCAAAGGCTCCTGATTTATCCAACTGTTGACCCCCATATCACAAGTCTCTCCAAAAGTCTACCTTTGCTTCATCCCCAACCTTCCAGGTCAAGTGAGTAGAAATTGAGTGCTTACATCTCATCATATAATTCTAGATTGAAGATCCCCATGGAGGGTTAGCCATAGTCAAAATACTTTCATACTCCATGTTGTCTAAATATTTGGCTATAATAATCTTAACCCATATTTGGTTCCCTGCATTGAACACCTACCATACTAATTTGGCACCAATGGCCACATTTTAAAGCATCCAATCCCGAATCCTAGTGCCTCCCCCTCCTCTTAGTCTGCACATTTGACCAAGCCATAAGGGATATCTTATCTCCCTCTTGCAAACCATTCCATAGGAACTTGGACATGCTTCATTAGATTATTTGAATTTCTTTCTTTGGAATTTTGAAGCATGCCATAGAGTAAATTGACATTGCTGATATAATTTCTCAGAGCATTGTAATCCTGCCTAAATGTAAGCCATTGGCCTTTCTATTAGTCCATCCTCTTCTTGTAGTCCTCCACCAAATTCTTCTAAATGGGACCTCTCCCTACACCCCTAACTAGTGGTGTGCTAAGAACTCTATTTGGGAGTTTTCCAATTCTTACCCTAAAAGATCCTGCAATAATTCTTTGTGTTGAAAAAGTATATTTCAGACTTATCCCAGTTGATTGACTACCCTGAAGTCAAATTGTAATCATCCAAAACCTACTTCATTATTTTTGCCTTAGCCATTGAAGCCTCCCCAAAGAGGCATGTGTCATCCGCAAATTGAGAGTGAGTGGAAGCTTCAATCCCATTTGCAATTAGAATGCCTTTCTAGGATCCCAAATCACACTTACTTGAAATTGATCTGCCTAAGACCTCGACCAAAATGATGAACACAAGTGACGAAATGGGTCTCCCTACCCGATTCCTTTGCTATTACTAAATAAATACCATTTCTTATTCTATTTTTAAATAAGTTAAAAAAATATTTTATTTTAATTGAAAAATAATTATAATTTAATAATAATTTTAAATAAATAATGGTCAAACTTTTTAATAGTTTCCTATTGATAAACATAAAAGAAAGGGATTTTTAAAAAAAAATCTTTAATGGATAAACACTTTTTTTTACTTAACTTTTTTTTTTCAAAACTACATGCAAATTATCTTTTCAATATTTTTTTAATAGAACATACATTATTTCCTTAAGAGTTCTCTTTGGTTAACAAAATCATTTTACTACAAATTATCAATAAATTTTTTTTTTATGCAGATTTACATGATAATTTGGTAAAACAAAACTCCTATCGGCTCACTCATTGTTGTAAGCACAATGTTAGTTTACATATGGAAAAAAGAGATGGAAGAGAAATTAGAAGTTTTTTTGCTACTCACCAACTATATAAGTGAAGAACACTAGTAGTTAAGCAAGTCACGCACTCCTTTTATGTACTCATATTAATTTTAAAGAGCTAATAATGATAGTTAAAACCTCTTTAAAAATTTCACATATATGATCAGTTACTTTTAAAACTTTTGTAATTTATAATTAACCTATTTATACATGACATTTGTCTATACAACATTCAATGCACTTTTACTTTTTAATCTGTTTGTCCAATTAGAACACTTTATTATTCAATTACTTTTTGAACTATGAAGTTCTCATATTTATTGTATTTAAAATAATTCAATACTATATATTTATTGACAATTTGAGTGGTTGTTTTGTGCTATAGTAGGGAGTGCAACTTTTTCCTTTATTTGTTTGTCCAATCAAAACAATTTTTTATTTTTATCAGTAAGTCCAATCAAAACAATTTATTATTCAATTCCTTTTTATGATTATAAAGTTTTCATCTATATTATATTTGAAATAATTCATTAAAATATATTTATTGATTGTGTTTTGTAGGGCTTTTAATTTTTTATACACAAAATGCAACAAATTATTTTAATTATGATTGCATAAAATTCATATATTTTTTTCTATCATTATTGATTGTTGGTTTGTAGGGTTTTTAATTTTTATACACAAAATGCAAAAAAATATATTTTAGAATTACTATTGCATAAAATTCATATTATTTTCAAATTACTTTAGAGACTATATACATTTTACTATTCCATAAAATTCATATTATTTTATTCTATCAAACAAGAATTAGACGCTTTGCATCCTTATATAAAAAAAGATACTTTTTAAACAAGAGACGCAATGCATCAAAGTTCCTGCCAATAATTGGAAAAGAAGGAAAATGGAGATTTATAGGTAGAAATGAAGGATATGAAGATAGAGCTAAAAAAAAGAGAATGATATGTTATTATATGGACAATTAAATGTAGAATGATAGAGAGAATTGAAGGGAATTTAAATAATAATAATTATTATATTATTTTAAGAAATATATAAATAACAATAGAAATTATATTATATGAATGAACTAGTGATTTCTACCAATTTAGTTATAAGTTGAAATATTTGATTTAAAAAATAAATTATTGATTACTTAATTCAAACTACTAAAATATCGATTTAGTTTGAGGGATAGTATTAGTTTTACAATTTGTAAAATGGTATAAAAATTAAAATAAGATCGTAAAATAGTAGCTAGTAAAATATAGTGTAAACTTTTTAAAAAAAAAAAATTTACAAATGACAAAAATAAACATCAATGTAAAATTAATTAATATGTTTAAAATAAGAAATATAAAACATTTAACTCTATGTTTAGAAAAATAGATAGTGATTATTAATATTGATTAGACATTCATTTGTGAGGTGGAAGATTTAAAAAAAAATGTTCTTTTTGAAAAGTTAATCCACTTGTCACAAATGTGAAAAATGTAAAGTTGTAATTAATGCATGATAGTCTTGTTAGAAAATATTTGTATTTTCTTACAAATGACAAAAATAAACATCAATGTAAAACTTGAAAAGTTAAACCACTTGTAACAAATGTGGAAAAGATAAAGTTGTAATTTATACATTCATTAATTCATTATTAATTCATGATAGACTTGTTAGAAAATATTTGTATTTTTGTTAGAGAAAATTGAATTTTCTCCCTACCAAAAATAGTATGGTCCAATAGAATGAATGAAAAAATGTGATTTATAAAATAATAATAAATTAGAAAAATATAAACATTTGAAATTTCTTTTAATCTTTTAAATCCATGAGTTGATTGGTCAATTAAATTGAATGATTCCAATACTTTCCTTGCCAAAGGTAGGAACTAACAAGAAACTGTGTCAAAGTTCCTGCCAATAATTGGAAAAGAAGGAAAATAAACATTTATAGATAGAAAAGAAGGATATGAAGAGAGAGATAAAAGAGAGAGAGAGAGAGAGAGAGAGAGAGAGAGAGAGAGAGAGAGAGAGAGAGAGAGAGAGATTATTTTAAGAAATATATAAATAACAATAAAAATTATATTGTATAAATGAACCACTCGTTTCTACCAATTTAATTATAAGTTGAAATATTTAATTTAAAAAATAAATTGTTGATTACTTAATTCAAACTACCAAAATATATATAGTAAGTTTGAGGGGTAGTATTAGTTTTACAATTTGTAAAATGGTATTAAAAAAGAGAGAGCAAAATTGTAAAATAGTAGTTAGTAAAACATAGTGTAAACTTAAATAAATAACATTTTACAATTGTCAAAAACAAGCATCAATGTAAAACTAATAATAAATATATTTAAAATAAGAAATAAGAAATATTTAATTCTATATTTGAACTTGGTAAGCAAAATAGATTGTGATAATTAATATTGATTAGAGATTTGTGTATGTCGAATGTGGGCCTCACATCCTCACATACACTTCAACATGGTAATTATCTGAAAGATCATCTTGGAATGAATATGAGATTATTCATCCAATTAAATCCAGCAGTGTGATCTATTGCCTTCTAACTAGAAAGAGTATGTCTTTGCTCTCAAAATGAGAAGCGGGCAACCAAATCTCTAGAACGAAAGATTTTAAGCTATATAAGATATGAAAGATTAATCTAGATGAGAATGCATGGTTAAGCTAAGAAATAAAGAAACATATTATGTTAAATGAATGCATTTTAAGCTAATATGAGATTGCAATGTAAGAATTTAAGCTAAGAATGCAAGAGCAAATTGACTAGATATTTTAGCATAAGTTCGATGCAAATTTCAATTTTCTAACCTCTGTAATGAGTAATGGAGAGCTTCTTATATAGAATCCAAGAGGTGATCGACAATCGAGATTAATCAAAATGGATGATCAAGATTGAAGAGAAGAGCCAGTCATAAAGAAAACTTCCTCATGAAAAGGGAGTTAACTAGATGCCTTTTGAGTGATTAAAAGAGTTAATTGGTTCCTTTTTGAGTGATAAAAGGAGTTAATTGATTCCTTTTTGAGTGATAAAAGGAGTTAATCCCTTTTCGAGAATATTTAATTTAATAAAATAGAACATGACTTCATAAATGAATAACTTTAATTAATTGAATAATTAAATTCAATAATTAAAAAGAGGAGATATCTTATTAAATTAAATGTATTTAATTCCTTTATACATTAGCTAAAGAGCTCATTTTAATTTAATTAAAGTAGAACACTTATAATTAAAGTAAATTAAATCAATAGGTTTATGTAGCTAATTTGAGTCAATACTTAAGAATTAAATAAATAGTGTGATTAATGCAGATTAGGGTTTTTTGCATTTGACACCTAGGTTAAGTAGCAATTATCAAAATTAGAACTGCCTAGTAAAATAGGACTTAGAATGATTGAATAAACCAAAGTTGGTCAATTTGGCAATGTGCCAATTTTGAGGTATTACATTTGCTCCTCTTTGAATGAATGTGCGAGCAACACATTTGATTCAAAAAAATCAAAAGTATGAAGCATAAATCAAGAAATGAGATTGGTTCCAAAATTGATAATACGGGGACCAATTGATAATTTTTTTTTAAGATTATCTTCAGAACAAATCTTAACCTTAGGGGATCTAGATAGAACACCTAGATACCGAGATCAATAAGCTTTTAAAGGTTATATCCAAAACAAAGCTTAACCTTAAGGGATCCAGATAGAAAACTTGGATACTGAGATTGATAATGTAAAGATTGTCAAATTTCATAGAATTGTTCCGAGAATGAGACTCAACTCTCAGGAGTCAGGATTTAGACTGTCTTGATACCTGTCCATTAAAAAATGACAAGATTAATCACAATTCATAGAATTATCCCCAAGATGAGGCTTAATCCTCAGCAAAAGTTAGGATTATCTCTAGATCAAAGCTTAATCCTTACTAAGAATTTGGAATTATCTCCAGAACAGAACTTAATTCCCCAAAGTCTAGATAGAACACCTAAATACTGGTCCATAAAACATAGTAAGATCCAATCATGAGTCATATAATCATTCTTAGAATGAGGTTTGATCCTTAAGTGTCAAGGTTTAGACTATCTTGATGCCTGTCCATCGAACTCTAACCAAAAATATTATAAGATGTGATAAGTTGATCAAAAGATGAGATAGATAATAAAGATGCCAAATAAAGGGGAGCGAGATGTCTTGAGTAATAAGATGCCCCAAGTAATAAGGACATAAGACTCAAATTAAATTGAAATTTAGATTCAATGATGTAATCATCCTATCCCATTGGGAGCAAAATCAAAAGATGACACACCAGAAATGTGATGTAGCACAGTATGTTAAAAGATATTGAAGAAATCTGAGGTTCAGAAGAACATAAAAGAGATCAAAATGATCACAAGAATATAGAAGAGATCAGAACGATCAGAAGAATATAAAAGAGATCAGAATGATTTGAAGAAATTTTTGAAATCGATTTGAAGTGATTTGGAGGTCCAAAGGACCAAGTTTGACCAAATTTAACGAGAGTTGACTTTTTAAAGAATTTTATTAGAAAATTTGAAGAAAATGTGATTTAAAAATATTCCAAGATTCACAAAGTATCAGAAAAATGGACTGCACAAGCGTTTGATCATGTCGCTCCCAAAATTTTAAAATGCAATTTTGAGTTGTTTAATTGCATCATAGTTTGAATTTGATCCCAAAAATGGGTGTAGAGTAGCCAAATTAGCTAAGAGGCTAATTAATCGATCATTTGTGTAGTCATGAAGAAACATGATACTTTGAAGAAGTTAACAATCCCTCATCACAAAATATGTAAGTGGACCTGTCATCAAACCATGTGTTTATGCAGTGCGACCCTATGTTAAATAAAACCTTAAAATAGATGCAACCCTAGGTCTAGTTACCAAACTTTGACAACTATCATCATTGAACATATAGTGAAACCCCATATCTCATACAATTCCCACTGACATTGCAATCATGGAAATATGAATAGGACATATGTTCTAGTTTTGTCATGATTAAATGTAAGCATTCGAGGCACAAGAAGCTAGAATGACTAGAACATTTGTCCCTTTTAATGTAGCAAGTTAACATAAGCATCAGAGCATAAACACTAGGATGACCAGAATGTTTGTTGTGTGCAGACACACCAAACATATGAGAGATCCTTCTTATGCTAAGTAATCAATAAGTATTCTATCCGCAATGACCATTGTGTCCGTAACCTGAGACCAAAGTTTGCCATATATACTCGCAGTGACCCATACGTTTGCTTAGCATAACGAGAATCATAATTTACTGTAGCATAAAGAGTTCACTTCAACAAGCAAGAAGAAGAACCAACCTCACTGATTTATCCATATAAAAAGAGTCAGGTACACACAAACATCCAATACGAGATATAGGCTCTTATAGTGGACACCCCTTTTATCTAGATGCTTCAGATCATTAGAACTAAACCAAAAACAAACAAAAAAGAAAAGATCATGCCCCCAATCCTTGCTTGTCTAGTCAAAAATGACATCATCGAGTTGCTCAAGACATGATAAAGTGAAAGAAAAACAAACAAAGAAAAGCTTAGCATATCCTAAACAAATTCATCTTTTTTAGTTCAATTTTTGTGTTATAGGATTGATGTCAAGTGTCATTGTTCAAAACATATATGAAAGAAATCTCTTCAGTAGGAGGATGACAATAGATAGACACAGTTAGAACAATTGGTGATTGAAGCAAGAGAGATCTTCCATGATAGGAATATTCTAAAGTGATACCAACTACAGTAGATAGACACAATTAGAACAACTGGTGACTGATGTGAGAGAGATGTTTCGTGAGAGGAATCTCTAAGTTGCACCACAAGGATTGCCCCCAAGTTATGACAACATTCAATCCATGGATACATGAGTGAAAGCAGTAGACTAAAGTAGGAAAGTGACTGTACATGAGCAAGAAAATGCACTGCGAGATATAGTAGTTGAACAAGACGTGCCTATTTACCAACTTTTCACCTTCTTGATAGAGATTCTTTTTTTTCTTTTTTTGCTACTATGATGTTTGTTTCCAAGTTTTCACTAATGACACTTTTTCTTGGTTTTCAATTTTTTTTGTATTTTTCTCTTTTTTATTTTTTAAAATATATTTTTAAATTTTTTTGGTATTATCAAGGCGCCTATTGTTAGGTTTTCACCAAGTTAATGATTTTTTTAGGACTTGTTGCAATTTTTAGACTTTTTTTAGGACATTTAAGTATATACAGAGAGCTTCTGAGATGAAATAAGTTGTAGAACCGCTTCAGGTGGAGAGTGTTGATGGGCTCCTTGAGCACCTCTCCCTCTGTTGTAGAAAGTTGGTAAACACCAAATCCAAATATTGTAGTGATTATGTATGGACCAAGCTAGTTGGGTTCGAACTTCCCTTTTTGTACTCATTGTTGTTGATTCTTAGGATTTTCTCTTAGAATGAGATCACCCAGTTGGAAGTCACATGGCTTAACTTTCTTATTGTAACTTCTAGACATAAGCTGCTGATAAACTCGAAGATGATCGTATGCTACTTGCCAACGTTCATCTAACAGTTCTAGCTCTTGAAGCTGAGACATTCTATAGTCTTCATCAATAATGAGGCCTTTCATGGAGATTCTCAAAGTAGGAAACTTGACCTCAATTGGAAGGAATGCATCTGCTCCATATACTAAAGCAAAGGACATTGTACCCATTAGATTTCTGATACTTGTTCTATAAGCTCACAAAGTTGGATTAATCTGAAGGTGCTAGTCCCTTCCAGGTTTACTAACTGTGCAATTCAAAATATTAAGGCTCACCTTGTTGGATGCTTCTGCTTGACCATTACCTTGGGGGTAATAAATAGAGGACCAATGTTGCGTGATTTTGAACTTTTTACGCAACTCCTTAAGGTCCTTGTTTTTAAATTGTCCCCCATTGTCAGTAATAATAGAGGAAGGTACATCATACCTACATATGATGTAATTCATAATGAACAATGGTACAATTTTTCCATTTTCTATGGAAAGAGGGACTGCCTCTACCCACTTAGTGAAGTAGTCTATAGCGGTAATGATAAACTTATGTCCTTTTGAAGAGGATGGGTGAATTTGACCCATGAGATTGAAGGCCCATTTTTGGAATGGCCGTAGTGTAACAAATGGAATTAGATCTCTAGTTGGAGCATGAATTAGATTCCCATGGATCTGAGATTGCTTACAAGACTTAGCATATTTGATCGCCTCTTACTCCATATTTGGCCAATTGTAACCAGCTCTAATAAGTTTACAAGCTAGTGTTAAGCCATTTGAGTGAGATCTGCAAATGCCCTTGTGTACATCTATTAATGCCCGTTTGGACTCATCGGGTTCTAGACACCTAAGGAGTGTGTCATCAAGACCTCTCCTAAACAAGTCCTCAGCAATAATAACATACCGTGAAGCATTACAGATAAGGTGACATTTCTCATTCCGGGTTAGATTGTCCATAATGGTTTGGTCACGTAACTAAGAGTATATGTGGTGGTAGCGAGATGAGTTGTGTCCTACAATAGAATAGATCATCCTAGATTTGGGAGAGTCATAAGCAGGGTAGAGTAACATTTCCACTAGGAACTCATGTTAGAGATCATTTTTAGGCATTTGTAACAAGGAAGCAAGAGTAGCCATGGCATCAGCCGCTTTGTTGTCCGCCTAAGGAATCTGTTGAAAAGTGATATGAGCAAAGTATTTCTTCAAGTCATCCAACATGCATTTATAAGGGATCAATCTATCATCCTTTATCTGATATACATCATTGACTTGGTTGATTATAAGCTATGAATCACCAAAGATGTTTAATTGATCCACTCTCCATTCAACTACAATCTTCATGCCATTAATGAGAGCTTTATGCTCTATGATATTATTTGTACAAGGAAACAAAATCTTGTATGTCTTAGGAAGTGAGTACCTCTATGGTGTGATACACAAGAGTCCAGCACCTGATCCCTGTTTTGTGAATGAACCATCGAAGAAAATCATCCAAGTTTGATGTGTAATTGTTATAATTGATTCATCAGGAAAGCCAATGTTGAGTGGAAGAAGACTCTTCATTGGTGCTTCTGCTAATTGATCAACAATTTCTTGTCCTTTGATAGCCTTTTGTTCAACATACTGAATGTCAAACTCGCTTAGAATCATGACCCACTTAGCTAATCATCCTGTTAGAGCTGCTTTACTGAGTAAGTACTTTAGTGGATCAATTTTAGCAACCAATTGTGTAGTATGAGCAAGCATGTAGTGTCTCAACTTTTGAGAAGCAAAGACAACTACTAAGAAACCTTTCTCAATCATACTATAATTCATTTCATAAGAAATCAATGTGCAACTTAAATAGTAGATAGCTCTTTCCTTGTTATCATTGTCTTCTTGTGTTAGCAAGATACCCATAGATAATTTTGCTGCTGAAATATACAAGATAAGAGGCTTCCTGTGAATAGGAGACATCAAGATCGGTGGACTAGCAAGGTATTTCTTTATCTATGTTAAGCTCTACTCGCAGTCTTGACTCTAGTTGTATTTCACACCTTTGTGCAGAGTCTTGGTAAAAGGTTGTAACCTATATGCCAGCTGTGAGATGAATCAACGAATGGGTTGAAGTCTTCCTTATATGCCCCTCTTTTCACTGATATTACAAGGTGGAGGCATGTCCATGATTGCTTGAACTTTATCTGGATCAACCTCAATTCCTTTTGTAGACACAATGTAGCCAAGTAGTTTCCTAGATGTTATACCAAATGCACACTTCTTGGGGTTAAGTCTCAAACTAAATTTCTCCATGCGATCCAAGATAGGTCCCAAATCTTGAAGGTAAGTATTGCATTTTGTGCTCTTAACTAGGGTATCATCGACATAATCCTCCATTGTTTTATGCATCATATAATGAAAAATTGTAGTAAGTGCCCTCTGATATGTAGCACCAACATTTTTCAAGCCAAATGGCATCACATTCCAACATAAAGTTCCCCATGCACAAGTGAAAGCAATCTTTTCCTGATCTCTTGGCACAATTTTGATCTGATTATAACCAAAAAATTCATCCATGAGTGAGTACATTTCATATCCTGTCGTCATATCCACTATCATATCAATGTTGGGGAGTGGAAAATCATCCTTTAGACATTTTAAGTTTAGATCTCATAAATCTATACAAACTCTGATAGATTTGTCATGCTTGGAGATCAAAATGATGTTTGATATCCATTTAGTGTAATCAATAGCTTGGATGAAAATAGCTTTCAAAAGCTTTTCCAATTCAACTTTAACAAGCAATGCAACATGAGGATGCATTTTTCTAATTTTTTGTTTGACTGGCTTAACTCCTAGTGTAATGGACAAGTGATGCATTATGAGATCAAGATCTAATCCTGAAATGTCTGAGTATGTCCATGCAAAGTTTAACTTTTTCTCTTGGAAGAAGGCAGTGAATTTCTCCTTTTCCTCTTGAGATAGTGACTGTGTAAGATGTATCATGTGAGGATGTTCTTTTGTTCCCAAGTTGACTGGTTACATTGGTTCTATCAACATTGATGATCTTTCCTAAAAATCACTAGGAAGTGCATCAAATATCTCATCTGCAGGCGCCTTAGAGAAGTTTTCATCCTTGGATATGTCTTTTGTTTTTACCATTTTAGGTTCCGACATGATCACAATGTGGTTTTCACTATTAGACCTTTTATTTCTTTTCTTTTTGATTATATGACTGAGATATTTAATATTAGCTTCAGTTCTGTTGACACTCTATTCACTGGTGGAAGAAGTTACAGGTTTGATAACATTTAAGTAACAGGCAAGAGAATAGTCATTTTAGAATGTAGGGACATCACTAGATGCATTAGAATTCTAGTCTATGAGCTCAAGATAGGTGAGTGAAAGAGATGTGGTAGGTTCAATAACATTCCAGTATAATCATCAAATGCTCAGACAAGTAATTTGAGACCTAGAGCGACTTTGTTTGTAAGTGTGTTCGAATATCTCTAAGTTCTAACGTCATTAATAGAAGACTCAGCGTCACTAGTTGGATAAGACTCATCTAATCTAACCCTAGATGCTTCACCTACTTCAAGGAAGTTTTCATAGACATGAACTTGATATATATCTTTGTCTGTAGTTGCCTCTGAGAGAGAGTCGAATTCATATTCCTTAGAATTTGTGCTACATGGTGACAAACTGTAAAATTCCCCAACAGTGATAGGGACAAAATCTCCTTTGTCATTTGAATTTTTACAAAGATACTTAATGTGCAAAGCATGACTAGACTCTTCTTGTTCTTGTTGGGCATGATTTGAATTAGTAGTATCATCAAAGGAAACACTATTATCATCCATGGTGTTGACACGTAATACAAAATCATTAGGTTCAACAAAGAATTTAGCAAGATCATCAGGAATGGGATAAGGATAAGGATCCTCATCATCAACATTGTCTTCATGGTCATCAAACTCAGCTTGTGACTCATTTTCAGATGAATTTTTAGGTTCTAGTACAAATTTGTTGATCCCTAGATAGAAGGGAATCTTCTTGAAGCCTAGACTAGATGTATTTTGGTTCCTCCTAGTTATTGCTTTGACCAAATCAATTAGACCATTTTTATTTCCAAAGTGTTTCATGAGTTTAAGACCTGGACCATACTTCTCTTGAGTAATTTCACAAGACTGTTCTGTGAGGTCAACAAGTGTTTCCTCTTTGTAGATCCATGTAGCAATAGCTCTGTTTTCACTTTCCTCCTCGAGCGGGATAGTAGCTTTGACAAATGTACCATTATACTTGGTTTGAGGTTTCAACACAAAAGGTCTCTTCACTTCAGATGGTCTCCCATAATGATGGGGAGATTCAGGAAGAGATGTCAAAGACAGAACAGGTTCCATTTGATATTGACCCATTCCAGTTTCCTTTAGCTTTAGTCACTACTCAATTCGCTTCAACATGTTATCATGGTAATCTATAGACTCTCTATTAGTAGGTACAAAGTTTGTAGCAGATTTCAGCATGTTATAGGTATAGCTAGTACTTGCCGGTATAGTGACTTCAAAGCCGTGAAATGGGAACTTTATGCATTGATGATAAGTAGAAGGTACAATTTGCATCTTATGTATCCATGGTCTTCGTAGCAGAATATTGTAAGATAAGGGAATGTCCAGGACTTGACAAGTGACATCCCATTCGACAAAACTAATTCGAAGAGGTAACACAACAAGACCCAAAGACTTGCACTTGACTTCATCATATGCTTTGATAGTTATCTTACAATGAGGGTCAACAAACTCTTTAGAATATTCCAATTGTCTGAGCAAAGCAGTAGAGACAATACTCAAACTACCTCAATTATTGATAAGCACACACTGGACATGTTTCTAGTGTATTATAACCTCAACGTATAGAGGTTGATTATGCGAGTGATTCAATGAATTGGTGTCTTCCTCAGAGAAGGTCATATAGTAAGGTGAAGTCAAATGACCTACCATAGATTGGAACCTCTCAATATCAAGATCTCGAGGGACAATTGCCTTAGTGAGGGCTTTGTCGAGAATCTACCTATTGGAAGGTGAGATTTTGAGCAGTTCAAAGATCGTGTTTTAAGCATTTGTTCATTGTAACTGATCGAGTATAATGTAACTAGCAAGTTTTGTTTGTTTGCCAGATGGACTAGCAAGATGTTTTTCTTTGTATGATTCTATCTCAGGAGCAAAAGGTGCAAGGCCTTTGAGTACTAACTTGGCACGAGAACGCATAACAATGCTGGCACAAGTTTGTAATGACTCATTGTCAGATGTGTTAGAAGTAGGACCCCTTAAGACAAATGGTGTCTTAGGTTTATTTTTTTCTTGTTTACCCTTGATGGTGATAACATCACAATACTCAACACCTATTGGTTCAACCATATGAACTATCTCATCATCATTGTTAGAGTATGTATAGTTGACCTTGTTGTTAGGTTTCAATTTCAAGTTTTATCCTTTTCTATAGTGAGGGAATGACTCCTTGAAAGCCTTGTGATCTGAGTTCTTGTTATGTCCATCCACCACAATGTCACCATTTTTTATTAGGTCTTGGATTTTGTGACATAAGTTGATACAGTTACTAGTTTTGTGACCTTTGTTTTGGTGGTATTCACAAGATGTTTTGTTCCACCATGGTGGTCGTGGTTGTGGATCATAAGGACGAGAATTGTACAATGAAGAAATGAGTTTGTTTTGTAACAAGGTCTTGTAAACCACATCCAAAGGTTCACCAAGAGGTGTAAAATCTCATTTAGGGCGTATAGCCCATGAGTTCCTTGGTTTTTTCTCAGATGTCTTATTGTTAGGAGGAGGTTTCTCAACATTCTTGGATGCACTGAGATTATTTATAAGATTGAATGCTGCCTTGGCAAGTTTAGGAGTAATGTTGTCAACAACTCTGTCATGTACAACCTCTTGGTTTTTGTTCACATATCTGAACTTGTCTTTATTAGAGGTTGACCCTTGTTTAGTGTCCTTTTGAAGGGTTATTTTACCCTTTTTGACCATGAATTCCTCTACCTGGATAGCTTGTGTGACCATGTCTTCGAAGGTACATGGACCATGAAGTTGAACTCTATACCCAAAATCAAGTAGGAGATTATCCATAAAGATGTCAAGTTTCTCTATTTCTGGGATTTTGAGTGAGTATTTGGTGTAAAGTTGTCTCCATCTTTGAAGAAACGTGAGGAAAGGTTCCCCAACTCTCTGTTTAAGGTTACACAAGTCTTGAATATTAACTGGGTGTTGTATGTTGTGAGAGTGATGTTGAACAAACAAGTTAGCAATTTCATTGAATGTTTTGATACCAATAGGCAAATGTGAGAATCACTCCATAGCCTAACCACCTAGACTTCTTGGGAATAGATGCATGAGATATGTCTGATTATGCATAAATTCCATAGACAAGGCACCAAATTCTCGCAAATGATCTTGAGGATTGGTGGTTCCAAAGTATTTATTGTACATAGGTAACTCGACTCCTCTTGGAAAAGGAGACATGTCTACACTCTTGTCAAAAAGGAATGGACAAAGGGCATCTAAGGTGTATGTTTGTAGGTTTGTCCTTATCACACATCACGAGGGTTAACTATTCTTGCATGATTTTCAATTGCTTATACAACTTGGAAGTCTCGATTTCCTCTTCAGTTGTATTGATTGGAGATGTATGACCTTTGCTAGTTTCAAGATCCTTTTGATACAAGGGGTTCTTGGTTTGTTGTAAGTTTATAGAGAACATTCTTCGAACACAAGATGATCTAACAAGTGAGGGAGATCGTAAAGATTCCTCACTAGATGAACTAGAGATAGACCATCTATGAACTGAAGAGCAACCTCTTCCACGATTAGTACCCCTAGCTCTACCTTGTCTAGGCCTTTGGGGATAAAACATGTTTCCACTTCTTGTTGCCACAGTCATAAACAAGGACAAAAAGAAAAAGCTTAAATAGGGACCACACTAGAATGTAGTCTCAAAAAGCAAGATAAGTGTATTGTATACTAAGGTACGGGCTGTCTGAGTAATGGCTAGAACAACCAAAGATTATAAATATCATAACATGAAGTATGACAAGCACAAAAGACCAAGGATAAAGTAAACAAGAGACAAGACTAGTTTGTGTGTAGGTCACAAGTCATTAGCTAGGCAAAAAGTTGTTGTTTGACACTATTTGTAGATAGATAAGAGGTAAAATGTTGTAGATAAAAAACTAGATTTAGAGTGCAAGTAGCTTTGACAGAACAATTTGATAGTTCACAGGTAAGATTATGCGTGAAGGTTCCCTAGGAACTATGTGAAAAGACACAGAGAGCTAGACAAAGATTCAAAACAATAGATTTTACAAAATTTCCTTGTGTGAGGACTTGTGCAAAGTCGTGAGAGGATGTGCTACACTAACAAAGGTATAGGGTTTTGATAATAGGACAATTCTGCAATATCTCATGTGGAGATTCTTGTAGGGTCACATGAAAACCTAGATAGGGTTGCACAAAGAAATGTAGAAAAAAAGGATTTCACACAAAATTTTGGAAAATTGGATGCGAAAATAGGGACCAGATTGACAAAAGAGATTGAATTTCAAAGAGATTTTGCAAGTTTTAGACAATTCTGGACAGATTGTTGGTTGTTTTGACAAATTTTAGATAAGTAGTAAGACCGTTTTCAAGTTTTGGACAACATTTTGGATGTTTTGAACAAGATGGTTGGTTTTCAGATAAACACAAGAAGCAAGTAGTAGTTTCAAACAACCCAATCGAGGACAAAACAACTCAGAGGGGTGGGGGAGTCTTGACCTTTAGTTTGTTTGACAGGTTTGGACAATGTTTAATGACTCAATAAAAAACATGCTTTTATCCCTAAAATACAAATTGGTAGAGAAGTGATGAAGGGCCACACCACCCTTACCAAATCATAACCAAGAACACAACAATGTGGAGATCAAGAGAAAATAAAATGCTTCCCAAATAACACTTTTATTATACTTGAAAATCCTTACAATATTCTTCGAATGAGAATATTCCAAATTCTTACAATATAAAAGAGCTTCCTCACTAATAGCTTCCAACTAACTTGCACACCAAGAGCTTCACCAAGAAGAACTTCCCAACTAAGAGCCTTAACATCCAAAGCTTTCAACCAAGAACTTCTACTTGAAGAGCTACACCTTAAGAGCTTTCACACTTTGAAGCTTGACCTTCCAAAGCTTGATTAGATATGCTCATATGCCTTGCTTAAATAGGCACTTACCACCCAATGCATGATTTATCCACAACCATCTAGAATTCCACCTACACAATATCCACAACCTTCTAGGATTCCACCTACACAATATCCACAACCTTCTAGAATTCCACCTACACACCTCGATAAATGGAATGACAACCATTTTTATTTTATTTTTCTATTACGCTACTTATGCACCTCGAAAATAAAAATTCCTTTTTTTTCTCTCTCTCTTTTCTCCTTTTTCCTTTTTTAAAATTATTTTTCCTTCTATTTTTGTCACTTTCTCTCTCCTCCACAATTTTTTTAATTTTAAAATTTTACTTTGAACATGCCCCCTTTATTTTAGATGCAAGATGCTCCTGCATCAGACTCTCTAGGTCTGAAAAGATGTTCTAGTAATTGGAAGAACATCTTCCAAGATTCAGCAAATAAATCCCAAACTGGTTTTTCACATATATGTCCTCCAAGTCTTCAACTTGTACACTCTTTCCCCTATTTTTCTTCTTCTCCTTCACATCCACCATAGGTGTTCCATAGTTCTGCTTCCCATGTTGATTTCCAATCTTCTCAGAATCTGCCAACTCAACTCGACTACCAATACTTAGGTTCCTCCTACCGAGCTCTTCATTCTGCAAAGGAATCAAGGAAAACTTCCTACTACCTTTCTCAATAGTAAACACATTCCTAACACAATCATGCACATCCTTGTAATCATACTTCCAAGGTCTACCAAGTAACACATGACAATTGTTCATATCCATAATATCACACAATACTTGATCCTTATATTGCCCAATTTGGAAATCAACAAGGCATTGCTCCCTCACTTCCAAAGCATGCTCACCTTGCAACCAACCAATCCTATAAGGAAAAGGATGTCTCAATCTCTTCAAACCAAGTTTCTAAACCATCTCTTCAGCAAGAAGGTTACCAGTACTACCACCATCTATAATTACCTTGTAGATTTTGCCACCAGACTTACAACAAGTCTTGAACAAACTAGTCCTCTAACAAGAATCCAATGTCTTCGTACCCATTAGTACTTGCCAAGCTAACAAAACTTCTCCTTCCTCAGGCTGACTTTCCTAGACTTCAACCTCATTCACAACAACAACTATCCTACCAATAGGACATTCAAAAGATCTATGCCCTTCTTGACCACACTTGAAACAATTACCTCTGAATACACCTCCACCTATCCTTCTTTTTTGTTCAATAGGTTTTGGTTCACCTTCTGCTTTTGGTTTAGCTTGTGCTGAACTATCCTGCTTCTCCTTCCCTCGGGAACTACCTTGATTCTTCCTCTTTAGCTTCTCCTTTGCTCTCAAAGCATACTGATAAGCATCCTCAACTAAATAAATATTCAGCATACCAACCTAATCCTAAATATTTAATCTCAAACCATTAGTGTACCGCGCTACCTTCTCCTTTGACAATTCTCTATGCCCAGACTGAATAGTCAACTTGTAGAGCTCCTCGGTGTAATCCTTCACAGTCATATCCTTTTGTTTTAGATTCTGCAACCTCTTAAACAACTCAAGTTCATAATCAGTAGGAATGAACTTAGCCTTCAACTTAGTCACCATCAATTTCCATCTAGTGATCTTCATTTCACCTTCCTCTTCTTTGTCTCTTTGCAGTTCCTTCCACCAAAGAGCAGCATGTCCCTTCAAGGGTAAGTGCACAAAGTTGTGGTGCCAAAAGGGGGGTATAAGTGGACACCTTTTTCTTGAAATCTACAAATTTTGAACTTCAACAAGAATTTGAAGATAGTTACGCTCAAAATTTTCAAATATGACCAAAAAAAAGTCGTAGTCCTTTGAATCTAGTTTCTAAACTACTAATTTTTTTTCAAAATGGTTTAGTTTTAGGTCCTCAAAAAAGGGGGCCACAAAAAGTGGTACTATTTATTCCAAAAAAATATAACACAGTACAAAGTGTGCCCCCCCTAAAATTTTAACTTTTTTTTTGAAATTTTTAAATCGCTCTGGTCAAAAGTTACTTAACACTATGTAGTTTATCCTAGATTTTTCGGGTAATTTTATAATGTGTGTTTTTTTTTAATGAATTTTTTAACTAGACACATCCCAAAAATGTGAAATATCTATGTGCTCCCCCTAGAAATAATTGAAAACTAATCTAAAATCAAAACTTTTTTTTGTCAAAGTGTGTAGAATGGAGTCTAGTTTCTAAAAAACTAAGTTGTTACAAAATTCGATGAACGAGCTAAAATCTATAGCCCAATTAGTATGTGGTGGTTTTTGACAAAAAATGAACATACATTCAAAAGAAATTATAGATGAAAGGCTTGAAATAGTTCACATTAAACATAAATTATATGGTTAGATAGCTAACACAGAGACTTATAATGCTATGTAACCTAAACTTATCGATACCGAACCACGAGAAATCTTGAAGGGGAGCACAGAAGAAAAAATAATCATTCTTTGTATGTTTGCTGGAAAACACGTCTCAGGCTTGTTCATTAAATCCAAACCTTTGGGTTGGATCTCCAAGGCAAAACCAAGCCTTAGGCTTGGGTATGATTAAGGTTTAAATAGCGTGTGTGCCCTATAGCGCGCGCACGCTATAGTGTGCACACGCTATTTAAACCTTAGTTCTAAATAGCGCGTGCGCGCTATAGGGTGCACACACTATTAAGATGTAAGTTGCAAAAGAGAACTAGGTGAGGGGATAGGAGAGGGGAGAGAGTACAGGATGGGAGAGAGAAAGTGAGAAAGAGTAGGGGTGGCAAAGAGAGTATAGGATGAGAGAGAGAGAGAGAGAGAGAGAGAGAGAGAGAGAGAGAGAGAGAGAGAGAGAGAGAGAGTAGGGGTGGTGTTAGATTGTGGTGATTGATCAGGAAAGTACTGTATATACTTCATAAATAGTGGGGGCAAAAAAAATTTTGGGCAGTAGCCGACATGGTAGCCGACATATTATGGCCGACATATGGCCGACATGTTATAACCCTAAAGTGGTTTAATACTTGTATAAAAGGGCTTAGGGTTGGGTATTTTTCATAATGTTGTGATACAAAATTGGTTCTTGCGGCGGTATTGAGCTGTAAGGGATTACGGATTGTAATTAGGTTGTAATCACTAGATTGTAATAAGATCGGACTTGCTGTTTGGTGGACGTAGCCCAGGGATTGGGTGAACCACGTTAAATCTTGGTGCCTTGTCTTCATTTCTGTGTGTTCTATTATTTTCTATTATTGGTTATATTTGCATGTAGTTTTTATTTCTGTTTGTGGTTTATCCTAACAGGTGGCAAAGAGAGGAAGTGTGAGAGAAAGTAGGGGTGGAAAAGAGAGACTGTGGGATGGGGGAAAGAGATTTAAAGTAGGGGATAGGAGAGAGAGGAAGTGTGAGAGAGAGAGTACAGGTTGGGAGAGAGAGATTAAGAGTAGGGGATGGGGGAGAGAGAGAGTAGGCAATGGGAGATGAAGTGGGAGAGGAAGAACTTGAGAGAGAGGAGGATGGGAGTGCATGTGTGTGAAAGAGAGAATGGAATGGGAGAGGGGGAAGACAAAGTAGCTCAAGAGAGAGTAGGCAATGGGAGAGGGAGTGCGAGAGGGGGAGACATGGGGGAATAGAAATGTGTGTAAGAGAGAAATAGAGAGAGAGAGAGAGAGAGAGAGAGAGAGAGAGAGAGAGAGAGAGAGAGAGTAGGTGGTAGGAGAGGGAGCGGGAGAGGGAGAGGGAGAGGGAGAGAAATAGGGGGGATGGGAGTGTGTGTGACAGATGTAGAGAGTAGGGGATGGGAGAGAAGAAGAAGAGTGGGGGGATAAGAGTGTGTGTATCTATGAAAGTGAGAGAGTAGGGGATGGGAGAGAGTGTGAAAGTGTGAAAGTAGGGGGTGGCAGAGAGAGAGTACGACGATGGGGGAGAGAAAGTAGGTGGTGGGAGAGGAAAAGAGAGAGGGGGGATGGAAGTGTGTGTGTAAGAGAGACAGAGCAGGGGATGGGAGAGAGTGTGAGAGTGTGAGAGTAGGGGGTGGCAGAGAGAGAGAGAGTACGATGATGGGGGAGAGAAAGTAGGTGGTGGGAGAGGGAAAGAGAGAGGGGGGGATGGGGGTGTATGTGTAAGAGAGATAGAGTAGGGGATGGGAGAGAGTGAGAGTGTGAGAGAGTAGGGGATGGGAGAGGAGAGAGAGAGTAGGGGATGGGGGAGAGTGTGAGAGTGTGAGAGAGTAGGGGATGGGAGACGAGAGAGAGAGTAGGGGATGGGGGAGAGAAAGTAGGCGATGGGAGAGAGAGTGGGAGAGGCAGAGAGAGCTTGTACAAGATGGGGGAGAGAGAGAACTTGAGAGAGAGAGATAGTAGGTAGTAGTAGTGTGAGTGTGAGAGAGAGTAGGGGGTGTTAGAGAGAGTACGATGATGGGGGAGAGAAAGTAGGCGGTGGGAGAGGGAGAGAAAGGGGGAATGAGAATGTGTGTAAGAGAGACAAAGTAGGGGATGGGAGAGAAGAGAGAGAGTAGGGTATGGGGGAGAGAAATTAGGTGGTAGGAGAGGGAGAGGGAGAGAGATAGGGAGGATAAGAGTGTGTGTGAGAGATCTAAAGAGCCGAGGATGGGAGAGGAGAGGGGGAGAGAGAGGTAGAGAGAGTAGGTGGTGGGCGAGGGAGAGTGAGAGACAGTAAAGGATGGGAGAGAGTAGGAAGAGAGGGAGGGAGGGGATGGGAGAGAAAGTAGGGAGGATAGAGAGTAGGGAGGATGGGGAGTGATGTATTTTGAGATAGTGCGTATGCACTATAGTGTGTACACGCTATAGTGTGTACGCACTATCCCAAATCACCAAAAAATGGTCAAAAACCAACCTTGGAGCGCATTTCATCCATTTTTAACTTTTGGTCTGTTATGCTCTCTGTTATTCCGACAGAAAACACGGGTTTCAACATATAGCAAACACTATTTCAACACTTTTGGAAGCTAGCAAACACCAAATTCAATCATTGGATATGTGATTTGAAGAATTTTTGAATATTCCTTTAATAGAAAAGGTTAGTGCAATCCATTTTAAATATTGTTTGTCGATATATAGATACAAATTTGATTATAATTTGATATGTTATGTAATATATAGTGAATTCATTGAAAATCGTATGTTTGAATGAAATGTTATTTCGAAATGGTTAGAAATTTGACAAGTCGTTTGATATATATTGTGTATTCGTTCACATAATTATAATTTTTATATGTAATTGAATAATTTGTAATTTACACATTTTAAGTAATTTGGATGTTTGAATAATTTGACATGTAGAAATCATCATCATGCCAAGGAAGAAACCAAAGATTCAAACAAATGTAGATAGGGAGAGAGATTTGACAATTAAAAGAGATAAAATGAAATTACTATGTGAACAAAGAAAATTGCAAAGCAATGATGAAGAATTAACTTTCGAAGAGGATCAAGAACCACTAGTACAAAGAAACAAGGAGGAAGAATTAGAAAGACAAAGAGAATGAATGAGATTGTTACGCTCAAGAAGACAATTGAATTGTGAAGCTACACCATCCTCCAATTTTGGAGTCATATTGTTCGCTACACCATCTTCAAATGTTGGAGTCATATCAACAATTATCAATATGGGAAAAAATGGAACTCGTTGTATTTTGAAGTACTGAGTAGATGGCCTTCCCCTTCCCCAGGAGTTTCAAAAATGGGAGACATTAGGTAAGAGAGTGAAAATGTTACTGTCGCTTCAACGCACATGACACAATTGGAAATGCAAATTTTGATGGTAATAATTTTTTGATAAGGGAGAGACTAGGGATGATCATTGTTACTATCTCTTTAGTAGTGGATTTTTGTTTTCTCTTGAATTTGGTGGTGGGGGATCAGTGGTAAGTCTCCTTGGATATTCCTTCTTATGATGTTAGTGACAAGTGTTTCTCTTTGAAAACACTTGTACAATCTTTTTTAAATTATTAGATAAAAATAGAGAATTGTAAGTATTAAACATGATTAGCCTTTAGTTCCTAGAAGATCTT
Organism: Cupressus sempervirens; assembly: GCA_028749045.1. Classification (NCBI taxonomy): domain Eukaryota; kingdom Viridiplantae; phylum Streptophyta; class Pinopsida; order Cupressales; family Cupressaceae; genus Cupressus; species Cupressus sempervirens. Next base: position 98,839,159 of record CM053788.1, read on the forward strand.
TATTTCCCCATCAATGCATTTAGAAAGTTAAGTTTTAAGAAGATCATAAATAGAAAAAATTAGAGAAGCGATTTAAACATTTATATTGATTGGAAACATGTGAGTCTTGAGTTTCCTCTGCCTTTTAAAGAACGTTCCTTAGCTAGCATACCTAATTCCACATTCCATATGAGTGTGATTGCGCTAAAGATTTAGGAAACCAACTGCTCTAAGATAAAGCTTCCCGGTCAATAATAATCTAGCCTATTGAGGCACATAATACTTCTCAATTAAAATTGTGTTAATTCAGTATTAATTTTGTAATTAACTACAATTTTAGTATCTGTGTACAGGGGGTGATTGAGAAAACTATTTGAGGTCCAATTTGAAAATATATTTGTAAGGATCTCGACCAAGGTTCACAACTTGGATGATTAATACATTCATTCAGGCTAGAACCTCACTACAAAAAAATAATATATATAAAAAAGGTAGTGAATAACGTCATGTCTAGACCCAAATCAACCAATGAAAGTCAAATCAGCATAATGTGGAACAACAATATATGCATTGAGTGGGTTGTCATAAAAAAGCTTCAGAATAAAATTCATGTCTAGAATTAAAATACCTCAAAGAACATTTATGCTTGTAACACAAATGGCCATTCAAAATTGAATATGATTACAATGTGTGAAATAGCATTACAAGAACTTGTAATGCTCTTGTGAACATCGTGTTAATTCTTGTAAGAATCCCTAAGATGCTTGTTATACTCAAAATTTTGTTGAAATTGAATTAATTTTTATCCTGTCGGTTAATTGGCTTAGGGTGATATATGCTTCTTGGATGGAATAATGAGTTCGTGATTAACTCTGTATTAAGATTCATAGCATCTTCTAGTTATTTGCAAAGGAAATTTATAAATTAAGCTAATGTCATATGGCTTGCTTGAGAAAGATGTCCGTTTTCTTATTGATGGGTACTAATGATTGTCCATATTTAGTTCTTCAATATCCTATTTGACAAGCTTTCCATAGACATTTCTTTTCCATACTAAGTATTTTTGAAAAAAAATTTGAGTAGAAGCACTACAATAGATACTACATGATGTTTTAACAAATAAAGTAATGGGTTAAAGACTATTATTTCCAAGGTATTATGTCATAGTGTTTTAATTGTAATGATCTTAGACTAATGATATTCTTGAAGGTAACTTTGACATGCAGCAAGAAAGACAACCTATAGCCAAGGCTATATTGTGCCTACAACCAAAGCCATAAATGCTCACAGCTAAAGCTACTAGTGCACATAGCCAAAGCCATGGATGCTTATAGCCAAAGTTACAAGTGTTCGTAGCCAAAGCCATGAGTACACGAAGTCAATGATCACAATTGTTTACAACTATTCACCAGAAACAACTTCTTTGCAATTTTTGAGAAATACTAATAAAGCAAAAAAGAACATCTACTAGTTGGTAGACATAATGGCAACTCTCTAGCAATTGAATTTAATTTCATACTCGCACATATCTAATTTAATGTCATACACGAACATATCTAATTTAACGTCATACATGAACAAACATATAATATAAAATGATAACCAATAATGTCATATACATCAACAAACACATAATATATTATGATAACCAATAATGTCGTATATGAACAAACATATCATATATTAACCAATAATGTCATACATCAAATATAGAATGTCATATGTACATCAAATGTATGTCGAATATGTCTCTCTGATGCCTATATATATACATGGGGAAGGAAACAAGTCTCTCTATATATATGTATCAAATATCTCAACTACATCTTTTCCTTCCCACGAGGGGAAGGAAACAAGTCTCTCGACGTCCTCTGCCGTCATGTGGAGGGAGACAGTGGAGATGACGGGGCCCTCCTGACACGCTCACTTGACCTCTTGTTGAGGCTCCTCTCCAGGTCCAACTGATACAAGGAAAGTAGATATGAATCAATATTTATTACACATTGAAATCAAATATATGTACACACAAAATCAATTATTTTCTTACCGCCAACAAATAGTCACTCTGTAAGTCCACCTCAAATGCTCGTGGACGATTAGGCATGACAAGACCCTACAACAATTCAATAAATATAATCATTTATAAATAACATTAGAAATTTTGAGATTAACTATTATAAACAACAACTAAAATGAAGAAAATTCTTTCATATCTCCGTCAGTGGCTGTGAGCTAGCCACAGCTGTGGCCACTCCACTATCAACAGACTGTCGCAGATGAGGAGGTGTGTCCGACATCATGAGCTGCATGTCATACAATACACGTTATATCTAACATGAAACATGGAATAAATATAATCAAATGAATTAAATTAACATGAAACAACTGTACATGTGTGAAGCTCATATGATGTCTCTGCTTTGTGTCTGTGGTAAAGGTTGAGGGTCCTATGGAGAACTGATGCACATGCATAATTTTTTTTGTGAATCCTTAATATGATTACGTAATAAATATATGTATTAATTAAAATAATTAAATTGATACATACCTCAGGACTCGTCGAAGGGACAAAAAATGGGCCTGGAGGATAGCTGCTAGGCCCAGCAACACTTTGACCCTAAATTTTGAACAATGTCAATAAATGCTAATTAATTAATCATTCACTATACATATGAAATGTGATCAAATTAGTAATTTACTTGTGTGTCAATGCCAAATGTCTCGTTCAGGAACTGATTGGTGACAAGCCCATCATCCGCACCATCTCTGGCATGAGTGCCAAATGTGCATAAGGATCTGCATGAAGTGCACATGTGACCATGACACATAGAAGGCTCACCCTCAACTAATGGGCTTATGGAATGGATGAGGGTCTGCGTCAAAGCATTAATTATCCCTAGAGTGCTGGCCTCTACATGTTCCTTCACAACTGAAGGAATAATCACATGCTCGTGTTGTGGATGGACCACAGGTGCCCTAACTACATTAGGGTCATGATGTGCTCCTGGCCTCTCAAATGATGACCCCCCACCTCTACCCTGGGAGTCTAACATATCAAAATAATTGGGGATCTCCCCAAGGACAAACTCACAATATAATTTCTTCAAAAAATACATGGGGACCTCGTGATTGTTGTAAGGAGGGGCATCAAAAACCATCCACCATCTATTCCAAAAATTATTTCTAATAGCATCGTGTATGCACCAATGGATGGGGAATTGTTTAGTACCCTCTCTAACAATATTTTGCTCATCGGGTTTTCTAAATAATGCACATATACTACCTTTTGGTATTTTTTTTTTAACATCTTCATATGACAATTTATTTGCATAAAATCTTTTTTGTTCATCCCTCTTAGCCCGCCAAATATCTAATTGACCACTAACTGGGGCTATCTGAGTGTTAATGGATTTGAGGGATGATGCCAATTGAGCCCTCATTGGATTGGTTTGTCCGGATTCTTTCAATCGAGCAATGAGTCTTTCTAATTCAGTTTTGCCTCTCTCTATTTCATTTATTATATTTTCTTGTGTGCTTGGCGGAGGTCTTGCAATTGGTTCGGGTTGTGGAATTTGTTGTTCTTCTTGAGGAGAGTTTTGATTTTGAGGTTCTTGAGGGTTTTGTGGATTTTTCGGTTGATTATGGACATTTTCTGATAAAAAATCAATTGAAATTCAACTAAATAAACAAATCTAAATGAAATTTGTAAAAACCCTACAAAAGAATATCAAAAACCAATAAACCAATATGGAAAACATATTAAACAATGCAAAGTTAAGTTTATATCACTTACCTCATCGTCGTGGGTGTGCTCGTTGTCTTGGATTTCATCGGTGAGGAGGCATTTTGGCAAATGGTGGTGAAATTTCACTGCCAAACCCGCGTACGCGCTATTGGAGAGCCAAAAAACAAAATGAAAATGATGGGCCACGGGTCTGCAACCCATCATATAACTTTTTGGTCATCAGAATAGTGCGTATGTGCTATTGAAAATTTAAAATAAAAATAAAAAAATTCTCATCCTTTTGGCACCCAAACTCGGTGCATATGCCCTCAACTTAGTTTGTGCCAACCTTACTCTCAGTGGATCTTCAATACCCTCAAGCTTAAAGTAGTCCTCTAATTCACCAATCCAATCAATCAGGTCTTCATGATTTAAAGTACCTAAAAAATTAGAAACCTGCATCTTATGCTTCAGCTTCAACTGAGATCTAGGTCAAGCAAACTGACTAGCCCTAATTCCAATAGGTCTCTCCTCATGATCAGTTCTGTCCTCACTAGCAGCTTGAAAGTCTTTGAAAAATTCATCATAACAGCCTTCAGTACCCACATGCCTAGGTACACCACCCAAAGCACTTACAATTTCAGCAATCATGTCACTCTTCATCAATGCAATCTCGGATCCGAGCTCTGCTCTTATCTTCTCTGATATCCTTTCTTCCATAGCATCACTAAGGTCATCAATTTCCTTAGGGTCCAATCTTTTTGGAGGCATCTTCCAAAATTTTAGCAAACCCTAAGCAACAAATCCAACAATCTAGAAGATTAATCAGCCACAAGATCAACCTTCTTTGCAAATCCTGGTGTAAACTGCCTCACGTTCGGCGCTCTGTCCACACACTCAGGAACTCCAACTTTGATACCACTTGATGAAGGGCCACACCACCCTTACCAAATCATAACCAAGAACACAACAATATGGAGATCAAGAGAAAATAAAATGCTTCCTAAATAACACTTTTATTATACTTGAAAATCCTTACAATATTCTCCGAATGTGAATATTCCAAATTCTTACAATATAAGAGAGCTTCCTCACTAATAGCTTCCAACTAACTTGCACACCAAGAGCTTCACAAAGAAGAACTTCTCAACTAAGAGCCTTCACCTCCAAAGCTTCCACCCAAGAACTTCTACTTGAAGAACTACACCTTAAGAGCTTTCACACCTTGAAGCTTGACCTTCCAAATCTTGATTAGATATGCTCATATGCCTTGTTTAAATAGGCACTTACCACCCAATGCATGATTTATCCACAACCTTCTAGAATTCCACCCACACAATATCCACAACCTTCTAGGATTCCACCTACACAATATCCACAACCTTCTAGAATTCCACCTATAGACCTCGATAAATGGAATGACAACCATTTTTATTTTATTTTTCTATTTACCACCTATGCACCTCGAAAATATATATATATATATTTTTCTTTTCTCCCTTTTTCCTTTAAAAAAAAATAAATTTCTCCTTCTATTTTTGTCACTTTCTCTCTCCATAATTTTTTTTTTCAATTTTACTTTCAACATGCCCCCTTTATTTTAGATGTAAGATGCTCCTGCATCAAGAAGGCAAAACCTTTTTCCCACAACTTATGTGTGTGCACACACCTCACATAGCCATGTCACCCCCTAGAGGACACCTGTGTTTTCAGTCTATTCCAAGGGCTCAATAACATATATGTTGAATGAACACCCTTATGGTAGGGGTCAATCGTGTATACCACCTTCCAACGCCCAGGTGCATGCCTATGGTGAGTTCTACAAGAGAGATTCTTTCCCCTCCTTGCACAATGATTATGCCTCCTTTTAGAGGTGAATCGGGTAGCAACCGACTAAGAAGTTTTTACTTGGCTTCCATTCATATTAATCCTTGATGGCTTCATAAGCAAGGTTGAGGCCAGTAACCCACACCAACATGTGTAAGTGCACATACTTGACTAGCAAGATTGGTGTCGGTGCTGACCAGTGCAGTTTATAGAGCCTCTTCTTGATATGTGATATCATAATGAAGAAGAAAAAATTAATATGGTTTTGGAGTCTTTTGCTCGAAAATGCTTCTTTATTAGAGTGAGGTGGAATCTATGGCGAAAGAAGTGTGCTCACTTGGGTCATTCCCGAGGTTGGATCACTCCAGTAGGCCCTCTAAAGGATGATTCAGACTGATGGTTCAAATCTAAGGGTCCAAGTTTTTGATTTACCTCAAGGGGAAAGAGCATACTCCTCTACCTCAGTTCCTTGCCCAAACATGCAAGACATGTTAATCACCGAGTTAGCTTAATCGGTCCCACCTTGGCCTATTCCAAGACTTTGATCCCCTAAAAGGAAATCATTATCTTTTCATTAAAGACTTCATTTAGGAGAACCACTAACTTATTTGCCTCCCTTAGATGTCGTCTTTCAGTGGCTTCTAGGTTTTTGATTTACCCTTGGTTATGACCTCCAAGTGGTAAAGAGCATACTCCCCAATTCCTCTATCTTGTACCCTATGAAGTTCATAGGCCCTATTTATTCTATGTGTGAAAAACAATAAAAGAAGACACAACGTTTAAGTGGGTTTGAAATAAGTTTTTGTCATGTGTATCTTTGACAAGCGTTCTGCATTCACATAGTTAGTATATGTTTGAAGTGTTTAGATAAAATGTGTCTTCATCAAGCATCCTATAAACCATAGTTGTGTTGCAGAAAAATAGAAATTCAAAAAATATGCTTCAAAGAAAATTGTTAGTCAAACATCATTAAAAACTATAATCTTGAAAACTATGTTATTGCAGAATTTCATGTGAAATCTTGCACAGACCTACGAGAAGAAATGGGGTGCACCGTGCGAGAAACTACATGCTTATGCACTTTTTCATGTGAGAAAGTGTAGAGGAGGATGCGAAATCTTCAATTCTTCATGCAAAAAGGAGATTTCTTGAGCAAAAATCTGGAAACCCATACGGACGAAAGTGACAAAATAATAAAAAATGCAGAAAATAGAGAAAACAAGGCCAGAAAAATTGATTTTTCTTGCCCCATAGCGGGTGCCAGAGGTGTGTGTGGAATGCGAACCTCAGAGCCTTACATACACTTCAACATGGTTATGATTCGAAAGATTATCCCGGAATGTATATGAGATTATTCATCCAAGTAAATCCAATAGTGTGACCTATTGCCTTCTAGCTAGAAGGATTATGCCTTTGCTCTCAGAACGAGAAGTAGGCAACCAGACCTTTAGAATGAAGGATTTTAAGCTATATGAGATATGCAAGATTAATCTAGATGAGAATGCATGGTTAAGTTAAGAAATAAAGAAACATATTATGCTAAATGAATGCATTTTAAGCTAATATGAGATTGCAATGTAAGAATTTAAGCTAAGAATGCAAGAGCAAATTGAGTAGATATTTTAGCATAAGTTCTATGCAAATTTTAATTTTCTAACCTCTGTAATGAGGAACAAAGAGCTTCTTTTATAGAATCCAAGCGGTGATCGACGGTTGAGATTAATCAAAATGGACGATCAAGATTGAAGAGAAAAGCTAGTCATAAAGGAAACTTCCTTAGGAAAAGAGAGTTAACTGATTGTCTTTTGAGTGATAAAAGAAGTTAACTGGTTCCTTTTTGGGTGATAAAATGAGTTAATTGATTCCTTTTTCAGTGACAAAAGAAGTTAATCCCTTTTCGAGAATATTTAATTTAATAAAATATAATATGACCTCATAAATGAATAATTTTAATTAATTGAATAATTAAAGAGAGGAGATATTTTATTAAATTAAATGTATTTAATTCTTTTGTACATTAGTTAAAGAGCTAATTTTAATTTAATTAAAGTAGAACACTTATAATTAAATTAAATTAAATCAATAAGTTTATGTAGCTAATTTGAGTCGATACTTAGGAATTAAATAAATAGTGTGATTAATGCAGATTAAAGTTTTTTGCATTTGACACTTAGGTCAAGTAGTGATTATCATAATTAGAATTGCCTAGTAAAATAGGACTTATGAATGATTGAATAAACCAAAGTTGGTCAATATGACAATGTGCCAATTTTGGGGTATTATAACATTCATTTTTTTTGAAAGAAAGTTGTGTGAGGTGGAAGATAAATTGATTTAAAAAAAAAAGTTCTAATCAACTTTTCACAAATGTAGAAAAGATAAAGTTGTAATTAATGCATTCATTAATGCATGATAAAGTTGTTAGAATATATTTATATTTTTGTTGAAGAAAATTGAATTTTCTCCCTACTAAAAATAATATAGTCCAATAAAATGAATAAAAAATGTGATTTATAAAATAGTAAGAAATTAGAAAAAGATATACATTTGAAATTTCTTTTAATATTTTAAATACTATAAATTGATTGGTCAATTGAATAAAAGCGGAAGTAATAATAAGAAGGGGTGCATGCACCAAAGTTCCTGCCTTTATGATTTTATGGTTGATTGAAGTAGATTTTGGTTAAAATATAATGTATTTAATTTAATAAAATAACAAATAAATAATAATGGAAAATATAACATTATAGTGCTAAACTAAATTAAATTACGAGTATAGTTAGTGTATTATTAAATTATATAACTACAATGATATATATTAATTAAAATAGTAAAAGAATATATAAATAAACATTATAGTATCATGCTAAATTAAAATTAGATGACATCTTAAAGAACATTAATCATACCAAAGATATTTATCAACTAATTATACATGAGATATAGATAAAATTGTATAATTTTTTAAAAAAAGAGTTAAATTGATTAATTTCAATTATTAAATTGTTTGATATATCTTGTTCAAGTGATAAATTCATCCAATTGCAAAAGCTGGACAATATTCTTAAGGTTAAATATAATGCATAATTTTTTTTTATTTTAAAAATAACATTTATGCTTTAAAAAAATCAAACACACTTATAATAAATAAAGTTAACATAATCAGATTTCCACAATCCATTAGTAATGTGAGCAATGTTTCTGGATTAGATTGTGTGAGTTTTTTTAGCATCAACGTTTCGGATCATACTACATGATCCATCTACGTTATGGATGGATCATGTAGTATGATCCGAAACGTTGATGCTAAAAAAACTCACACAATCTAATCCAGAAACATTGCTCACATAAATAAAGTTGATAATATACCAAGCTAAACAATTTGAACTTTATTAAAATTGATACAAAATTAATATTATGCATTTTAAAGTATAAATTAAAAATATCAATATAGTAAAAATTATATATGTTAAATAAATGTATAATCTAATAAAATTATATATATAAATAAAAAATAAAAGAAAATGTATTAAAAGCATTGGTTTAGATATGTAAAAATAAAAATAATTAAATTCTAATTTAAACTTATATACAAATTAAAAATAAATAAATTATATAAAAAATAATTTTTAAAAATTGACAATTTAAAAAAGTGAAAATATCTATATTTGATTAAAATATCTATATTTGAATAACATTTTACAAATTACAAAGATAAACATCAATTAAAACTAATTGTCTTTTTAAAAAAGTTTATCCACTTGTCACAAATGTGGAAAAGATAAAATTGAAATTAATGCATTCAGTAGTTTAGAAAAATGATTATTTAAAAAAAAAAGTTTATCCACTTGTCACGAGAAAAAATAAGGTTGCAATTAATGCTTGCATTAATATAGGTGTTGAAAAAAAGAGTAATATTTTTAATGAAGAAAATTAAATTTTTTCATTGTCTTTTTTATCATGAATCAATAAAGTTTAAAAAAAATTGTATTTTTCAATTTCAAAAAAAATGTAAATTAATAAACATTTTGCAAACATTAGTATATCAATAAAATTTTTAGATTAGAGAACTTGGTGATTCCATTAATTTTCTGCCTTGGGCAGCACTAATAATCACTTTTCAAACCTTTCAAACATTTAACAAAATCTACAAAATAAAATTCATAGATGAACCATGCTTCCCCTAGTCTACTAAACTCACATCAAAAATATATAATTCATACGGCAGGAGCAACCAGATCTCGCAAGTACTAAATTGTTTTTTCGCTTAGGTACTAAATTTGATGTATTGCTTTTTAATTCGACTTCTCCTGTCCTCGAATTCAATCCAACACTTGGTATTTTTCTATACATTCTTCTGATTTTCTCCATTACTGCACCTCAGGTGGATTGAAAGAAGCAATAATGGCTCCGCCTGTTCAATCTCAACGTCTTCCACCTCCCTCCCAGCCATCTGGGTATGTTAATTTTCAGATTTCTTAGGATGTTTTTGTTTCCTATTTCCTGATGTTTTCTCGACCAAATCTTAAACACTCACTGAGAAAATGAGAATGAAAAATTCGATTCAGCTTTTCATTATTTGCCTCTTATTTGATTTCGTGGTCATTTTTCCCATCGAGTTTCAAATTTCCAATTCTAAATTTTAATTTTAATTTCTGGCAGCAAGGGTGAAGTAGGAGAATTGAAAACCCAACTGAGGCAATTAGCTGGGAGCAGAGCAGCGGGAGCCGAAGACTTGAAACGGGAACTATACAAGAAGGTCATATCGTACATGACCGTAGGGATCGATGTCTCTTCCCTCTTTAGTGAAATGGTCATGTGCTCTGCAACATCAGACATTGTGTTAAAGAAGATGTGCTATCTCTATGTGGGCAATTATGCAAAGGTTCATCCAGATTTGGCTCTTCTGACCATCAATTTTCTCCAAAAGGATTGTCAGGATGAAGATCCCATGATCAGAGGGCTTGCTCTCAGGAGCCTTTGTTCTCTCAGAGTGAAAAACCTGGTGGAATATCTTGTGGGTCCTCTGAGAACAGGGCTTCAGGACAGCAATAGCTATGTGAGGACAGTGGCGGCCATCGGGGCATTAAAGCTCTATCACATCTCTCCATCTACTTGCATTGATTCTGATTTCCCTGTGGCCCTAAAGGCACTTATGATGCACGATCCTGATGCCAAGGTAAACTTGTTGCTTATTTTTTGATCTATAATTAGAGTGTGGTCAGATTAGTAGAGGTAATCTTGAGCTGGTCAATGCTCGTGTTTCTCTTGGTACTGAAAAAGCATTGGCTATTAATGGATCAAGCGCATTTTGTTTTGTTAGTATTTGCATTTTTTGAAGGTTTGAATATCGAGTTAGATACTTTTGGTCTGTTTGGGAATCTGGGGGATTTGGTTTAGTAACAATTTTCAGCTTTTTCCCTAAGAACTACAATGGTAAAACTGACATCAATCTAGGGCCAGTGTCTGCAGAGGACGTTCATCCTTTACGTGTTACAACATCAATCTCACACTGGCCCAAAAACATAAAACAGTAAAAGTCAACAAAAATTAGAACGCAAACATCTCGAGAAATTCTAATACCAACTCCACTAAGGTGCTAGCAAGAAGAATATATCATTAATGTCAACAAATGACCAGTGTAGGTTGAATTGAAAAGTACAGAAGCGGTGAAAACAGTTAATAATGAGGTCTAAAATGACTCTATCGACCAATTTTTGGATTCAAATCTTGGAATCAATTCAAATAAGATTCTGAAATATGTAGCTGTGGAGGCTGAAGACTGAATTCAGGATTTTGAATTTTTTTAGCTCTTTTGGGCACATTGATATCTTGATCAAGATTCTAATCCCATGGCCTGGTATTATTGAGCAGTAATGTTGAGGAACTTGTAGAGGTTCTATAACGTCTAAATTTGAGTTTATTCGCTTTCTCAATGTCTTTGAACTCTGAACCGGCAAGGTTTGGGTGACCTGAGATAGTTGGATTCCTTCAGGGAAGGGACTTCGCTACCAATGAATTGCTCTGCCAGGGGAAACGTATTTGTCTCTTTCATCAAAACATCCTGTTTTATTTGACATCACAGAATGAACTCCTGTTCAATTTTTTTGAGACATGTTTTGTTGTCTTTTGAATAAGCTTATCTTAACTGATGTCGGTGATAAAGCATCCAAATGGTATGGTCTGTGAAACATGGTAATAGCAATAAAATAATAGTATAGAACTGATATTTTTGTTTTAACCTGAGTCTGGAATACTATTGCTAGAATTGAGTGAATAGAATAAGCTACACGCTATTTTGTTTGTCAGATTGAGATCCTTTTTTGTGCAGTGAGTATACCTTCTAGGTGTTTTCTTTCAAAAGGTGCATGAATTTCACCAGTATACCAAGTCTCGGTAAACAATTCTCCAATTTCTGAAATACACCAATCAATGTTTCTTTGTGCGTATACAGTGGTCCCTCAAATATCTTTATCAGAGCTACATGATTTAGTTTTCAAATGAAAAAAATGATGTAATAACCTCATTTTAATTTGCCCTAAAATCACAATTGCAACATATTAGAGTGAGGACTACATCTTAGCAATTAAATATCTCTGTTGTGATGCGCCCTGAGCCTTGAACCCTGCGCGCGCACATCATATTTGTAGATTATCACACACACACACACACACACACAGAGGGTTAAGAAAACCACATCATATTTGTAGATGATCAATAATGCTATACAAATGATTACGGTTTGGAAGAAGAGACACAATGAGTCCACCCAAAGCCATTTCTGCACCAAGCTCAAGAGGGATGCCTACCAAAGCCCTCTCACTTGGCAGCTTGTACACGCTTTTGCCATCTTGCCTCATCTACCAGAAAATACATACCATCTTAAGGAGTTAAGTGGAGGGTGTAAGCAGGTTCCTTGACTCTTCTACCTAAGGGCCCATTGGTCCCAGGAGCCATTGTCTTCAACTCTAGGACTACCTATTTGCTTAGCCCTCTCAAACCCCTTTTGCTTCCACTTCCGGCCCTTCCCTTCAATATGAATTTCAGACAATCAGATATTTCTCACATGTTTGTCATCATGGTAACATAGTCAACAGTATTAATGTTGGTAAATGATAGTCACCATATCTTATATAGACTTGAGCATAACACACACACACACGTGTATATATGTTTGTATATAGACACACACATATATACATATGTTTACTGTACAGGGTAAAAAGCTTAACACATGTATAACACGATATAATGCAGAACAGATACTTTATTCATGTATGCATTTGCTGATTACCATCCGAATACAATGATTACAACAGTTACAAGGATGATTCCAAAGTCCATCTTGGATGTGTACGTATACCTTTCCGAAAGGGTGACTCAAGCGTCACTCGCCCGTTCGGATACTACTCTACCCGTCGGCTACACTATACATTTTACCGACAACATCATCCCCCCCAAAAAAGAAAAGTCGTCTCCGGACGACCATACAACAAAATTTCAAAACAAAATACATCAATGCATAAGTACTAGACAGAGAGATGCGTCTGCGTCTTTAGCTTGTTCAGCTCCATCCGTAACTTGTAGACTTGTTCTTTCTTGATCTTCAGCTCTGCTTCTACTTCCATCTGAAGCTCCAGGGTTGACTGCATCATCTCTCTGACTTCTCCCAACTCCTCCTTCTTTGCTGCAATCTTTTCCTTTTCTGCTGCCAACTGTTCTTTTTCTGCTAACAAGGCTATCTTCTCGGATTGCCAGGCCACCCTCTCAGATTCTCAGGCTGCCCTCTCGGAAGCTAACCTGGCAGCTGACTCCTCCTGAGCTCTCTCAGCTGCTGCCTGATTCGCCTGACTCCTTCGAAGAGTGTAGTATGCTTCCCTGTATAACTTTGCTATCTCATGAATCAGAGCCTCTACCCAGCTCTCCATCTCAGGGTCTCGCGTCGTGCACCAGTCCTGACGCATCTCTGTGGTCTCTACATCTGGCCATCCTCTCTCCTCAAAACAAACTCTAAACGCAGCTGGACATCCCAACCTCATGAAGGCTATGACTCCCTCCAACTCTTTCACAACTAACTCCAACGCCTGAGTCTTAGCCGAAGCTAACACTTGGCGAGCGTGAGATGCTAGAGCTGCGACATCATCAAGAAAAACTGCCTCTGTCATCACTGTCTCTTGCGCTACTGGGTGTTCCTGCTGTGTACCCATAGCCCTCTCCACAGCCTCCGCCATACGCTCAATAGCACTATGTGGTACTCCCTCACTCTATGCTTGCCCAACCTCCTGTACTGGGTTCTCCGGAATTGCTTCCCGTATGGGTGTCGGCAAGTACGTCACTCGAGGTGCGGGGGTTTGGTGGAACTTTGTACTCAGGAAAGCACTCAGCCTCTGGGAACGACTCTCTATCTTGCTCCAGTGATGCCAACAGGGCTGTATCTACTGTGATCACCACATCAGAACCTACTACATCCAGTCTGATGCCTGATGCCCCCAACTCCTTGCCTGTCGCTATCTCCATCACCCCTGTCTCTGTGTCTATCTCTATATTAGGTACCAAAATCTCCTCTCCTATATCTGGTAGAGTCTCACAAGCCGGCTCCATTGGTACCTCCGGAGCTGCCATCTTTGTCGGTGTCAGATGTGACTCCGCTACAACTCGTGTCTCTACAATGGGCTGCGTCATAGCTAAAACTGGTGTCATCAGCACTGGTTGCCTGAGCTGTCCAAACCCTTGAATACCATGTATGCCTATAGGAATCAAGTGTGTCGTGGTTGAAAGCACAGGCCGTGGAAATCTCAAAGGTGTAGCCGTGATCACCTCAACCTCTTCATCGTCTTTTGCTTCCCCCTTAGACCAACTCTCTTTTGAAGATGTCTTCTCTCGGCCACTATCTGTGTTTCCACCATTTGGCCTTGGTCGCTTCTGTCCTACAATTTTGGTGCCAAGAGTATCCAGATGCCTCAACTGCATAATAGGTGGCTCGCTAGGCGCGAGTGGTCCTGGTTTTGCCTCGAGTGCATCATTCGGGATCATCCGCGTCGTTGCATCCAAGAACAGACCAATAGCATAATGTGGCATATAGAACGTTTTGTGCTGCAATGTCATAAACTCTGACATCCGCTCGGCCAATAATGCTGCCCAATCATAAATCTTGCCGTGCAAAATTCTGTTCATCATGGCTACGTGGGGAAAAGAGATATCTGAAGCGCGGCTCGAACTTGTGAGGCGGCTTTTAACTATGTCCATCAAACAACGTCAATGCCCCTCCTGGATACTAGATTTCTTTAGCCCTCTGCCTTTGGACATGTTTGAAAGAACCTCTTGTTCTGCCTGCGACAGGTCTCGGCACACAAGCTGTATCAACTTCAGTTTCACTTCATAGCTCAACTTTTTTGGCTTGCTATCTATTTTTCTCCCGCCCTGAGCATGACTAGGTATGCCAAATACTCGCGTAAAATCAGCCGGTTTGAATGATACTACTAATTTGTGATCCAAATACTCAAATGCATTGGTTCGAGAGAACTTGTCATATGTTTCAATCATAATACGCAAAAACCCTTCGTAGTCTCTAATGCAAAATACTGGCATTTGCACTACCCATTCCACTTGAGCTTTCCTGATACTAGCCTTCACCAGATGGTTATCTGGATTCTCCTGCCACTGCTTCCAGCACTCTGCACCATTTAACCCTTCGAATGTGATACTCTGTGTTGTAAGAATGTCTCCCGGCTGCTTCGGTTGCTTAGCTTTCTTTTTACTTGCACTTGCACTAGTTCTTGCACCAGGCCCTCTATAGGTCCCTCTTGCTACACGAATTCCAAAAGGTAGTGTCTTCGCATTCTTGTTCATGGCAGTGTCTTCGTCTAGTTTCCTCTTCCAAGCCCTCTTTCCAGCTGACTGCATAATTGTCACCCTTTTGTCGTTTTGTGAATAAATCTCAAACTGTTAGGGTAGTTACCTCCTGTACAAACTTTTCACAATCTCCTTTCTTGTCCTGGCTTTTGTACTGTACGGCTTCTCCAAACTATGTGAACAACTTCTATGGTATGGCTTTAGCTGTAACTCTTCCTGCTTAGTACGGTTTCCTTGCTGTTCTGAAACAACTTAACTCCTCTTCAATGATTCGTACGGCTTCCAAATTTCCTAGCATTTGCATACTTTATAGTCAAGTTTATTCCCTCTTGCCGTACGTTGTACGGCTTTCTTTTCCCTATGGTCTCAAATCTGTACGGCTCAGCCTTGATGATTTGTTTCAATTTCTTCTTAGCGTATGATCTTCCTTTCTAATGTAGTTTAGCCTGACTGTATAGTTTCTCTTTTGTGTTATGGGCCGTACATTTTAAGTTCCTTCCTTCCCCTTTCTTATCGTACGGAAGTTCCTTCCTGCCACTGGCTTGACTTTGCTTGGTAATTGTTTGAAATCCTTTCAGGTTCCTTCGTATGGATTTTATTTCCTCATGAGCTTTCACGCACGGGCTTTTTTTTTTCCTTCAATTCTTTTCTATTTGTGTTGTATGGTTCTTGCCACGTTTTCCTACCATGCATAATGTATCGTATGGCTAATTGTAATATTTTCTTGTGTATGCTTCCGACTGGCTGTACAGCATCACCGTACGGTCTTTTCTGTCACTCTTGGCCGTACGGCCTTCACGTCACCTCTCCTTTGTGGCCTGGCTCCAATTTATCCTCTCTATGCTTTGAAACGACTTCAAAATCCTGTATTTAACTGATTGCTTTTCTGTGCTTCTGCCCCCACCATCGTACGATGGTTTTGTCTTCCTCCTAATGTCCGTACGAAGGCTTTTTCTCAGCAATTTCACTCGACACGGCACAGAGTCCAAAACTAAATGGCTGTACGGTCTTTTGATTTATCTTTTACTAATAACTCTTCTTCTACCACCGTACGGTGATGTCCCTCACAGGCCGTACGGTCTTCAATTTCTGCTGTATTTGATGTCGTATCGTCATTAATATCTGGTCTCCTCTATCTGCCGTATGGTCTTTCTGATATGGTTCCTTGCTCTCTCCATACGGATTTTCTGGATCTTCCAATTGTGATTGTTTTGAGTTCTGGCTTACATCTTATATTCTTTTGAGACCATACGATTTTTATTTCCAAAACATAAGCCTTTTGAAGCCATATGGTCGTCTAAACTCCTTTCAAATTCTCTCTAAACTCACTTTATTACTATTCTCTCTAAACTCACTTTTTATTATTTTATTATTTTGCCCAGGCTTTTCTTCATACTTTTCCTTTTGATGATATCTTCTAAGGCCGTACGACAGACTTCTGCTCCCCACTTTTAATATTTAAAATTCCCATCTTAATAAATTTACTTTATGCTTCATGTTTCATTATTTTATCACTTCATACTTTTAAAACTATAGTTTATCACTTGACATTTTAAAACTATATTCAACTTTAATGTTAAACATATATACATTATTTACAGACGTTTTTTCTCTTCCTTCAGCTGTTTGTTAGTAGGGGGTGATTTCGTTCACGGTATATTTTCGACTTCGATCCGTTTACGACATCTAGTATTTCTTTTCCAGTCCAGTGTCCACAACTTAATTGCGCCATTATATCCAACTTCCCGTATTTTGTATGGTCCGACCCATTTAACTTTGAACTTCCCAGGCCTAATTTCATTCTATCCATTATACTTCAGTACTAACTGATCGGGTTGAAAGTTGTTTAATTTTAAGTGTTTGTCGTGCCATGCCTTCCTCCTGTTTTGTGTTACTTCGATGGCCCATTGCGCCTGCAGCCGTCTCTCATCAAGTTTGTTCAAATTGTTTAGTCTCTCCCGTAAGCTCTCCATGTCACCCAATTTGTTCTCCAGTGCTATCCTTAAACTCGGTATCATGAACTCTGTCGGTACTACTGCTTCCTGTCCGTACATTAGCTGGAACGGGGTATGTCCTGTAGTCACTTTGTATGAAGTACGGTACGCCCATAGGGCGGATGGTAACTTTTCTTCCCAGTCCTCCCCCTCAATTGCACAGGATTTATAAATTACTCCAACCAAGATTTTGTTCGTTGCTTTGGCCTGTCCGTTAGCCCTTGGATAGTACGGGCTCGACAATGAATGGTAAATCTTGAACTCCGTAGTGAGTACTCTGATAACATGGTTGACAAAGTGTCCTCCCCGATCACTTGTCGATTGGAGGGGGATCTCGTACCTTGTAATAATTTGCTCATATAAAATTTTTGCTATGCTTATTGCCAAATTATCTGGTAATGCCCGTGCCTCCACCCATTTAGTTAAGTACTCCGTTGCTACCACAATATATCGGCACCTTGTTTTACTCACCTTCAGTGGTCCAATGAAATCTAATCCCCACCTTTCAAAAAGTTCCTGTGCTTGCGAGGGAGTCAAGGGCATAAAATCTCTCTTCAATGGTTTTCTAGCTCGCTGGCATGTATCGCATGCCACGACCCATTCTCTAGCATCGTTGTATACGGTTGGCCACCATAGCCCTGCCAGAAGTATCTTCCGTGCAGTAGTATCCGGCCCCATGTGTCCTCCTGCTGGGCCTTTGTGTGCCTCCTTTAGTACTTTCGGAATTTCCTCTTCGAGAACACACCGCCTCAAAATCTGATCTGGTCCCATCTTATACAATAGTCCATTGATTAATTGAAAGGTTCAGCTTCTCAATACCAGTTTCCGTCTTTCACTGGGTGGCATGTCACTTGGAAATTGCCCCGTTGATAAATATTCTTCGATCCGTGTGTACCAAACTGGTAGTACCGTGATGTGAAATAGCTGCGCATCTGGAAAATCATCATTAACCCCCTCAGGTGGCTCCCCCGATTTTATTCTCGACAGGTCACATGACTCTTCCTTGGCCGTACCACAATCTTAAACGTGAACTCTTGTAATAACAACAACCATCGACTTATTCTTCCTTGAATAATTGGCTTATTCACTAAGTACAGTAGCGCCTGATGATCTACGTAGAATACAAAGGGAGTGGCCAACAAGTAATGCCTAAACTTCTATACGGCATACACCATCCCCAATGCCTCTCGCTCCGTCATACTATAATTTTTCTCTGCCTTTGACAATAATCTACTTGTAAAGTACACTGGATGGTCCAACCCATGGTCACTAGTCTGTGCCAGTGTTGCTCCGATGGCATAATTTGAGGCATCTACATGGACATGAAATTCTTTATCCCAATTCGGATAGGCCAAAATCAGAGCCGTAGCCAACCTTGTCTTCAGTTCCTCAAAAGCTTCATTCCGTTCAGCCTCCCATCTGTAGGATTCACCCTTGTAGGTGAGTTTGTCCAGCAGATAAATTTTTTTCGCAAAGTTTTTAATAAATCTCCGATAATACTCGATGTGCCCTAAAAATGACTTCACTTCCAACACATCCGTCGAGGGCGGTATCTCCAAGATCACACAGACCTTGTCTGGGTCAGTCTTTAATGCTTCTTTACAAACTATGTGTCCAAGCAGCTTTCCCTGTGGCACCATAAATCTACACTTCTTTGGATTCAACGCCAATCTTGCTCATCTGCACCTCTCCATGCATTCTCCTAACGCCATTATATGCTTGTCCTCTATGCTAAAAATTGACCAATCATCTAGGAATGCCTTAAAATTTCCAACTGACATTTTATCAAATATGTACAAGATAATCCTTTGGAACGTCGCTGGGGCATTGCACAATCCGAACGACATCCTGTTGGATGCATATACTCCATCCTCCACAATGAATGTCATTTTTAACTTATCCTCCTCTACGATTGATATTTGATTATACCCTGAGAATCCGTCTATGAATGAATAAATTTCATGCTCTGCTACTTCCTCCAAAATGCTATCTGTAAAGGGTATTGGAAACGGGTCTTTAATTATTACAGCGTTCAAACATCGAAAGCCCACAAATATTCTTATTTGTGTCGTGTCCTTTTTCAGGGATATCACGATCAGTGATACCCGCTCACTTGTTTGTACTTTAAAAATGATTCTTGCTTCCAGCATCTTGTCAATTTCCTTTGTGACCCGCATTGTATAGTTCTTATTCATTCGGTACGGCTGCTTCTGCACGGGTACTGCACCCTCGATTAATGGTATCCGATGGACACATAGCTCTGGTGGTACTCTTTTAAGTCCTTATATGTCCAAGCAAAAACATCTTTGTACTCCATGAATATCCTGAATGCTGTTGCCTTCAACACTGGGTCCCAATCATCTCCTACAAGAATGTTCTTCGGATTTTCCTCATCACCCAAGTTCATTGTTTTCATCGTCGGCTCTTCATACTTCATCGGTTTATCTTTGCTGAACGTATGGGCTGGTGTTTGATCCACTTGCGCTTCTTCCTCCTTCAGTTCAATGTACTCCTTCAGAAACTCATCGCCTGCTTTTTCTTCGTCAACACTCAAGACGTTGCAACTTGGAAAAACCTCATAATCTTCCATTTACCAGTGTAGCAATCCATTTATTGAATCTAGGTCATCATCAGTTGACCCTCCTTCTAATCTCAACAACCCTTCTTCATCCAGTTCCATCCTCTTTTTCCCTTCGTTGTCACTCTCGCCTTCGCCTTCTGAGTCCGACGATGCTGCTTCTTCTCCTACCATCTGTATATGTAAATCAATTATAAATCTCCTGCCTCCTCTCTCCATAGACAGGGTGTTCCGCTTCCAATCGTGCTTTACCTTTGCCTGCACTAGCCACCCTCGCCCCAGGATGGCGTCATACCCTCTTCTCTTCAATGGAATGACCACAAAATTCAGTAAAAAGGGTTGTGTCCCAATTGTTTCCGGCTGTGCCATCAGAGTTCCCAACGGCTTTATTCCATTATGATCTATTGTGAGTAATTGGAAAGTAGGCGGCCATAGTGTTGGTTGTCCAAGTTTTTTCCACACATCTTCAGGTAGCACATTTACCCCTGATCCTCCATCTACTATTGTATACGTCAACACAGTACCCAGAATGCCCATCTCCACTATTGCCAAGTGTCTACCTGTCATAAGTGCCAACAACATCGGGTCTATTGCTGCTGCCATTGTTTCCTTACTATCTTTTGCTTCCTCTGTCACCCTCGGGGATGACATCATATTTATCATTGCCGTACGCAACTGTGGCATTGTGAGAAGGAGGTCATTCAGCTTAATCGACACTTTTGTTTGCATTATCTGTTTCACCATGCTTTGTTCTGCCAAGTTTCTTTTTGATGTTTCGGCTGTGTCCTTCACTTGTAGTTTCTTTGCTTTCATTTGCTTTTCTATTTCCGTTCGGGCTTTTTGTAACATTTCCTTCTCTTCTTCCACATTCGAATATTTTGCTTTCCTTGCCTGTTCCAGTGTGATCGCCAGTACCTTCTCATCACACGTTTCAATACTTAATAGATTTACGCCTTGTTTCGGACATTTAGAATCTTCATGGTCTCTTGGACCACACCATCTGCACAGTAGCTGTGGCGTCTCCTTCGTAGGACAGTCCCTAGCGAAGTGACCCCAAAGATTGCATGCTTGGCATTGTATCATCGGTCGTCTGCTTGCATCATACTATATTCTACTCCGGCCTCCGTTGTTAGTATTATTGTTTCCACCCCTTCCGCATCTATTATTATTCCAATATCCACCCGAAGTTGCATCATTACTTGTGTTATTGCTGTTATTGGACGCTTCCTGTGTTAGTAACACCTGCTAGTGTCCTTTTGCTTTCAAGTTAAACGGACACTCCTTCAGTGAATGTCCCGCTACTTGGCATATGTCACAAAACTGCTTCTTCGGGCATGAACCCTTCATATGACCATCCTCCTTGCAATCTGTGCACCACAATTCTCCTTTCACGGTATTCAGATTCTTTTTTAAATTCTTGAATTCTTTCATCATCCGAAGCATGTCTTTTTGTAATGCTTTCACTTTTTTGTTCGACTTCTCATCACTACTGCTACTTTTCGAGGATGAATCATCCGAATCAAAAGATTTATGCTTTTTCTTCTTACTCGTCTTTTGTTCACTTTCCAGATCCATGGCATGAGTATATGCGTCGGTGTACGACGACGGTGGTACAATCTTCATTTTCTTTTTAAGAGCCGGCCGTAGCCCCTCTACAAACCACCATTTTTTTAACCCATCTGCTAGTTGACTCTCCATCTTTCCAATCAGTTCTTTTAATCGTCTGGCATAAGTCCAGACTATTTCATTCTTTCCTTGTTTAGTACTGTATATTTCTGCCACTATTTCATTATCATCTCAGAGCAATCTGAATTTTGCTATAAATTCTTTTTTAACATTCTCCCATGTATTAAGTTTTTGAGGACTGGTGTCGGAAAACCAATCTATTGCCACATCCCGCAGGGTCGCTGGGAATTGTCTCACCCAGTCATCCTCATCCGTCACACCATTTGCTGTCCATATGGTTTCACATGTTTTACAGTGTTTGATAGGGTCTGTTGTACCATCACCATGAAACTTGGGCAACTTTTCTTTAGGACCTGCCATCGTTACTTTTCTTTGATTCTGAGGTACTTGTGCACCTATGCTGTTCGGAGCTCCTTCGCTGTTCTGCACTCTTGCGCTGTTCTGTACTTTCGCGCTATTCTGTATAATAGTCTTGTTTCCAACAACTGCATTGTTTGGTGAAAGGTCTTCAAGTGATGTTGTTCTATTCTCCGCCTGTATCCGTTTGTCCGATGTATTAGGAACGAAGAGATCAATCCACACTCGTGCTCCCTCGGCACTCCGAGCCGTGCGAGATGCTTCCCTTCCGTTCTGACACTTCCCTCTTGGCGTATATAGGTTAAGGAACTCTTCTCTTGTTTCCTCCACCAAATTTAAGCGTTGTCGAGTCTCTTCCAGCAATTCCTCGGCACTCCTCAGCCTACTAGGTGAGTGCACTCCCTCCGTCTGTGCCTCTTCACCCCTTCGGTGCCCCTCGGCAATCTGCTGAAGTCTCTGCCTGCGTTCTGCCTGCTGCGCTAAAATTAAAACTTCTTGTGCTGTACGTAGTTCATCCTTATCTTTCACCTTGTTCCTATCCTTGTTTAGCAAATTCAGCATTAATCTTCATATCATTCCTTCATTCCAGGTCTGTTGGGCAATGGCGCCAAATGTTTACCGTACAGGGTAAAAAGCTTAACACATGTATAACACGATATAACATAGAATAGATACTTTATTCATGTATGCATTTGCTGATTACCATCCGAATACAATGATTACACCAGTTACAAGGATGACTCCAAAGTCCATTTCGGACGTGTACATATACCTTTCCGAAAGGGTGACTCAAGCGTCATGCGCCTGTTCGGATACTACTCTACCTGTCGGCTACACTATACATTTTATTGACAAAAACATATATATACACAAACACATATATACACAGATATATGTGTGTGTGTGTGTGTGTGTGTGTGTGTATGTATATATATGTTTGTATGTGTGTGTGTCTCTGATATATATACAACTTACATTTATTTAATAATCATAATGGGCAAGGGTATTAACATAATAGATATACCAATGATTATAAGTGTGAGTTGATTAGAGTTGCTGTAACTCAAATGCTGAAACTGACATTTCCTTTTTGATTGCTTTCACTACCGTTGGAAAAATCCTTTTTTGTTATGTGATCTGATTGCTGCTTGTGTGATATCCGGTTTTCTTATTCCCGATGAATAATTTTGATTAGTGCTTTATTGTTTGTTGAGGGACTTCTAGAAGTTTGATCCTTAAGTTTGTTTTTATTGGTTGATCTGCTGATTACTGATTGCAGGTCTGTATGTCTGACCCGCTCTTCTTTTTTCCCTCCTTTCCATTTATGTGATTCACCTTATATGTCCCTCAAGAAGGATGAAGAGTCCCTACTAATTGAGGCATCCCTTCTTAACTTAATCACTGCCCTATGAATATAACTATGCTTTAAACAAATGATTGTTTTTGTAAAGCAGTCACTGCTATTCCCAGATCTGAAATATAACAGTCCCTTAATTTGCAGAAACCTTTCACATGTTTGGCAAGATTCCCATGATTAATGAAGATACATGTTTGGCAGCCAGCAGATAAGCGAATTGCTACCCTTAATAAACCTCTACCATGACTATGATGTCTTCCAAGATTGCGTAAGGGTTGACTGCTGTAGTTGATTTTTTTTATCCTTCTGCAGATGATTCCCTGCACAAATGAATTGCACCTCTTCTTATACCTATGAATAAGAGGGAGTCACACTCTTCATTTTGCAAGGGACACCTCTCTTCACAAGGTGTTTCTTAATTAAACTTAGTTAGCTCCCTCTTAAATAATTTTCTGGAAACTAGTGTTTTTATTCTAGGTCAACCTTTAATAGGATATCGATGCTTTCTTTATTTTTAACACTGAGTTGAGTCTCTCAAGAGAATATTGGTCAGGCAATATATATGTTGACAGTTTCTGAGTTATTCTCACTTTGGGGGCATGACAGTCCGGTCCTCCTGAAATTGTTGTCCTCAAGCAACTATAATCTTAACCAAATCTTTTCAATGTGGCGAACCCTAATTAATCTTTAGATCCTCCTTGTTATTTAATTAATTTCTGCTGGGTCACTCTCATATTATCTCAAGGAATGTATCTGTCCCTTTTTTTTAAAGAAAAGGGGTAAAAATTTATCGAATCACAAAAGAAAGTACAAAGAAGCCAGGAAAACAAAACACCTGGCCAACAACCAGCGACTAATCACTGATCATCTAATCCTCTTGAGTCTTAGATACATCCTCGTATCCTCCATAACAAGGTCCTCCAGCAAATCAGAATATTCATGCACAGGACCACAAAACAATAACAGGATATTTCATATTTTTTAAATTGAAACCAGTCTGCTAGGTTCTTCTATAATGTTCCCGTTATAAAATAAATTTTAATTAAGCTATTGTAACTGGGCCGGTTGATTTAATATATCTCGGACCCATTTTTATTTTGTTTCTGTAGTTTGTGTTGCTGTCGGCTATCTTATACACCCTTGGAAAGTTTTCCTCGACAGGTATTCAAGTATGACTTGTAGGTAGCCATTAGGTATGCAATTTGGATTATTTTCTTTGTATTGTGAATTCCTGTTGGGATTCTCTGTTGCTCACCATTTCGGAAGTGAAGGATCTTCCCTATTTGGTCTTTTCGATTTCGTTGGGATTCAACCCTCACCCTATTCCGTCGCCTATAATACTCCACTCGGATTTGGCGAATCGAAGCACCATCTTTTGACAAATATTAATTGGAGGATTATATGTGTTCAATCTTCATTCTTGTTTGGGTTTATGAATTCGGGTCTATAAGTGTTTCTGTTACAAGACTTAGCATTCCCTTTCTGTCTGCACACCATCCGTCACCATGGTTTAGTAACATCACCATACTCTTGCCCATCACCACTCCGTACGACCATCTGAGCCTACCATACGACCATCCCCTTGTCTCCCCTGTACGACAGTCTTCCTGCTTTAGCCACCGTATGGCCCTCTCCACACTTCGTATGGCTATCTTGTGTGCCTACTACCTAACACAGTATGAACTTCCTATGCCTGCATACCATACGGCCATCGTTTTGCTGCCCACCGTACATTTCTCCATTCTACTGCATGGTCTGCTCAACACCCTTCCATACGACATATCTGCTCATCCTACCACCATATGGCCTATACCGTATGACCTTTCCCTTGTTGTGCCTCCTCATTTGGTGTTCGTACCACATCTCCACCTAGCTGTACTACTCCAGTATACCGTACTGCCTCCATAGTAGCTCCACCTGAGTGACATTTTTAGTATTTGATAGAGAAAGATCATTTCTAGAGAAGCCATAGGGAACATGATCATCATAGTGGTATCAGAGCTTTGATTCTACTAGCCTGTGAACAGTGAATGAGAGTTTATAGCCGGAAGAGAAGAACCGATTCGCTTGATAGAATGGCGGCAGATCAGAACCCATAGCGGCCGAACTCGTGGCACTACTAAGAGAACTTGCGACTAATCAGGCATAGATCAATGATACTCAGCGACTCATGGAAGAAACTCTCAAGAAATTGGTAGACAATAAAGTATTTGGTGACTAGAATAGTCATAGCGCAGAATCTGCATCGGGTAAAACAAACCCTCATCCTGCACATTCATGACCTTCCATGACGTCTTTTCCCCCACGGACGGAGGCACCACAAGGATGGAAGCAACCAACTTTTGAGGAGGTTCAAGAACAACTGAGAGAGGATTGGAAGAATGCAAATCTTGAGGAAGATATATCTTACAAAGACTACGTAGATCTGAGAATGAGATATTCCGGAACGATGATCTCAGGAGGAAGTTGAGTAAAGTAAATTTGTCTCCATTTGATGTATCTGGATCCATATCTGTGCAAGCGTGGGTAATGAAGGCCAATACTTACTTCCAGCTGAATCTTATGCCAGAAGAAGCAATTAAATTTGCGGCATTACATTTGGAGGGAGTTGCGCATGAATGATAGCATCACAACACCATCACATTGGGGCATGATCAAATAAATACCTATGCAGAATTCATTCAGAGATTGATAGATCAATTTGATGGTAAAGATCTGGAACTCAAATTTAAAGATTTGACACAACTAAGGCAAATTGGATTGGTTGACTAGTACATTGCGGAATTTTAGGAACTCTCTGTTTTGGTCACGAACATTTCTGAAAGAAGACGGATAGTGCTCTTCATGGATGGGATGACAGAACCACTAAAGGGTTGGGTACAAGGGTTCAATCTTGCCACCCTGTTGGAGGCCATTAAGAAAGCACGAAGTATGGCATCATCGTCGACATCATCCTCTCGGGGTTACTCATATTCTAAACTGTTGATGTTTTCAGGGGATAGATAATAAACCTCCGTCAAGGAAGCCTTCGTTGGACGAAGCTACTAGACAAGAGCTCCAAAGGAAGAAACTATGTTTCAACTGTAAAGGACCATGGGAACTTGCACACAGATGCCTTAGGAAAGGAAAGATCCACTACATTGAGGTTGTGTTCGATGATAAGGACGAACAGGAAGAAATACCCACCGAAGACAGCCAACCCTACGAGGACACCAAAATGGTTAGTTTGAACCATACAGAAAGAATTGCAGCATTGTACGACGCAGAGGAACTATTGACCTAGCCGGTAGCCCGAGGTGCACAGTGTTTCGTGTACGGGGAACCCTTCAAGGACAAAGGGTTATGGTGATGCATGATAGCGGAGCTACTCTAAACTTCATAGACTCCTCTGTGGTGAAACGAAGAGGTCTACCTACGAAGATGCACGCAGGATTTCAGGTCAAGGTTGCCGGAGGGACTCTCCTACCCTGCACACACCTTGTTCCTCAGCTAAGTATCACAGTGATGAATCACACAGTGACCGAGGATTTCTTCATAGTGGACCTTGATGATATGGAGGTTATTTTAGGCATACAGTGGATAGAGACACTTGATGAATACAATCAGAGCTTCAAATGGATGGACTTCACTTTTGTTGTCGATGGAAAGAAGGTTGTTCTTTGTGGAATGGCAAATGAAGTTCTGAAGGAAGTTTTTGCACATCGGATGGAGGCAATTTTTCGGTGCGATTACGTTGCTTGGGCTGCACATTGTTTTGTCTCAGCAGAACCTATAAAGGGGCAATGAACACCTCCCCAAGATGATGATCTCCAGAATATTTTGAATGAACATGATAAAGTTTTTGTTGACATTCCTTCTGGCATACCGACTCATCGAGGGTTTGAACATACTATCGAGTTAGAAGCTGGAGCCAAGCCGGTCATAACCACTCCCTACCACCATCCCAAGAAGTTCAAAGATGAGATTGAAAAGACTATTCAGGAACTGCTGGAGAAAGGATGGATTCGTCTCAGTTCTAGCCTCTTCGCGTCATTAGTGGTATTGGTCAAAAAGAAGGATGAGACAATGCGTATGTGTGTGCACTAGCCTGCATTGAACCAAAAAACAATAAAGAATAGAGATCCCATTCCAAAGATACATGAGTTGTTGGATGAATTACATGGTGCAGTTTATTTTTCGAAAATAGATCTCTATTCCGGATACCATCAGATCCACACGAGGGTATTATGAGTTCCTGGTCATGTCGTTCGGATTAACAAATGCACCTGCTACATTACAATCATGCATGAATTGCATCTTTAACAAACAATTGCGTAAGTACTTACTAGTATTTTTTGATGATATTCTTATTTATAGCAAGATATGGGAAGAGCACTTGAAACATTTGGACGAAGTCCTACGGATCATGAAGGATCAGTCCTTGTTCCCTAAGCAATCTAAGTGTGAACTCGGTATGACGAAAACATTGTACTTGGGGCATGTTGTTAGTAAATAAGGAGTTCAAGTTCATTAGGAGAAGATTCAAGCTATCCTTGATTAGCCTCCTCCGAAATCACTCACGGAGTTGCGAGGATTTTTTGGACTGTGCAGTTATTACCGGAGGTTTGTAAAAGGATTCTTTCAGCTTAGCGCCCCATTAACAAATTTGACAAGAAAGGGTTCCTTCTAGTGGAATGAAAAAGCACAACTCACTTTTGATAAGTTGAAAGAAGCAATGAGCACTTGACTCATACTTGCATTGCCTGATTTCGCTCAACCTTTCATTCTGGAGTGCGATGCATACGGAGAAGGCATTGGCGCGGTACTGATGCAAGATAGACACCCCATAGCCTATGAGAGCAGGAAGCTTATGCAAACAAAACACTTATATTCCATTTATGACAAAGAGATGTTGGCCATTGTACATGCACTAACTAAGTTCCGACAGTATCTGGTGGGTGCCAATTTTGTTGTTTGTACGGATCACAATAGTCTGAGATTTTTTCTGGAGCAATGGGACTTGAACAAGAGGCAACAAAAAAGGGTAAGCAAGGTTCAGAGTTTTGAGTTTGACATTGAATATCTGAAAGGAAAGAATGATGTGTTTGCACATGCTTTGTTTAGAACCGGCTATCTGCTTATTGACCCAGATTTCAATTGACTAGAAAGCACATTTGTTGGTAGAATATTCCAAAAATACATTTGCCTGTGAGCTAATGGATGGTAACACGCAGGATGATTGGTACAAAGTGGTGGATGACATCATTTACTATAAGAATCGGATATTTTTAGTGCCGGAATCCAAATTGAAGCAGAAAATCTTGAAGAAAGTCTACGACTCACCCTTAATAGAACACTTAGGCTTCCTCAAAACTTACAGACATCTCAGGGAGAAGTTTTCATGGCAGGGTCTTAAAGGAGACATATTGCAGTATGTAAGAGAGTGTGCGGTTTGCCAATAGAACAAATCCGAACATACTCGCTGGGTTATTGTAACCCTTGCCAATTCCAGAACAAAAGTGGGAAAGTATCTCGATGGATTTCATTATTGGACTTCCCAAGGTGAACAAAAAGGATTGTATTTACGTGGTGGTTGACAAACTGATGAAGTATGCACATTTCTTCGCCATCTCCTCGGACTTTTAGGCCATATAGGTAGCCGATCTATTTTTTAGAGAAGTTTTTTGTTTGCATGGATTACCCCGAAACATTGTTAGTGATCGAGATGGACGATTTATCAGTATCTTCTAGACAGAACCATTTCGACTGGCAAGAATAGAATTGTTGCCAAGCACTAGTTATCATCCTCAGACAGATGGATAGACGAAGATTGTGAACAAGTGGTTTGAAGGTTACCTTCGGAATTACGTTTCGGCACAGCAACGAGCGTGGTTCAAATGGATGCACCTAGGGTAATATTGTTACAATACCACTTACCACATGTCCATGGGATGGCACTGTTCAAAGCACTATACGGGTATGAACCCCTTTCCTTCCTCGATACAATTATGGGTGATAGTCGCGCACCAAGGGCGAGGGACTAGCTTCAGGAGGGGTAGGACATACTGAGATGCTTGAAGGAAAACTTGCAACGGGCATAGAATCAACAGAAAATCTACGTCGATAGACATCGAATCAAGAGAACTTTCGAAGTGGGAGACTTGGTCTATCTCAAACTTCAAGCATACCGGCAATCCTCATTGAAGGAAAATGGGAAAGAAAAATTGAAGCCACGATTTTATGGTCCTTTTTGGGTAGTTTGCTGCATCGGTGAAGTTGCCTATGAGTTGGAACTTCTAGAGGGGAGTTGTATTCGTAGCGTTTTTCATGTCTGCTGCCTTAAGAAAGCTGTGGGACAGAATGTCACGGTAGCGACAGACCTTCCACTGCTCAATGAAGAAGGAAAGCATGTATTGGAACCAACTGAGATCATTGAAGTACGTGAGAAGACCTTAAGAACCGCACGGTGAAGGAATATTTGGTACGTTGGAAACACTTGCCGTTGGACGACGTGACATGGGAGGGCGAACACATTTTACAGCATCCGACATTGCATTTGCTTGAGGACAAGCAAAATTTGGGACATGAGGATTGTAATGTTCCCATTATAAAATAAATTTTAATTAAGCTATTGTAATTGGGCTGGTTGATTTAATATAGCTCGGACACATTTTTATTTTGTTTCCCTAGTTTGTGTTGCTGTTGGCTATCTTTGTACACCCTTGGAAAGTTTTCCCTGACAAGTATTTAAGCACAGTTTGTAGGTAGTCATTAGGTATGCAATTTGGATTATTTTCTTTGTACTGTGAATTCTTGTTGGGATTCTCTGTTGTTCGCCATTTCAGAAGTGAAAGATTTTCCCTATTTGGTCTTTTCGGTTTCGGTGGGAATCCACCCTCACCTTATTCTGTCGCTTGTAATACTTCGCTAGGATCTAGCAAATTGGAGCACTATCTTTTGGCAAATATTAATTGGAGGATTATATGTGTTCAATCTTCATTCTTGTTTGGGTTTATGAATTCGGATCTATAAGTGTTTCTGTTATAGGACTTAGCATTCCCTTTTTGTTTGCACACCATCTGTCACCATGGTTTAGTAACATCACCGTACACTTGCCCATCACCACTCCGTATGGCCATCTGAGCCTACCGTACGACCATCCCATTGTCTCCCTTGTATGACGGTCTTCCTGCTCCAGCCACCATACGACCCTCTCCACACTCCGTATGACCATCTTGTGTGCCTACTACCTGATACTGTACGAACTTC
The DNA here is from genome assembly GCA_028749045.1 of Cupressus sempervirens. Taxonomy (NCBI): domain Eukaryota; kingdom Viridiplantae; phylum Streptophyta; class Pinopsida; order Cupressales; family Cupressaceae; genus Cupressus; species Cupressus sempervirens. Next base: position 98,869,761 of record CM053788.1, read on the forward strand.
CTATGCCTGCATGTTGTACGGCCATCGTTCTACTGCCCAATGTACATTTTTCCATTCCACCATACGAATTGCTCAACACCCTTCTGTACGACATATCTGCTCATCCTCCCACCGTATGGCCTCTCCCTTGCCGTGCCTCCTCATTTGGTGTCCGTACCACATCTCCACCTAGCTGTACTACTCCAGTATACCGTACTGCGTCCACAATAGCTCCACCTGAGTGACATTTTTAGTATCTGATGGAGAAAGATCATTTCCAAAGAAGCCATAGGGAACAGGATCATCAAATCTTCTCAGTCCTTTAGCTTTTTGTGCTCTTTTGTGTCTTCGTTGTTTCACTTTTGTTTCAACAGCAAAAATTTCAAATCTATCATATAGCTTCACTCAAAAACAAAACCTTGAAAAGCAATGAAACACCTTTCACCACTTTGGACAAAACTCAGTCAGAAGATATGGGGGAAAATGCGGAACAAGATTTATCAGATCCCATTAATACTAGCAGCAGCATGGTAACAACAGACACTAATTTTCAGAATGAGATGACAGGTTTAGAGTGAGGAATAGTAATTGTTGGAGTGAAAAATGGGATAAAGTCCAACAACATTACAATGTAGAGAGATGCAAATTCTGGATTCAATTGTGTGCCATATTTTTGCATCAATGGTTTGAATCACACTTAGTGATCCATTGTCAGGATGAGAAGAGCTAGAGGAGATATATGATATGTTGCAGACCCAACAGAGTATATATAAGTATGCCAAGATCTGAGCAAAAGAATGGCACAAAGGTCAAGACAACAAAGGGTCAACCATGAGAAAGAAGAGAGGTCCACAAAAGAAAAAAGAAAGCAAAAAGTTGATAGGACCACAAAAAATAAGGAAAAAGTAATAAAGAAAAAATAATGATATCGATAATGATTATAATAATAATAGATGATGATTATAATCATAGTAATAATAATAATAAAGAAGAAGTTAAAAAATAATAATAACAGAACAAAAGAAGAAATGAAAATAAATAATGGGTAGAGTTCAAACAGCTGATGGGTCACAATGGGAAGAGTTCAAAGTCAAACATATGATGGGTCTCAAAGACCTATGTTTGTGATGTTAACTAAAAAGGGCTTTTTGATCTCTTTCATCTTTTCCGGAATGCCCGTAGCATTTGCTCAGACTGTAGTTTGGAATCCTTGTTTCAATATTGAAGTTGGGGATACAAATACACAGAGGTCTTGCAAGCTAGACCAGTACCAGGATAATAAACAAATCTCAACTGAGAAATGTGTGTATGTCAATGCAAAACAGTACAAAAGAATCCTAATGCGTAGGAAGATTCAACAAGCTAAGTATGCAAGAAGGGGGAAACTGTCAGATATACTGGCAAGAACTATGTTGATAGCATTGGAAATGGTTGAGCAGCATGAGAAGAGGCAAATTAAAGGAGAGGAAACTAATAATATTGAGTCCCACTCCACGAATTCTGAGGGGGGATCTCAGTAGCAGACGCGATAGAAGTAGTGGAAAACAAAACCACAAACACATACATCCCTTCCTCAACACTTTTAACGTGGTGTCCGGATCTGTTTGTTAATGAACTGATGTTCATGAAAGAGAGGATTCAGGCCTTAGAAACAAGGAATCATGTAGAGGACAGTAGGATAAAGGCAGTCATTGAGTGCATCTAAAGCTTACATGTGTAAACAAATCACTCAGAGAATAGGTTGAAAAACTACAGTTCAATTTGGAAAAAGGGGAGTACGAGCTGTTTATATTAAGACAAGCAATTGATGAAATAAAAGAGCAGGAGGATGTAAAGAATTTGAGGGTGAAGAAATGACCTGCAAATTAAAGAAATACAATCTGCAATGGCAAACATGGAGTTAAAAAAAGACAAACTTAAAGAATAAATAGAAGTCAAATCATGGACCAAAGTAGTGAAAGGACTGTCAAACACACCAAGTGATCTTATAGAAAAGCAAGTGAGGAGGCAGATTTGAGAGGATAGAGATAAAAATGATAAGGCAACAAATATCATCATTAAAGGGTTAAAACACTATGGAGAAATGTAGAACACATAAGATTTGGTAAGGGATTTCCTTATGGACCATTTAGAGGGGCATGGAACAATCCAACAAGCACAAAAGATTGGTAAATGGACAAAAGATAACATGAGCAGACATGTAAGGGTCTTTTTGAAGAATTCAGAAGACAAGAACATGATATTGAGGAATAAGAGGCTCGTCAAAGGCACACACATATAGGTGGATGAAGATCTTTACACTTTTCATCAAGAAGAAAGAAGGAAAGAATGGGAAAAGGTAAAAGCAGCAAGGGAGTCTGGAAAGTGGGCGTGGCTAAAGAACAATAAGGCCCAAATTAGTGAAAGAACAAAACATAATAAATAGGAACTTTCCCCGCCGGAATATCTAGATATAATTAGTTGGAATTGTAGAGGTTGCCCAGGGAGAAGAGGACCTGGTTTAGGGCCCATAGCCAATGGTAAAGACATTATCTTGCTCATGGAAACACAGGAGCATGATGGATGTAAAGTGCCAAAATTTGAGGGTTACAAAAAATTCTCAGTTTGGAATGAAAGAACCGATAGTGGCAAAGGGTAGGTGTTATCACTATTTTGATTAAAGAGGTTTGGAGCAGATGTATAAGTATAGAGAAAATCACAGAGAAGTAGACTGAGATAAGAGTGGCAGTGTGTGTCTCTGCACCAAAGGGATAAAAAACATACAAGAAGAAGAACCTAGATTTAGATGATCCATACACATTGCTGATAAGGGATATCTCTATTTATAATACTCTAGGGGAAGTCCTGATAATCGGAGATTTCAATGCTAGGACACGAAACAAACACACTCTAAATTTGAAAAGAAGCTACAAGGAAAGAAGTGACCCATATGGTTAGAGGAGGAGAATGATCAGTTTTGGAAAAGAGCATTAGGGGACAGCAAAGGCAATGTAAATCATTATGGGGCAGAATTACTAGGCTCATGCAGTTTTTATAACATGGCAATATGTAATGGTATGAAATTATGACCAAACTCAGGAGGCATTACATGCAAAATGTATTATGGGCAAATCGTTGTTGACTATGTTATATGCTCTCAAGATCACATCAAAAGAGTTAGAGATAGAAATAAGAGTGTGTCCTATTTAACTAAGGTCAGATCACAATCAAATATTTCTAAAACTTTGAGTAGCAAGGAGAAGATACCCAACTTAAGCAAAAGAAAGAGCCCTCACATGGAAGAATTAAAATGAATTAGGAAAATCAGAAAATATTTAATGACGCTCTTAGAGGCATGATTTGGAGCCCTAAAAGAGGAGTTACACACGTGAATCAGCAAAGGGTACAGAAAGATACTTTCGTTCCTCTAGTTCACAAGGCACTAGAGAAATGTAAAAGAACCAAACCCAAAAAGGAAGCCAAAAATACTTACCCAACAAATCTTTGGTTTGATGAAGACTGCAAGTTGGCTAAGAGAAAGTTGAGAAAGAGGAGTACGAGGAGCTGTTAAGAGGTAAAAAAGAATCATATGTGAGAATGAGAAGAGTGGAGCTGATTACCTTAGGCAAACAAAACCCCAAGAAGTTTTGGAAGGAGGTGCAACAAAAGAGAAAGTAGATAGTAAACAGCATCACAGGGCCCCAATGGCTCGAATATGCAAGGATGTTATATAAGCGCGGAAAGGACAAGCATGGACCTTTGATAATGAAGGCCACAAATGAACTTCTTACTATTGAAGACATCTCCGAGGCTAAAGAAATTGACGGGGGGAAAGGCCCAATACATTGATGGGCTGCAAGCTGAATATCTAAAATGGGGCAACGATATCTTGGCATCGCATATTTATCACAACTTTAATGATGTCATTAAAGAAGGGTTCCTTGGAAATTGGACAATTAGCATGGTTATCTCTCTCCATAGAAGTGACATAAATAATCCCTCCAATAATCACACCATTATATGATTAACCCCCTCTTGGGAAAACTCTTTGGTAGCATGGTGGAATGCAAGATCAGCAAGTGGGTTGAATGAGAAGGTAAAAGAGCTAAGGGGCAGGCAAGGTTCAGCACAAAGCACTCTATTGTTGACCATGGGATTACACCATGATTTGTGGTTGAAATTTTTTGGAACACATAGGGGGAGGATGCCTTTTGCTGCTTTGTTGTCTTTGAAAAGGCCTTTGACATTGTGCCATGTGACAAACTCTAGCTTAGAATGGAAGAGCTGAAAATTCCTACTGAACTTAGAGCTGCGATACAAACTATATGATCAGGTCATGGCTAAAAGCAGAACTATGAGAGGGATGTCAGAGAGCTTTGGCAGTGATATAGGTGTCAAACATGGATGCCCTCTCTTACCAACCTTGTTTGGGTTTTACATCGATAAATTAGAAGAATGTTTAGACAAGAACAATGGCAATGGGGTTTAACTAACCATTTATGTGATTAAACTTCTTTCTTATATGGATGACCTCATTTTAATTGCTAAAACAACAGATGGTCTGAGGGAACACTTGAAGGCGCTTGAGACATTCTGTCAGGTGGTTGGGATGCAAGTGAACACTAGCAAAACCAAAGTGATGTTTTTCTCTTTGAAAAGAAACAAGACGAAGCAAAACACTTTCCTTTTCAATGGCGGCCCACTAGAGATTGTGGACGAGTACAAATACCTTGGAATTGACTTCAACAACAAACTCAATTTGGAAACATGTAGAGTAAAAGGAACTCAAGGAGGATGGAAAGTGATATATTCTTTACAAAACAGATGCAAGATATGGAATTATGGAATTGGAAAACCAAAAAGATGCTCTTTGGTTTGTTGGTTACACCGGTGATCCTTTGTGATTTTGAGATTTGGGGCAGCGACATGTCTGATCAGAAATGGAGACAAGTAGAAAGAATCCAAAAGCATTTAATCATCAGCAGTCTCAAAATTAAAACAATGGTCACCTATGAGATCCTATTGGTGGAAACAAACATCTTTTGTTTAGAGGCCTCGGCAATGATTCAGTTATTATGCCACTTAAAGAAAGCCAAAGTATGGAAAATCATTGCTGGCCAAAGTTGATCATGGAAGAAAGGCTGGACAGAAGAAAGAACACATGGATGAAGCAAAATATTAAATGGATAAAATGATGGAATGTTAGTATGCATGGATGTCCGAATAACAATGCTGGAATAAAAAAGCTTGTGAAGGAAAAATTCATAAGTTGCACATGGTCAAAACAAAATGGGTGCAAAAAGACTATTATATCAAAGAATTTAACCCAATGCAAGACCATAAGGAGAAAGCATTCATAGGAGCAAATATCAAATGGAAAGCTAAAATGCTCATAGCACAACTTAGGACGAGCTCTCAGCATTTGAGATGCGAAATGGGTAAGATGGATGATACCCAAGGAAGAATGGGAGGAGAGAATATGTCTATGTTACAACACGGGAGTGGGGGAGATCAAGCGACACTTTCTCACAGAATGCCTAGCATATAATGACATCTACTCCAACTACGGGGATATTCTAAAAATGGGCAATATAGGTACCCTTTTTGAGGAAACAGAGCTAGATAGGACAGAAAATTTAGTGGTCAAAGAGCATTCTTAAAGAAACAACTTCAAAAGGCTTAATGTTCTCACACTCTTTTCTCGGGGGTGTGCTTGTCTTTTGTCTTGTGGGTCCCATATGCTGCTTTGGCCTTGTGGGCATTATTAAATCTTTCGTTCGTTCAGTCCTTAACATCCCTCATGCCCATGTGTTCAGAGGTCCATCTGGCCAAACAATCTGCTACCTTATTCCTTTCCCGAGGGATATTGCGGAAGGTAACATGCTCTAGAGATCGTCTCAACTTGGTAATTTGTTTGACCACACCAACCAATTCTCAGTTCATATCCTTTGTTTCCTCTCTATTCAGCATGTCAGTGACCACCTGTGAGTCAGATTCACACATGACCCTCCTCCAACCCATAGCACAACATCTCTCCTGAGCATAAAGAGTAGCCAAGGCTTCCATAAAATTATTAGTATGCTTGCCCTTAGAAGTAGAAAAGAAGAACTGGACCACTGCAGAAGAGTCCCTACCAAGGCATGTATCTGTCTTTAATTCAAATGCAATTTTTCCAATTTTTAGACAAGATTTCTCTCATCCTTCTTTTTCATTCTAAAAAATGTGAAGGATTGATTTAACCCAATGTATGCACAATTTCATGAATATCTCTTTCCATTAATTCAAGAAATTAACATATATTAAGATGAGGATTACAACATTATGGTGATGTATGATATTATCTGCCAGGATTCCCTGTTTTCTATAATGGATAATTTTTTATCCTAAAATAGAATTCAAGAAATTAACATATATTAAGATTAGGATTACAACATTATGGTGATGTATGATATCATCTGCCATGAATCCCTGTTCTCTTTAATGGATAATTTTTTATCCTACAATAGAACCCCTTCATAGTTGGTAGGAATCCAATAAAACTGTTTTAAATCAAAACATATGTTTTTCAATCTTTTTGTTGATGATTGACCACATTATGTATAATTGACGAGTGTGTGAAATGGTAATTATAGAATGGAGGCCTTATAATGCGAGGAATTTGTTTGCTGAATCTCATGGTTTGTATGCTAGGTGTACCCCAACACAATTGTGAAGGTTACAAGTTTGGCTGTATAAGAATATTGAGTTTTCTGAACCTTGAATATGGTTGAAGCAGAAGTGGCAGTTTGTGATAAGTATTGTTTTTGGGTTGGGAAATGTAACCCAGATCTTGATACCAGGAGTATCAAGTTCAACCCTAGATGATATTTTACTTCCCAATTATCTGCTGTTTCTGAAAGATATGTTATACTTGGTAGGCTGTGGGATGAGTATATCTAAGGCAAAGTTGAGAAACTAGAGTGATAGGTTTCTTAAGAATGCACAGAGGGCGTACTATTTTATGAAGGTCATTGGATCTTTTAGATAAGTTTAGCAGACGTTAATAACTCTCGTTCCCTAGGGGATGGCACTGTCCATATAGACTGGTCCTTAACTAAGTTCTATGCTTACTGTCCTATGAATCAGCTTAGCGCCTTGTTATTGTTTGTCATGAATATATTGTGAATGCTTATTACTCTCAAGTCTCAACACATTTCCTTGCATAATCAATGACAATTTATAGGTGGTTTATCTATACTTATCAAGTTCTTGTATTCTCACTTCATGGTGTCAAAGTCTGTATTCTTTTTTCCCTGTTCTGGGTGTATCCTTATAGCTTTGCATGGCATTGTTCATCCAACTTACTAGTCTTACCAATGTTTATTAGGGGATAGCGTGATTCATGCTTGCATAAAAAATGTTTCTCATTTTATATTGGGTGCAAGAATATGGCTCTCGAAACATTTATAAGTATTCATGCAATCAACATGAAGTGTATGCTGAAAACACAATAGACATGAATCAAACATGTAAAACATGGAGTAGTCACCTGAATATGCATGAGTCATACACATGAATATGTGAAGGGCACGAAGAATGCACCCAAATACACATAGGGCATAAAGCTCTTGAACACACACGATGTTGGTCAACAAAGCCATTCCTTCCACAATACTCAATTACAGAAAATGAAAAACTCTACTTTTAAAATAAAACAATTGAAATCCTGTAGGTTTTTTTCTTTCCCATAACCCTAATAATGAACAGCACCCTTGATTTTAATACATTTGTTAAAAGATGTGCAAGGAATTTCTTTTGGAAAATGTTGAATGGTTGGCTCAAATCCTAGCTGTAAAATATAAATCCCATTCTTTTAAAAAGTCACTAAAAACGACAGAAAAGAGCTGCCAAGCCCTAGGCATCGTTAGACAACATAAAGCCACAATTTTTAGTAAACAATTGTCAAAAACTTATGGTAAATCTTGTTAAAGGATAGAAAAACTGGTGTTGTGGGTCATTGAATGTTTGATGAAATCATTGCAATTATGCTCAGAAATAGACTGATTTTTTCTTTCACGTTAGCTGTGATTTTGCAAAAAATGATGTTGCGATTTTCAGTAAGTTTTTGTGACTCACTGTTGAATTTCTTGAAAACCTTGCTAGCAATTTTTAAATAGAAAAATACCCACAAATTTAATAAAAAATCCTTTTAAAACCCTTGCATGTTTTGGATATTTGCCCAGAAATAAATGATAAATAGCAGTAAGGAATAGCCAAAATATATACGAGACACACAAAAATACCTTGGGAAAACCCTTCCAAAATTGAAGAGAAAAACCCAGCCACACAACAAAATATCACTTTATTGATAATAAAATGTTCAAGTGTACAATGCTTTTCGTTTGATGCAATATATATAACAAGTAGATAGAAACTTCACATTTCAACCGAAGGTCTCTCGAAATTCCCCACGACTTCATTTTCAAATATACAACTCTGAATTTTCATGTCTCAACACGTCATATGACACGTCTTTATATTTAATAGTACAATTTTTGTCATAAATGTCCTCTTCAATTGAAGGTGACCATTAGGATAAGAATGCCCATATTTCTAGAGATAAAGATCTTTATTGCAGCTACAATCTCCAACACTCTTTCTTAGTGAGAGAGATCTTTAGTTAAACAATCGCACAAGGCTACAACAAAAAATGTCAATGATAAATTTTGATCACATAGATCCAAAACATAATTCATGGAATCACTCAACATGAAAAACCTGCAAGAATCAGAATCAACTTTGATCACGAACTTGCTCAATGTGATGCTGTCATGGAATCTCTCAACATGACTAACCTACAAGGCTCTTACATCATGAACTCTCTCAACGTGATGTTGTCATGGAATCTCTCAACATGACAAGCCAGTAAGGTTTACAACCAACATATCAGGGATTCTCTCAATGTGATACAATCATGGACTCTCTCAACATGACTTCCAATTCCCATTGTGAAATCTCTCAACATGATTACATCATGGACTTTCTTTACATCATGCTCAAAATGAATCTCTCATAAGTGAAAGAGTTAATAGGTTTTCCTTACAATATCAATAATTTCACATAAATAAGAACTCATAATCAACAAGAAAAGAAATTACAGCAAAGACTTGCTTCTAACAAGAGTCTCAATTTCTACAATATCAAAAACATTAACGAATATAAGAATGTTGAGGATTCTATAATGACTCCCTCTCAATCAAGAACTACCTTGATCGTCACAAGAACATAGCTGAAGAAACCTCCCTCTCAATATGTAATTCTTATCTTGTTGCATCTTGCAACCAAGAGAGTTTAGAAATAGCTCATCAAATCAAATATAGAGATCTTCACTATTGCCAATAAAATAAAATTTAAGATCTATAGTTATAGATAAGATAAGCTATTAATGTCCCACAAGAGACCACAAATAGGCCTAAGGGACTGAAAATACAAGCAGAGGCCACAAGGCAGGATGGCCACCAAATGGTGTCCGAGAAAAAGGAAACAAACAAAGCAAGAAGCGAACAAAGCGAGAAGCAAACGAAGCAAGAAGAAAACAAAGAGAAACAACACTACACAAGAGAGACTATGAGACCACAAAACAACTAACAGTTCGTAGTCGTCAAAAAGTAGCTCATAATAGAAGGATAACTATCTATGTGTGGAGAAGTTAGAAGTCGCAAGATAAGGATTGCTGATGGTGTATGTGCATATGATCTTTATGTAGCCTCATCGATTTGGTGTGAGTAATAGTGGATGGGCCTCTAGCCTGCTTGGTTCCTTTGGGAGAGGTAACCAGAGTGAAGAAGGAAGTGATAAGCTGGTGAAGGGACACAAACCTAGAGGGGGATAGCTCCCGAAGAGTGCGATCCCAAAGATGGAAGACCTCTTGGAGATAGAGTGCAAGGAAACACTAATCAATGTACTTGAAGGAGGAGAGGGACCTACACTCTGAATACGCAATGAAACCTCCCACGAATCTCGTAGTAGATTAGGCAATAGAATAGAAAATGGATCTTAGTCTCAGCCACACCCATGTCACAACATTGACAATACGTCCACCTTTGCTGGTCTGGGGATCTGTTTGGATAAAAAGCCAATGAAAGCCAACTCTGGAAGAGCCTAACTAGATACATAAGGCATGGGGCCACTGCAAGGTTGAGTAGTAAGGTTGAACAATGATGCCATCCTGAATGTCAATATAGTGCTCCGCATAAAAGGCCATAGGAGGGTCAAGACCCCCTGACTGGTAAACCCAAGTCACATGAATAAACCTCCTTTAGATGTACATCTTGGTAACCTCATTCAACTTCCCTTGTTGGGGGACGAGATAAGTGGGAGCGTCCAGGGAGTACTGAAAGGGAGGAAGGTGGTCAATATTGATACCAATGGAGCTGAGGAGTCTGGAGACGTGAACATACCAACATCTAGCACGAGTAGTGGGGTCAGAGGCTACTATTGAAGTTGAGGAACAGTAGGCCAAGTAGGAATAATAGTATTTGCCATCAACAAAGTTTGCATATCCCCTGAGTCTGTGAAGTAGCCAAACCAAATCTAAGATCGTGCAAAGTCTAAAGGGATGAGAATCGAACTCGGCCAAGATAATACTGATAGGAGTGGTCGGCTAACAACAGATGAAGCGATGAAGAAGAGTCTACACCCTCTCCATCAAAGCTCAATTAGCGGACAACAAGGAGGGCCCCCAAACAGTTGAGCCATAAAGGACAATAGGTTTAACCAGGGAGTGTAAGATAGACATCTTAGAGGTGGTATCCTAAAAATGGTGTTTGAAGCACTGTATCTCAAGCAAAGCAAGTGAACTAAGCCTCTTGTTGACCTACGATGTCATGGTTGGTCTCACACTGAAGTGCGGTCTAGAAAACCTGATGCCCAAATGGGCATAGCTGGAAGTCATCTTGATCTTAGTCCCTCTGAAGAAGTGGAGATGTGAGGTTTTCAAGCAGTTGAAAACCATAACCCGGGTCTTGCCCATGTTAACCACTAGATGGCGAGAATCGCAAAAGGAGGCCAGATCGTCCAAAAGATGTTGTAACCCATTAGGGGAGGAGGACAGCAGCACTACGTTGTTTTTAAAGAGAAGGATGGATATCAAGACTTGATGAAGATAACAATTGTCCTCGAGAAGTGAGAATCTTCTCAGATAAGTCTCAATCTCATCAATGTAAATACCAAATAGCGTAGGAGAAAGTGGGCAGCACTCCTTGACCCCAGTAGAACTTTGAATGAAATTGGAGAAACCCAGAGGAGTCTTGAGACGATTAACAACCCTTGTGTAAAGTCTCATGCTAGCCATGAGAAGAACCTTGGAAACCCTAATATCTTCGAGTCCCTGGAATAATGTTGAGCTGAGGACAAAGTCAAAAGCTTTGTGGAAGTCCACAAAGCAGCAGCAGACTTATGACGAGTGGTGCTTAGCCTACTCAATAATTGGCTGTGAGGCTGAGAATATGGTCTATAGTTTGAAAATTTGTTGTGAACATAGCCTTGTGTTTGGCCCTGCAACCCAATCTGTATAGCTGTCTCATGAGAATATTGTGCAGGACTTTGGCAAAGGTATGTTCAATCATAATGGTCCTGTAGTTGCCCGGATCAGAGGCCAGCCTAATATGGTGAGACCAAGACGACGAGAAGCCAGTAGACACCACTTTGTTGAAGAGAGCAACAAGAGACGAACCAAGAACAAAGATCCCCAACTTGAAGAGCTCTGCTTGGAATCCTTCCTCACAAGCGACCTTGTTATAACTCATGACTCTAACTACTGTAAAAATGATGGAAATGGAAAAGAGGTGGCAATGAGGGGTGGGGGGTAATGCAAAGGGAAGGTTGACCAGGAATGTCATAAAGGGTGATGATGTGAGAGCGAGGGAGTTGATATCCAGGCCTGTGGGGAAAGCGGGATGTCAGGGGAAGAGCGTGCGTCAAAAGTACTTTGGGGAGACCCGAAGAGAAGAGCTGAGAGATTTGCACTGCTCAAGGTAGAAGAGACTCTTCTTCCAACAAAGGAAGCTATGGTAGGAGAGCCTGACACTAGGAAATGAGGGATCTTAAATGGTGAAGGTGGAGCGAACAAGGCAGTGAAAGGACTTGCAATCGTCATCAAAGCAATGATTCTAGGGACAGGAGCTAAGGCAGGAGGGACATGCAGTGAGGGGCATAAAAGTGTAGGAAAGAGAGGCTGATGACCTCCCGGATCGCCATGGAGATGAGGTCGAACATGGTGGAAGCATAGGATAGGTCTGTGAAAGGGTGGCTCAAAGAGAGCATCTGAGGTGGGTGATGAAGATGTCACAATTGAAGTCCATGAAAGAAAAGGTGGTGTGGGTATGCGAGGGTAGCATAGAGGGGAAAGAGAGCAAAAGGACAGGGGAAGGAAGGACACAAAGGGTGAGACTAAGGAGGGAATGGTTAGCTAGCAAAAGGCGGGAAATGAAGAAGCGACTAACAAAGGGGATGAATGAGGTGCAGGCAAGTACATAGTTAACGACACTAGCACAATTGCATTGGGGCCAACAAGTAAACAAACTAGAGTCGGGAAAGCAGTGGAGTGCATTAAGAACCACGAGAGTAGAAGGCTTACAAAAATGAAGGAGCTTTCTGCCATATCGTGTTAGAGCGCCATCAATGTCATTAGAGGAAGGTTGTAAATTAATCGCATTACTATCAGACTTAGAAGTGCATAAGGAGTTTGTCCACTAATCATGAAAGGGAACCTGAAGGTCTTTGGTATGGGCGTTGAAGTCCCCCGAAATAACCAAGTTCCCCAAAGTAGAGAATCTATCGATCTGGTCCTTGAAGTCACCAAAAGGGTCACCCTCGGAACTGTGAACCGCATACAGAGACGTAGACGACAGGAAATAACAAACATCAACAAAAAGGTCTCTATCTAATCTGCCCTTGCTACAGATCCACATGAATCTAGCAAGGTTGTTAGAGTGCATAATAGCAATGTTGCTTGGGGATGTGTCCATGCTATATTTTTAGCCATCCTCATCCTAGAAACGTCTCAAAGACTTGTGGACACCTAGGGGACTTTGACTCTGAATTCTAGAACAAATTAGACTTTGACTCTCAAAGTAACACAAATTTGGCATATGAATTCTATTGATTCTTATATTTAAAGGTTCTATTATGTATGAGTACATGCTCTATCCATGTTTAAATATATATATTTACAATTTCTGTATATATTTTATTTTTCCCTATTGTTATATAGTCATGCCCATTTGTTGCCTCTCCCTATCCCCAAAATCGGCAAAATTTTTTGTTGTTTCAGAAACCCACTCTGCTGTACCCTGCCATCTTTGTCTCGAAAACTTAGGGAACATAGCATAATAGTGGTCATGCTGATGAGGTGATCGCAGATGAGGCAGGCGACTGCACCTAAACCCCTAACTCCCCCAAAAAACTTGCCTCATCATAATGAACTGGAAGGCACTGATACTCAGGAATACCAGAAAGAGGATGGGTCAGACTCTCATGTGTCTCAGTAACAAGTATAACATCCGCCGTACCAATGTCATCTAAAAAATGACCAGGAAAATACTAAAGCGTACTTTTACCGTTCCAGCACTGAACAATCAAGGAGTCATTGGACCTCCCCCTACCATCTAGACTGGTCTAGGGAGCTGACTTGGATTCCCAACCAGGTGGAGGACTATCTCTACTAACCGCCTTAAGGTTGCGGATAATCGCCCACTTTCCCTCAAGGTGGACAGCAGTAACTAAAGTGCAGACATGTTTAAGCTCAGTAACTTGTGATTTGGTAAGATCCTTATCGAGATAGATTTGATAATGCAGAGGGAAGAGTTTTCTACGAGCCCTTACAACTTGTAGCTTGTCTGATGCATTAAGAAATCTGATAAAAAGTGTGTTCATACCCAATCCATGTTGTAATGATGCAAATATCAGAAAGCTCTAGCTGGTCACGAGGGAAGGCAAACGCCTTATCAATTGGGTTAGCAGTGGAAGTTGGGAGGCCATGAACTTTCAGATTAAGCTCCCTAGCTCGCTATGCCCGTTCGCCTGAAAACTTGGACTAAACAAGCTCCTAATCTCCTACTATAGAGAGTGGTTAGTGTTGTTGTTCCTTATTGCAGACTTCAGCCCATGATTTTAACTGTCTCTGTGTTGCTTCTCAGTGCATTATTGCAGCTAAGGAGTTCGTCTTGCATCTCCTTAATGTCGTTAATCTTGGTAGCGTACTGGAGCTCTCATCAAGATGCTGTTTGATGCCTGAAGCCTCAGCATTGATGGCGGAAACATGAAGTTCAAGTGCCGTGTATTTATGTGTGAGAGAAAGGAAAGATTCTTTGAGGAGTTTATTTTCCTCCTCCACTGCCAATAACCTGTTAGCAAAGTCCATTTGAGAAGATCCCTCAACCATTTTCCTATGGTATGTTATTTTTTAAAATTTTGGTGTATTCTTATACATCGAGAAACTTGTGCAAACACGAGAAGTTCACCCATAGTCAAGAGTTTGAAACCCAATGTAAAAAACCAAATGCCTGCAGGGAACCGACAAAACAAAGAAATAGACTGGGATCATAGAGCTGAAACAAAGACTTTGATGGTTATAGACAGACCCACAGAGCATGACAATGGTGTAGCAATAGGCATAGGAAACCAATCCCAATCTGTAGCAGACTTAGCACGGAGCCAACACAAATAGAGATGGCGAGAAGAATTAAACAGTGGGTAGTGAAGACCAACGCATTCCCAACCCGTAGCAGACTCAAGACATGGACCAAGCACAGATGGAAATAAATGTCAAGCAGATTGAGTGAAGCCACAATGTTTGGCAACAACTAGTATTTCTCCAACCACTAGAGTAGGAGCACAAACAATAGGAGAAGATACCAGAATGGGAGCACAAACAACGGCTACGGAGCAACCTAGATCGCATGTAGGTAAGAGAGCACATTGATGTCAAACAAGGAGCAACACAAACAAACACTTGACAAAAAGCTGCAACCACTAGCAGCAAAAACGAGCCAGAATAGAGCACATCGGAAACTGGTTGAAAGTTGCACAAGGTAGCAAGACTAACGGGAATACTCATGCAAACCCCCGACACCACAGCAAGTAGAAGGAACGATGGAGCTGGTGCGATGAATGCAAGGGTAGTGACGAAAAACTCAGAGCAGAACACATTGCAGGAGCATAGTAGGACATTGTGTGAACACAATGAGAAAACATTGAGGGAGCACATCGCTTGAACATACCAACATTCATACAATGATCATAGAACTTGCTAAATTGAATGCGGACATAGGTTCAATCTTTGACATAGTCAATGTAATAACTCCAACGGACATAAGTTCAATCTTTGACATAGTCATTGTAATAACTCCAGTGTAAATGAGGCAAAAGAAAAATTGTGACACATGAAAGAATTCAAGCTTAGGACTTGGGAGTCTTGGATCAAGTCGACTGAGTAGTCTCTAAAACTCAGCTAGACTTGGTTCGAGAGTTTAGTTGACTTGGTTCAGCCAGTTCAGAGATTCCTGAGTTTGGGAATTTTGTAGCGTAATTATATCTTTGAAGTCTAATCTTAGTATTACTACACACAAAGCACATGAAATCTTTTCTAATCAAATATCGGATAGAACTAAGATATTCTCTGCAAAAGAATATGCACTAATAGTCACAATTTGCTGCAAAAGAAGTCCTTTATACGATAACAAGTTGTCAATACACAAAAAGATCCTTTCTGTTGCTCCTTTTCTTGTTTTATGCCAACAAGCTCACTCTTTGCATAATAGGAATATAACTCTTTTTAGGTTTATCTTGGAGCTATTACGAGGTAATTGGTAAATACTTGCTTGTTAATAACAGAGACCGAAAGGTCAATTTATACAAAAGAATGAGATGATGTTTCCTTAGGAAACGATCGTAAAGAATAGAAACATTCTATTCTAGAGAAAGCAAAAAACGAAATCAAACTAAAGCTTAAGATATTTACAAGATAACCATTAACTAATAATAGACGTCTTATCTATTATTGTAATACCCTCCCTTAATGGTTAATCTATCTAACACACCAAGCTGTCCTTTGAATTTGACAAACTTATCAGGACCAAGAGGCTTGGTGAGAATGTCTGCAGTCTGATCTGTGGTAGGAACATACTGCAGATCTATAGTCCCGTCTTCAACCAGCTGTCGTATGTAATGACAATGAACATCCACATGCTTGGTTCGTTCATGGAAGACTGGATTCCGTGCTAACTTGATAACGCCTTCGTTGTCAACAAACAGAGTAGTCGGTCCTACTGGTGACATCTGCATATCCCCAAGCATCCGACGAAGCCAGACAACTTCACATCCTGCCTTAACAGTCCCTTTGTATTCAGCCTCTGTAGAAGAGAGAGAAATTGCTTGCTGCTTCTTGCTGGTCCATGTGACTGCACCGGATCCCAAACTGAACACATATCTAGATGTTGACTTTTTATCATCAACAGAGCCTGCCCAATCTGAATCTGTGAACCCACTGAGTTTAGGATTAGAACTCCGAGAATACAGAAGTCCATAATCAAAAGTGCCCTTCACATAACGAAACACACGCTTTGCTGCCATCCAATGATCAGCCTTAGGAGCTGTCATAAAGCGTGAAATATATCTGACTGCGAAGCTGATATCAGGCCTAGTAGCAGATAGGTAGATGTTACAAGATTCAAGAAGAGTTGGCAGATTAACGGATTTCCGGATGATTGATTTATTAACAGAGGAACAAATGTGTTCCTTATAAAGAATTACAAGGACGTTGTTTCTTTTAATTAGAAACAAAACTAGAGACAGGATAGGAAACATTCCTATCTGGATTGAAGACAAAAGAGACAGGATAGGAAACATTCCTATCTAGATTGAAAGACGAACTACAGACAAGTAGTTGACTATTATAGAAAGTATAGGATATTATCTTAATACCCTCCCTTAATGGTCAACGTACGAATGTCGGAACATTCTGTGGGATAATTGAGACCCTCCCTGGATCTATAGAATGTTGAAACCAAGAAACTTTGCCAGAAGAGTGCTATAACTCAAAATAGGTTGCAATTACAAAACTTCGTTTTTGTGGAAAAAACGATAAAACCCAGAATCTCACGCCACCTTGCGTATTATAGACAACTTGAAATGATTTTTGAGGAGAAAATCAACAAACCCAGAAAAGCAGAAACAAATTCAGAAGGCGAAAAATGCAGCTTCGCCTTGATCAGGACCCGGAGAAGTCGGACGCTGCGTAACACCCAGAACAAGTTGAGCGGTGTTGCGATATTCGAAGATTGCGATGATGCGCTGCTTCCAAGTTCCATAATTGTGACTATTGAATTTGGAATTATGTTCGAGTAGAATATTTGTCAGAGATGCCATGGCACGTTTTTCAATGAAAACTGTGAAAATCTGTGAAGGCACATTCTTCGAGGCAAAAATACTAAAGACCCAGAAGAATTAGAGAATGACCCAGAAGAGAGCTTGAAAAACCCAAAAGGAATCTGCTGTCATTTTCTAGATCCGCTGGCTCGAAAATTGAGGCACAAAAATCGAGGCACCCAAAAAAACGGACGACAACGGAAAAAACGATAAAACCCAGAATCTCACGCCACCTTGCGTATTATAGACAACTTGAAATGATTTTTGAGGAGAAAATCAACAAACCCAGAAAAACAGAAACAAATTCAGAAGGCGAAAAATGCAGCTTCGCCTTGATTAGGACCCGGAGAAGTCAGACGCTGCGTAACACCCAGAACAAGTTGAGCGGTGTTGCGATATTTGAAGATTGCGATGATGCGCTGCTTCCAGGTTCCATAATTGTGACTATTGAATTTGGAATTATGTTCGAGCAGAATATTTGTTAGAGATGCCATGGCACATTTTTCAATGAAAACTGTGAAAATCTGTGAAGGCACGTTCTTCGAGGCAAAAATACTAAAGACCCAGAAGAATCAGAGAATGACCCAGAAGAGAGCTTGAAAAACCCAAAAAGAATCTGCTGTCATTTTCTAGATCCGCTGGCTCGAAAATTGAGGCACAAAAATCGAGGCACCCAAAAAAACAGACGACAACCCAGTTGAGCTCTCGAAAAACCCACCAAGAATCTGCAAACAAAATATTTTTTCGACCCCAAAAATTAGGGTTTCGAGCAAAAACCCTAGTTGGCGGATTTGAAGGTCAAATTTGCAAAAAAATGGTGGTTTTCTCAGTCGACCAATAGTGGAAGGAGGTCATGGCAATATGGCGGAGGAAAAACGCAGACAAACTCAGAAAACCGACGCCTTGAGGTCACGCGAACAGGGAAAACAACCATGAAACTACAGATGTCGGACCTCCAAAAAATCGTGAGTTTGCAGTCAAAACACAGGGTTTTTTTAATGTTTGAAGGATGCCTGTGAATTTTAGATGCGGGCCGACCATTCACAGACCTCCAAAAAATGCATTTTTCCAGTCATGAAGCCGTGATTTGCAAAGGAGTTCGGTCAAAAGAAATCGCGATTTGCATATACCAGTCACAAATGGTAAAAAATGGCCACGATTTCCATGCGATTTGCAAACCCTAATTTGGGAATTTCTCCAAGCAGAAAACCCTAGGTGGGTTTTGGAGAAATTAGCTGAAATAATTTTGGAAAAATTTAAACAAATAATTTCAAGAAGAAATTATAAATTTTTTCGAAAAGATTTAAGTATTTAGCTTTGATACCATATTACGAGGTAATTGGTAAATACTTGCTTGTTAATAACAGAGACCAAAAGGGCAATTTATACAAAAGAATGAGCCGATGTTTCCTTAGGAAACGATCGTAAAGAATAGAAACATTCTATTCCAGAGAAAGCAAAAAACGAAATCAAACTAAAGCTTAAGATATTTACAAGATAACCATTAACTAATAATAGACGTCTTATCTATTATTGTAATAGGAGCAACCTTTTGTAGCTATGCTTTAGCATATACTTCAAGTATTCTTCAGAGACAATAGAACTACTTCTTCCAACAGACAAAAGAATTCTATTTCCTTGCTA
Organism: Cupressus sempervirens; assembly: GCA_028749045.1. Classification (NCBI taxonomy): domain Eukaryota; kingdom Viridiplantae; phylum Streptophyta; class Pinopsida; order Cupressales; family Cupressaceae; genus Cupressus; species Cupressus sempervirens. The sequence goes on from CM053788.1 coordinate 98,888,769, forward strand.
GAAGGGGACAAGTCTCACAATATCTTTGACGATGCTGTTAATGAAATCTGTGGGTAGAAAGAGAAACTGACGATATCATTAAGATCGATGGAGGGAAAGGATAAGGAAGGTTCGGGTGCGGTTGCAGTGCAAAGATAATTAATGATGGGTGTGGCACCAGTTGCAACCCAACATTTGCATTCCTCTGATCACGATCATGATGTCTCCAACTCCAACTCCGACTCTATGCCCACAATTAATGAGGTCCTCTCCAGGCAACATGATCTCACCACTGGTCCTTTGAATGTATCCCTCTACTGCAACGAGTCCGAGTGTGTATTGCTCCCTAATAAAAAATCCTCCTCCTTTGTCCTTTGATTCTTTAGTTATTACAGAAAGTTTGAAACTTTTAACAATTCACCACTCTACCTACTTAGAAGGCTTCTTGGCATTGTTGAGAATCATCCTCAATACAATGATAAGATAAAATGCACAATACGAAAATAAATTATTTGACTTCACGTTAGATACTATCTAGATGAATGTTGTGCGCATATAAGACAATTGAACCGGAAAAAGGAAAAAAATAGCAGCAAACAAAACAAGTTGTTACAAACCTCTTCCCTAGCATCAAAATGAATTTCATACATGCATGATGATGCTCAACAAAATAGAGATGACACGACTGGAAGGCAAGACGTTTGCCATTACAAGTCCCCAAAAATATTAATGTTATCGACAAAAATATTACACCTTTCCTGCGAACGACTAATGTTCGGCAAATGAAATGGCACATGACTGCACCCACCGACAGTTTTCTTGTCTTTGGAAACCATAGCTGAAAAACTCCGTTTCAGCAATATCTTGGCTTGCTCAATTTTTTGAAAATCTCAAAATCGCCAAAAATTTGTTGAAAAATTAGGCAATAAATCGACAGTTTTTATCGAACATATGGAAATATATAATTTTTATAAATATATATTTATAAAGAATAATAAATGAACAATATAAATTAAAATAATCGTTCTCTATAATGAACTTATAATTTATAAACGCTACATAAACTTATAAATAGTATTAATAAACAATGCAAATGCGTATTAGCATTAAGAATAGATATATAGTATTAAAATTTATTGTATATAGTTACTAATTTATAACTCCATATAATGTATCTATAAATATATAATATTCTACTAGTTTAGTATTAATATACATTATTATAAATTTATAATATAGTATAAATCTTTATTATACAATATTATAAATTTACAATACCAGTTCGAATAAATTAAAATCTGTATCTTATAAACTTATCTAACTCACAATCATCAATTCATAACTTATAGCTTTGTAAATTCATGACTTAGAGCTCTATAAAGTTATATATAGTGACATTGATGTGTATATAGGAGCATAATATGAAACAACATTAATCCTTGCCTGGGACACGGGGAGATTTGATTACTATGCATTGACTTTCCAAGTCATTCGTTGGGGATAAAATTTGACATACTTCTACAAATTTACATTAAATCTCCAAAAATGGATTTTAAAACTTGTTGAAGAGCAAAACCATTATGTGTGTATCTTACAATCCAGACTCCATGTGATGGAGGCATAGTCCTTAGTAGTTGTCCCTTTCCTCAACAACCATCGCAGCCCCTATTCTTAGCTGTCGCAGCGCTCGGGAAAACGAAAAAACTCTAAACATTTTTTAGAAAACCTTTTATTTTCGTGTTGACTTTAATCAGCAGATTTTTGACCCAAATATTGTAGAAAACCAAGATTGTTTATCCCAAATATGGTGCATTTTTTTCAAAATATCGCTGGCGATTATATCGCCTGGCAGTTTTGCTTGCGATATCTCACGATTTATTGCCATTTTTTAAAAACTAAGCTGGAAACCACCTTTGCACCAAAAGAGCAACCTTTCGCCTTAGACTCCGCCATCTTCGTAATTCCAAACTCCCTCCTATTATTCCCGATCTTTTATTGCCATAAACTATTTGAAACCACTCTCCAAGTTATCCAACCTTCTTGGCTTGCTGCCTTTCTTTGACTTCTTGAAAATATCCACATGCCCAACAAAATCAATCTGAACATCAAGAATCCATTCGAAGGCATCATCTGGATCTGCTGGAAATATCGCCCTCCTACTTGCTGAGTGAAGGAGATATTCAGAAGGCACTCTAAGCAATCTTTGAGATCTTTGATTGGTGCGAGTATTGCAATGTATCCTGAAAAACGTCTGTTGTCGGCATAAAAGCTGACTGCCTTTTGAGTGGTACAAACACCTTAGACAAATACACTTGAGCCACAAAAAGAGTCGACAAACTGGAGCAAACTAAAACCCCTGCATATTATCAAGAACCCAAGCCTTGGTCTCAAGATCAATTTCTGTGAAAAGGTCTGACAATTTAACTTTTTATGTCTTAACGACAGAGATGCAGCTTTTTCCTGTTGCCGTCCCACAAAGCGGCATCAAAACAATCCTTTGGAATTTGCCAAAACTCTTCAGTTCATCCATAAAAAAATTGATGTTACGATATTTCTCACTACATTCAAAACCTTGAAAAGTCATTAAGAACTAAGCTCAAGCCTAACTTATAATGGATGAAGATGATATAATGCAATACTTCATATAGGAGCTTAAAACTCTCAATCAAAAGATAATTTTAGGAATCCTTAAAAGATGTTATCTAATTGATACCATGTTGGATATTTGCCCAGAAATAAATGATAAACAACAATAAGAAATAGCCAAAATAGATACAAGGGACACAAAATTACCTTGGGAAAACCCATCCAAAAATGAAGGGAAAAACCCAGCCACAGAACAAAATATCACTTTTTTGATAATAAAATGTCTAAGTGTACAATGCTTTTTGCTGACGCAATATATATAACAAGTAGAGAGACTCTTTCCATTACAACCGAAGGTCTCTTGAAATTTCCCATGACTCTTCATTTTCTAATATACAACTCTTTGAATTTTCATGTCTCAACGCATGTCATATGACACGTCTTTATATTTCATATTACAATTATTATCATAAATGTCCTCTTCAGTTGAAGGTCACCATCACGACAATAACGCCCATATTTTTAGAGATAAAGGTCTCTATCGCAACTACAATCTCCAACAGTATGAATCCATACAACTTCATTTGGCATGATAATTTGTGTCATGTGTAAGTTGTCATTGCCATGATACACTTAATGCACTCCCTGATTTAGATAATTTTTAAAACCCAGGCTTTGATACCGTGTCAGGGATGTCAAATTTTGAACTAGATAATTTGAAACAAGAAGACAAATTCACAACACTAAACAATTACCTGGGAAAAACCGTCCTCAATGGGGGAAATGACCCAGTCCAGCAAAAGCTCGAAATCTTTAAACCAGTTACGATTTCTCAAAAAATCTCCGTTCTTGATGATCATATATAATCAGAGATATTGATAAATATGTTTGCAATACATCTTTTGTTCTTTATCATTCATCCTGATGATGGATCACAAAGTGTGATCCAAAAAGTTGATTCGAAAAACAGCAACACAATTGGATCCAGAAACATACAATTCTAGCATCTATGGATTGTGGAAATTTACTGTCTCTCATGTTTGCAATACATGAAACTCCTCACACTGAAACTGAAAATATATAACTTGTAGACTTTGCACAACAATGAAATATTATGAAACCCACTGAATATATAGTATATCAAAGGAACAAAAAATAATCTGACAAATATTAAATAGAGCTACTGATATGAGATATTCTGAACATTACCGACTATATGCCCAGTTGCTCTTGCCAAAACAAATATATATATTGAACACTCCTGATGAACTCCTCTGAAAAGTGCCGAGAGCAAAACCACTCGATATGCAAAAGAGTAGTAAAAAAAACCGACACAAGTCTGAAGGTCGAGAACCATAAGGAAAAGAACAACTAACATATAAAACTTTCAACATCTTGAATAGACCTGACAGCTCCATGAACCAATGAAAAAGTAGAGTCTGCCATTAAAATAAAATGCCACGTAGATCTGACTGAGATGCCAAGCCACCTAATAAGACACGAAAGGAAAGACGAGCCAGTAGAAATAATATACGCATTGCTGGGAGAAGACAAAACAACACACACTTATTCCAAATGCTTTGACGATATTCAAAGATCTCTATCACCACAAATGAGAAGAACCAAGATACTGAGGAGAGTATCATGAGTGCATGGAAGAAAACAAAGTTTGAACAAGTCAAAAGTCATGAAGTAATTACAACATCATAAGGACAAGCAGATGGTATAGGTAAGGTCACAAGATCCCTATTGCTGCTACCATCTTCAACACTCCCTCTTATCAAGAGAGAGATCTTCAAAGTACATTCTCGTGACAAGTGCACATGACTGCAACCAATGATAAAGTCAACACGAGAAAACTCATCATATCAATGAACAAATTGATATCTCATCATAAAAAATAAATAGATTGTTATCTCATCATAAAAATAAACAAATGGTTATCTTATCATAACAATAAATAGATTGTTATCTCATCATAACAATAAACAAATTGTTATAAAAAATAAATATTCACCATAGCTACCCATAAGGGTGAAAGATATATATGTAAAAAATCACACACATGACTTTCCCCATGCCTACTCACATAGGGTAGATTCACCATGCCTACTTGCAATAGGGCTTGCACCTCAATCTTCTCCCAGAAGAATGCACTTCTGCCATGCCTACTCGCAGAGGGTGGATCTAGGATACCTACTTGTAATGGGTGGAACTAGGGCCTACACCTCAGACTTCTCTCATAGAAGAATGCACTCCCATTATGCCTACTCGCAGAGGGTGGATCCATCATGCCTACTTGTAGAGGATGGAATAAGGGATCTCACCTCAAACTTCTCTTGTAGAGAAGAACTTATTAAGTATAAAAATGAATTACTGGAGATGAGACTTTCTTAGCAAGAACATCATTCTCCACAATGCCAAGCTTATCTCGAAAGTAGAGGCTTGGTGAGAATGTCTGCAATTTGCTCTTCTGCAGAAATATATTTAAGCCCAGTAGCCCTTCTTTGGAATATTTTCCTTAAATAATGATATCTAATTTCTACATGTTTTGTCCTGTCATGAAAAACTAGATTAACTAAAAGTTTTACATAATCTTGATTGTTACACATAATCATAGTAGCCACACAAGTTTGTTTCTTGCCACACCAGGAAACCACTGCTGAACCCAAGCTGAAACAACAAACTGAAGTCCTCTTGTCAGGGACACACCCTGCCCAATCTGAATTAGAGAAGCTTTGTAGCAATAGCTCAACATCTGAATAAAAATTTGATCCATATCCCATTGTGCCATGAACATATCTCAGAATATGTTTGGCTGCAACAAGAGGAATCTACCTTGGTTCACACATAAATTGACTCAATGTATTTACTACTAAACAAATATTATGCCTTGTGTTAAGTACATACTTTAAGGATCCAATTAGCTACCTATACATAGTAGGAACAACCAAATCTGAAACAACTGTATTCTCACGTAATTTTTTCAGGTTTGCTTTCATAAGAGCAACCATAGATTTACAATACAACATTCCAAAACTTTTAAATATTTCTATTATGTATTTATCTTGGCTTAGAATGATTCCATTTGAACTTTTCCATACCTCAAGCACAAGGAAATAATGCAATAATCCAAGATCTTTCATTTCAAATTCTGAAGTAAGTTCACTCTTACATATAATGATAAGATCATCATCACTCGTTAGAAATAAATCATCAATATCGAGCACAAGGATCAATACTTTGTTACCATTTACTTGAAAATGCAAATTTGGATTTGCATCATTCTTTTCAAAACCCGAACTTAGGAGGTAGTTATCAATTCTTTCATACCATGTTTGAGGAGCTTGCTTGGGACCATACAAGGCCATTTTCAGCTTGCATACATGGGATTCTTTATCATGGATTATAAATCCTTCTGGCTGTTGAATGTATACTTCCTCTTCAATGACTCCATTTTAAAATGTTGTTTTAACATCCATTGGATGAAGTTTCCAACCCTTTATTGCTGCAATAGCTATAGTTGCTCTAATTGAAGAATAACAAGCAACATAAGCATAAGTTTACTCATAATCTATGCTTTCCTTTTGTGAAAAACCTTTAGCAACAAATCTGACCTTATGTTTCTCTATACTACCATTAGCAACATGTTTTATTTAAAATAACCATTTAGAAGAAACCAAAGTTTTACCTTTTGGTCTTGAAACAACATCTCAAACATGGTTTTTAAGAATAGACTTTTGAGGTCTCGTACTTATACATAATTGCATCCTTCCATACTTGCCGACCAGAAGCTTCTTCAATGCTAAAAGGTGCTGATGCAATTATGCGAGTCATTAAAGCAATGTAACCAACAAACTTATGAGGTCTCTTACTTTCTCAAAAAGTACCACAAGGAGCTGTAAAATTTTCAGCTCCTTTCATAATGTTTCTAGCCCATACAGGTCTTTTCTTATTAGCTGGATTAGTACTAGGATCTGCTGAAGAATCAATGGGATCAGGAGAATTAGATGGGCTAGTGTGAAAATCTGAATCTGCAATCTCCCTTTGAATCTCTGAAGGGTATTTTGGATAAGCGATAATAAAATTTTGAGAGTTTTTAACATTTTATCCATCATTTTCAGAATTAGAATCTTTGGATAATTTGCAAGCTACAATTTCATCAAATGTGACATCCTTTTGATTTCATTTTGTTTTTGTCCTGGAACATAAATTCTATATGCTTTTATATAATCACCATAGCCAAAAAATACCCCTTCCTTTCTTGAAGGTTCCAACATTGTTCTCTTCTCTTTACGAATGTGAATATATATTGGGCAACCAAAAACTCTCAAATTACTAATGTTTGATTTGATACTTGAGAAAGCTTCTTTTGGAGCCATGTTGTCAAGGATCTGACAGGACAATGGTTTTGAATGTGTACTGCTGTCCTGCAAGCTTCAGATCATAGAAAAGTAGGAAGACTTTGATCCTGAATCATCAGCTTTGTTGCTTGAAGGATTGTCCTGTTCTTTCTTTCAGCCACACCATTTTTTTGAGGATTATAGGGAATGCATAACTCCCTCTTAATCCCAGCCTCAACACAAAAATTATGAAAATTCTGGAAACATACTCTCTACCAATGTCAAATCTTAGGCTATTAATTCTTTTGTTAGATATATTTTCAACAAAAGCTTTGAATTCTTTGAAACAAGACAACATTTCATTAAATTCTTTAGAATTAAGAAAATAGACCTAACACTATGAGAAATCATCAATGAAGGAAATATAATACCGATATCCACTAAGAGATGCAACACACATTGGACCACATAAATCTGAATGTATAAGTTCTAAAATTTCTTTAGATCTAGATTCACTCCTATGAAAAGTGCTCTTAATATTCTTACCTAGAGTGCATCCCTTGCAAATTCCTTCATTATCCTGATTTAGTTTAGGAAGACCAAGAACAACTTTGTCCATAGAGGCCAAAGTTTTGAAATTTAAATGCCCAAACCTCTTGTTCCATAATTCACTCGATTCAAAAGAATTTAAAGCAAGTGCATGAAGTGGATGATTTGAGAGTTTGCAGAGACTGTCATGACAAATGCCAATTCCATGTATTGATTTAAAATCAGAATTACTTTTTCATGCCAAAATTTTACCATCTGTGAAAGCCACATGATATCCTTTATTCTCTAAGGCTGATATAGAAATCAGGTTTATTTTTATACCCAAAGCAAATAACACATCACTTAAATGAAGAGGAATACTATAATCCAATTTAAAAGATTAGAGCCAACACCTTTTACTGAATAACTAGCATCATTGCCAATGATGACTTGTAAATGAGAGTCCTTTTCCTTCAAATCAAAAAGGCGTTCCTTGAATTCAGTAATGTGACAAGATGCACACTGTCAATCGACCAAGTATCACTCTTTGTAGGAATAATACTAGAAAGTGCAGAAACAAAAAAAGAAAACCTTTAGGATTAATGCTAGACTCCTTTTGAGGAGAAGAACTCTACACATTTGCAACAACTCCATGATGAGGTTTTGGTCTCACATTGCAATCTCTTGCAAAATGACCAAATTTATCACACCTAAAGCACTGGACTCGAGTGAGATCTCATTTCTTTTTCTTGAAGTCACGAGCAGATTCAAACCTTTTATCTTTGAATCCTTTGAAGTTTTCTTTCTTCCCTTTGCCTTTTGAATTATGAGCTACAAGAATGTGTATCATCTTCATGAAGACTTTTTCGACTGTTTCCTCTTGCTTCGAACCTGAATTCTTCTTGAATGCAATCTGCTCTTGATCGACCAAACTTTGGGAGTTTATCTCTTCCTCTAATGCCTTAAATGAATGATTCCCAGGAGTGAGGAAGACCATTCATAGCCAACAGAACAAGATCGTTGTCATGAAAAGTCTCACCAATATCAGCAAGTTGATCTTTGAGTTTTGTAATCTTCATGAAACAAGGGACCGCAGATTCTCCTCTTTACATCTTTATGTGTAGCAGTTGACGCCTTAGAGCAAGAGCTCTACTTGTGTTATCAAATTCATATAGATCCTTCAGAGTTTTGAACATTTCCCTACCTGATTCCAGTTTTGAAATCACTGGTATCAAATGATCATTGACAGAGTCAATCATGATCTTTTTGGCCGTCACTTTATTCTTCTTCCACTGAGTTTTATCAGCATCATCAGATGGCTCTGTAACATTAGAATTTATATAGTGTAAAAGATCATTTTCTTCAAGAGCAATTAGAACTCTTGTCTTCCAATAAGCAAAGTTTGAAGATCCCTCTAACCTGTCCTCGACATTCAAACCATTCACTATCTTCACACACTGATAAAGAAAAATAATCAAGAAGAATAAACAAGATGATATAACTTCTGATTCAAGATCGAAATGCTTCAAACCCACTGTGATACCATGTTAAATTTTGAACCAGAAAATTAGAAACAAGAAGACAAACTTACAACACTAAACAATTATTCTGGGAAAAAACAACGCAGCCCACCAAAAGAATGCTCTTTTATTGAAATCTTTAATCTAGTTACAGATTCTCAAAAATTCTCTGTTCTTGATTATCACATATAGTCAGAGATATTGATAAATATGTTTGTAATACATTCAATTCCTCACACTGAAACTGAAAATATATAACTCAGAGACTTTGCACAACAATACAATACTATGAAACCCATAGAATACATACTATATGGAAGGAGCCAATTTTTGATGAATATTAAATAAAGCTACTCATATGAGATATTCTGAACATATATATAGAACACTCCCGATGATCTCCCCTGAAAAGTGCTGAGAGCAAAACCACTCGATATGCAAAAGAGAATTAGTAAAAAATACGACGCGGAAGTCTGAAGGTTGAGAGCCATAAGGATACAAACAGCTAACATATAAAACTGATGACATCCTCTTGAATAAACCCGACAGCTCCTTCATGAATCGATGAACAAAGAGAGTCCACCATTAAAATAAAATGCCATGTAGAGCTGACTGGGATGCCAAGTGATCTAATAAGACACGAAGGGAAAGAGAGACAAGCCAGATGAAATAATATATGTGTTGCCGGGAGAAGACAAAACAGCACACACTTATTGCAAATGCTTTGACGGCATTCAAAGATCTCTATTGCTGCAACTAAGAAGCCTGAGGAGAGTAGTATGAGTGGATAGAAGAAAACAAAGTTTTAATGAATCAGAAGCCATGAAGTAATTACAGCAGCACCATAAGAACAAGCAGATGATACAGGTAAGGTCACAAGATCTCCATCACTGCTACCATCTTCAACAAGGCAAAGTAATAATATAGAGAATAATTTCTAAGATATTCATTATTAACAAAGGAGCGAAAGGCTTCTTAATTAAGAGATACAAACAATTCATGTAATAAGGATAAGATTGACAACTAAGAAAACTAATGACAACTAAAAGAATAGATAATATCTATCCGAAAAAATTAATTGACCATTATAAACCTAAGTTACCAATTTGGATGTGGATTCCAAAGTGGATTCTGGAAGTGGCTACGGGGATTTTTTTTTTTTGGATGCGGATGCGGGAGGAAACGTGTGTATATATATATATTAAAAATATATATATTATATATAATATATGCAAAGAAATGCAAGAAATATACAAAAACAAATTATTTGATAGATACTTAACCCTTTATCTAAATTCATGATATTTCAAAATTCATATGATATATCAATATGTGCTTGTCCAACATTAGAGTTTAGTCTTAGACAATAAGTTCTAATAGGTCATGTTCAAGATTCCAACAAAATAAAAACATAGTTAATGATTGAAGATTCAATCAACTTGCATCAGAGTCTGACTCTGAATCATAGGGATCTGCAAGAAAATCCACATTCTCATCGTCATCTCCAACTGCTGAAAGATCATTTGAACCAAGCATGGTTCCACTTATGCTAGATACACTATGTGCCACGCTATGATTGTTATAAGATCATGAAGTGTTACATCCAAATCTGCACACTCAGGGGCTACATCCCAAAGCTTTGTTGCCCCTTCCTTGTAATGATCATTCTTACATGACAAAAGACGCAAGTTGGTGTGGACAAAGACCAAGTCGTCAGCTTTCTTGGAGCCCAACCGGTTGCGCTTCACTGAATGGATAAAGGAGTATGTACTCCAATTCCTTTCATCAGCAGAAGAACTAGCAACCTAGATAGTTGTCACAAAACATACAAATGAAAAGAAAATTAATTTTAAAGAATGTGTGAAACACTAAATTCTAGAATACAAGTGTAAATATAAAAGTTTAAAACAAATTTACAAAACAAAATAAAAAACTTGTGATAGGACCTTGATTGCAAGAGGTTGAAGATGCTTGAAAGGTTGACCATACATGTACCACCATGTGATAGCTCCCATTCTATTTTGGTCCTTTAGTGCAAATGGAGAATGCCTTAACCCTGAAGCAAACAACCCAAATTCTTCCCTCACTTTTTCATGCATTTCTTCCAATGGGAAGAGTCTTGTAAGAGCTTTGTGGCACCCCTCAACAACCTCCTTATTCGCAAATGGTGCAACTCTACCCAGCTTACCAACTACCTCCTCACTATAGTACCTAGGAGATAAGGCATATGCAAGGAGGTGCAATAGGCTAGTCATCTTATTCCAACGATGGTGGATAATTGCTTGCACTTGTTTGCATAAGGATTTGCATTGTGTAGGGTCACTCTCATGTGCTTGTATAGAATGTTTTACCTTCTCAACCATGGTGTCCATGCCATCATACACATCCCCCAAGCAAGGTGTATTTGTATCAACAAAACGGAGCATAGTCTTGATGGGCTCGGTGAAATCCAATACATATGCCACATGAGCTCACCAACTCTCATTCAAGATCAAATCCACGATCCTTTGTGCTCTTTCTGAATTTGAGATCTTCGATATGCCTCATTGATTACTAATGACCATTTTGCCCAATGCAACTTTTACCTTGAGGAGTCATCTGATAACAATTGTATGAGATGCAAAACGGGTCTTAGCAACCTAAGCAAGTTAACAATATGTCAATTGAGAATATAATTATAAATCTTAATTTTTAACTAAATTACAAATCCATGAAACTTAGTAATTTAAAAAAATCAATTTACCTTCAGCAACTCCAATTCGGAGAATGTTCTAAAAAAGGATTGGGACATGTGGTGGTTGGTCACACACATCGGTATGTCCTCCCCCTCTTGGTATATTTTCTTCACCCAATCTATTTGAGTGCCAATCCTCTGCATGGTGAAGTTAAGGGAGTGAACAGTGCATGGGGTCCAAAAAATATGCTCATATCGACTCTCAACTAAAGCACCCGCACCCTTGCAAGTTTTGGCATTGTTTGTGACCACCTGTACCACATTCTCACTACCCACCATCTCGATGGCCTCTCTGCATCTTCTAGAAATGAATTCAGAATCCTTCACTTGCCCCTCACAATCAATAGCCCTCAAAAACATTGCCCCTTTGGGGGAAACTGTAATTACATTAATCAGTGGCCGATTACTTGTATCCTTCCAACCATCTGACACAATAGTTAGACTCGAAGTTTTCCAAGGTTTTTTGATTGGTTTAAGGTCTTTCCCTATATATGTCTTCTCTTGTTGCAATAGAGTTGTACGCACCTTTTCATACCCCTGGCTTGTGTAGTCAGCTGGTGATTCTTTGATTGCTGCCACCATTTCCGTCCAATATGGCGATCTCACCAAGTTGAAAGGAAGCCCATTCGCATAGATGCAATGTGCAATAGCTTCATCAGTGCGGTCTCTTGCCTCCATTTTAAATGCGGTGTACAATGGGCCTCTTGTTCAGGTTGAAATTCCCACTTTTTCCTCATCCTCTGTTGGCACAGGTACTTGCAAGAATGGGTGTTGGGAGGATGCAATTGGTTCAGTGGGTGCATGTAGCTTGCTCTTTGAGGATAGACCTTGATAGTAGCTTTTTTTTGATCTATTGATCAATGCATCAGCAACTTTGTTCTCTTACAAATGAAAGTATTTCTGCACTAGTCATCCTAGTACCATTTTTGCCCTTGCACATTCCAAATTTTTTGCCAGCAGGGCCCATAAAATGAAGTTTCACTTAGGAATATGAGCTATTGAAAGGTTTTCCTTTGTTACTTTGACAATAATTGCACTTCCAATAGTATGAGCCACCTCCTAAAACCTATGATATCCGTGTTGTATGTCTCCACAAAGGAGAACCTATAACAATTTTGAAATTATCAGTCCATTCCTCTCCTTGGCCCCCCATTGAATTTTGATTAGCATTACCACCGGTATCCATTCTTGCCTAGTTTTTTGCAACCTATTCTATAAGAAAATAAATAAATTTTAATTAGGTCCTAACAACTATGAACATCATGCATACAAGTGGAAAGAAGTAAGAAAAAACTACTAAAATAGATACTCAAACTTGCTTCTACATATCTTTCAATTTTTAAAAAAAAAAAAAAAAAACTTGCAAAAAATCTTCAATAACTTGAAAAATTTCATCAAAAATGCTAAAAAATTCATCAAAATACTCAAGAATGGGATTGATCACTTACCTTGAATGATTTAAACTTCTTTGAGAAAGCTATTTCTCCCTCTTCGATCGATCCTCTTCGAAAATGCTGAACTTGGCTTCACAATGACAATGCAAACTAGAGACCAAACGAGAAGTGGCTGTAGGTGCAAACAAAGTTCCAAAATGAGTTGTGAATGCTTCAATATTCACTTTTAGGGTCGTTTTAGGGTTTCATAGAAAAAAAACCTAAAAAATGCAGTTACAACATGTGTTGAATGGGCAACTTAAGTGTTTGATTTGTTTTTTAATGTTTTTTTTTGCCTTTTTGGCCGCTGGGCTCATGGATGCATTCGGAAGCCCTGCAAAAGTTGACCGGAAGCTAGCCACAGGCTCTCGGATGCTTGGCTTCCAGACGCATCCAAGAGCCTGCGGCTGGCTTCCGGCCAGTTTCTGTAGGGCTTCCGGACACATTCAGAATCCGTCCGCATCGGATGCAGAAGCCTAGCCCATTCTAGACGAATCGGTATCCTAGTTATAAACTAATATTACAATATTACCTCAATAAATTCCATGCCAGATAATATCATATTTCAAATGGGGAAGGCTACTTATTAGGTGAGGCCCATGTTCTTTTTCTTGGTCAACTTTAGACCGATGAATGTTCAGCAAGCTTTTGTAATTAGAAAATTGGTTTTGTTGTGTCTTTAAAGCTGGTTCTTGCTAGTACTTTTCCATTTCACACTTCAGGCTTTGCAACATTTTTTTACGACATTTCTTTCTAAATTTTTGAGATTGTGTTTTGAGTTGTATATAATTGATAATATGGGTGCTAGTTTTAAGCAGTTCTCTTGCAAGTATTTCAATATTCGATACAGATTTGTTCTAGTTTTCATTAAAAATTTGAACACGCTATGTACCTTTTGTATTATTTCCTCTGGCATAATGATATATTATTAGTTCAGGATGTTATCTGAATTGACCCATGGAATATTTGAATTTAGTTCAATTGATGCCATTAATTGCACATACTAGTTTGTATGACAAAGTTATATACAATCTAAGAGAATCAATAATTTCTAAGAAGCTATACTAGTAAGAACAAAGAATGTAGGTCAAATCACAAATAAATAGAAGATGCAGAGAGATTCTATGGAGATTCAAACACCCAGGAACTATGAACAGCTGAAAATAATCCACGCTTGGTGGGCTTGGCTTGATACAAGCATGTAAGACAAAAACAGGTTTCACTGAAGATAAACAGGCACAACAGAAAATAGGTTACATAAACAAGTTCATACTTATTCAAATCTCAAATATTTCTGTTTTAGACAAATTGACAGACCCAGATGGATCCAAGGTGGCTCACGTGCTTGAAAGTTTTGAAGTTTTTGGAGGCTTCTGCCAATCTGGATCTGTATTCAGTCCAGTTTAGGAGTTTTCTTTTAAATACATTCCTTGAGGGTCATACAATTCATTTTAGTTACAGTTTTGGAGTTTCAACATGTAGTGCATCTGAGTAGAGTTGAAGAATAAATCGTGGAAGCAAGTTAGAAGACAAGACAATCTTTAGGGGCATTGAGGGAGTGTTGTCAAGTCCCACCATGTTCTTGGAGAGCTTAAGAATATTGATTATATTGAGAATCTTACATGGAGATAGTGGTATGAGGAGGCACAATCCTATCGTTTTAGGGTTTTTCCTGATCATATTTCTTCAGGATCATCTCATGTTTGTTCTGTTCTTGCATGTTTCTTTATTTCTTGCTTTCAGATCATGTATGCAACCGCTTACATTAAGGCAATAACTATTTTCTAAAGTACTTAGAGAACAGAAAGCTTAAGTCTCTAAGATAATTACTACAAGCTAAGACTCCTTTTGATGAGTTAGCCATGGAATATCCATTCAATACGAATCAGAATTTTAACGTCTTTTGCCATCTTCTTCTGAAGTGTGCCTCTTTTCTTTTTTCTTCTTTTTCTAGGAGTGCCACTGAATTTTGGTACTTTTGAAACATCCTAGATTATTCACTAAGACATGATTGCTAACATATTCTTTGGAGCGACTTACTTTTGAATACCCACTATAGATCGCTCTTTTTTACTAGTCATTTGATTTTCCCAACTATCAAATATGACCAAGCGATACGAGGTTTTTAAACTTATTTGTGAAGCTCCATGGTACGTTATAATTGCACTTTTAAACTTAGAATTAGCACTAGACTTATTTGTACTTTTCTCATTTGCACTTGATTGGTTTCAGGATAACATCTTATTTAGCAAGTGGTTCTGCTAAATGATTAAACCTTAGAGGAGTTCGGTTGAGCTGGTATTTGATTAACACTTAATCTTTTTCTGTGTACTCTGTCTTTGGTAGTTTCCAACCACAAATATTTCTGGCATTTTTAATAATATGGACAGTAGCAGATGAGAAACTTTCAATTAGGAGGCTTATCAAATCTTTTGAGAAAACTGGTTACAGACCTTGAAGAAACTGAATTGGTAATTCTTGAAACCCAAATTTTAGAATTCATTCCTTAGCGCTCATTCTGTAAGTACAGTGCAACTCTATCATCTGCTCATATTTGTGTTTTTAGGCTTTGTGACAACGACGAACGTTGATTTTTACATATCCATTCTACCTTCCCTCATATCTGTCCTTAAGCAGGAAATGATGCCACCAACGTCAATGTCTCAATTTCCATGTTTTAGTGCCAATGCTAATTGTATATATCTGGAAATTGCCATGCTTGGTCCTCCTCTTACTTTATGAATTTATATACAGTGGGTTTTGACTCTGCGTTGTTAGTGCATTATTTCAAACATGGAACTGAGATTTGCTATTCCCTCATCAAATCAACCGAGTTTTTCTTTGTTATCTGATTAATCTATTGTTAAGTTCACCATCACAATCTCAATTAAGTCTTAGACGGAATTCATATTGTTTTATCATCTATAAGATGATACTTGGATCATGGTTTCTTGCATGGGATTTTGTTTGTATTGGAATTGAAATGCTTTATCTGGATCTGATGGATATGACAGGTTGTTGCAAGCTGCTTGTCGTCTCTTCAAGAAATCTTAACATTAGAAGGGAATGCTTCAGAAGAAGCATCTAAAGAGAGGGAGCTACTTCTTAGCAAGCCAGTTATCTATTTCCTTTTGAACAGGTATAATTCATGCCTTCTGTTTTTGAGAGTTATGTTGAATGTGATTTGATTTATATATCCTTTTTGCAAGAACAAAAATGAGATGGAGTTGAGGCATGTCCTTTGGACAGGGTATTACTTATGTAAGATTGAAGACTAGTTGAAATATGCAAAATTTTCCTGGTATTGAACTTTTAGTGGTACCATGCGTAAAGGAACACATCAGAACAATATTGTGAAGTACATTTTAAAAACTTGACAATATAACATGAATATTTGGGGCTTTAAGGATAATTACAAAAAGAAAGGTACTGAACAAAATAATTATGTTAAAAATAACAATACAAAAGGTCCAAACATAGCACATGACTATCAGACACCAGAGGCTTAGTCTTTGTTGTACTTGACGTTTTGCTTCTTGTGCTGCTTTTATGTTTTTTATTGATGTTGCAGTTGACACCATTGTGTTTGACTCAGCCTAAATGTTTGTAACCAGTTAAGAGGGAAAACAATATATTTAGATGGTGCATATCCCTTAATATTCAGATTTATGCGGGAGAGAAGGATAGGAAAATGAGTTGGTATGTTCAATTTTTGTGAAAAAAGTGCACCTTTCTTTTATGTAGAAATTTGAATATAAATATTAAATTCAAAGGATAACAGTAATATAGGAAATTTTGAGAAAAAGTGTTTCCTTTGGTGCAAGCTCATCATTCAATGAATTATTATGCTGCAGGGTATTTGTATAGATCCTATTATTTGTATACTGATTTGATACTAGTATGTTGGCTTTGAGTGCTGACCTGCATTTTAGTTCATTGGTTGGTTTTTATTTTCATTGCATCCAGCTTAGCCTCCTAAATCCAAATGCTGTTAAAAAATTCAAGCCACTAGTTGAGAAGATTGTGGCTACCAATCAGGAACCATAGATATTAGTAGCTGTGAAAAAATTTCCATCATTGTTGGCTCCATAAAAAAGATTGTTTCACGTAACCACCTTGACATGTCCCCTTTCTAAATAAGATTGAAAAATAAATATTTATTAATTACCAAATAATAAAAGGCAATTGAAATACTATTATTAATCTTTCCAATTATAACCAATCTCTGTATATAATGTTATTAATAACAATATTTATAGTATTATTAATACCAATATCATCAAATGATATTGTAATCTGCTGTTAACAAATATGATGATCACCAAAGCTGAAACAATATTCACAAATACCAGTTGATATACGTCAGTAACCAACAGCCAGTTAAGGGTGATTAAAGATAACTAATTGGACGAGCATGATTACATGTTCAACGATCTGAAAAGGCACCTCAGGGGAGGCGTTCATGTATAATGAATCAACTTGAAAAGGCATGATCTGAAAAAGTATGTCTGCCGAGGAATCATATGAGGATAGATAAATAAGGGGACTGGAATCATAGATGGGGATGATTGAAAAGATCAGAGAATTATCATTTATTTCTAATGAAAGAATCAGAGATTATAAAACATACAGATATTCTCTACCACAAAGATCTTAAATAACAGCAAACTGGTATGTGGTTTATATATATATGTATGCATGTATTGAATTATATTACAAATAAATGATCTAATATATAACATTTATATCTATTAATAAGAATAACATCGGAATTATATATCTGTTATATTATACAGATGTATTTTATATCTGTATTTATTAATTAGTATGTATTAATTAGGGTAGGGATCAGCGACCCTGAGAGCCTTGCGGACATAGTCCCAAGATTGGCTAAGGGTTTGGATCTATAAACTTTTAAGGAGCCCATTGCAGTTGGTATCTAAGCACTTTGGATAAGACTCTTTGAGCTAGAAAAGTACTAAGGTTAGCTATGAGCGTTAACGAATATATAGATTATTACGATAATAGATAATCGTCTATTATTAGTTAATGGTGATCTATTTGCAATCTATTGTAAATATCAGAATGTTTCTAATATTTAGTTAGCTATAGTTATCTGTTAGCTTTTTTAGCTTTCTTTAGTTAGAATAGAATGTTTCTATTCTTTACAATTGTTTCCTAAGGAAACATCGCTTTATTCTTTTGTATATATAGACCTCTTGGTCTCTGTTAATAACAAGCAAGTATTTTACCAATTACTTCTGTAATATGGTATCAGAGCTAGTACTTCAAAATTTATCAAGAAATCTATAATTTCTTTCGAAATTATTTGCTCAATTTTTTTCGAATTTCTTTCTGAGATTTTCTCTATAGCCCATCTAGGGTTTATGTTTTTCTTGAGAAATTCATCTGCAAAGAATGTGAGTTTTAGCTAGTTTTCTTTTCTGAAAATCGTGATTCTGATAGCTCGTGCCTAGCACATCTACAAATTCGTGATCTCTGATACACAATTTCTCTGGTCGGTTTTTGTCTACCAATCATGACACCCATCAAAATCAAGTGTTCCCAGTGTTGTTTTTGTCGTCTGCTCACGTTTGCAATTGTTGGGAGGGGGAGTTTTTTCTGCAAATCATGACGTCATTCAAACTCTTGTGCATTCTCAACTAGAACTCCAATGCAAATTGTGGCATTGTTTTTTGGTGCTAAAACCCTACAAATCTAATGCTCGTGTGATGTTTCAGAAAATTGGGCGTTTACCACATGAAATCACCATTTTTTATGCTCTTTCTTTGCCTCCATAGCCACCGACTAGGGTAATTTTTGGGGTTGGAATTTGTTTTTGATTTTTGATCAATGGTGGGGTTTTCGAGAGCTCAATTCTGTTGTTGTCAAATTTTTATTCATGCCTTGATTTTTGAGCTTGTGGATCCAGAAATCTAATTCTTTTTGTGTTTTCCAAGCTCTCCTCTAGGTCGTCCTTCAAATTTTCTAGGTCTTCCATTTTTTGCCTCAAAAAATGTGCCTTCATAGATTTTCACATTTTTTCATTGAAAAATGTGCGAGGGCATCTCTAAAAAACATTCTACTTGAGAACAACTCAAAATTCAATGGTCGGGATTATGACCCTTGAAAGCAGCGGATCATAGCAATCTTTGAATATCAGAAGACCAATCAAATTATTCCGAGTGTTATGAAGCATTCAACTGCCCCTGGTGTTGATTAGGATACATGGGATCTGAATAATTGAGAGGCGGTGATGCTTCTCAAATTATCCGTAGCTGATGATCAACTCTCTCAAATTCCATTCGGCAAGACAACTGCTGAGATATGGGCACATCTCAAAGGTCTTCATGACATTTCTAACAAAAGCAAAGCTTTCTTCTTAAAGAACACTCTGTTTTTTATTATCATGGATGAGCAAACCTCGCTCCAAGCTCACCTAAATAGGATTTAGGAAATCCGTGATTAGTTGCTTTCCATTAGTCGTAGGATGGAGGACATTGTGGTTATCACTCTTCAGAGTTTGCCAAAGTCCTATGAGCATTTTATCGAGACTCTCAACATCACGTCTTCTGGTGTTGATTTGAAGTTCACTGATCTCTGTACACTTCTTCAGCAAGATCGATGGAAATAACAGTTCGGTAGCAGCTCTAGCTCCAGCTCCACAAAGCAAGCCTTTGCTGCTAAATCCTTTCAGAAGGATAAAGGCAAGTTTCAACAGTCGTCTCAGTAGAAGTCTTTTGCTCTAGCTTTAGACAACTTCCAGAAGAAGAACATTCAATGCAACTATTGCCACAAGTTTGGTCACATGAAGGTTGAATGTCGGAAACGCTTAGCTGCACAATCTAAGCAATCAGGTTCGTAGCCCAAAGCAAATAGTGCAGAGCACACTGAGCAGATAGAATTTGCCTTTACGCCTTCATGGCTAAAAGACCAACAAATCATGTAAAGTCGTCTGCTTGGTACATTGATTCAAGTGCCTCTTGTCATTTCAGCTACTGCAGAGATTGGTTTACTGACTACTAGCTTGATTTAGATTCTGTTATTTTTGGTGGCGGAGAAGAGTACACAGTTGTCAGCAAGGGTAACATTTAGATTCAGTCTACTGGGAGGAATCTCGTTTTCCTCGATGTGTACTACGTTCCAGGGATGGAACTAAATCTACTCTTAGTCAGTTAGTTACTACGACATTCTCCACACTTGGATGTCACCTTCAGCTCACATCAATGTGCCATCACTGATTAGGCGACTAAGTCTTGTTGCAGTAGGTCTTGAGGATCATGGTCTTTTTCGGCTTATGGAGTTTGGTGATTCTCGGGACTTAGCTATGGCTGCTTGATGGTCTTCTGTTAGCGTACTTTGGCATCAGTGATATGGGCACTTAAATGTGCATTATCTCTCTCAGCTTGCTCAGGATGAGCTTGTCCTTAGATTGCCAGAAATTCAGACTCAATAGCTTGGTGCATGCCAGGTTGGGAAGCAACATTGCACACCTTTCACCAATGATGATTCATGGTGAGCTTCTCAGGTACTTCAGCTTGTTCGTGCCGATATTTGCGGCCTTATGGCCACTCCTTCTATTCTTGGGTCCAAGTATTTTCTGTTGTTTGTCGATGATTTCAGTAGAAAAATGTGGGTGTATTTTCTCAAAAAGTAATCAGATGCATTTCCAGTATTTCAGAAGTTTATACCTTTAGTTGAAAAGAGTCTAGGAAATCTATTATTACTCCTAGATTAGACAATAGGGGGGCGGGGGATTTTGTTCTAATGAATTCTCTAGCTTCTTGGATACTCATGGCATCAAACGCTAGTTAACTACACCGTACACACCACAACATAATAGTGTAGTTGAACAACAAAACAAAACAATCATTGAGATGGCTCGATCCATGCTTGAACACAAACAAGTTCTGAAGAAGTTCTGGGCAGAAGCAGTCAACACTATAGTTTATCTTTTGAATCTGTCACCCATAGTGGTAGTCAAAGGTAAAACTCTAGAAGAAGCCCATTCAGGTCGTAGGCCCAGAATCAGTCACTTGAAGGTTTTTGGCTCCCTTGCTTTTGTTTGGATCCTTGATGCATTATGCACCAAGTTGGATGGCAAGAGTCAGAAACTCATGCTTGCTAGATACAATAGTTTTTACAAAGGCTACCGCTTGATCGACACCGAGACATCTCGTCTCCTGTATGGTCGTGATGTAGTCTTTGATGAGCAACGATGACCATTCATGCTTGTTTCTCCTATTCCTGATCCAACAAACCAGCCTATGAAGGCTCATGATTTGGGAGTTAGGCTTCCATTAGGTCCACTTGATGGGAGGGCTCCAATAGCTCCTGCAACTCTAGTTATACCAATGATCCTTGTACGGACACCTCCAACTTCCCTTGCAGGCTCACCTCGATTTGTAGATGCTTCACTTGAGTTTGATCCAAATTCCTTTGATGAGGAACCTAATCACCAAGCATCTCCTGATACTAATGTTGGTCGTTCTCCTCTCCAGCCTAAGTGGTGGGCTAAGACACTTGCTGATCTTCAAGACGATAAACTCATTGATGGGAGAATTGCTCGAAAAAAGAGCAAACCTATAGAGTCTGTTAACTTTGCTCTCATGGTCAACATTCATAGTGTGTTTAAACCTCAAACATATTTCGAGGCTAAAGGAGTTCTAGAGTGGGAACAAGCCTGCTAAAGAATAACACCTGGGTCCTTTGTAATCTTTGACTAAGGAAGAAACCTATTGGCTACAAATGGGTTTACAAAATCAAATACAAATCTGATGGTACTTTGGATAAGTACATAGCTCGTTTAGTTGCGAAGAGCTTTTCTCAGTGTTAGGGCATTGATTATGAGGGGACCTTTGCTCCTATTGCAAAGATGGGCACAATCAAATTAGTCTTAGCCATGACAGCACAACTTGGCTGGAAGGTCCATCAGATGGATGTCAAGAGTGCTTTCTTGAATGGTAATCTCCATGAGAGGTCTACATGACGCAACCTCTTGGTTTCAAAGTTGCTGGTAAAGACCATTAGGTTCTCAGATTGGTGAAAGTTCTCTATGGCTTGAAGTAAGCCCCTCGGGCATGGTACATAAAGATTGATAAGTACCTCAATGATCAAGGCTTCAAGAGGAGTTCTTCAGACTCAAATTTGTATATCAAGATTACTGACAGTGACATCATCCTTCTAGTTATTTATGTGGATGATTTGATCATCACTGGCAGTTCGACATCTTTGATTTAGGGAATCAAACGTAATTTATGCCAGTCTTTTGATATGACTGACCTTGGGCTCATGCATTATTGCCTAGGTGTTGAAGTTTGGCAACAATCTTTTGGTATATTCATCTTTCAGTCCAAATATGCGAGGGCTCTGTTAGACAAATTTTGTATGCAGGATTGCAAGCTCTTATCTACACCCATGGAGAAAGGCCTCAAGTTATTAGCTAGGTCTGGTTATCCTCTCGTTGATGATACTACATACAGGCAAATAGTAGGCAACCTCATCTACCTCTTTGCTACTAAGCCTGACATTAGCTTCGCAGTCAGCTACATCTCACACTTTATGATAGCTCCCAAGGCTGATCATTTGATGGCTGCAAAGCGTGTGCTTTGTTATGTGAATGTCACTTTAGATTATGGACTTCTTTACTCTCGAAGTCCTAATCCTAGACTCAATGGGTTTACAGATTCAGATTGGGCAAGCTTTGTTGACGATAAAAAGTCAACTTCTGGATATGTGTTCAGTTTGGGATCTGGTGCCATCACATGGACCAGTAAGAAGCAACAGACAGTTTCTCTTTCCTCTACAGAGGGACTGTTAAGGTAGGATGTGAAGCTGTTTGGCTTCATCAGATGCTTGTGGATATGCAGATGTCACCAACAGGACTGACTACTCTATTTGTTGATAACGAAGGCGTTATCAAGTTAGCCCAAAGTCTAGTCTTTCCATGAACGAACCAAGCATGTGGATGTTCATTGTCACTACATACGACAACTGGTTGAAGATGGGACAATCATTTGCAGTATGTTCCTACCACGGATCAGATTGCAGACATTCTCACCAAGCCTCTTGGTCTTGATAAGACTGTCAAATTCAGAGGACAGCTTGGTGTTGTGGATAGACTTACCATAAATATTGACATTGCTTTATTCTTTTGTATATATAGACCTCTCGGTCTTTGTTAATAACAAGCAAGTATTTTACCAATTACTTCTGTAATATAGATAACTTAATCCAATTAAAAAAATGAATAGTTCTTTTGACTTCAAATATCTTATATCACTTAGCTTGGGGCATAAATATCAAATCTATGTTATTTTGGTAAAACTGAGACAACCCAATTAGGGGACATTACAAGTGGCATCAGAGCTATGATCTAGCCATCCTGCAAGGTAAACATGGATAAATAATCATTGCTAATCCATAAAAAGAAAATCTAACAATGGGTATACTTTGTGTATGCTCTATTCCTCATGCATTAATGTGTTTGCTCTGTATATACTTTGCGTCTTCATGCATTAATGTGTATCCTTCATGTCTTCATAAATTCATCCATATATTTCATATTTTCAAATGAACGGTTTTATTTGTGACTAATCTAGAATGATAAGAATAACTAAGAATAAGCCAGAATATGTGACTTCAGTGCAAGGCATCATTCAAACATTAATTTTGTGAATTCAATGGGCACCCTTATGAGATCATCCAAAAATTAATTATTTAAAGGAAAATTCATCCTAAGTTCAGTTGCCGAATTCAATTATTAACTTATAAGGATAAGCATATCATTGCTCAAGGACAAGCAGTTTTGGGAGGGAATGACTGTCATGTCCCCTTTCTAAATAAGAGTTAAAAATAAATAATTTTTAATTACCAAATAAAAGACATTTAAAATACTTTTATTAATCTTTCCAATTATAACTAATCTCTGTATATAATGTTATTAATACCTCTATTATCATTTGATAATATGTACTATATTTATAATATTATTAATACCAATATTATCAAATGATTAATTTGCTGTTTACAAATATGATAATCACCAAAGCTGAAACGATATTCACAGCAGTTGATATACATCAGTAACCAATAGCCAATGGAGGGTTATTAAAGATAGTCTAATCAAACAAGCACGATTACATGGTCAACGATTTGAAAAGGCACATATGATAAGCAATCATGTATAATGAATAAACTTGGAAAAGCGCGATCTGAAAAAGCACGTCTGCTTGTTAACATCCTTTCTATTGGGCAGGGTATAAAGGGAGATGAACAAGCATCTCCAGGAATCATAAGAGGATAGATAAATACGAGGTCTGAATCATAGATGGAGATGATCGAAAAGATCAGAGGATTATCATTTATTTCTGATGAAAGAATGAAAGATTATAAAACATACAGATATTCTGTACCATGGAGATCTTAAATAACGGAAACTGGTATGTGGTTTGTTGTGGATTATATATATCTTTATTGAATTATATAATGTATTTATAAATGATCTAATATATCTTATAAGAATGATCTTTATATATATATATATATTTATATATATATAAAGAAGAATAACATCAGAATTATATATCAGTTATATTATACAGATGTATATAATATCTACATGCATTAATTAGTTTGTATGTTCCCATATATATATATATATATATGGGAACATACAATATATATAGGTTCAGTCCTTATATATATAAAATATTTACATTCAGTTCTATTACTCTCTTAAACTAAGAAGGGAAGGCAAAGATGTTACCAAGGAGTGGATTGTATAAATCCAAGTAATGGCTATCTATCCCAAGACAGGGTATGGAATGACCTTGAGTGCCTTATGGGCATAGTTCCAAGATAGGCTAAGGGCTTGGATCTATAAACTTTGAGTTGCAGTTGATATCTAAGCACCTTGGATAACACCTAGTCCTTCCGTCTCTGAGCTGGAATATTAATAAGGTTGAATATGAGTGTTAACAATATACATGTAACTTAATCTTATTAAATAATTGAATAGTTCTTTCAACTTCAAGTGTCTTATATCCTTTAGCTTGGGACATAAATATCAATTCTGTGTTAATTTAGTAATAACTAAGACTAAACTCAAATAGGGTACACTACAAATTGTATCAGAGTTATGGTCCTGACATCCTGCAGAGTAAACATGAATAAATGAATCATTCTAATATATAAAAAGAAAATCTAATAATGTGTATACTTTGTGTATGCTTTGTATCCTCATGCATTAATGTGTTTGTTCTGTGTATACTTCGTGTCTTCATGCTGTCAGATTAGTGAATTACATCAATTTTTTTTTGTTGTTCATTTTTTGGATTTGTAAATATTTTATTTCTTTCAAGTGTCATTGTGTATTGCAGCTGTATCTGGACATGGCAGTGCTGTATTTCAATGATGTATCTGGGGTCTCCAATGGCTACCTAAACTAGTCACACTCACACGATATTGGGTATGCCAGACATATGAGTGTACACCCTTCCTAGAAATATCTAGTAAATTATTTTATAGATGAATGAAACCAAGGTAAAAATATTATAGGGTCTCTTGGATGAGATTAAGTTTTTCTGTCGTTTGAAACTTTGATGTGGCTATACTTTTTGTTCTTCTGTCCTTGTGGAAGCTATTCGTTAGCTAATTATGCTTGTCAAGCTCATTTAATAGATTGGTTTCATTGGATTCAAAGCAAGAGAGGTATTATTATATGCCAAATACTATTGGAGATAACACTCATCAAATTAGAGATTTGGCTAGGTGAATTAGAGGCAGTGCTTCCTGTCATCTAATGGAAATACATCTTAAGTTATTTTTATGCATTATATTTTATCTTGACATGTTTTTCTTGTACAGTGCATCTATATTTGTGTAAAAGGAATATTTAAAGAGCATGCTGTGAAATGTGAAAGATGATGCTTCATTTAGATCTTCAATTTATTTTAATATCGTTGAGTATCAGCCATATCAGGATACGACCTGATTTGATATGACCTGTCCAATTATGGTCTGGATATGGCAATTTCTTATCAGAATACAGCATGACATATCTGCATATATCCAAAATCTACCTAAATTTTATATTGATGCCTGTATTTGATGGATTCACTTGACATATCTAGTTGCTTGATAAAAGAAAATCTAGATAAAAGTGGACTTTCAGTAGACACCAATTGATGTGCAATTCACATGCTTTGAAATAAAAGGAACCAATGAATACTCTGGTTTTTTCTTTCTATTAATTGCTTATTTATGTGAAGTAGTTTTCCTTATTAGCTACTTTGGTTAAGAACAATGTACTGTGAGAACTTTGTATTTTCCATATGCACTGTTTGTAGAATCTTGTAGGGTGCACACAACTTCTAATGTGAAATCTCATGTTGAAATTTCTCAACTTATTTTGAAAAAATATTGCAGGATCAGGGAATTTAGCGAGTGGGCTCAATGCCTCGTTCTTGATTTAGTTTCTAAGTATGTTCCTTCTGAAAACAGTGAGATTTTTGACATAATGAATCTTCTCGAGGATAGGCTACAGCATGCAAACAGTGCTGTCGTCTTGGCTACAATTAATGTATTTCTTCATTTGACAATTTCCATGGCTGATGTGCACCAGCAGGTAAGTTTTGAAAACGAGTTAAGTGTAAATAATGTATTATTTATTAAGCAATTGTGAATGGAAAATCTTACTGCAATTCTAGTCATTGGTTGACTTTTCCTCACTTTAATCGAAATGTTTAGAAAGATATAAATGCACAATTTGACAAGCATTTTATGTTTTGAAAAAGATGTTATCTTCCTTCTTTGTGTTCCATTGGTTTTAAATATTTATCAATATAATGAATTGGGTGACATATAGTCGTGTTTGACCGTGTTAATGGTTGAGGCTCACAGCAGTATTCTAGTAATGTTTTTCACTTACCGTGGGCAGGTCCAGAGATGTTTTTTAAACCTGGGATTGGGGATTTCAAAATTAATATATTAGTTATATTCTTTATCAACAAGTCATTCGGCATTATTGTTGGGGAATATTGATCCTAATAAGATTGGACGGCCTTTGATGAGAACCTCTTGTTTATAGAAGATTAGACTGTTGAATTTGAGAGACAAGTGGAGGAAGGTGCAATAGAAGCAAAAGTGGAAGGCACTGGATTTTGGGAGATCATGGTTGAGGTTGAGGATAAACCTAAGGAGTCGTTACCTTGTAGTTTCAGGGTAGAGTCGACGTTGACATGGAGTAAGACCCTAAACATCACTAGGGTGTACAATGGGAAGAGGGAAATGTGTAATGATGTAATTTTAATGAAATTGCATTTTTTGATGATTATTTGTTATCATCATGGGATTCATATCATATTATTGGCTGTTGCATTCACATGTTGGTGCAATATTATACTCTTTTAATTCAAATCTAAAAGAAAACACTTCCCCAATAATTTACATACTCATTTCTTATTTTTTATATTTGTATTTCACATGATAATGTTTTTAATGATTTTTTTAAATTTTACTGAATTTTTGTCAAACCACCAAGTCAATTTTTTTAAGTTGCAAGTCTTGAACTATCTGAATACACATGCCTCCATATTCTTTAGGCCACAATACAAAGGAGATTTGGCAATTGTTTCCCCAACATACATTATCATTCATGAGTTCAAGACATCATTCGACTTACGTACAAGGAATGACAAGGACTGGTATCACAAAATAAAGTAAGAGAAATGCAGAAGCAATTAAATTGTTCTTTGAATGTACTGACACCATTACAGCTATCCACCAGGCTTCAGTACAATTGCCATCAGTTTGGCCCCTCGAGTGAATGAAAACTAGTCTGTCATACAATGTTGACATGGGCTGAATTTTCAACTGAATAAAACTTGATAAATCTCAACACAATCTTAATCCAGAAGCTAAGCACCATAACAATCTAATCTCTCACAAAAAAGAGCCTGACCATCTGTTTGAGCTTCCAAAGCATGGAAAAATAGTTTCATGCTTGGGGACATCGTTTTATCCGTTTTGGTATGATACTTTCTTTATGAAGCCTACAAGAGTTTTGATCTTACAACAAAGATTAGAGTTAAATCAAACCTAGATAATCCATCTACATCAAGAGAGTAACTAATCTTCAGAATTACTGTGGAGAGAAAAATTAAAATTATATTAATATAGTAAACATGGCTATTCATTATGTTTGAGATTTCTATGTCATAATTTTGCTTTTGTTTACTTTTAAATAAAATGCCATAACAGTGCGAGATACTTCTGTACAAATATGGAGTGAAACCCTTTAACCAACTCCTCAACTTAAACCATTTTTGATAATTGAAGTAAAGTTTTCTTAATAAGTGTTTAAACTATCATAAAAGTCCCGTGCATTGATTTTATTCTTTCTGCCACTGAACCATAGGGTATGCAAGATGTATTTAGTTTTACTGTAGTGCTTTGTTTTTGCTTCCTTTTACATCTCTTTCTGAAATTCATTGCAGTTGGAGATCTTATCCCATTTAATATTTTTGTATGAAAATTATTTCTATAAAGAGATAGAAAAACACATTGAGTACTTAAATTTGGGCATTGTTTATTTGATGCACCGTTCTTTTTAACAGGTATATGAACGAATCAAAGCTCCTTTGCTTACATTGGTGGGTTCAGGTAGTTCAGAACAGTCATATGCTGTGTTAAGCCATCTACATCTACTTGTGATGCGTGCTCCAATACTGTTTTCATCAGATTATAAGCATTTCTATTGCCGCTACAGTGATCCATCATATGTGAAGAAATTGAAACTTGAGATGCTTACAGCTGTAGCAAATGAGAGTAATACATATGAGATTGGTAAGGGGCTGGCTGCATATATCTAGAATTGGATTTCAAATTCAGTTAGAACATTAACTACATTGTTTTGTTATTTGTTTTTGGACTTGCACTGAACTATTGGTTTGATTTTCAGTAACGGAGCTCAGTGAGTATGCTGCAAATGTTGATGTGCTTATTGCAAGAGAGTCTATCCGTGCAGTTGGAAAAATTGCATTGCAGCAGTATGATGTCAATGCTATTGTTGATCGTCTGCTCCAGTTCCTAGAGATGGAAAAGGATTATGTAACTGCAGAAACTCTGGTCAGTGGGTGTAGGACTTCTATTTTCTTGTCGAGTATTATCCCACAGAGCTGTTGTTCTACAGTCGTTGCTGAAATTCAATTTGAACTGCTGATATTATTTTAATCTTTGAATAGCCTTTGCTTTTATTCAATTGGGCTATCTTCTATGTCATTTCACGTCCCCTTTTGAATTGTTCAATGTAGGTACTTGTGAAAGACCTGCTAAGGAAGTATCCACAGTGGAGTCAGGATTGTATCGCAGTTGTTGGCAATGTTAGCAGCAAAAATGTGGAAGAGCCCAAGGCTAAAGCTGCACTAGTATGGATGCTAGGAGAGTATTCTCAGGATATGCTTGATGCCCCTTATATTCTTGAGAGCCTGATTGACAGTTGGGAGGAAGAAGACTCTGCAGAGGTATGAAGACAGGTCATTCTGATATCCATTTTTGGACAAATTCTGTCCAGCCATGAGGTTATATTATACACTGTTTTCTTCCTTCAGTTATTTTTGTTCTGATTTTGTATATTGCACTATGTAATGTATTATGAATTTTGGCCAAACTCTTTACAGCTGTTTCAAAATCATGTTTATTTTCTCAGATTGTCTTCTGCTATCATTTTTTTGTAGTGATTAACCAAATATTATATATTTTTAGATTCAATTTCATTTTGTAAGTCAACCAAGTCTTTTGATTTTTCTGGCATAGATGGAAACTGAAATTAAGACAATTTTGATGATTTATAAATATTTGTCTGTTCATCATACTTGCAGTTATGATGCCGAATTGTTTCTTTACTTTTTCACAGTTAGTTTTGTTCAGCTCAATATACTTCTCTTTCATCTTAATTACGATAGAGCCAATAGTTTGACATAATCTTTGCATTACAGCTTAATCCTTTGCTGACTAATCAAACAGCTTTTCTTGATCATTAAAGATTATTCCCTTTTAAACTATGTTACAAATCATCTGCTACGATTTTTTCCTGTTCTTCCTCCATCATTTATTGATTTCCTTTTGTTTTTGGAATATTTATTTTGTTGAGGTCATCTAGATTAACAAAATTGATTTTGCATGCTTTGTTCTAGGGTACTGTGCATGTGCTTAACCTTATTGAGCTAGTGGGCCAGCACACATTCTTAACCTTAATTTTTTTGAACCATGCCAATAAAGATTGTGAAATATCAGTTGCTCAGAGGCAATTTATTATTCTATCACATATGCTATTCTTCATTCAATTGTGTACCTTCTTTATTCTTTGATTTACATTTCATTACGATTGTATCACTTGAGATTATTTTTATTCTATCATGCTGTTCTGTGCTCTGTATTTACTTTGTACTGTATTCTTTTCTGTACATTTCACTATGATTATTTAGTTGGTATCAGAGCTGCTTTCAGGCCTGCAATTCCTTACAATTATGCTTATGTTAGAACACATCAGAGCCTCAAGCATCAATTCCATTGAGTAGGGTTGCCAGTTTGCAAAAAGGTGGAGGCCACGAAGCAAAGGGAGTCTATGAATTCCAATTACTCTTTTGCATTGGAAAAGAACAAATATCTTGCTCTTGCTAGCTTCCTTGGCCCAGCTTACTCATCATTAAAGAATGCGATTTCTTGATAAAGTGGATCCATTAATGGTGCAGCTCTTTAATTTAGGATGGTGACTGTTTATCAGAAGTGTCCACTCACATGCCGCTTGGGATGCTTCAAGGAGGGGACAGTCCCATTTTGAAATTGATTGATATCATATTCCATTGAGTCATTGGGAGACAAAATTGCTTTGCATTATCAGTCCAATTGATTAATTGTTGCAGTGTGAAACATGAAGCATCCTTGTCATTATGAACACATTGCTTTCTTGGATGGTTTCCACAAGATCATCAGCTTAGAGAAGATACAAAGGTGTGTGTTTGGTGTTTTCTGCTAGTCCTTTGCTCTCTGGTAGACTACAGTCAAACAAGTCAATTTGTAAAAACTCTTAACTCTTGGTGTCATTTGGGAAGCTAAGACAGATGATTTTTACAAGCTGCCCTTAATGCAATCAGATCTGGTTTTGATGTTTATTCTGATAGTTTTGAAGAGCTAAGTGGAGCAGTTTGAGTTGTTTTGCTGAAATCTACTAGAAAATCATTCAAATATTGATCCATTTGGATATTTCTAGAGGCTAGAATGATTCACTGACATGGATTAGCATCTATTTAAGTGAAATGTGCTATGCTGCTGAAATCATCATACATAACTCTGCAAATTGATGTTTGCTACAACTATTGGCTATTATGACATATAATATTCAAAATGCAATTGTGTAGTACCACATACTTCACTATCCTTTTACGCTACAAGTAACATATGGCATTTACAATCTACAAAACAATGTTTTCATAATGAAGTATGCTGTTTGTGGTATACTTAAGTTCACTGAAGTTGCATAAAAGGGCATGCCCACAACTTAAGAATATAACAGAATATAAGCCAAAGGCCCAGAACTTACCTAATGCTCTATGTCATCTTCCTCTTGGGTAATCCAAGGAAAGGACATCCAATGCACTGTTAAGCCAATCCATGAATAACCATTTTAGTTATGATAATGTAAAACGACTTCATAATGAAATGGGCTTATATTGCTCTGACATCTGAGGCATATTAATTAGGAAGTCATCCAACCATTTTTCTTTGACACCTTGTAAACTCCACTAAAACAGAGGTTTCTTTATTTTAGCTAGTGTGACGGGGTTATAAAATCCCAATTCTAATCTCAGGAGTTTATAGAGAAGCAAGGTCCTTTATCTAGATGTATAAACATATGACTTGTTAGAATAGTATTGTTTTGACAGATGTTCAGACATGTCCTCTGTTATAAATTTGCAAACTGGCATACCAGAACCTCATTCTTGTGCCCCCATACCAGAACTGACAACTTAGATCCTGCTTCATTTGAAAGTAATCACAGGAAATAGAGAACATAAAAGGACAAGGAAATGAATTCTCTTCCTAGAAGTTTAGAACCAATAAAGGTTGTAATTTAAATTTCAGCCACCTTGAGATCCACATATGCTTTGCTCCTAGTTTTTTAAGTTATCCACAAAAAACATATATTGCGGATTGCATTATTGCTTTTCTATGCCATTTGAGTTGTACGAAAAATGTTAAATTATGGGTTTTATTCTGAACTTATGACTGATTATATAGCTCTCTTCTGCATTGTTCGTTTTTGTCCATATTATATTGATGCAATGTGATTCAATAGGCTCCAAGGACTTAAACAAAATCACCAATTCCATTAATTTCTATGTATATTTTTTGTGATTTGTTTGTCTTATGGAAACCTCTTCTTTCTTTGCTTATGCGAAATGATACAATATGAGCTTGAATCATACATTTTTCATTTCTCCTTTCTTGTATCCTATTATGCTTATTTTGTTTTGCTAAAGTAACTTATTAAATTGACACCTCAGGTTAGGCTGCATTTGCTGACTGCAGTTACAAAGTGTTTTTTCAAGAGGCCTCCAGAGACCCAGAAGGCTTTAGGTGCTGCACTGGCTGCTGGCTTGGCTGATGCACATCAGGTATTTCACCTCTCAGCTTATTTCAATATTATGTGTTACTTGTGGCCAGTATTTTTTTAACGAGTATACCAAATATCATGAAATTTTCTATTATAGTTTCAGAGAATGGACAAGATACATGTATAAATTGGACAATTTATGAAATGAGACTTTAAATATTTGCATGTAGAAAGGAATAGTTTTTAGTAATTGGAAAGATGTTGATACTAATGCTATAATCATTCTTACAACTTTTTTTAAATCATGCATTAAGATTTTTTTATCAACACACTAAAGGGATTTTTGATGTTATTAGAGAATGATAAACACTTAAAGCTTGAATATTAATATCCATGTACCTATTTGTAGAATGCAAAATTTTAAAGTAGTATAAATGCAGGAGAAATAATCTTTGATTTGCTCAGAGAAAACTACGAATTTCATTTTGCCTTGAATAGCTGTTTAACTCTTTAGCACTTCTACTTTGACAATTTTTTAACGTGACATTATCTTCTGCATTTGAACAGAATTGTGTAGATTTTTTAAAGTCAACAGGATAAACCATTCAAATGATAGATTGGATGAATAAGGATCAATATTATCATCTGAGAGAGTGGCAGGGGGCAGGATGGGCTTGGATTTCTCGTTTCAATATTATGCACCTTATGTGTATCCCTATCTGTGAACTCTGGATCTCTTGCTTAAGAGATTTTGCACTGATCAAGTTTCATAATATTCTGTTATCATTCAACAAGCTTTGTTTTTCTTTGTTTTTTACTATATTGTATGATAGTTGACAAAAAAGTGCAATATAACAGCTATGCCCTACATCAAATTATAAATGATATATATCTCTGGTCCCATTATTAGCTGCCTGTACCATACAAAATCAGGGGCTTCCATCTGAAGCAGCAGTTATAATATCAGACTAAAATTAATTTTACCCAATTTTTTATATGTAAAGCAAAAAGAACAGACTAATCAGAAACAAACTTTATTTGAACTAAGTTCCTATTCTGAAGCTCAATTATGCCACAAAATATACAGGTTTACTTGGAATTTCTAGGACACAGTATGTCATATATATATATATATATATATCTATCTATCTTGACTTTCATGTTATTTATGCTTGTGGTTTGATTAATTTGTAATGCATCTAACTGTATGTCTACAGCATGCTGCATTTTTCTAAACCTTTCTATTAATACTCATATTTTTTGCAGGATGTGCATGATAGGGCTTTATTTTACTACAGGCTTTTGCAACATGATGTGAGTGTTGCAGAACGTGTAATAAATCCTCCTAAACAAGCTGTCTCAGTCTTTGCTGATACGCAGAGCAGTGAAGTCAAGGACCGCATTTTTGATGAATTTAATAGCCTTTCTGTCATTTATCAAGAGGTGATCTTTTGAGCATCTAACTTTTCTATTTTCTCTATCCTTAATGTTTTCTGGCGGATGCATAGTGGTTTTTCTTCCCAGCATTCACTTGTTTTGTTTATGCATGTCTTGTAAATTTTGAGTATCAGTTGTTGTATCTTCATGCTAATTTTCCCTATAATAATGCGTAAGGCCATGTTTTGTATCTGTTGGGAAAAACCTATCCCTACAAATACAGACCACAGATTGAATGCTTTCAAGTTTTAATCTCTGTTTTGTTTCTTGGAAATACTTAGTTTGTAGCTTTTGTGTGAAAATTATTCTTTGTATTTTAATGAATATGGACAGTTTATAGCTTTTGTGTGAAAATTATTTCTTTGTATTTTAATGAATACGGGCACAGGTAAAAGTAGCTTTTTAAACCACTACCCAGCAAGATACGAGCTTGGTGTATAAGCCCACAAAGGGTTTGCAAAGAGATTGTTATCCATCTGCTTTATGTACTGTTCGATGAAGTAAAGTTATTAACCTTCCAGCCACCGGATTGAAATTGTGTCTCCTCTATCCTTCAAGCACACACACACTTCCCATCAATTTCGCTTAGGCTGTACAGAGAATGCTCCTTGTAAGTCCCTTTTGTAGCATCCTATTTATTTATTGTTTTAATTTTGCTAGTTTAGTGCTTAATTGTTTTGTCCATATAGGACTTAAAGGTTGACCTGAAATATATATATATATATATATATATATATATATATATATATATATATATATATATATATATATATATATATAACTATTCAACTCTTCTTCCCTATCAATTCTCATCCTTCTCATTTACCTTCTCTCTCAAGAAATGATACTTGATTGAAATATGCTTTGTCTTTGAATATAACATGATTCTTTGAAATATTTATGGTACTTGACAAAACCACAATGAATAGTAATTGGTTCATCATAGATGACTTTGATATCCTTTAGCATTTGCTTCATCCAAATAACTTGCGTATAGTTCATTGCAGCAACAACATATTCAACTTCGGCAACACTATATGCATGAAGAATGCTCCTCACTAATGCTCTTTCTTTCATGAATATTTCCTGCCCAATCGGCAACACTATATGCATGAAGTGTAAAATCATCATCTCTATCAAACTATAATCCATCTGTTCCTTTTTGCCATCTGAATATTCTTTTACTGGCAGAAACATGTGATTCCTTTGGTTTAGCTTGAGATCTAGCAACAATTCCAACTGCATTAGGTATGTCAGGGCTTGTATGAATTAGGTATTGGAATTCACCAATCAATAGAGGAGTGGATGCTTGATTATCTATTTCATTTGTATGCCTTGGACATCACCAGCAATGTGGAATACAAGCAGAACTATGCAATTGTTGCCTTTCTCTAGCTTGATTAGAACCTCTGTAATACATTCTTAGTACAATTTTTAAGTTCAGTGCTTCCGGTTTATGTTTTAAGGGTATTGGGAGATATAAATTGTAAGGTCTCTGTAATTGTTGGTTTATTAAAATTTAATAGAAATAAACTGCATCTATTTTGTTATCTTCAACTTGGGAGCAGAGAATTTGCATATTTTGCAGGTCTGGAGCAGTTGAAATGAAATGACATTCTCTCTCAGAATGTGTGACATACAACGACATCCAATCTCTCTGATGTCATCTTGATGGCGGACAACATGCATAGTTTATATGAAGGGGATAAGATAAAGCAGACTGCTGGTTTTTTGGTTAAGATACATACCAAAATATTAGAAATGGAAAGGAATTCAGACATTATCTAGTGCAGTTGTTCTTTGGTCCCTTAGACTGCTATGGTCTCATGGACATCATTAAAAAGCATTCATTCATTCAAGTTTTGATGTCTTTTTTATTTCTAGCTGGCTAGTTTCTAAGGCCCTACTATTCGGCATGGTTCATCGGAAACTGTAGTTCCGATTCTGGCATGTAGTAGAGATGCATGCAGGATTAGAATCATTCCTTGATCTTGTCATCTCGCTTTGATAGGTAAACCTATCTGCCTGTCCATAGATATGATGATCCCAGTGTCTCGTCTGATAGTGACCAAGAGAAGAATACATATAGTATAAAAGCTACTTGTTGATGGGTAGAGGGACAAAGCTTGTATTGATGTGAACCTAATTCACATTTGGAGAACATGGCAAGGTTTCCCATATGTAAATTATAAACGTAATTGAGAAGCCTGACCTGATGTTGCTGTTATATGGATATCCTGTGATTGAGTGCATACTCACTCAGATATCTGCCTAGAAGTTCCTATTTCTGACAATAAAAATATGTTTTTAAGAATAAACAATGATGCAAAGTTCCCATTCATGGGTATGAAAATTTGTAAAGTTGAAGGAATTTGTGTCCTTTGCATATTCAATTCCTTACATAATCTGTCACTTTCTATATTGTCATAACTTACAGCTTAATAATTAGATATTAGTCATTGATTTTGGATCAACTGTTAATATTGGAGACCTTTAGTACTCCTGAGTCCTGTCTATATCCAAATAATAAACAGGAGCATTACAATTTTACAATATTACACATGTTTCAACATATATGTGAAACGATTTACTAAAATTTGGTGTTGTGCTCAAGGCACATGGTAACAGGGAAATCATAGACAAGTTCTCTACCTATTGAGAGAACTGTATGCATTCTATGCCATATGGTACTGACATTTTGGCGGTCTACTCATAGGATGTTTGGCCAGCCATATGTTTTTTCTTAAATGTGTCTAAACCATCGTACGATCATGAAATGTTATGCATTACCACTACATGCTCATAGCAATTAAGCAGACTAGATTCACACTAAATGTCTCATTGATGTCTCTTTTCATGTATCATTTCAGATCAAGTGGCCTAGCAAGTCAGTGATTATTAAGGCATTCTACCTGCATATTTGCAAGATGAATTTTGAATTTTTTTGGGGGGAACGTCTAAATAATATGTATATATAGTTTAATCTTGGGGAAGTGTTAATACTTTATGCTAGAGGTCAAATAAAAGGCCTTCTCATGAGTATGATTATCATGCTGTACATGCTCATTTTGCCCTTAACAAATCCTGAAGTTATGACCATCTTTCTGTTTAGCATATTATCCATCTTTGTACACCGTGAGTAGATTTGGAATCACTTGATCATAGAAAATTGCATGAGAAATTGCTATATGGATTTTTCTGGTATGCATTTAATGTCCACTCTATGGTTAGCTTGGGAACCTGGGACATTACCTTGAATTCTCTCTGCTCACTGTAATTCACATTAATTGATCCCCTTGTAATTGAAGTATGATGGTGCTTTTCCGAGAATAAGATATCTGTATATATTTAACAGAATAGTTTATCAATAGTACTGTTCTCTCAAATTTGATGATTAAATATGGATTAAGGGAGTCAATTCCATTAATGTTCCACTTTTTCCTATACCCTCCTATAACCTTCTGACAAAGCTATATGCCAACAGTAATGATTATAGAAATTTGTCACCTTGACTAGTCATAAATGACTAATCCCTAACCTTGGTGATCTCTTCTACATAAAAAATGGAATTATATTAAGAACTGCTGTACTGTCAGACATGCACAGACACTGGACGGCAGAAGTGATAGTGTCGACAGTGGAAACTGAATGTATCAGCTAAGGATGTCAATTTGAATATATATATATATATATATATATATATATATATATATATATATATATTCCTAAAAGATGCTGTTTAGATGGTGACAAATGCTATGGATCAGATCTTAAAATATTTGATTGCATATGATTGACTAAATAAGTTATGTTAGCAGGAAAGTTATATTAGATAGGAGGATTTTCTCTTTGCTGGCCTGAATACCAAGGCAAGGGAAACATTGTTTTCCACAATTGCCTGCCCTTTTGAGCTTTATCTTTCACTTTATTTAGCCTGCAACCAATCTATATGGTGTTAGATGGACTAACCTTAAGGATGGGATGTACCCCTAAAATTTTATGGCTGGAGTGGTGGAAGTTCTCACATAGTAAAGAGTCGGGTAAGAACTGGCTATGGCAAAATTCCATTCTCTAGAATAGTGGATTCTTGTTGAGAATAGAATTCTCTAATATAGTATAATATAGAATAGCAATTCTAATCTATCTAATCTGTTCAAGTACTAGAACCACTATAATAGTACTCAATTCAACTTATTGTTATCGACAACTTATCACCAAGGGCAAAAAAAGATATCAATAAATATTAGAGATAAGTTTGGAACTTATTGAAAAATAATCCGGAACTTAAAAAATTTCTTAAATTTAATTGGAAATGCATTGCAAAATTCAGTAAGGAGATGCCTCTAATGAGTCAATAAATGAGTAAACAAAACAAACTAGCTGATCTAGGTATTTATAAAGGCAAATAATATACAAAATCGCATCCTCATGTGGAATGTTGATGGTTCCTAGTCATAGTTTGATAGTTTGAACTCTAAAGCAAACTAGAAATGGCAAATTGTCTTTGTAAAACTATAAGCAAATACAAGTGTCAATTACAATATCAAAATAGGCTACATCTACCTTTTCCCCATCCCAACATCTCTAGTAAAAACTATTGGAGTGGGAGGGAGTCTAGCCCTACAAGACTGTTGTGGTTGTGGCTGTGGCTGTGACTATGATTGGACCTCCATCCAGGATGTACATGGTGTTGACACTGATGATGCCTTCTCATCATCTCTATCCTCCTCCCTCTTAGTGTCCTCATTGATGTCATCCAATCCCCCTAAAAATCCACCCTCCTCCATAGCTTGCCTCTTCAAATGACAGTTCTCATCCTCTGTGAACAATGGAGGCTACTCCTGTAATGTCTAATCAAAGTAGAGATCTATGTCATCCAAATCAAGTGGACCAACTACCACTAACTCTACCTTTCTTATGCTCAACTTTAGGTTATAATGTACATAAACGAGGTCATTGAGGCATCTCTATGCTAACTTGTTCCTCTTTTTCGTGTGAATGGCCTCAAATAAGCTCCAGTTACACTCACAATTGGATGAGCTACATGGCTAACATAAGATGTGAAGGGTAAGTTTAAAATGATAAGTACAATGCTTAATTTCCTCAAAAAAGACATCAAGGTAAAAGTCCTAAAAACATTCCCACCTAACAGGTGGACTCATTACAACTTATTAGGAATATTTTTACAAAGCACATTGAACAAACAACCAACTAACCTAGTCGACAACCAGACTTGCATAAGCTCGAAGTTGTGACTACATGCTCGGGTCTCCAAAAAGACGGCTCCTTAGGAGTTCCAAATTTGTCATTCCTATCACTCCTGAACTATGGTCTCTAATATTTTAAAATTTCTACTTGATTTGACATTGTCATTACTACAAAAATCCCTCATGGTGTCGTCCTAAGTACATTAACCACTAGAGGAAATGAAAACTTCATAATTTGAGCATTTATGCCTCCAACTAGTACAATTCAAAATTTCAAACGAAACACCATGAACAATAAAGCAAAAAACTCACGAGGCTACCTTTGTAGGCTTTGACCAGCAATTTTCTCTGCCTCCAACAAAATTTCTGTTTACATTTTGTTTTTGTTTTCTTTAAACATTTTGACATTTAAAAAAAAAAAACTAAACACAAGGACAAACTGCCTCACCCATGTCCCTTGGTAGATCTTCATGGTCTTCTCTTTGAGCACAGGGGGGATAAAACCTCAAATTCTCTCATTCATCAATGCATTAATTTTTCATTCGAGCCATCACTCATCTTCCCTCTGCCTGTGAGGGTCTTGGGCTCGAGCTTGCAAGCTATGAACAATGGCTTTTTCATCCGCATGGCTCCAATGCACCCCTTTTTGCATTGTCTTCACATCTTCATCAAGTACATGCATCATAATCAACATTTTTAGCATGTACCACACTTCCCGTGCTTGTTTAAACATTTCAAGCCTTTGGTCTTCCATAAACCTCCACACAAAGGGAACAAAATTTGTTCCTTCAAATCGATCAATCCCCAATTTCTTCTCTCCAATCTATAATCCCACTTTTGGAGTGGGGAAGTGAAGGATTTCCTCCATTACAATCCTTGACTTGGCTGGAACCAATTTGGTCATTACATACCTAACCCTTGCTTTATTCTCTCCAAGGTGATGAGCCTAGGCCACAATCATGGAGTACACATCTATCTTTGTGCGATGCCTGTTGGTAACCTCAAAAAACATTTCCTCCACCACCCTTTTCACAATATCTGAAAGAAATTCATGCTTGAAGGTGAACATATCAGTCAATCTTTGTTTTGTGGCTTAACCATAAAATGGATTTTTCTGGTTCGCTTCCGTTATAGAAAAGGAAGTTATCATCGTTCTTTTTTTTTTTTTAGACCCAAAAACACCTACCTCTGTCTTGAAGAATGAACGACTTGATAAGCTAAGCAATGGAGAAAAGAGCTGTCGACTTCATTATGAATTGATAAAACATCCTGTCATCTCATTTAATGAGGCTTGCATTGCTAAATGTACTCACTGTCCCTTGCTGGAAACAATTACTGTTATCTTTAAAAACAAATGAATTCAATTTAATTTGTAATGGTTGAAGATTGGCCAACATCAAACACCATTGACATTCAATCTAAAGTTCACAAGGAACTTTTAAAAAGGTTGCACACTGGCCAACTAATAACTTGTGGAGGGTCCATCTCGTGTAGGTAATACTAACTCTATAAAATCATCTATCACCACTTTGTTGATGTTCAAATTCAGGGCCCAATTGGACATTCGATCAACTTTCTGATTGCCTAACCTCCTGATGTGTGTAACTTTAAAGTCTTCCAGAGTGGAGAGTTCTTGTCTGATGTTAAGAATGTGGTTTTGAAGATGCCAAGCATACATTGAGCCTTTTACAACTGTGTTGATTATAATGAGGGAATCCACTTCTACATGTAGCTTAGTTACCCCCAGTTTCTTGGAAGCTCTAATGACTAAAAGGGTTGCTTCTACTTTAGCTACATTATTTGTATTGTCCCTTAATCTTTTACCACCAAGCACAATTAAGTCTCCCAAGGCATCTCTAATGATAAATCCTGCTCTCAAGGGTCTTGGGTTACCCTTCGAGGCCCCATCAAAGTTGCATTTCCACCATCCCCTAAGAGGATTTTCCCAAACAATAGCCTCCTTAGGGCCATCAACAGAAGTAAGAGTAATGTTATTGAGCCCATTCACAGGCTGGTGAAAACATATTTTAGTAACTTAGTTTTTATCTACTTATCATGCATGCAAAAGACACCAAAAATTCCAAATATTGTACGGGGTGGGGTTTGACTATTTATTCCTCTTCTTGC
The DNA here is from genome assembly GCA_028749045.1 of Cupressus sempervirens. Taxonomy (NCBI): domain Eukaryota; kingdom Viridiplantae; phylum Streptophyta; class Pinopsida; order Cupressales; family Cupressaceae; genus Cupressus; species Cupressus sempervirens. The sequence continues at coordinate 98,930,278 of CM053788.1, forward strand.
CAAGTGTGAGGAGAAAAGCTTTCTCGTTGCATTTTGATACACATCCATCTCAACCACAATGAGGTCTCTCACGTCAATCTCTGGTAACATCCGCTGCATGCAGTCAATGAAGCCCTCCATGACCTCTACATTGGGATCCCTAAAGGATGGAGCAAAGCAAAAACAAGGGTTGAGAAAGTGTCCCACTGCATGGATGGGTTGGTGGAGTCAATTGTTCCACCTCCTATCAATAATTTTCCATACGGGGTCAAATTTTAGGTTGTATCCCTTGTAGTAATATTTTTACAGCCTCTTTAGCCCTATTCATGGTCTCATAAAGATACACCATTGGAGTTTGCTCCCCATCTACCAAGCAGAGAACTTTAACCAAGGACTCTGTCACCTACAATTGAAAAGTAGAAAAATATTATCATTAATTAGAGATGACAGTTGAAATTAATAATAAAATACTTGATTTTTTTTTTGATAGGTAACATTTTTGATTTTGTATTAATATTAAAAAGAGGAACTACAAATATTTCCATATGCAAAGTTTGGCCAAAGTCCTTACAAACTTATATCTACCCAACCCCAAGGCCATACATATCGTTTGAACAAAAATCGGGCATTAACACCTTGCAATAAACACTAACCGTCCAAACCCACATAACCATCGAAAAGTAAACATTCAGGTGCCCAATGAGCTGACACCTTCCACCTCCACCAGCCACCTGTGGCTAATCTTTGAGCCAACGAGCCTCCTCCTTTCGTGTGAAGGTTGGAGAGGATTGATCATTCGGCACAGACCTCAGCCTTGGCTTCCCATGCGGAATGACATCTTGGTGACGCTTGCCGCTGCTTGCTCCCGCCTCTTTAGTCAAGGAAACATCCACCCACATGCCTTTTACTATAGATTCTCCCCCTTTTGATTCTTCCTCACAATCTGTTGTCGTAGGGGCTGTCCTGGAGCTAACACACTCTTGTGCGGTGTTTCCTTCTTGAATCCACGCCTATCCTCAACCAACACCCTAATCCTCGCCTGTGGGAAGTCTACTATCTTCCTCCATCCTTTCTTTGCCTGTGGGCTGTGCAGCCCTTTTGGGCTTGCCGAAGACCAGACGACCAGGGGTTGTACAAAAGTCTCTCCACCTCCAATCAATCTGCATGGATCTTGTCCCATCTCTAAGCCTACACCCAACACAGCATATTCCATAATCTCTTCCAACACCTGCAGTCATTGTGGGTTGACACAAGCTGCCACAACCCTGCATACTTCCTCCTTGGATTCGCCCACCACTAGTGCTAGCGCCACGAAATGTGAAGCCACGCCCAGATTAGAGCGTTGCTTCCAGTAAGAGTCCAAGTACTCCACTCCGTACATCTGCTGTATGCCCTCCAAAAATTCTAGATCATAAGTTTGCATTTGGTTCTTCGATCCTAGTGCAAAATTTGCCTCCATTTCTATTTTAAAACTCTGCGGATTGCCCAATCTTTCCTCCTTAAATTCACTTTGCTTCAAACAATTTGGAAGCGAGCTCATGTCGGGGTGTGAATAAATTATTTCATAATCTGATACACGTTGTAGATTGTGATCTCATGAATGCCATCAAGGGGATGGAATCATGATGACAGTTGTACTCCCTAAATGATTAGCAAGAATGCTTTTTTGGCCTCTTCATTGTAACTTCCTCTCGTTAATCTAATTCGAGAAGTCTAAGTTCATATATTTCATTCTGGATCCCCAAAGTTGCATTCGGGCCCATATTGGCTAGCTTGTGCACCACCCTATTTGCTTCTCAGTAAACATGAGAAACCTTAAAATCTTCAAACTCCATTAACAAGCATCTGATCTGTTGAATGTATTTGTCGAGTTGCCATGCTTACAACTTCCCTTTCTTTATTCCATTAGTGATTATCTTCGAGTCCCCTTCAAGATGGACTCTTCGGATACCCAAATTAGCCCCTAATACTAGAGCCTCTTTTGCTACAACACATTCTGCCACATTATTCGTGTCATCGCTTAGTTGTTTGGCCACAAAAGCAAGAGTGTTGCCCTTATGATCTCTCGCTACACAACCACACCCAGAGACCCCCAGATTTCCCCTGGCAGCCCTGTCAAAGTTTATTTTAACCCATCCTTCCTCTAGTGGTGTCCAAAATACCTTATCCCTTTTTAGATTAGGATTAGCCCTACCAAGCCCATTAACGGTCTAAAAAAAGGAAATGATTATTGAATACAACAAAATTAAATATTAAACTTTTGAAGTTTCCAAATTTTTTTCACAATATATGTAGTGCCATAAAAAATGTGGGTGTAAAAAATGATGTATGCAACACTCTGTCCATCAGGCTTCTTTGAATAGTTTAAGTCTAGCCATTGTTTTTTTTGATCGATTGAGTCTAGCCATTGTTGACTTACAAATAATTGGTTCAAAGGATTCAAATAACTAATAACACTCTGCAATGTTAAGAAAATCGTTGCAAACCTTGTGGCAGCAGGTTTAACCAACCCCTCCACATTGGTAAATACTCCCATCAAGTGGAAAACCCAAGGGTGATTGGAGATATATTTTGTTACCTTTCTTGCATCCTCTAAATCCAGTCTCACCCAATCTAATTTTCCCATGTCCTCGAAAAGCAGGTCAAGGATATGTGATGCACAAGGAGACCAATAAAGTGTGCTATACTTATCTTGGAGGATCCTACCCATTGCCACATGCGCCACTGCATTGTCGATTATTATTTGCACCACATTCCTCCATCACAACTTGCTCTAACATTAGAACCAAAGTTTCAGCTATCTTTATCTTATTCGAGGCATCCAAGTATTGCAAAAAGACCACTTGATTCTTGCAAGAAACCAAAAAATTGATGATGGTACGATTTCATCTATTTGTCCATCCATCCGAAAATATAGTGCAGCCAAGTTGTTCCCATTGTAATCATCTTTGGCCCTAGAAACATCTTTGAGCAACCTACAAGAACGAAATAAAATTAAGTACACAATTTTGATTTAAAAAAAAAAAAAAAACTTTTATTAAACAAAATTAATTGTAAAATTGTAAAACATTTTAAAAATACAGCAAGTGAACTAAGCTCCCACTAAGTTTTTAAGAGTAGGCGCCTTGTAGCCCTTTCCCGCCACAATAATTCGTGTCACAAAATTCAGCCAATGGGTACTACCTACAAACATTGAATGAGATGTTAAAAAATAGAAAATCAACAGATTGAATGCCAACTAGCCGACACACATCATTGTTCCACCAAGTACCCTTTAGTGATGGTTGTGCTCCAAGAGTGTTTTTGTGCACAAAAAAACCATCTATAGAAGATGCGCTTGTCGGTGGTCTACTAGAACCAATGAAAGTGGAAGCCATGGGGATAGTAGATTTGCGGATCCATGGGCCACGGTAAAAGCCCACTATTTCCCTCAAGTGCTTCTTCTTCTTCATCAAGGTTGGATTGAATACCTAGTCACAAACCACATTATTTCATTATGAAATGATCATTGTTTTAGCAAAATCTAGATTCTAAACAAATGATCGTGATTGTAAAATAATAAATGATTCTTTAAAAGGAGATAGTGTAAGTTTTGAGATACCTTGCAAGGCAGAAATGACTGCCCTCATGGTCAATTTTGCACTTTCCTTTTGCAACATTTTCTCTTCTTGGGTACAGAGCAAGGTGTTCATCTCTCTTTATTTCATTCGTGGTGAATAGACTATTCCTCCAAGGTGGTATTTCAAACGTGATTTGCCTCCACTAATAACTTTTTCACATTTTATGCATATAATAGTATTATAGTTGAGTCCTTCAAAAGCATATTTCCATGCCTTGTCTCTACCCCTCTAGGGCACATTCCTACATATCCTGATGGATATGCATCTCTTGGGGCATTGACAAACTCAGTTGTAGAGGCATAATTTGCCATTTTGATGAAGAATTAACCTACACATGTTACATACAAAATGAAGGCATAAATTTAAAAATTTAATAAAGAAATTTAGAAACAAACTAAGTTAGGTTAAAACTTTAGATAAGTTTAAACATAGCTGAAACTTGAAAGAAAAAAACACAAAAAACTAAAAATTGTGACGTTATGAAACTTTTAAGAAAAAGATGATTTCTTTTGAGAAAACTGTGAAAAATATGCAAAATTTGCTAAAATTTGGTGTAAGATCTTATTCATTACCTTTTAAAAGAAGTTAGAGTAGATTGGAAATGGTATTAAATGCATTTAATACAAGACAAAATGGTTTTAAAATAAAAGAGAGAATCTTGAAAACTTGTGAATCTGAATTTGCTTGAAAAATCTCTTCGAATCTGCTCCAAATCCACAAAAAATCGATCTAGAAGGCTGTAAATGGTCTTTCTCCTTCATAACTTTTCTACCCTCTCTAAATTTGCTTTGCCAATGGAAAAAAAGGAATATGGCCTCTTGCTGGGCTGCCACAGTCCATTTGACTCGTGAGGGTCTTTTCTATTTTGGCTAGAAAGTTTCTAAGTTATCGTTGATATATAGGCGAATTCTTAGTGATAAGTTGCAAATTATCTGGGCAATAAGTTGAAGGGTTCTGGGTAATATCTTTATGCATGTTCTAACAAAGCCGAACTTCTTGTGATAAGATAACTTATCATCGAGAAGTCGCTGATAGTTGATCTATGATAGTACTAGTTTTACTTTCTCACTAACGGATATGCCTCTGGTAGATAGCCCTACTTTTCTAAAGGGACGACCTGTGCCTTAGCTAATGAATCTACTGCTCGCTTTGATGTTGGTGGATTGGAAGTCAAACAAAGGGATGCTCCTTTCATGCTATCAACAAGCTCTAGGACTGGTGCATGAAGAATTCTTCAAACCATTTTTCATTAAACATTAGCATAACATAAGCACTAGGGGATCTTGGGATATCGGGACAGGTTTTCAGGATGGGGATAAAAAACACTTCAATTTGGGGATGGCGGGGGTACTTTGTTGGGGGAGGAGGGGGGCAGGCGGCTGTAATATACTATACATATGGTACTTGAAATGCTAGTTATGAAATGATGTATAATAGTATAAGAACAAATAAATTGTAATAACGACTACTTGAACATAGTAAAATTTCAATATGAATATCAAATATATCATAAAGATGATTACAATGAGCAACATGATATTGTAACAAGTACAAAATCATGTACATACTTTCATTAATATGTATATGTAGTGTGTGTGTAGAGTGGATGGATGGCATGGCATGAAGCAATGGTAGGGGGACTTGGGGGATGTCTAGTTCCTGACGAGGGGACATTCTCAACTTGAGAGTGTTAGTGGGTGTGGGAAGGTGGGTTGGGGGGTTGCAGTGGGAGACAAGTCCCCGTGTTACACTATTAAACATGAAAAAGAACTGATCTTTAAACCAAATTTTCATCGATTATTGATAATCAGTAATACCTTGTTTTTACCTTAATTCGTCTTGTAATATCATTTTTACTAAGAGAGAGAACACGAAATAAGTACCGCCCAATTATCTTATTCTAAGAATTTACCATGACCCTGAAATGAGTAGAATCTTTTGGATAATACGCAAAATAGAATTAAATCTTTTCTAATTTTTAGGAATTGTTAAAAACATTATTTTCCTTTTTGAGCTATCAGTCATGTTCAGTTTCTAAAGTAAGGCCTTCTACCTTCTCCCTTAAATATCAAGCAATGGGAGGATAAGACCCTTAATAAAGTGATAACCCTCAATATTCAGTCTGGGGGACTATTAAAATGTTATCCCTTATCCGCTTGACCTTTATTGAGCGAATCCGAACCTTACACCTACCATACTACCATCATCCAGCCACCATGTTTGAGTCTTGATTATTGCTGTTAGAATAATCATGTATTGCTTCCCCCCAGCTAGAAGGGTTGTTCTCCAAGCTAAGATAATGTTACCTGGGGGTGGGGGATGGAAGTAGGCATACGATAAAGTAGTTGCCTGTCCTCTCATGTAGTCGGGATAGAGAACTACTTCTCTTGCTCCTGACCATCTCCTCCGACACCCTCTCTCTATGTTGAACTCAATTGTCTCCCTTATTTGCTTCCTTGGTAGTAGGTTAAGTACTGCCCAAGGATCCAGAGAAGTTATCTACCTAACTAACATGAGAATGACAGACTACCCAAGCAAGCTGGAAATCAATATGCTATTAATGCAACCTACATGGATATCCAAATACACCACTTCTTATGTTAGATTTGGTCAACCTTGTTGATATGCAATGTTTATTGTATTTGATGCTCCACAATAAGTAAAATGCAATGATGGTGTCCATTTGATAGATCATTCGATAGATGTGTCTATATATATTGCTGTTTATATATGTTAGTATCACGTGTTCGATGTTTTGCCATCCATTATATCAAAGGAAACGGTAATCACATAAGGTTATCTTCCTCTCGTCCAAGGGATGTTCCTTTTTCCTTCCATCATATTCGATGGTTAGATTTCATGGTATTTGTTTTTTTTCTTTCTTACAAGTATTTCCATCTGAGTATGTGAAGTGCCCCATGGCAACTAGATTTAACTCTTGTAAATATGCGATGGAAGTGTAACATGCTAAAAATTAACTAATAAAAGTAATCTAGTTTCTGATGTACTTGTTCCATTTCAGAGTTGTAAGTGAACAGCTATATATATATATATATATATATATATATTTGAAATGAGCATGGCATAATAATTATAACACTTAATCTAAACTTAATGAATTTAGGTATATAAAAAAACAAACTAACAATTAACAGGATCTACTAAATAAGAAAACTGAATACAACTTATAACTAAGCACTTCTTGTTTTAACATTTGAAAATAACTTACAACAAACTAATTAGATTACTCACATAATATGAAAAGAGGTTGAGCTTGGTTGAAAGGGTTTTGCATGTTCGATGAGTCCAAATCTCTGACTGGTGTCTTGAACAGAGGAGGGAAAAGGCATCACAGTGGTGTTTAACCACCCAACCATGGATCGTCTTCAATTCCCCTAGGTTCCTTCGAGATCCAAAGTAGGCCCAGCCCTCCATGAGGGATTGTTGATGATCAAGTCAAGGCTCCTAGGAATCCGGTGTGGAATTCATCTACCGTATGTTGGACAAACCCTATAGCATTCTGCTACTCTGGTTTGACCTCTGACATGAATGTATCCGGTGAATCCCATTTGGACTGCCAATAACTCATACCTTGGCCAAGGATTTCCTTTATCTGAAGTCAACCTCTCACCTTCCCGCCTGACCCTAGGTTTGTGTTAAGGCTCAATAGTGTCTAATGAATTTTGCTCTAATTCTTGGTTCCCATTTAACTGTCTCACTTCTAATTATGGAATGATTGTCTTCTTAATGTTATGGGTATTCGTGATTCGCCACTCATCAGAAACTATCAAGATGGTTACAAACTTTATAGAACAGTTGTCCTGCTGTCTGAATGCTACAGTGGTTGTGTAAGTATGATGGTGATTTATCACCCTTCTTCTGACTTTCCGAAGTCATATAAGAAATACCACAAACAACTTTCCTACCGCCTATTTTACTGGCATAGTATATCCTCCTATAGTTCTGAGTTTGTTAACGGTTAGTTCAGAATATGCATTTTTGTGTAATTTTTAATTTAAGTATGCGTTTACTGGTTTTCTCACAGGAACTTAACTGTCAGCTGAGCCGTTGATTTCTTGAACCGTTGGTCTAATGAGCATTACCATTTCCCAGAGCTAGGCTATAAACCTCTGTTAAAAAAGAGATAACTTGGATAACATGGTTCCATACATACATTCTTTGAGGTTGGCGTTCAATGGCTAACCAGCAATGAGGAATGATCTGAAATAAAACTTCTGACACTGAAGTTTTCATTTTAGACCAAAACTGATTATATATTCATGTTAGAGCATACCATTTATGTTGTTAACTTAACGTCATTTAGTCTGAACAGGCCTTTACTTGGCAGAGAATAAGAACCAGGAGAAGAAGTCTTGTATTATCTCTACACATCTAGTGCATGTATTGTGCCCGTAGTCAAAAAGAAAGTTTCCCAGCATTTCTCTACACTTTAAGGTAAAACGATAAAGAAATGCAGAGATACATTGTGGTGAATTCTATTCAAGGTTCTTTTCTTCTAGAGTAAAAATCGCTTCATTCTATATGACTAACACAGTTCTAAGGGAGTTGGTCTCAGTAATGAAAGAGTTTACATGCCTGTATCTTTTGGTCAAGACAAAGTTGGGAAGTGCTGAAGCCAATGCACAACTACTGGCCGTTCTCAATCGCTATCATGGTTATGTAGCTTTTAGAATTTCTTTTGCTGGCTTCCCTGCGTTCTGGTTCTTTCACCTGAGTTTTTCCATTACCATCTTTTCTCTTCCGTTATTTCTCTCTCCTCCCTTCTTTTTGTTTAATGATAATCCCCATCTAAACATTCTGAGGTGGTCCTTCTCCTCCGTCCACTCCTCATCGTGTAAAGCTCCTCCCTAATTAGAATCAAGATTCTTTCTTTAAATTACTATTTCCTAAGGTTTGCTGAGACATAATGAGAATTTTCTAATAAGGAATGTAACCATATTATAAAGTTTGTGAAGAATAAATTGAGAAGTGAGGATGACTGTTGGGAAAGTTTGAATCCCACGTTTGAAATGGAATTATATAATTACATTATTGAAATTGCTCATGGTGAAGAGAGGAAATTTCCATTGAAAGATAATTTCATGGTATCAATATGATAGTGAAAAGGTCCCATACAAAGTTGAAGGTGGCTTAAAATTTTAATTTTCTAATGTTTAAATTGCATTAAGACTCCATCTTCCATTTCATGGCAATATGAGAGGGTGGGAATATTCTCATAATTGGCAAGTTTGTGATAAATAAGATGGGATAGGTTACATTCTGGTCTCTATGGCACGAGATTGATCAAGAGAATTGTCTAAAAATGATAAATTGTTTGTTGGTTAGGGGAATGTAGAGGAGAGACCCTAGAGTTTAGTCACCTTGGCCACTAGGTACAACTTGGCAGGTCTTACCATTTCCAAGTTGTCTGGAACTTGTTCATCCAACATCCCCTTTCCCGATGATACCTCTTCCCCCTTCGGGTTTGATTCACATTCTTCTTGCATCCAATCAGAATGAGTGGTTAAACCTTGATATCAAATTTAAGTAAATAAGATCATCATGTAATTACATTACCATGTTAATGAACATCTTGTTATTATGTTCAATCCATATAACAACCAATAATTTTGATAATAATTAAGGTGTAACCAATTAAAACTAAACTAAAAATTTTAAGTTAGAAATACCATGAATTTCGAAACCAGAATCCGCCTAGGGAAAAGTCTCCAAAACCATAGTTAGTCCACATATACCGCCTAGGGCAAAGTCTGCAAAACAACGATTAGTCGATATATACCGCGTAGGACACAAAGTTATACCAATATATAGTAATATTCAAAACCACTGCTTAGATTAGATCTTGTCTCGCTTATGACACATGTACAAAACATTATAGAAATAAAAACTTTCATCTAGGGCACCAATTAGTAAAGACATGAGTATAAAAGTATCAAAATAAAAGGGGTTTGACAGGAGGGTTACCTAAGAAGACATGTCTCTTCCTAATGGCACCTTGACATACTATATTTTAACTTGCTAATGAAGTGTGAAAGTTGATATCTTTTTAGATTCAAATCTCGGTCTCTCAAGGGATAGTAATATTACAATAATGTTCAATTGATATCTTTATATTTTTATTTAATGCTCAATATTGTAAATCTTGTTCATATTAGAATGTTTCTAATTCTTATGATCATTTCATTATGGAAACAATCAAGGGCTGCTTAGACTTGCTAAAAATCCAGTCTTCCATGAGCGAACCAAGTGTATTGACCTTCATTCTCACTTCATTCTCCGTGTAGTTGAAGATGGGTCTGTGGATTTATAGTATGTTCATACAAAAGACTAGACTGCACATATTCTCACCAAGTCCCTACTTTCAGATAAGTTTTCTTGTGGGGCTTCTTGGTATAGTAGACAGATTGATCATTGAGGAAGGGGATTAGAATAGTTTCTAGTTTTGTTTAATGGTCAATATTGTAAATCGTGTGCATCATTTGTTTCTTGTTTGTTCCTTGTTCTTGTTTACCTATCTTGATTATCGTATCTGTAGTCGTTTGATCTTGCGTTCCAGCTTGTGTCATCCTACTGGCTTAATGAGGGCCTATTCTAGATTTTTTGTCCTATGAACGCATGCCATTTGGATTCCATATTAAGGAGCATTCTATGTTTTACTATCAAATAGTGTGTTCATAGATTGTTGGATTCCGTGAAGTGATTTGTGATTCTTGCGTGCGATTCATCCCAGATTCTTCGAGATGATTCTTGGAACATGTGTGGGCCTACTAGTTCAGCGGGCCCTAAGGGCGCTCCTCTGCACCATTCGTTAATCTCAACCATCCATCCCCCTACGGGGCGGGCGGTGCAGAGGTATATTATCGCCAATTGTGGTGCGTGCGTGCAGAGGGCCCCTACTATTCGCAACGACATTTATGATAGCACCTTGTTATATGATCGTAGCCTTGACCATTGATCCTATCCTTAGGGTTCATCCTATGAGTTGTAACACGTTTCCTAATTATTGGGAAGTGTGAATCTTTTGGGCTGACCTATCTATCGAAGTGAATAAATATGTAATATCTTTGATATTTTGAGGTGGTGGAACTTAGTAGAAAGATCTAGAAATCAAGCTCTCGTGTACATAGTGATCATCTATAGGATTTGTATATGTTGTAAGCCTGCAACTGGGTAGTCCTTGTTGCTCGACATATTACAAGCTACCTGTCATTGAATTTGAAAGTAATCGATTGAATTTTGTCATTTCATTCTTTAGTGGGGACAGCTATATAAAATATAGGGATTTTTTTTTTTGGTTTAAAGAGGGGTAAACACTTTAACCTAGAGCTATGAACTGATGAGGCCACAAATGGGGGGGCTCATCCCCAATGGGATTTTAACCTTGATGGCAAGAAGAACAACACAACAACTTACCCATCACAACGTGCCAACATTGACCAAAATAGGGAGAATTAAAAAATATAGGGAAATTTTGTATATACATACAAAAACTTGGATACAACATGCTGATATATTATTATAGGATCGTAACATACAATGTTTGTGTTAATAATTTAAATTGAGAGTTAATATGAGAGTGAAAGTCAAACATATTATCAAAATCCAAGCATTAATTTTATGGGTACCCAAGGGACAAGTTTCCAGAAGTTTCCGAGTTTCTAGGACATCCTTATTTCTAGAACGGGTCAAATTATGTTGGACACATGTCCCCAAGTAACACTACTTTAATGTAATATATTTTTTGCGATATTCTATTTATTCAATAATATAGCCACACAAGAAGTATGCACTTGAAACACAAAGAATACACATGAATGTGTGAAGACACGTAAATGCATGAAGACATGAAGCATACCCAAAGTAGACACACAAAACACAAAGTAAACATATAAATATATGTATACATAGTTCAATTGGTTCATAAGAGGTAAGAGAATCCAACTAGGACTATAAACAACTCTTGGAGTAATCAATCCACAAGAGGCAGGAGTGTTCAACAAGGACCACAACCATCTCTTGGAGTTATCAATCCACATGAGGCAGGAGTGTCCAACTAGGACCATAACCATCTCTTGGAGTAATCAATCAACAAGAGGCAGGAACGTCCAACCAGGACCAAAACCATCGCTTGAAGTAATGTAATGTCCTTGCTAGTAGAGATAGTTTATATTAGTAATACCTGCAAACAATTGTTAGAATCATAATAACAACGAATCTATTTATGCTCTTCTAACCTCTATCCTACCCTAATCTTAAGGACATCTCTAGATTGGGCTTCCTAACTCATAGCTATTTTGTCGTCTTCTTTAGAGAGCTCCCCGTAAGATTCTTCTTGGACCTCAATCTAAGGCCAATCACATATGCATATGTTGATGACATCAGAATATTCTAGCACATCGAGGTTATCTATTAATCCTAGTCATGGTAGTCAAATGGAAACCTTAACGCTTGTCATACCCCATGATAGGGGTTCCTTTAATCTCTATGGTGTCAGGCCTATTGATTGGCACAATATTATGTTATGTTCGCTATGTAATAATTGGGTTCCATTTATATAAAGTCTTGGCTAGTGGTGGCAATAATGAGGTAGCAATTTTATTGTTGGGAGATCGATTTTGAGAAGGTTGTGGAGGATGGAAATCTCTAATTTTACAAGCAATCAGAATTGGAAGGTATTAGAAAGAAAAAGTTTGGGTAAAAAGGAAAAATATCAAACCCTGTAAGATAGAATTTGATGAAAATTCATATTGAAATTAAGAAGTAGGTGCTCAGAGTTTAGATAGCAGCCAGCATGGTATCTCTTTTATGTGATTGCTGATGAAAAATCTGGCCTTGAACCAAAGAAAATGCATGATCAAAGAGCAATTTACCCCTTTATTTTGATGAGGATTCTTGATCAAGTTGGTTTAGGAGAGGGATGCTGATCTAAATGCAATTTCACATCATGTTAACTTGCAAATATTGTTTATACTTATGATTTTGTGAGCTTAATGGAATTTACTATCTTTAGCAAGGTAAAATATGGAGCAAGGACATGTTTAAAGGATGAAGAGATGTAGCAAGACTAAATTGAAGATTTCAAACAAGGAGGTGCTTTGAGATCAAGAACATGGCAATGATACTTAAGGACAAGAAAGATAAAGTTGAAATTACAAATTTGCAAGCCTACAAGTGAAAGAAATCATGACAATTTGAATTTCTTCCTAAAGGAGGAAATTCAAGTTCACTCTAAGAGATCCAGCTACATAAAGACTAAATCACTTCAAGAGGATCAAGGTCTAGGCTGTTAGCATGAATGCTGATGCTATGGGGGAGCATTGCAGAACATTGTTATGATGTATTTATAACTGTGTTTGTCATTGATGACAACATAGTAACAAGTTTGTAAAAGATGACAGAGCAACAAACTGTGATTTCTGTACTAAGGACATTATATTACTTATCTGCTTATGCGTAGTTACCAGCACATACTATATTGTGTATTTGCTACATGGGCAAGTGCATAGAACCTGAATCGACAGTGTACGGAAGATATGATTGAATTACAGAGAACCATATAGAAATAGAGTATTAGGAAAGATTGCATGATTGCTATAGCTCGTTACAATTGCAATAAAGGGTTGCACAGTGAACTGGAGATAGTTTACTGACCGTTGATGACGTCAAAGAGTCCGCATGTATGGAAGTCGCGCGTGTGAAAGTTTGTGTATAATTGTGAGCCGATAGCATTAATTAAATGTGTATTTCATTTAATTAACGTATGATAATGAAGTATGAAGCCACCTCAAGGATTTATTAATTGTAGTATAAAGGAAAGATGTTTTCCATGTTTTAGATAATAAGGAAATAAATGAAAATGAAGAAGTCTTGCGAATTATTAAGCAGCAGAGCAGCGTGACACACTAATGCATGTAAGTGACCTTAAGGGTTACTGTTATTGATCACAGAGTTCCAGATCTGATTGCATGATCTGAAGGTGAAGAAGTCTGGTGTACTGGACAGAGGAAGAAGTAAAAGCCTGTTACACATCTATTATTTTGAAAGGAATAGTACTGAGATCAATTGGATAGTGGGTTTGTTGATCTGATCCTGAAGTTGTTTGGACAGTGGGTTCAACTGCCTTCCACAACTCCTAATAGGGATTCAAAGTCTCCTAATAGGGACTCGTTGTACTAAATGTTGTAATAGACTCCTAACAGGGTCCATCCTCTAACAAGGAATATTCATATTAGTGCATCATTTTGTGGGCATCATTCCCACCAGGGTTTTCCCTCTAATCAAGGGTTTCCCTAGTCAACATATCTGGTGTAATTGTTGTGTGCATCTTATGGTTGTTGTTTTCTTTGGCTGAATGGTTGGATTTGTTTAAAGAGGATACATGTTTTAATAACTAATTCACCGCCCCCCCCGCCCCCCCCCCCCCTCGGACTATTGTTTCTAAAAAAGGCATCAAACGAAACATCAAGTCTTCAAGATCAAACAAGTGCAATGAAGAGATTTCCAAGAGATAGAGAAAATTTAAGAAGATGAAGCACTTTGGGAATATACCATCACAATTGAAGTGAAGGCTTGATAATGTTGAATATAACAAGATATTTTCTCATCATAGAAGAATTGATCAAGTCTCTAAGATAAGAATGTTGAGGTGGTGCCCACTCATCTTCAACCATTTAGAAGGCTTCAATTGCATGTGTTCGAGCACATTCAATCATATAATGCCAATTGTACATGTGGAAGACTAGTGCCTCTACCTTATTTTCTCATTGGTTCTAAAAAACATTGTAATTTTCTCATTGGCCCACAAAGTGTGGCAATGCTAATTAGGGTTTGTAATGGATAAATCTTTGCCCTTGATCTTGAATTCATCTTGGACCTTCATTGTAATTGAATAACTATAAAAGGCCAAGGCCTCTCATTTATAACTTATTAAGATTATATTAGATTAGCTAAGGGAGAGACAAGTTGAAATTGTTTCCATAATGTTATCAAAGTAATTGCTAATTCATTGTTGGTCTTCATGGTAGATTACTTATGTTGCTTTGAAGTATTGCATGGTTTCTACATTCCCTTATTTAGAATAAGATTTTATTTCATGTTGATTATAAATAGTGTTTAGTTGATTGGAAAACATTTTGGATTTAGCTTTGATGACCTTGCATAGACCAAACCACTAGTTGCTTGTTGATTGTAAGTTTGCCTTGTGTTTTCAACTTACATATTTATGAACTTACTTTGATTATTGCTTGCACATTGATATCCATTGATGGATGGTGTTAATGAGATGATTGTAGTTTGGAACATCTGACTTTTACCTTAAAAGATTAAACTTGCTAGGTTGATGTTGATGGCTAAACCAAGTCTAGTAGAGTCACAAAAACATCCCCCGTTTCTTGCATTAGACGAGTAGATTAGCTCTCTAAATCCTTTCCCATGAAGTTTGTTCAGTTGGAGTAAGTTGAAGTAGTTGATGTCCATTGAATGAATATTGTAAGTCCCTTTGTGACATCCAACATATCACATCATTAAAATTGATTGAAAGCCTACAATAAGAAGGAACCTCAAAATTGTCTCATTTGATCACACTATTCATCTACATTGTTTAGCATATGAGCACCCTTATTCAAAAGAGAGTTGGAAATTTGGTATTTCATCCTGGAATACTAAGTATTCAGCTCTGCAAGTTGTAGTGGAACAAAACACACATCGACAGATATGGGATAGGATTTTTGATGGACTGTTGAGAAAACAATTCTGAGGATTGAGGAATCTGGTTGACTAGTAATGATTGTAAGAGCCATTGCAACAGATGGTTTAGGTTGTATAATGTATTTAGTGTTACAGCACTAACTAGTCGATGCAGAACATTGCTTCAAGTTGTGATGTTGTGAATACATCAATGCATAAATGTGGTAGAATAGGCCAATTAGATAGTCGCCATACCATAAAGATGACCAGAGATGTAATAGGATGTAAGATCCTCTGTTTGCTAACTTGAATGAGTGATTATGATACTCTATGATTACTTATTTTCATTAATTTTTTGGTATACTGTTTCTAAGGATGGGCTTTGTGATGCCACTGGTACCACAATTACAAACTTCAGTTCAACTACATTGCTTGAAATCATGCCAATTTAGGTGGCAGCTTCTTTCATTCCGTACTTGTCCATGCATTGATTATTTCTAGTAGAAACCATATGCAGCACTGTAATATAGATGCTGTTCTTTACCTGTCTGCTGCAATTGGAATAATTTTTGATTAATTCAAAAGCTAAATTCAAGGAGTGCAATAACATGGGAGTTCCTTTCCATGTTTTCACTGGCCAGATGGTTGTCATATTGTGTTCATTTTTATCCTTGACTGACATATCCTTAACAAAGCCTTCAAACTTAAAAGTGTTACATGCCATTCAATGTTAATCATCATTTCTGAAGTGCAGTTTTGAAGGTTTCTCTTATCAAGTTATAATTATTCTTAATTTTGTGGAGTGATATTATGCAAGTCATTTGTTTGTTGTAATGTTATTGGTCACTAACTTGGGAGGTCTTGGACACTTTGCAGCCTTCATACATGTTTATTGATAAGGAACATCGTGGACCATTTGAGTTTTCTGAAGATATTGGAGCTCTTGCAACTGGAGCATCACCTGACAACAGTGTCCTCCCAAGTCAAAGAGTTGAAGCATCTGACAATGATCTATTGCTAAGTGCTTCAGAGAAGGAGGAAAATCGAGGCATTGCAGCAAATGGTTCCCTTGCTTATAGTGCTCCCGACTATAATGGCAGTTCCACTGCACTGGTGTCGCATTCTCCATCTCCTACAGCCAATACTTCTGCAGCATCAGGTGCGCCATCCACAGCATCTATTTCACAACCAAGTATAGAGATTGATGATTTACTTGGTTTGGGCTCTGTGACGACTCAATCACCGATTCCTGCTTTAAAGCTCAACTCCAAAACAGTACTTGATCCTGCCACATTTCAGCGGAAATGGGGTCAACTTCCAATTGCTTTAACACAGGTTTGCTGTTTTTATCCTTTTATTCAGCTTCTGTCTGTCCTCTGCTCTACTTTCTTGTTTTCATTTTTCACAGTTTTATTATTTCTTAATAATAGTTTAGAAGTTTGAAGTGTTACATGATTTTGTTTGCTGTATACTTATTTTTACCATAAAATTCATACCGATATCCATATAACAATGTACATCTTTCCAAGAAATCACTTTTTCTGTGTAGTGTTGGTTGAGATGGAGCCATGGAAATATGCACTAGTACAAAATGGATAATCCATGAGTAATCACTTAGATGAATGAAATGCTTTGTATTTTTAGATTGCTAATTCTTGCATTTTGTGGCTTTCCCTGTTATGGGACCCTTTTTCCAAATTGAAGAGAAAGTTATACTTTCAGTGAATTATCCTTTAGAATTAAAATGTAGATAAAATAATAGAGGTAATTTTGAGAGGAATAATAGTATTTATCAAATTAACTAAAGAAACCATTTGTGAAATGGTATGATGGTTTGAAAACTATATCTTCAGGGAATATATAACCATTTAGTGAGACTTGGAAAGAGAATGGAGATCACCCAAGGAAGGTGGTGGTTTAGATATGATATGGTTGCTGGAGAAGGGGCGCATGGAGTATATCCAACTTAGGGTACAGCATGCACTGAGGATTGTTCCAGGCAGGGCTTGTTGAGCATTTGCTTTGTTGTGTATGTTTCATATGCTGTGTTCATGACTTTTCCAAGTGTTCTGATTCAAATAAGTACCAAACGTATTACTATAAAAAATATTCTGAATTATGAATAAATGGGATGGAGTTAATTTAATTGGATTCTCAAAAGATGTTTACTTTCAACAATGTTCATATTGTTGGATTTAATTTTACATAGATTGATGATGGTGATAATCATGTGCTAAATTCTTAAACTGGTTAATTGTGAGAAAACTTAATAATCTTTAAACTTAGATAATGACATTATCAAATCCACTATCATACTAGTTAACTCCATATATTGAAACTATCTAATCTAATAGTCGAGAGAAAGTAGTAATACATTCCATATTTTCATATAATTGCTTTTTTGCGAATCATAGCAGCATCCCATACACTGAAATTTTTACTATGTATTATGCCATCTACAGTGCGCATTGTATGCATATAAGCCTAGGAATGCTTGTTGTAGAGTCCCTACATTCACATACAGTCGTCTGGCAATGTATGCATCAACTGTGGAAGTTATCTTCAGTTTTCTGTTCAACATTTTTTATGCAATACCTGTTTGGCATGCCTATCTATTTTTCTACTACTATTTGCAAGTAAAACTTCTTGGCTCTGCAAACCTCCTGTGTCAAACAAGGTAGACAATTTCTTTGCAATTCTTTTGAGTCTGTGGCATGTTTGTAATAGCTATTTTCCAGGTCAGTCAACTTCACTTCTTGTTAAGGTTGTAGCTTCAGTTGGATTTATTTGATCTGAGATACATTATTGTTATTGGTAAATCATCATTTCTTACATATACTTATGTTATATAATATATATTAGCAAGGTTGCACGGGGATGGGGGTACTTGGGGTACTTAGGGTACTGGTACGACTATTGTTCATAATAGGGGACAGGGATACTTGGGTATGTCAAAATTTATTTTTAATTATACTTTTATATTTATAGAAAATGTGAAATTATGAGTCATGACAATGGTTTTTTAAAACAAGAACTGTGATAAAGTTTGCAAATGTAATGTATTGTGTTCAGTTTCAGATTTGCTATATGTTTGTAACAATAATATATGATAAATGATTAGATGCATAACAGAGAAGGCAGACTTTAAACATGAACAAGAAGATTATAAATCATATGAAAATGACATATTGCAAATGATAAACTTCTGACTTGAACAGTGATAAAGTTGATTGTTAATCAATACTGAGTCAAAGTTTCAAACTGATTAGGTACTGAATTACGCTTGATAAGCAACAAGCTGATACACCAAAAAAGTGGAAAAAAAGAAAAGAAATCTTAATCAAGGTCCTTAGCTATGATACTCTCCACCGAGTACTCGGTACTTAGGATATGTGTATCCAGTACTTGGGTATGTGGGTACAAGTACTAGGGGTGTGGGTACGAGTACCCATGCAACCTTGTATATCATTGTGTGTGTGTGTGTATATATATATATATATATATATATATATATATATGCAAATCCAATTACAAGGATTGGAATAGCGAATCTTTGTTAGGAAAAGGTTAATCACATGAAGTGCCCAATTAATGCATACACATCAACAATCATTTATGTGATTAATGCATAGGCAATTAAATTCAAAGCGTGTGTTGCGTGTCACCAATTGCAACTCTTAAAAGATGGATGACGTCCAGAATGTGTGAAATCTAAACAAATATTAAAACCAATAATGACTTCTGATGAATGATTACCCTCACAAGGATATCGATTAACTCTGCAAATATATAACTCGATGATTGTACTAGATTAGCACCCTGAGTACAAATATTGCACGGACAAATAGTATGGAATCAGTGAGAACTGATATAATAAGATCACAGACATGACTCAATGAATTCACCCATGAGAATTGCGCACTATATTTGATGATTGTTGCAATTACTTTGACTTAGGCATTTTGACACATTGGAGCAATGACTTTTGTTTCAGCATCTGTGGTCCTCGTCATGAAGATATCAAGGATTTCATTACAAAGGTATCTTCCTATAACAAAGTTTGGATTTCAGATGGGATCAAAGTGAGACTCAACATAAAAAGTTTCTCGAGAAATGACGAGAGAAATGATATTGTGAAATTGAGGAAAGTCATCAAACATTATTATGTTGATATACTAAGTGGAGAATACACTACTTTATGAAGATGTAGATCAAGAAAGAGGCTAAGTGATATTTTTTTGATAATATCCATTGGAACAAATTCTCATAACACATACCGAAGTGCCGAATTGAAGGGTTTAAGCTGCAATCAAAACATGAAGGACAATAATGCGATTTCCCAATGCATTCTAATAGCCCTAAGTTGATGGAATGATCCAAGGCCTAGATTCTGCTGCAAAGTTTTAGAGAATGAGGAAGCTCTTGTTCATCATCTTTGGAAAACATTATGAGAGGTATTTGAGGTTTGCATGCATTTGATGATCACTTTAAGACATAAAGGTTCATGACTAATAGATTTAGAGGTTGATATCATTCATGGATGATTATCACTCATTGGATTTGATACTGATTGAAAACTCTATAAAATGGAATGAGTGGGAATTTTATATTGTGGGATGATAATAATAGTCAGTGTCCCATTCCCACTTGAACCATCTTTAGAGGGGAGGTGTTCCATTTATATACGGATAAGTATTTGTTATTCTCAAGTATTACATTATCTACTCATTATGGTCTTTGTTATTTGTATTTATATATGTATTACATGAGTTATTTTCCTTGATTGTATTATATGAGTTATTTTCTTTGATCTTTTCCTTTATATCTGGGCATGTTCTTGCAGGAAAAGAAGGTTGGTACTTTACACATGCTACCAAATATTGTGCAGACTCACTCTTATGACAGAAGCTTCAAAGAAACTTTGATCTAGAATTCATTAGTTATTTGATGATTACGTTGGATAAAAGGAGGCTCTTGAAGCAAATATCCTTGTTGATTGAGATTATGAACATCCTTCTATATTAAGAGGGAGTCTGGCACTTCTTCAAAAGCAACGTAGGAGATCATAATATTAATACTAAGAGGGAGTCTACAAATACATGTGTGTGACTACATGATTTAGATGAGCCTACCCTTATGTACATCATGAGGACATAGCAACTTATTATGAGAAAGTTGGAAGGTTGATATTAGATTCAGAGGGAGCATGACAGGCATCCTTGGGTGAAGAGAACCTCTAAAGGAGTAACTAGAGGACCTGACTTCCCAAGATTGTTGTTTAGAGGGAGAATTTTGAGGTGCGAACCCTTGTTAATGATCTCTTCTCGATAAGGGAGAAGTTCTAAGTGAAATTCTTTGTAATGTACTCTCCTCTCTGAGAGCAAAGTCTGAGGTGAAAACCCTTCTTCCACCCTCTAGGAGCAGCTATGGTGGATCCATCCTCTAACTTGGTTCATGGTGGATATCATTTGAGTTACTACGTGATGTTGTTGTGATTTGTATCATGAAAGGTGACAATTGTTCATTTGATATATGAGTGTGGTCACTATTGTAAGGTGATGATCTTAGCAATAGCTTGACCATGTTATCATGATAGACTTCATTAAGTTGTTGCCCTGGAATGTGCCAGTAATCATGTTAACAAAATGTATCATGATCGACTACATTAAATTGTTGTCCCGGAATGAGTCGGAAATCATGATACTGTGGTTGTTGTGTTGTATTCTTGATCCATTGTCATGATAGACTACATTAAACTTGCTGTCCCGGACTATGCAGGAAGGTATGACGATAAGTAAATCATGATAGTCTTGGATTCAGCCAGATATCATGAGATCAAGATTGACTATCTTTGTGTCTTGAAATGTGCCGGAAATCAGATAGTAATATATATTCTTAAAGGGATATAATTGTGTATAAGCGCTTTTGATGCGAACTCGAATATGAGATTAAGAAATTGATCATATCCTCTCTCGCTTAGAGGGAGTGTTAAAGTAATAGCTTCGATTGGATCTGATAACGCTGGTACATTTGACCTCATTTTTTGACCAATATTGGTTGAAATTTCAACCAACCAATTGGTCGAAGTTTTTCTTGTTGAAATTTCGACCAACTTATTGGTTGGTTGAAATTTCGACCAATCAGTTAATCGAAAACTTCCTAGAGCCCTGGTACAATTTCTACCTGGCATTTGTCCAAATTTCAACCAATGCGTGGTCGAAAACTATTAGGCATTGGTCAAAATTTCAACCAATGCTTGGTGGAAAACTTTCAAGCATTGGTCGAAATGCTTTGTCGAAAACTTCCAGGCATTGGTCGAAATTTTGACCAACGCCTAGGTGTAAATTTTTTTCAGGCATTCTATAAAGTAGTTCACATGCCTTGCGTATGATTTGACATTTTGCATGCATCTTGCACTCTCTCATCCGGCTGACGATGGATTATAGAGAGTGATCTGAAACGATGATGCTAAAAAACACACACAATCAAATCCAAAATGAACTTGCATTACAAATGGATTGTGGAAATCTAATATTGTTAATTTTGCATGCATGTCTACCAGGACAATCACAACTTAAACACACATATATATATATATATATATATAGAGAGAGAGAGAGAGAGAGAGAGAGAGAGAGAGAGAGAGAGAGAGAGAGAGCAGGATGCATGCAAAATGTCAAATCATACGCAAGGCATGTGAACTGTTTTATAGAATGCCTGAAAAACACTGATAGTAACTCATCAAATTGTCTTAAACACCGACAGTAACTAATATGCTTCTTCATTAATATGCCCGATACAATAAGCGAACTTGGCAACTATGCACAACAAGTTATATGCTAAAAGGAAATCATTTAGGAGATACAGAATATGGGGAGAGTGGGACAATCCCTATCTGACACTTGCTCCAAAGTATGAAGCTGCATAGATTGAAGTATTTGGGCAAATGTTTTTTCAGAACCACATTTATAGAGGCTGGAAATTGATTCATTGGAGTCCCTCATCTGGCACGGCTTTGGCTAAGGCTGAGTTGGAGTATCCAGAGGAACACTAGAAATCAAGCAATTCCGATCCTTCTCAATCGATGTGGACTACCAACATAGTCGTCACACAATCAAATAACACCACCAAGCTGCATGAATACTATCAAGAACCTTCAAAACATCTCCAACACGAAAGTTGACTCATCTTCAGCACCAAACACAAGAACACTGAAATTACTGAACTCAAAAAAAATCAAAAGATAGATTGTGGTACTCAGAATCATGCATAACAACTACTAACATAAAGATAAGATATGAGAGTAATTCCAGCATCACAACCTCTAAATCATCAAAACTAATTCATACTGAACCAAATACACATTCTCTAGACTCAAGAACACTATAGCACCAGTAACCAAAACTCATTCAAATAACCATTTGAACCTCTGTAAGTTGATAGCCAACAACTACGGACATCTTAAAAATTCTGACAAGAATAGCAACTGTAGATCTCCAATGTAATATTCAAAAGAACAATAATACCAGAAATTCACGTTTATGTTAGCATTTGTGCAACTGACGGGTGTTCTACTTAGGTCAGGTATTTGCACCTCATCGTTGAACATTTCTTTAGTCATGGTTTTGAGATTATTTTGCTGGCGTTGAGGTTTGGGGAAGGATTGAGGACAATGTCATTGTAAATTCTATCTGCCATGTATCATGTTGGAGATGCGATCATTGCAGGTCTCCTGTTTTTATTGGTTATAAATTGTGAGAAGTATTCTACTGGTTTTCTGTATGTATTGTTTTATTAAGAGTCATCTGTAGATGAGTATTGGCATGCATTTTGTAAATAATGTCTGAGAAAAGGATATATCCGAGTCTGCATTATTGTAGAAGGAATCAATATAGTGTTCATTAAAGCTTGTAGGCTTAGCATTTGTGAGATTTGTATTCAGATTCATCCATTATTCAGTAAAGTGACTTTTCTTGGTGTGGTTGGATATTTTTCACAAGGAGGGTTTTCCCAGGGCATCTCTGGTGTTCATTTTCTTTTAGATATCTGTTGTTCATTTTATGCTATTCTGGTTCTAAACTTAACAAACAGGACCTAAAAAAGAAATGCATGGAAATTTATATTCTAAGCCACAACCCACAAAGTTCCTAGTGATGTACATCTGTGATCAAGTTGTTTGAAGATCTGTGGAACCATAAATTAGCAGTCAGTTTGTGGAGAGTTAAGTACCTTGCATTGGGTAGTTCCTTTACATTGTTGGGTGTTGAGGACATTCTTAAGGATTTGAGACTAATTTTAGGAGCAGCCTAGTCACCTAAGAGAGTTCTAGTCTATGTCAAGGAGCTATTTAGTAAGCTGAACACTACATGAATCACCATTTGAAATTTTGTCTAAGTCTTCAAAATTGTCACATGAGTAACTGGATTTTATTTCTGAGATTGCAATAACCAGCAGTACACTTAAAGAAGCAGTTAGTTTTGGGTCCAGGAAAACCTGTTATATACCTGCGAGTTGAAGTTCTTGCCATGCTTTTGCAAAGAATTTATGTTTATTCTTTACAAACTTATAATGCATTTTTCAATATGAGATATATGAAAATTTGGCCTGTGGTTTGTGGTGTAAAACTTAGCCAGAAGGCCATTAAATCCTAAGTGGGACTGCAATTTGAATGGACAATTGGCTAGTTTGTGGCATAGCAATCTGGTGGTGTTTGATGCTGTTATTTGTGACAGAAAAAGTAGGAGTGGTGAGAACATAGATATGGTAGCTAGCAAGTTGTAAAACTCTGGCTAGACAAATATCTATAGAAAAAGAGAGTGACAGATGCACATATATGTGCAATAATATACATATGTGTGCACACACACACATGTATATACATGTATGGTACATACTATATACATATGCATATATAGGAGAGCAACCTGTACGCATAAACAAGACTACTTTCCAGATGGATAAATAACATTTTAATAAGGTGTGAGCCTCACTTTATGGAGCCAATGCCTTGTATGTGCAATGCATACATAGAAATGCGCAATAATATCCCCATTAAAACCAAGTGAGGGATTTATACCAGGTTCTATACATCTGTATATTTGTATGCATGCAACATTCATATAAGTGTTCTAAAGATATTATTTGAGACTTGAACACAGGGAAAAACACTATTTAAGAAGAATTTGTGAGACTTATGGTGTTGGAAATCTTAGCAGAATAAAACACGCACATCTCTGCTAAATTGTGATATTGCTACCAGGATTCAACAGTGTAGTTTTTAAGTCAAACTCATTGACTCAATAATCCCTACTTATCTCTGTTAAACTTGCAGCAATAATCCAAAGGAATCATACTATAATGAGTAAATTAAAACTCCCTGAGTGTAATCTGTAAAAGTTTCTTATTTATTGAAAACTCGAAATTTCTTAATGTTTTGCACCTGTAGCTTGTCCTCAATGGCAGTGGCTCCAATAGGAGTCAAATTTCTTTCAATTTCTTCAGCTAACTGTTCCAGACTTTGACTCTGTTCATCAGAACTAATAATATCCTGTTTTGCTTTGATCCAGCTCTTCTGTACATGTTAAAAATGATTACGATTAAATGAAACAGAAATAGATCTCAATGAATGAATTCACGTTTTCATCTCTATT
The DNA here is from genome assembly GCA_028749045.1 of Cupressus sempervirens. NCBI lineage: Eukaryota > Viridiplantae > Streptophyta > Pinopsida > Cupressales > Cupressaceae > Cupressus > Cupressus sempervirens. Next base: position 98,955,233 of record CM053788.1, read on the forward strand.
ACTTGAATTCAGCGTGCAAGAATACGCCAACAGACAACAAGACCTGCATCTAAATGCACTTGCCTCCAAATCCAAGTAGGATTCTTCATTAAGTTTTGAATATGCCAAAGCCAGCATTCTAAGGCCTGCTTCTCCATACTCCTTCAAATGCTCCAGTGTTTTGTATCTCCACTCCTCTACTTCCGAAGAAAGTCTCTCGAAAATGACATTATCAGCACCTTTGCATAAAAGTAAAATCTCACCATGTGGATCACGGACAATCACAGACATACGCTTCTTGAAACCCAATTGAGAAAAATTAAGTATATGCTATTAATTTCCGACTAAGTTGCTGGTTCGCGGTTCGGTTCCGGGTTCGGGTTCGAGAACCGGTTCGCTGGTTTGACAAAATTTTGAAAAGGGGTTTGGGTTCGTTTGGGTTCGTTAGTACAAAAACATGTAAAATTTTTTTTTTTTTTAAAATATATATATATATATATCTTTACGAAGCATGAGTTAGAATTAGAATGTAGCATGGTAGCATAAACACATTTGAACAACAAAAAACTTTAAAACAGCATAAACAATATAGTAGCAAACCACAGCGATCATTGGAACCCCTAGCGACTAGATCTCTTCCCTTTCATTTAAAAAATTCATAACTGTATCTGATTAGTTTATGCAGATCAATAGTAAGTTTTAATAAAAATTTCTTCTTTTCATAAATTTATTTACCAAACTCTTATTATGATTAACATAATCGATTGAATGTGGTTAAAAACTAATTAGATCTAGCTTGCAGAAGGTAAATCCCTTTGACCAGCTGAATATTCTTCAATCTCTTTGGGCACAATCTCCCAAGCACTGATCAACAACAGTAAACTGGAAAAAGACCATTCATGGAGGCCTCTGGATAACACAGTTTGACGTCCCAGATTCAATATTCTTTAATACAATTTTTAATATACCTAGAGGAGAAATAATCAGCCAAACAGTGATAGACAATGTGATAAGTAGCTGCCCCACCTGACCATATTCATGTGACCGTAACTATCTTTTGCAGGGCAACATTTCCCAATAAAACGTTGTTTATTGTTTAGTGTTTGAAAAATTCATATTGCTACTCAAATAGGCCCTGAAATTCCTCGAAATTGGTCATGGTGGTCGCCACATGTTGAGCATCTTCTCTTGTGGGTGTCTCAAATTTAGCAGCATTTTGATTCAAATAGAAAGTGTTTTACAGCTAGGGATTACTCAACACTAAAAAACTGTGGCATTGTAATGCCTACCAACCCAGACCCAAGATGTATCAACATAAATTAAATTAAAACATGCTGTAATGTGGAAAATTTATATGTGGTTCTCCTGGGTTCGAACCCTGGTCCAAAATTTTATATGTGGTTCTCTTGGGTTCGAACCCTAGTTCGAACCAGATCGAACCAGGCCTCCAAAAACGAACCCAGGTTGAACCCAAGTCGAACCGGACCAGAACCACGAACCAGTTCGAACCGGTATGTGGTCCGGAGGGGGGGGGAGGTACCCGTGCAACTTAGATTTCCGAGTAAATTTCACTCAAAACCTGTTACATGTATATTGTAAACAAATGAACTGTGACATGTAATTTATATCAACGAACCATGTTACCTTGTACTACTAAAATCAATTGTGTTCAGCACCTCATATTCAAACTCATGGTACCTCCTAGTTGATTGATAAAATTGAATAAACAGTGAAGATGCTGACCGTTTGTAAAGGAAAAAACCTATATCTTAGCAGCCACAACAAAAGCTGCCTCATCTGGTGATTCTCCAAGCAAGCTGTAGACAGAAAACGATAAATGAATGAATGAATGAAGATTTTAATGACATCCATGAGACTAATCAGTCTAATGGACCACGTATCAAAGCCTTAATTGATTACACATATTAAGTTGACAAAGGATGTGACATGGAATGGCTTAAGACCAATTCCATTCTTTTATGACTAACATGTTGCAAATATCTGAAAATGCATATGGGAGAACACATTAGGGCATTGGCAGGAATATGCATAGTTTTCCTTGTCTAAGATGGTTGAAAATGCATCTTGTTCTGCAAAAGACAATAAATGAATGATCAACAATGACACATTTGATATCAGGCAACTCTGTATAGTGCTGTAACCAAACTTACAATATTAGTGATGCATAAATATTTCCTAAGAAACCATTTGACATAAGGGAAAATGGAGTTAACCTAAAAATGATTTCCACAAAAATTCATATAGACAATATTTCATACAAAATATTCAATCTATATTAAAGCTCAAGTGTACTCCCAACGAATCACCTACCTGAAGTGCGCGCATATATAAACCAGCTTTCTCACACAACTGAGCTATACGATGTCAGTCATAGTGAATGAAAATTCCATTTGCCAAGATAGCATCAACAACATTAGCGAAAGTGACCAGATTAATCTCAAGAACCTGCAAGGAAAATAAAATTAGAAAAGACAAAACCACAGTAATTTCTACAATCAACAATGTGTAAATAGTTACATTTTCACTCTTTCCAGACTTTGCACATTAGTGTACTTTTAAACTAGGTTTAAAAGCTAGTTGATTCATGATCATATTAACAACTTGCCTTAGTTTGAAGATGCGCATGTTCTAGCAAATTAGGCTTCAAAACATCCAACAACAACGATGTTGCTTCACGGATCATATTACGTTGCATATAGATTTAAATTGGAAACAAAAGTATAGTAAGTTACAAAGAAGTTTCCTTATGGTCTCCACAGTCTACCAAACCTTTTAAACATTTTTGATCCGTCTTGTAAGATACTATCACTTTCCACTCTATTTACTAGTGTCATACATAACAGCAAAATACGAGTCCACTTTAGCTCAAACTCCAATAGCATTAATTTCATACTTTGTGGACATTCCAGAGAGCACCATGCCAGAATTTTCGGTTAACCTAGCGAGCCCAATGCTCCATTCCAACTAGTATACACAAAAATGAACTTAGCGGAAATCATGTCAAAGCCAACAACTATCGTGGGAAGAGATTTCAGGATTCATATTAGATAATCTTGTTGGAAAATGGGATCATATTTGAATCAAAGTTTAAGTGGTGGAGTTCTTGTATTTGTATTTAATAAAAACTAAGTTATATAGGACTAGGAATGACAAAACCAGTCTTTGTTTGAAGCCTTGAAAGCATTTTGCCTAATTTTCCATATTTGGCCTAATTGAGGGCTATTGCCCTTAAAGCCTTAATTTGACCCAAGTTTGCTAAGAGCCCTCGAAAGGGGGTAAGACCTTAGAGAAGTGGAGTCCACTTGGAGAGACAGAGGTCAGCATTGGGTAAAGGCTAGTTACCTTGCTTGGCATCTTGCAGTGGGTTGGGTGCTACTAGGCACTTAAGAAGATTTTGGTGGATTAAGGCTGTAGACTTTGCATCAATTGAGGCAAGATATGAGCACATAGTTTGGGCAGCTTACAAGTTACACTACCTCAACTTGGTGATGCAAGCAATTGGCATCCAAATAAAGTGGGTGAAAGAAATAGTGTACATTATTCAAGCACATCATTCTTTTCTTTGGAGCGTTATGATTTCAGGATATGCAAATGATGAATTGATCAGGCTTTAGACCTTTCCAAATAAAAGTGGCCGAAAAGATGACTTATTGGGATGAGAAGATGAGAGGTAGATGGATTTGGGTTTTGCGATTCTTTGGTATGTTAGTTTGAGCTTCATTTGGTTTCAAGAATACTATAATATTCTCTACTTGACAAGGCCAACTACGTGAAGGTGGAAACTCATTTGGCCTCACCCCCCTCCCCCTAACATCAATCTAAATTCCCCATTAACATCTAATTACATACTTCATTCATTTCACTCATCCATTTATGAACTATAACATTCAATCAATACAATCACATAACATTCATTAATATGATATAAAATTCATTAATACGCAATAGTAATCAAGACTTTATATTATATTATCAGAAGATTTTACAAAAGTTTTTCCCTGTTCAACTGCAGGCACCGGGGGAAAAAGAACAAGGCAAAGAAAACCCCCAGTATAGCCCAGGACCAGAGTCTTGTATACATTACAGATGCCCTTTATAAGGGTCTTAAAAAAGGCATACCTTCCTTTATACAAGGGGAGGACGACAGAAGAACCTCCAAAAACAAACACAAGGTGGGATCAAAATCCGTCTCAGCCAGATTCCCTTCCCAACATATTGGGGATTACAAATAACAACGGCTGAGAGGGTTACAAATATTAATGTTGGAGGAAATTGGAGCGACAAAATTTTGAGGAGATCTCTGGTCTAGTTAAAGAAATGGTGGGCACTAGAGGTAAATGTTGCAACCCTTGAATAACCCGCAATAAAAAAACAATATTCCATGGCAATGAAAAGAAGGGGGGTAAGGGGTTAATAGGTCTTACCCCCCTAAAACAAATATCTGACAAGTCACCTATTCTCAAAATAGGAATCCGTAAAACTATTTAGCACCTTACACTTCTAGCTTTGGTCACAAATAGAAATATACATATACAGAGGAGAGCGTATGAATGATTCAGATCTGCATATGTATACATATACAGGTATATATACTTATGGGAGATAGTTTGTATATATATATATAGATAGACATACATACATATATACATATATGGAAATATACATTTAAACATATATATCTACATAAATACAATTGTAAATATAAATATATATATATACACACACATTTATATATACATATATACATATATAAATCTCTCTCTCTATATATATATATATTATTCTAGAGGACAAACAACAATTTATGCTAAGGAGAATAATAAATTATTGTTTGTCTCTATAATATATAAATTTAATCTAGCGCTCACAGAAGAGGACAAACAAATTGGCTTCAAGCAAGGCTTAAAGCAGTGGTTGCCCGCCACGACACACATTCCAGTGGCCAAAGAAATGTAGAATATTTTGGTGCATTGGTTCACACAAAGGTAAATAGGCCTAATCAATAATAACTAAAATTGAGAACTTCATGAGAAATAATCTATTTGAAGTTAATTTTGAACAATGATAACAATGTGCATGACATTTCACTGCATCCTCCTACTCCCGACACAGATCCTACTCATGATTATGAAGCCTAATAGGCACATCGTGACTATCTTCGGCATTCTCCTATGGCTCTTGTGGTTCTAATCTTATAACATGAGGCTTCCTCTTCTTTTTTCGAGCATAAGGTTGATGCGCCCTTGTAATAAGAAATAAATGGGTTTAATTCTAAACATTTTTTTTAATGTTATAAGTATTTCATTAATCTAAAGAACATAACAAGGATTTTTCTTTACTTGATAGTGCCACATCATCTACCACATTTTGTTCAGCCCCAACCTCAACATGCTCAACACTAACATCAAGCTCGACTCCATTACCACGACGTTCTCCATACGCAAAAATTATCACATAAAGGTTACACCAATTGCAATTTAAGATGCCAAATTTTATTAATAATTACATAATTAATTTTCAATAAAAATTGAATATGTACCTCTTATCATGTGATGCACATCAGGGCCTTCGTCATGTGTAGGATATGTGCCTTCATAATCATGAGTAGGATCTGTGCTAGGAGATTTCCATATTGGGCATGCCTTGAACAAGATACCTAAAGATTTTATCAACATATATATGCTGCTTGAAGGGTATAAGGTGCACTATGTGCCTGGTTGGGATTGCCATGGGCTGCCCATTGAGCTCAAAGTTCTGCAGTCCATAGACCAAGAGGCAAAGAAAGAGCTCACACCATTGCAACTAAGAAAGAAAGCTGCTCAATTTGCCAAGAAAACTGTGTTTATATATGTTTAAACACATATATAACATGTGTGTTTATATTCAAGCAAATGCAATTGCCAGGTATAAAGCTAAATCACACAACCTTTGCCAGCATTATTGATGCCTGTGCCAAGACAAGAGCTTTGGAATAAACTATGGACATGCATTAAAGCATAAAGAATTTTTGTCAGATGTTGTAGTCACAATTGCCATGGTAGACATGTTTGAAAAATGGAAGCATAGACAAGGCATGTGAATTTTTTGACAGAATTCATGAACAAAGTGTGGTCATGGTATAACACTGCTAGTTTTTTATGTGTTGTTAAACTCCTTTACCCAACTCTTAGTTTGTTTTTGGGTGCTTAAAATGGATAGTATAGATATAAGAATGGCAGAGATTAAACCCTGGAAACCATGAAACATATTGGGTGAGCCGAGGATGGTGTCTTGGAGGACACACAATAAAACAATTTAATTGCCTAATGTTATCACCTTGTTATCAAATTTGATCAATATAAAAAAAGTCTATCGAGACTCAACAAACTTTATCTTAATTACTTGACGTCGATGATTGAGAATTTCAAATCAGTCATAAATGAAACAAAATTGTTTCTCTGATGTTCAAATCATAATCCAAAAATCAATTTGATGTTTTTCAAGTAAACATTTAACATCAAGCATCTATGACCTCCTCACTTCTATCAATCATTGGTATTGATTTTTTTCTATGTCACATTCTAGAACACTCATGAAATTCATCTCTGAAGCTAATTATAGGCTATCATAACTTTGAAATACAAAGATTTTTTTTTGCACAGAAGCATATTGGGACATTTACAACATGATAACTGCTTAAATAGATATATCATATTAATTTAACGCCACAAATTAAATCCAATATGATTACAGGTATCAATACAAGAAATAAAAAGTTGAACTTACTCCTTAATCCTATGTATCCTCAAAAATCTATAGACAATAAGATTAATGTAAGAGAGATACAAAGATACCATTCCTACCCTACACAGTTCAGTGATCTGACAAACACCCCTTTAAATTCCCACTAATTAGTGGTTCCCAGTCCCACATCAGGTTGCTTATGAAAATCAAATGTTCAACAGCGACTTATAGTCTCTCTAAATATACATCTACCTAGGTGGAGAATAGGCCACCAAAGATGCTTAAACTTGAGTCTCAAGTTTCTGCTCCAGTTTTTTCGGCTTTGAAGTACTGCCAATTTTGAGTGCTATAAAGCACATCCCATGTCAAATCTATTTCCAATGCTGAAACACTAGTCAACTAGTTCTCATCTAGATCACCCCACATAAAATCAAGGGAAGCAGGCCAAGTATGGACTTGAAGATATTGAGGCTCACTATTCACAACCTCCTCACATCTAGATTCTACATGACCAGACAACATTGGATTGGCTTCATATGTAGAGACACTTCTAGAATTGTCGAAGCAAAAAATTGGAATTCTTACCAAAAGTCTATTGAGAAATAAAACCCAATCCATATAATAGGAGGAATTCGAAACAACCGAGGACTTTAGGACCAAAAGAGCAAAACATATTTAAAAAAACCAAAAATCTCAATTGATCCTCACTTTCAAATAACTTTCTATAGAATAAAACCCAAGGATTCCAAAATAACATCCAAAGATTATACTCTTTGCAAGATTCAAACTCTGAACATCGCAAAAACTATCAAACTGTCTTGGAAACATATGAATCTTCCGAGATGGCAATTTTTTTGTGGGGTGGCACATTCCAGTTCAACACTCTACCTATACATAGATGAACATTGGCCAATTATAATTATATGTAACCAAAACTAAATATGTTACACATTCACAAAGACAGCAAGATAATGGTGCTTATATTTGCCATGAACATGAATTGTAGGTATAGGTATACAGAGGAGAGCATATGAATGATTTAGATCTGCATATGTATACATATATAGGTATATATAAATATGGGAGATAGTTTATATATATATATATATATATATATATATATATATATATATATATATATATATATATATATATATATATATATATATATATATATATATATTTAGACATACATACATATATACATATATGGAAACATACATTTAAACATATATATCTACATAAATACAATTGTATCTCTCTCTCTCTCTCTCTCTCTCTCTCTCTCTCTCTCTCTCTCTATATATATATATATATATATATATATATATATATTAGAGATTAACTTGCACCAGTGATTAACTTGCACCACAGATTGACAGTCTTCATCTTTGTTGCAGGCTATGGATTGGGAAATTCTTCATTTGGAGAGAAGGTTCCGTCATGGCAGTAGCGCATAAAATATCTCAAGGTAAAACTGATATAAGCTGCTTGAGCTCAAAGTTCTGCAGTCCATAGACCAAGAGGCAAGGAAAGAGCTCACACCATTGAAACTAAGAAAGAAAGCTGCTCAATTTGCCAAGAAAACTGTTGATGCTCAAAGGAAATCATTTAGGAGATACGGAATATGGGGAGAGTGGGACAATCCCTATTTGACACTTGCTTCAGAGTATCAAGTTGCACAGATTGAAGTATTTGGGCAAATGTTTTTTTAGGGAAAATTTCGACCAACATGGTAAATTGTGATGGCACTCAAAGCACCAAGGAGGTCTATCACACCCATGAGAAGAAGACCTTGCAAAAGAAATTAAGGGTCTTGCCATCCATCAGAAAATCTTGATCATGAAACCAAATGGAGAAGATGCCGAGGGAGAAACACAAGCTTCACACAAAAGCACGTGACAAAACAAGATCCAAGACACACACAACCTAGAGCTCCCAAATGTTGCAACATATATTAAATGGAAAGCATCTACAAAAGCAGCCCTCAAGAAAAAAACCATGCAGTTGGAAAAATATGCTCAGGATTGAAGTAGAGATTTTGAGTAGCATAACAGCTATAAGGAATTCAGTCTTAACATGAAATTTAGTAAATTATCCAGGAGAATGAGAGAAACTTGCAAATTAACTCTAATTTATAATAGTAGGCTAAGCATCTAAAGAGAGACTTGCAATTTAATTTAAGTTACGGTATTTAGCATTCCAATTGATAGATTGGACTTGTGAAGATATACTAGTAATATGATTCAAGGTATCTAATGTTTCAAAGATTTTTTATAAAACTTGACTGAACACTTTGATTTAAGCTTTAAGCTTGACTCATCATCTCTAGTGGGCATCTGTTCAATGGGATTCCAAGTGGTGGAGTAGTTGCAGATGAAGATCCAGATCTGCAAGCAATTGTCTTGCAGTCAGTGGCTTGGGTATCAATCCCAATGACTACAATCAACATTCTCACATTCATCAATCTCTCATCATTTTGATGCATCCTGCAGTCAAATATAGAGATCAAAACTATTCCCAGTAATATAACAATAGAAATTCAATATCTATACTTAAAGACATAAACATAGAATACTTATCTCTTTTGAGTTTATGCAATGATTGCCATATATAGACTAATAAAATTGTTATCATATACAGAGCTTCCAACACAAACATGCATAGAACTCCTAATATTCAAGCAAGTATCTCTCACTGCTCACCAACACTAGCAACTCTCAGGCAAGTGGCTCTGTCAACCACATCTTGTTGCCATTCCAAAATAGCAATGCCAGAAATAATGAGTGCTTTTTCCAACTACAAGCTCCTTTCACACACAAAAAACAATATATGTGTTTTTACTAGTACATTTGACCTCATTTTTTGACCATCTATTAAAATGTTTTAGATTGGTCGGAATATGTAAGGAAAAATATCTTTTTTTTAAAAAAATCCATGCCCGTGTGGGTCAAAATTTGCTAGATTTTTTATGCTGTTGCAGTCAATTCCATGGACAATTCCTGGAAACACTGTTGTTGCAGTCAATGGCCAACTTCTTTATGCAGTGGTCTAGGTAAAATGAAAAAAGGTTTTCTATTTCATTGTTTGGTTTTCACGGAGCGTGCGAGGGAGCTGAAGCATGCGATTATGTTGTTGTTGGATTTTAGCATCTGTCAGTAATTATCCGACTCACATATACATACTTGTGTACATATATGTATATGCATACATATATACACACAGATATGTATACAGATCAGTTGAGTATATTTGATACCTCTGATTATAGTAGGCTTGTTAAAGACACTTGCTATATTACCGATCTGCATATGTATACATATATAGGTATATATACTTATGGGAGATAGTTTGTATATATATATATATATATATATATATATATATATATATGGAAATATACATTTAAACATATATATCTACATAAATACAATTGTATAGATAGAGAGAGAGAGAGAGAGAGAGAGAGAGAGAGAGAGAGAGAGAGAGAGAGATACATTTATACATATATGCATATATAAATCTCTACACACACACATATATAACTGATTGGGTTTCTAATCTCGACTTGGTCAACATTGTTGATTTAAGGTTGCTTCTTCTGGCCTTGCACTTTCTTCTTTGTGGGTTTTTCTTAAACACAGCTTTACCTCCATCCCCAGTTTCAAGCGATTTGGCAATGCATCTATTTGCTACAAAAAACAATACCCATTTCTTGTTTTAGTTTCTGATAGGTCTTGCTCAACTCTTTCATTTGGAGAGAAGGTTTCTATCATGGCAGCAGCGCATAAAACATCTCAAGGTATATATATATATATATATATATATATATATATATATATATATATATATATATATATATATATATATGCATTCATACATGCATACATACATACATATGTAGATATGTACATATAAGTATATATGTTTAAACACATATATAACATGTGTGTTTATATTCAAGAAAATGCAATTGGCAGGTATAAAGCTAAATCACACAACCTTTGCCAGCATTATTGCTGCCTGTGCCAAAACAAGAGCTTTGGATGGTGCGGATGCTATTGACATGCCCATGATACTTAGTTTGGATTTTGTAATTATGCAGATTGTATTTGTTGAAAACAATCTAGTTTGTCATTTCCAGGATACTTCTCTTGTTGAACCTTTAATTGTTCTTGATGTGCTCACCTTGGAGAATTTTTGAAATCTTTGAGTTGTAATTTGGGGACTCTAATGGCAGAAATACTTCTCAAGAGTTTCCGAAATACATACCAAACCTAAGACATTGGCAATAAACAAACCCTCGTCAATTTTGCAAAGTGCTTCTTAGAGTTCAATTAAAGTGCTTCTCTCATCCATACAGAAAGTTCACCCCATAAAGCCCAACACAACTTACTGAACCAATAAATCCTAAGTCAGTACCATCTTTCCCTAAACAAGAAGGCTTAAAGTGTGTCTAGCAATGAACCTATAGAAATCTCATAGCAATCCACCCCTGTCTACATTTTTTTGATAATAACAAACTAGATGTCAATGGAAGCTTTGATACCACTGGCATTTTTCAAAATACCATTAAAAATTTAAGGAGCCCAACCCAGAATAGAATAATTGTACCCCAAATGCTCCGCTTGTGTAATCTCAGGGCAGGAAGCAAAGGATTTATCATTTTACATATAAAATTTTAGTGCTTTGGAGATATGTAAATGCTACGACAAGTTTAAAGATTGCCCATAATGCCTAATAACAGACCCCTTGTCTCTGGATGAAAAGATGATTCTGGATAGAGGCAATTTTGAAACACCAAGCATTACATGATTATACAGATGTATAGAGATTTAAATTCTCTAGTCTATCGTGTTACCCTTATCAATATAGTTTACATGAGCATTTTCAGAGATTTGAATATATCTAGATTTCACAATTTTTTTAGAGCTTCAAAAACCCATAGTTTCAAAATGAGAGAAGAGTTTTGGTTGCGAGCAGTATTGAACATCATATTCTATGTAATGCATTCTAGCATTAAATAGCTTCACACGTAACTAAATTCAAAGATTAGATTTGTAGTTTTAATTACCTCTTCCAACTAGGTCGGGAAAGGAAGCTAGTGATTGTTGACACTGACGGATTGGGTTCACTAAATGGATTTTCATTTTGCATTGATGAGCAAGCATATTGAATCAGCTCCCTAATTTTTGTTTGTATGGTGAACACTTTATGTTATATGTTGGCAGATTCATTCTTTGATTGTACTCCCGAACCAAGAGAATAAAATTATGGTATACAAAATGAACTTACAACAAACTTCGACCCCTTATGTTGCACCATATGAATGAACCGACAACAAAATGAATGATTTGATAAGCACCATATGCTGCACCCCTTGTTATACTATTCTCTCTGCTCAGATAGTAGATTTGATAAGTGATCACCATCGCTGTGATTCTCATTGCATCGCTGGGGACGTCATTGACCTGCTCCTGCAGCTCCCGCGCTCTAGATGGAATGCTTGTGCAGCTCCCACGCGCGCTCCGTGAAACATAACAATAAACCCTAATTTGCTCCTTTTTTATTTTAACATGTTAAGCTCGCGTTGGTCGAAATTTCGACCAACACGGGCATGGATTTAAAAAAAGATATTTTTTCTTCCATGTTCCGACCAATCTAAAACATTTTAATAGATGGTCGAAAATTTTGGTCTAGAAATGGGGTTAAATGTACTAGTGTAAAATTGATACCAATATATGGAACGGGTTTACACATACATATATGTATGTATACATATACATATACATTCATATATGCATAGGTTTGATTTCCTCCACATACTGATATCACAAGCTATTTGATACTTTATGATCATGCCTAGTTCTTCACTACATTTGTTGTTGTTGTGTTCTTGCTCTATTATCATATGATAACAAATGCATAATGATAGATTACATTAAGTTGATGTCCTGGAGTGTGTCAGAGGTCATGATACTTGTCATAATGGAGACTGTATTAAATTGATGTCACTAAGATCATGTTGTTATCTGATATACTCTTGTTGTCCCACATCGTGCTGAAGATCAGATAACTTATATCCTTCTTGGAAATATAATAATATATATGTTGATAGGCATCTTGGTGTTGATGCTAGTGCTCATATCTCAAGGATGTGAAATTGGCAAAGATTGTTCACAATTAGATCACCATTTCGTGAGATGGTTGTGTTGTTTAAATCCTCCCTCACTAAGAGGGAGTGTTGATGAAATAGCGTTAGTTGAATTACATCTGATTTGATGGATATATACATTATATCCCTAAATATGCCATTCTAGGAACATCATATTAAGAGGATATCTCGCCATATGCTTGAGAGCATAGTGTGTTCTATAAATCCTCCCTAGCTAAGAGGGAGTGTTAAGGTTGTAGCTTCAGTCGGATTGATTTGATTTGAGATATATTATTGTTATTGGTGAATCATCATTTCTTATATATACTTATTCATGTTATATATATATTGTTATACATATTATTATTTTTGTTAATATATTATTATTAATTAAATGATGATTGTCATTAAACCATAGAAACATGTCTCTTCACAAGATATGTCTCCTCTCATATTTGTATGAGATTGAAATCTGCATTTGGAACACATCAATATGACAGCAATGTTATTACACTTGCAGAGGCGATCCCAGTTACTCAACACTTCTATCATATGCTACCATTATAATTTTCTTTTTCTACTTTTAGTTCCAGGATTTGTTTTAAAACACTTAAAAGCTAAAATTCAGGTAGTGCACTTCTTAAATTTTTTGAGGCTGCTTACTTGCAAATTAGGTTGATTTTTGTTTATATTCTGCGATACTGCCTTCTACTCAAAATACATCATGATCTGATCCTAAATTGCTTGAACCATAATTTTTAGCTTTTCTGAGTTATAACCTGTGCAAGATGGCAGTTAAAATATAACCAAACTCTAGGCTGTTTGTGGAAGCTGATCTAATTCTGTATGATAGCAAGATAGAACTAATTAATGGTCCTGTGAATAAATTTTCTCCCTTATTTCTAGCATGATACTGTCAGCAGTAATTAACTAGATAATGACAATTCAGTAGTAGTTCATATACAATTAACATCATAAAGTGTATTTATTAGGATCGATCAAAAGAAGCCAGCTACAGAACTTTACTGCACTTTTCCGGTGTCTTGTACTTCAGCCATTATGTTCTTCTCTGCTTGATTGAATATTGTTTAGAATAAAAGAAACTGATTAGACATTAGTATAGAATATATTGAATTTTTTTCCTGCACAAAGAAGATTGATATCATTTTCTTGAGTTTTTTGTTCAAAAAGAATATTTGTAAAAGGGCTGGATCCTAAATGTGTATCAGTAGCAGGTTAACCTCCTACATTTACAATTGCACTTGTCACTATATAAACATCTTGGAAGAGATCATGACAAAATGAGCTTCTAATCTTTGGTAAAGAGTTTCTCGGTAGAATCAGTCACTTAAAAAAGCAGAACATTTTCTTTTATATACTATCAGATCCTGCCCTCAATGGTCTTTTGTTGTAGGTCCTGTCTTGACAATGGACATGTTTTACTTCCCCATTATTACGTTTATGACTATCTATGATTAGGTTTTTGTTGCTAGTTCTTTTTTCATTATAGCAAACAGAATCTAGATGCTAATCCCCGTGCCTAATCCTTGGAAGCAGCCCAAGAAATCATTCAAAATGTTCTCCTCGGTCTTGTTGGCATGCTGTAGACAAGCTTATTTTCCTATGTGAAATCTGTAAGGTCAACCTGTACAACAAAGCTAGCTTTTGTAGTTTCATAGGCATCATCACTCAATCCTTTTTGTATGCAGCGTCTTCCATATTTCATTATTATTTCTTTCCTTTTGGAATCTGAAATCTATGTATATGTCCTCGAAAATTAATATTGTGCTCATTCCAATCAAAGGAGTTTTCTATCCTATTAATTTTTCCTCTACAAAGTAGGAGAACACTGAAATTTCAACTCAGTGGCCATGCAACTCTATCCATTTCTTGATTATTGTATTTTTCTTGATAGTTTTCTTCTGTTTCAATTTACAACAATTATGGCTATCCAATATCATACATTTTTTCAGTTGCTTTATTCAGAGAAATTAGTAAGAGTAAAGATTTTTTTAATTGTACCTTTTATCCTATCTCAAACCATATTATTGAACTGTGGGGACAGCAACCCGTACTACAACCTTGATGAGGATGTAGCATGATGAGAAGTCCTACTTATGCTCAAGATTTAAAATGTAGTTCTCTTGGGGTTTGTTTGACTTTTTGTACAGGCCATAGGTAATTGACATCTTTTCCCACCTAAACAAAATCTCATTTTGTGTGATTAGTCTCGTTCTTCTCCTAGTTGGAACTATTACCCAATTTCAATTGTTCTTTCCATGGTTACTGGAGATCCGTCTCTCACCCCCCTGAGACATGTCTCAGAGATGGAGATGCATCTCTAGTACTATAGACTCTCCAGAAACTTCCCAATGCATAGGGTTCTTTTGGCTGCCATCTCCTGCTGTCTTCCAAGTATCCGACCAGAAATTGATGTCTCCTGCCAGAAAACTTGCAACAAAATTTTTTAAAAGGCAAAACAGAAAGACAAATGAATAAAATAAGCCTGGATAAGTTTCGTGCTTATATTTTGGATGATACAAAAATCTATGCGTAGTTATAGTGACCAGATTGACAGACAGTGTAGGCTTTTTGAGAAGGATGTAAACAGTTGTATGTCTGATTTCCGGTCATTGTAATGGTCTTAAGAGAGATTGCCTTTACTAATCACTGTTCTTGAATGACTGATTTACTATTCTTGTTTTCAAAGTTCTGTCATTGTATTTCCTGGAAATTATTAAATTAATTATTATATTGAAAAAAACAAAATGTTGTCTCCAAGTACCCATCTACTATTCAAAATTAGCCGTACTGGTATCAGTACAAGTCTCCAACATCTCCAAGTAACCCCATCTCCTGGTCGCCATGGTTTTTGTGTGAAGAACTTGCTCTATTAGACTCAGAACTCCACTAAACTGTCAAATCCTGTATATATTCAATTTTTGCTAGATATATAGTCTCCATAAGCAAGTTTGTGCAATACGAATACACCATCTCCCTTGTTGAGAAGGCCTTATGTGAAGTGCCAAGATATCCTATAGCTTATTTTTTTCCATCTTGGAATGGAAATATACTCACAATAAACTCAAATCTTAATTGTTGATCTTCCATATTTCTTGCATCTCCCCCCTCTTTCTCCCTCCTTGGCCATACCTGTCTGGGTCTGAGATGGCCTGAGGCTCATCTAAATCCACTATAGGCAGCTTGCGTTCCATGTGGAAGGACTCACAGAGAACTAGGGTGGATCTGGTTGTAACCCAAGTGGAACCGAGTGTGCTAAAAAAGACAATTAAAAAAATATCGTTTGAACTTGGTTAGAATCAAGGGCCGATGAGGAATAACAATCCAACTCTTGACTGTGCTAGCTTAGGTGTTATTGTTGCACAATTTGTCAAAACCTTCTTAGATGAGGCAGCTTCTGCATTTGACATGGCAAATGGAAGTGGCATTGTAACTCATTGTGGTTGAAATGAATTTAACAAAATGTTGGCTTTGATGCTTTTGAGGAGGAGCAACATGAAGATTATTGAATATTGATTGTAATTTTCATTGTGTATTTAACATTTGACAAATCATTGAATTATGCATTTGTCTTTTTTTTTAACAAATCATGACCTATTTAAATATTAATGTGTGTAAAGAAAATAAGTAAAGAATTAAAATTCAACAAGTCCTTGGATTCCTTTTATTGCAGTGTGTCATATTGATGAATCATCTGCATGTAGATGCTTGTCAAAATGTGAACTTATTTGCAAAATATTGAGCCCTTTAGCATCATGTACAGGACTGTTCTTTGACAGCTCAAGGGGTTGCTTCATTAACATCACCTCAGGTCCTCCTGCGCCATATGCAGGGGCATTTAATACAATGTATTGCTTCTGGAGGTCAACCTCCAAACTTCAAATTCTTTTTCTTTGCACAGAAATCTGAGGCACCTTCTGGAGCAGGTTTCTTTCTTGTTGAATGCCTTGTAAATACCTCATCTTCAAAGGCCCATGTAAAAGTAAAAGCAGATGAAGCTAGCTTGTCACAAGACTTTGCGGCATTGTTCCAATCGGCATTGCTAAAGTTCGGTGGTTCATAGTTTTTTGGCTGGATTTGATGTAGCATTTTTCATGGAAACTGTTCTTCTATTGAGTCTGTGAACTATATTAAAAATCGGCTTGGACGAGAAATATTTCAATAGATCTGCACCTACAGAAGTCTTCGTTTATGAGAAAATGATGCATTTGGTCATAGTCAACAAGCACAACAGTTAGTTTTTAAGTTACTGTAAAATTTCCTTTTATTGGTTTTGTTTGTGGAGTAATTTAAATATTGTTCTCCTTTTATTTCTTTTTGTTTTTGTGTAGTAAAGAAGCAAAAATATTTTATTATGTCTAACCTGGGATTTTTTTGTAGTTTTTATATACACATATGGTGGACTATATTTCTTTCCACAGTTTTTATCTGAAGGTTCTTTTTCGCAGCATGGATATCTGGCAGTAGTTCAATATCCAACAATTAAGGTGAATTAGATGTGGTCAAATTTTATTTGCATCGTTTTATAATGATAATTTGGTCAATTATGCTTTTTGAATGTCGAGATGTCTCTTATTGTTTAGTTCTTATTCAAAAGGAGAAATTGAATAACTTGTTGGGGGTTTAGGATTATGACTTAGCAGGAGTTGAGCAAATTCAGTCAATACTTTCATGATAGTAAATAATTCAGGCTTATTAATTTTTACAGAAGTTATGGATATTAATAAAAAATATGGGTCATTTTGACTTACCCAAAATGCTGTGCTGCTTTGAATTGAAGGAAAATATACGTATACTACATAAAAGAAGTCCATTTTGTATCAAAATATCCAAAGCCTTCAAACAATACCCTTGATGTCAGAAAACAATACAACTATCTCTATGCTTTAGGGAAATAAACTGCTCAATTCTGACACGGAGTCCATATTGAAATGCTTAAATAATATACTTTGTATTTCTTCATTATGATTAAAAATGACTTCATTCCTCCTCAAGTTATAATATCTAATCCAGTCCAAAGAAACATGATTGAGTGGTAGAGGATGGAACACTAACATGATGAAGATCAGGATTTGATTCTATGAAGTCAGGAAAGCTCTTGTCCATAATTCCTTTATTGACCAATAATAAGAATATAAAATTTCTAAATTGATTAATTTTTTCCCAAAAATATGAAATCATTTTTTGATGCAGAACAGATACTCCTCTGACCACAAACATATTACTTAAAAACAAACAATAATTGCAGTCTCTCTGCTATTTAAACAATGCTTAGATTAACCAAAAACTCAGTACATCAAAACAATAACTTATCCAAACGAATTACAAATAGCCTTAACATTGCCCTCCTCTTTTCCATCAGCATATGCATTGTCTAATGTTTCAGGTATACATTTCCCTCATCCTACAACAAAAGCCTTTCTCACCTTCATGCAGCCCTTATCTACCTTCTGATAACGCAATTCTATGCAGTTTCCTATTTTCTTTCTGCCTTGCTCAGGCCGCAACACACACACACCCCTCTCTAGTTAGTTCTCCACATCTCACGGCTACACCTGATTCTTGGGCCGGCTTTTTACTTGGCGCCCCAATTTCTTTTTATACGCTGCCTTTGGATCTGTTATTCTCCTTACATGGTTTCTTTTTGGCTTTCCACCCGTCGTCCCTTAAAACATTCAGCACTTTATATTTCCCTATCATAGAAACGGTAATAACACCCTTTCTTGGCGCTACATCTGCCAATCCTTTTTTGCATATTTTGCAGTTGTTCTGTCAAACAGTCCACATGGCATGTATTTGCTGTAATTTATGCCTACGGCGCAGTTGCAACAGCTAAAACTTCTATACCCTGTTTCAAAGCTTCCATTTTGGCAAGGGTTGGGAAAGATATTGGCCGGGTTGTGGAATTGGGTGCTACACCTGCCGTTGCTTTGCTTAGAAGTTTGAAAATGCCTTAGTAACAATTTCATCTTGCACATAATCTCCAATTTTCGCATAGCATGGGACGACATCTCTTTGAGGCATTCTGTCAAATAGTTTACGTGCCCGTCCATGCGTTCATGTCATTATTTATGGGCAGCTCATTGTCCATTCGTGTGTCTGTCCCTCTCTGCAATTTGATGAGCAGATGGGGATTGCCCCCTTGGATGGATATCCGTAGGACAATTTTGGTAAAGGTTGCGGTGTTTGGCTTTGTTCCCGCTGATTGCACTTGCTTGGAAGTGCAGACAAATCAAGGCAGGGGATTATACCACCAGCCTCCCATTATATACAAATATTCCATGTTTGCTTATCATTTACGAGAAGCCCAGCTACATTTTCAACCTAAGTTATATTGCCCACAAAACATTAATCTCATATGTACCATGAGAAGTGCTTTAACAATAGGCATTTTTCCGAACAGTTCATGGGCTCTGTCTATGTTTGCATTATCTTGTACACTAGTCTGGCCAAAACACATCCAACCACAATTGGAATTTAACAGTTACGTCAATGTTAATGCCTTCCATTTTATGCTTTAAGATAAACATTGGTTATCATTTTTTCTCCGAATATGTAATCAATATAATATAAATATAAATCAGTAATATTTACAAAAGAAGAATTGAAGTTTCATAGTTGGAAGTTTCTAAATTCACAAGTCAAAATAATTATAATTAGCAATATATGTCAATTTAAGAATTTTTAAAAAAAGTTTATAGTTTGCATAGTAATATTTTAAATTGTTGAAACATATTTATATAGTATGTTTTAAAAATAGATTATAATGAATTTTGACAATTTATTAATAAACTTAAGTATCATATAGATGGGTTTATAAAAAGTTAACCTATCAATCAATAGGTCCAATAAATTTTCAGTTTGTCATATACAACTCAAAAGAAAAAAAAAAGATCAGATAAAAACAAACAAGTAAAATCAAAATGGTTACACAGAGAAACTGACAAAACAAAGGGAAAATGTTTAGATTGATGCAGATTGCCGTATACCCCAGGTGCACCTTCATAATCCTTGCATTCCTCATTAGTACTTCTAACCTATATATTATTATTATTATATATCATTGTTTGTGTGTAGTACAATATATCATAATATCATGTTCACGTATCCAACTTTTCATCCTTGAAATGCATTATAACTTTTAGTCCTATTGAGCATAACATTTTTGAAATCAATAAATTGGTGCATTTGTATGCCTAATTAGATAGTTCCTTTTCCCTAGGAAATTTAATTTTTGATGGCAAACTAATGATCTTTCACAATCTTTAACAAATACGAAGTTTCTCACCCTAAGCAAAACTATAGAACTGTAATCCTCAAAAAGGGCTTGGAGTTAAGATACTTTTAAGATTAAATAAGATAGGATATAAGGATACTTCAATCTTGTCCAAATAGTGTGATCTTCTAATTATTATGTGTAATGTATCCATAGGACAATGCTACTAAAGGTTGCAGAATTTAGCTTTGTGCATGTTGATTTCACTTGCTTGGAAGTGCAAACAAATTAGGGGACAACATACCTTTGAGGCATTTATGCAATGTTACACTGGTGTTGGGTTACATCGAGATGTTGAGATGTCGAGATGAGCTTCAAAGACAAGGGACAAAGGACCTCAATTTCAAGATGTCAAGAGGGTGTTGTTTATACATATTGAACTTGAAATGCTAGTTATGAAATGATGTAGTTCTAGTATAACATACCAAATTTAAATATTTGAACATAGAAAATTTGCAACACAAACCAAAACCATTAAACATCTATGATCCATGGGGACATGTCCCTTGCTAGATTTCCCCTACCCTTGTCTCGGGGATGCTACGAGGACCTTGTGATGAGATTTTTCCGTCCCCAAATTTGTTTCCTTTTTCTTGAAAACTGGGGACGTTTCCTAAACAACACTTTGAGGACAAGAAGGTATGTTTGGACAGTTATGGGACAACTAGAAGTCCCCTACTTGTCTTGTCTCAGGCACTTCTAGTTGACCCAATGGCTCAAGGTATTTTTGGATTGTCAATGTTAAAAACTAAAACATTTTTGAATTTAGAAACAAGGTTGACTTGTAACCAAAGAGACAAATCACATTTAATAATACTAAACCCTAATCTAAGCTTAAAATAACCAAAAAAATAATAAATCATTTTCACATTTGCAAAGGAAAATAGTAACAAGAGGAGGAGCAACTAGTTAAAGAGTGCACAACATCTTAAAGAGGAGGTTACAACATCAAATTTAGACTCATAGACATACCACCTATTGATTGTAGCCAACTATATATTATTGTGAGCTTTTATGTATATTGTTTAATAGTTTAGTTATACTATTTACATTGTAATATTATTATGGACAATTGACTATGGAGTTAAGACTTCTATGTTATTATTCATTGTTAAGTATTTTAGTTATAATAGAATGTCCATTGTTTACATTTCAATATTTTATGCCATTCCATGCATAAAACTTGGAGCCTTTGGACATTTTGGCTATATGTGCACCATATTTTTACAATGAAAGTACTTGAATTTTGTTAGTTTGCTATGCATTGAACTTCTAAAATGTCTATTGTGAATGATATATAAATGTTTTGATATGCATATTTGAATTCTTGCTCTATATTAAAAAAATCTTCTATTTTTTAATAGTCGTCCCTTGACATCCCATACCTTAATGTTCCATCCCCTAAATTTTTGGCTTTCATTTGTACCCGTATTGGAAACACGTCCCTATCCCAAAAACTTCATGGAACATGGTTGAACATTCAACATAATAAGATATTACATGCCCAATAGTAGCATTCAAAATTCAAAATTCAAATAGAATTTCAAGTACCCATCTTGACGATGGCTTCGTTGTGGAATGATAAAGGTGGGGGTACTTGGGTACTTCTAGTACTTGGTCCAAGGATGTCCCAGGGACAGGTACTTTGAGGTTTTGGAAGATGCAAGTCTCTGAGTTTCCTTGCATTTCTTTGACTAGTACATGGGCCCTCTATATGTTTTCATTATGTTGTATACATGCTAGTGAGAGAATTTCCAAAATACAACTAATTGAAGCCCATGTTTAACAATCTCTTCATGAAACTTTTGCAAAGTTGAATGGATAGAAACAAACCAACCAAACCAAAACCCAAACACAACAAAACTGGCAAATAAAGGAATATTGTTTTGGGTCGACGCAAATTGACATATGCCCAAGATGCTCCTGCATAATATTTACATGTCTTAATAAGACAACTAGCTTATATATTAGTATCTATTATGGTTGTGTAGTCCAACTAACCTAAATCTAAATACATCATAATATCATGTTTAGGTATCCTAATTTTAATCCCGTTTATTAGTGGAATTTTGAAGAAATAGCACAAAAAGACAAAAAAAAATCTTTTACACATTCCTTTCAAGAATGCCCTTAACCAATTTTAATGATATTTGACATCCACCATACATCTTTGTCTGGTGACTTTATGATAGCCATGTTTTAAAAACATAGATATAACCCAAGTTCAAACTCACTATTATTGTGAGGTAGAAGTGTTAAATGAAACAAATAACCACAACAATATTATCTCCCTTGTCAAATATCACAACACTATGTCTGTTGTCAAAGATGTCAATAAAAATTAAACATGTCCCTTAACTTTTTCAAATTGCCACTGTACATTGCTACCTTGACATTAATAAATTGAATCTGTAATATTTTAATGCAAATTTGCATCAAGGAAAAACATTTAAAAAGAGCCCATGAATCCATACTCAACAACCACTTGCTTCTTTCATTCTCAATTTCAGACAATTTATATTTGCCTTCACAAATCAGTATCAAATCAGTTAAACTTTTATACTTTTATCCACGTATTTCACCAATCAATGAGTGAGTATCAACTGAAATACTCAAAGAAATACATCACATGTACATTAAACATTTATATTTAAACCAAAAATCAATATGGATCATAACATCATATACCACCATATTCAAGGTCATGAAATCATCAAAGTGAAAAATAAATATCACAAGCCATTACTAACACGACATCATCAAAACATGTCATATATAACCATCAGTAAATCAATATTAAAAATTCCAAGTATAGAGAATAGAGTGTGCCTTAAATGTGTGATATCCTCTAACATGATAAGCTCTGAGGGCCCATTTGGCAAGGGGAATATAGCTGGAATAGACATCCGTCTATTCTTGAAATCTTTGAATTCTCTGTTTGGGTGCAACAACTAGGAATTAGGAATAGGCATACAATAGGAATATGTATTCCATTTATGCCCAAAAAATGAGTATCTCAATTCCACCTAAATACGTGGAATTAGGATACTTATTCATATTCCACTTTTTTACTTTGTTAAAAAACAAAAAATTTGGAGTCCCTGAAAATCGTCACTCATTTTTAGCACTCAAGCTTGCATGGATGCGGCAAGGTCATTCGTGATCTATGCTCCAGTAGACATTGTAGCCATGAATGAAGTGTTGAATGGAGCAGATCCAGACTATGTGGCCACTTGGCCATCCAAATTTTCCATATTACTAGATGGGCCCAATTGTATTATTAACTCAGTGAGTAATAGTAATAGCCACAACCATAGCACCAATGTGAATGGCAATGGCAATGGGAACGACGGAGGTACTGGAAACCCAAATGACAGATGCAAATTTGATAATCTATCTTCTCTCTTCCAGTGTTGTTGATAGTTGCAAAAGTGTTGATTTCTTTCTTATAAAACTAGAAGTCACACTTCATTGCCCATGTACTTCAAATTTATATAAAACTCTAATTTCATTTTAACCAATAGTGGTCTCTGCATACTAAATGATATATGGTCAACAGTTTCAGCAGTGACATCAAAATAATTCCATTCTTATCTTGATGAGGCTTTGACTACAAACTAGTGCCTTTATCTTGGTTGCTCAACACAGCTATTGAACTCTGGCAAAAATTTTAATGCAACATAGAAATAGACAAGGACAACAAAAAATCCACATTTTTTTATTGTATTTAATGTTCTGAATATGATTAGTCAAAGTGTATTACTCTAGCTCATACAAGTTCCTCCAATATTAAAGCAACATTACTTGCAACTGTTGGGTGCATGAAGTTCAATTTAAAAAATTAATGATTATTGTGGTTGAAGAATACTTTGACAAATATGATCAGTCGCTCAATTGTAACCATAAAAATTCTTATACATTGATATGACTGTTGTATTGTCTGATTGGATTGAAGCTCACATCTATGTCCTATGATTTTCAAGAATGTGATGATGAGTTTTTTTTTTCTTCAATGAATTTTTGTATGAATTGCATGTTGAAAATAATCTTATTCTTATTCCAGTTTTACAAATCCAAGCATGGAATAAATATATTCCCCATCAAAATCTTGGTGAACCAAATAGAGAATAGGAATACATATTCTCATTTTGTATTCTCAAATTAACAAATCCAAAATATGTATTCCAATTCCTATATTCCTATTCTTGTAGCCAAATGGGCCCTGAGTAAAAGAAGCATTATATGCATAAAAAATTCAAACATGTGGATTAGCTAGCATAATGTCATCATACTCGATCAACACACTTTATCAAACAAGAACATATCAATCAGATTTCTAAGTCAAAATACATAACAACTTAATATCTATCTCACTCAGATTGATGCAAAGTTAAAAATCTCTAGTTGAGGTCACCCAACCTAATTGACTGAGTCAAAAGTAACAATGATTCCTATAAAATGTGAGTCGCACAAGGTGATTCGTCATAGAAACTTACACATCTTCATTCTTTGGGCACTCCTAACACCCTGCTATATCAACTTACAACTTGAATCTTCTCTACAACCTCATCTAGCCTTGTAGCCACAAATCGATCTAGTAGGTACTTTGGATTGGTCAGGGTCACTTAATTAAGATGCAATCAAGCCTTCATAATATTTAAAATCTCTACATCATTGGTTATCTTCATATTTTTAAAAATGATCAAAAAACCTTTTGGATCCACAATGGTCAAATCAAACACCAAATCAGACATCTTAACTAATGCCTTAGCATTAACTTCTTCCTTTCTTTCACCATTAGAAATAATGTCCAATCCAAAAGCATGAACTTTACTCTTAATTTCATCAAGAAAATTGTTTGCTACATCACCATGAACGTTGTCGCCCCTTCTAACCATGGATGTACTCTTCTTCTCACATCAACAATTAAATCTATGAGCTCATCATGTCTTTCTAAATTACATCTATAATAAAGAAAACACTCTCTATAGAACCCCTCTAATGCCAACCTATCATTGCACAAGTCATCTCCTTTCAACTTTTCAGCTACTATGACTTCCTCAACCACAATGTGGAGGTTCTATTATATTTCATTTCCTATTTCTTCCTTATTCTTGATCATACTTGCCTTTTCCAAAACCTCTTTAGAACCTTCTCTATTTGCATGAGACTCTACCACACCTACAAGAGACTCTCCTCTTGCCCCTACCAAGCTCATCTTCCCAAACCTAAAATTACTAAACTTTTCAAGCCACAAATCCCTTTGGAATACATTTTGAGAGACCCACATTAAGATTATTCATACCCATGTCAGCATTGAATAGTTTTTCCTATTGTCCCTTCAATGCAAATTTTACTTTCTTAATAGGCCTTTCCAAGACATAGTTGAGCTTCAAGCTTGATTTCACCCAATTGACTCTTGTACCTTCTTTAACAATATTTTTTTTGGCAATGGCCTCTCCCTAGTTCTCACCTTCACTCATCGTATTCTAGAATGCATGCTCCTCATTGTGGGACCTGCATCCTCCTCTTCTTGGGAAACAACATCCATATTTTGTCCTTAAATAATCAGCGAAAGCTTCAAACTTTCTTTGTTATCCAAATCCTTCTCATCTTTCCATCCATCCCACCAATGTACATGATGGTTATTAAAGGTTGAAGGCTTTGAGTACAACTTATTTAATGTTCTCATCAAATCAGAAAAGTCTAGAGATAAGTACAACCTAAGATCACTTCCAAAGCTTAAGCTTTTTGGTCTAAGACATCCTAATCCTCATCCAAGATAGCTGATGGTTTTTGTATTTCACCATACAATGGTCACCACAAATATCCTAAATACAAAGAGTCATCTATTTGCATCTTCCATGACTTGTAGTTATGACCATTAGCTTTTCAATTCTTCCTTCTACTATCATTTCTCCCTCTCAAACTTGAATCTCTCCTTTCTCCTGATCTAAATCACCACTAGAGCTCCAATACCAATTGTGAAAACATAAAAGAGAAACTGAAATAGAATTTGAAATATAAATAGAGAAATAACATAAAAACTAAACACCAATTTATAGTATTTAACCATAAAATGACTACATTCACCCTACAAGAAAACAATATCTTTTATTAATTGTTAAACCTCACACTTTTACATGCAAGAGAACAACACAATTTAATAGCAAACGCATCTGCATTATCCAGAATACAAAAGGCCATGGATTATTGGAGGGAAAATAAGTGATTATGTGGATTTCATATCCAACATAGAATGGTGTCATTTATATAAATATTATATTTTTGGTTAACCTACAATACTCATAACTTATGTAATGAGGACTGTTATGAGTTTAATACAATGATTAATATAATGAAATTAATACAATTTTGAGTAAATACAATTGTTTTCAGCTTTGTAAAGAAATGAGAATATAACATAATGTAGACTTACTACTGATAACTTCATCATGCAATAAACTTGCATTTGCACCAAAAGAAGTGAAATGCTTTAGCCGACAATAACATATACTGGATGTGTGATTATTAAAAAATTGAACTTGGACATTAGTGCTATAACAGAAGACAACCCATCACAATTCACGCACATGGATACACACACACACACACACACACACACACACACACACACACACACACACACACACACACACACACACACACACACACACACACACACACATCATTGCCTTCAAACGTAGATGAGATTGATGCATTTGTAAAAAAATATAATGATTTCTATGTGTGCACACAGAAAATCAAATGACCTTCAAATGGCATGGATTTCACATTGTCCTAACCAATTTAAAAGGCTACATAAATTTCTTATTGTGCATGTGAG
Organism: Cupressus sempervirens; assembly: GCA_028749045.1. Lineage (NCBI taxonomy): Eukaryota > Viridiplantae > Streptophyta > Pinopsida > Cupressales > Cupressaceae > Cupressus > Cupressus sempervirens. Next base: position 98,982,254 of record CM053788.1, read on the forward strand.
TTCTTGTAAGCATATGGGCAAATTTTCAATACATCTATATGTTTATTCTTCCCACTAATGTATGCACAACAATATGCATGTAAAAAAATGTGCACACATTTATTCATGTCTTTGGAAGAGAGAAAGTATATTTGCACAATGAATTTTGTAAAATGGTATGAGCATTTATTCAAGCTTGACATCAACTACCACAATCAGATCAAAAAATAGATAGATGTAAAACTTCATATAAAACCAAATGTGTGTTAAACATTTGTGAAGAAGAAGTCGGAGAAGATGAAACCATTTCCTTTTAGGTGGCTATTATATAGTGATATTTAACACACAAAACAATCTTCTCAACAAATAAGCCCAAAGTAGGTACATTAAGAGATTCTTTTTGCAAACCATAACATTTTTTTCTTGCAAGTATATGAATATGTATAATTCACATAGAATATACACAAGTCCGTATCATCTTCTTTATACAAGGACAACAAAAATCAACCCTACCTAAAAAAGATTACAAAGAGGAAAGATAACAAGTGCACATAGTTTGTAAAACTAATAAAGATGAGTTGCTTATGAACTTCAGTGTTAGCTAATCTCCAGATAAAATGCACTAAAGACAAAAAAATAGTTAGACTTGATTTTTTTCCACATTCACCAAAAAAATAGTGATCTTTTTTTAATGTTTTATTATTTTCAACTACAAACTATTCAAATCATGAAGATCAAATGCTAAGAATTTCAAAAAAAAGCCCATTATATTTTCAATTTTTTAAATTTTAGTCAATGGTACATTTTGTCTAGAGCTTAGCCGTGTCCATAAACCTCCATGGTACTGATTATCCATAATATTATAAGCCTAAGGAGATTATAAGCCTAAGGAATAGCCATTTAGAATTCCCTTGGTTCATGTTGCCCAATGTCCTTAGACCAAAACATAGCCTCTTGCATTTCCTCCATCACCTACACTGGTATGAATATGCTTCTTTATCTTTCACCACAAGTATCCATCCTCTACAATGCTTCTCTCAGATGGATTCCTTTTCTTAAACAACCATTAGGGATTCCAAAAGGCTTGTGAAATGTAGTGCCATAACTAATCCTTTCCTCCATCTAGATCCATATATCTTCAAGTGTGAACAATTGCAATACTTCAATTTATCCTAACTCAATCCTCCTTTCTCCAAATACTCCCAATGGGCTCTACAAAGTTAAATTGAATGAACTATACCTATACCACTTTGGTGCCTATTTTGTTCCTTCCCTCAAAAAACTGATAGTAGTCTTCAACAACATGGACTTAGTCTAACATAGAAATATGTGATGTGACCAAATGCAAATAAACCACAAAACCAAGGGTTTGGTTTTGAAATTTTGCAACATTGATTACAAAATGTGTAGTTCAAATAAGCCTAAATATAGATTAAGCCCAAATTAAGAACTTTGTTTCATTGTCCAATAGTACCCCACATCATTATTTTGAACAAAGAAAATGCTCATAGGAGAAAATCATTAAGTACTCTATAACTGTTGACATACAAACACAAGCAATAGGGTGCCCAAGGAAAGAATCAATACAAATTAAAAATCTTCAAATAAGAAACATCCAAAATAGTTTTGCTGTATAGGAAACCAATACACAAGTTTTTTTTCTTAATGCATAAAAGAAAAAATGACATTTTTTAAAGGCAATCTCATAATTCTCTAGGTGTGCATGCTCTGAAGGACTAATGATGCTCATTCAACTGGAAGAAATTAAATGGTATCTTGCTTGATTAGGTGAAACTTTAACTTCACAAGGCTGCATATATGGAGTTAATGAATTGTTTGCAACCAAATAGTTTCTATGTATGGTTTTACTCTGAGGTATGATGCAAATTTAAAACTCATAGATAAACAATTAAAAGTTAGCAAAAATCAGGAACTTGCATTTTCTAAGAGCTAGCAAATAGACTCTTTGCATGCTTTTACTATGGGGTATGATGAAAATTTAAAACACACTTTTCAAGAAATAATTATAAGGTGGGAAAAAGCAAGAAACCATGTACAACCTTTACTAGTCGTTCCAAAAGCCAGCATAAGTATTAACACCCACCAATTTTTTTATAAGGAACCTTCAAAATAGAGCACCTTTATGATAGCCACAATAAGTTAATACTTCATTGAATTCATATGCAAAATTTTAAAAAATGTCAACAAAATTTTAGACAAACTTCACACATTTGCTAGGTCTCTAGACCCCTTAATGATCGAACCTCATGCAAACAAGGCCACCAATAGGCTCAAAATCAAATTAACAACATCAAGTAGAAACTTTATAAATTAAACAACTTATAAAATTTAGCATCTTACTATTTTGGTACTTAGTGACTTGGGCTAAGAGATACTAGCCACTAAGTAAACTTATGATATGGGAAGAATCTTAGAAAAAAACACAACCACCATGAAAATTAACCTCATAGTTATCTTCCCATGAATTAAACAAGGGATATAATTTGGCATCTTTCCATTTTCTATTTTATAGAAGTATAATTTTTTGAGAGAATTTTGTTGTTATTGGAATCTACTTGCTACCATACAAATTCACCTATTTATTGAGTTAAATTTGGTATCTATGATATGATTAAATGGGTATGTGCACCAAGTTGTAGTGCCAAAAACATGACACATAAAGTTTTTTTAAATTTTTCCAAAGTGTGTATGCGCTATAGCACGTGCGTGCTTTGGAAAACTAAAAAAAATTATATATGGGCTACAAACCCGCGGCCCATTTTATTGTTTTTGGGTATTGCATTGTTTCTCCTCAATAGTACGCATGTGGATTGGAAACATTGAAGAATTTCGTCACCTGCCTCCTCAAAATGCCTCCTCATCACTGAAGATCAAGATTGGGATCACGTAGTATATTTTATACTCTTGTTTTTGCATTGTTTTATATGTTTTTGCTTTATTTTGTAAGTTTTTACATTGTTTTGTAGGCTTTTTTAGGTTTTCTTTAAATTTTATTTATTTATTTAGATTGTAATTGGTTTCTTATTAGGAAATATGAATAATGAACTACCAAATCCCCAATCGGATCAACAATATCAAAATGAAAACCCTCCACAAGAAGAGCAAGAAATTCTGTAACCTCCACTGATTGGAAGACCTCCTCCTAACACCCAAGAAAACATAATGAATGAAATAAAAAGAGGGAAAAATGAATTAGAAGCACTCATTGGTAGGTTGAAAGCTTGTGGACAAACCAATTTGATGAGAGCACAATTGGCATCCTCCCTTGAGTCCATTATGACCAATGTAGCTTATGTTAGTGGTCAGTTGGATATTTGGTGTGTTAAGAGGGATGAACAAAGAACATATTATGCAAACAAATTATCATATCAAGATGTAAAAAAAAAGGAAATAATAAAAGGTAGCATTTGTGCATTGTTTAAAAAGCCTGGGGAACAAGATACTGTTAACTATACAACTAAAAGGTTTCCCATCCATTGGTGCATACATGATGGTATTAGAAATAACTTTTGGGATAGATGGTGGATGGTTTTTGATGCCCCTCCCTACAATAATCATGAGGTTCCAATGTATTTCTTAAAGAAGTTGTATTGTGAATTTTTCCTTGGGCAGATCCCCAATTATTTTTATATATTAGAATCTGAGGGTTGAGGTGGAGGGTCATCATTTGAGAGGCCAAGGGCACATCGTGACCCTAATATATTTAGGTCGCTTTTTTTCAAGCCACAGGGTAAGCATGTGATTATTCCTTCAGTTGTGAAGGAACATGTAGAGACCAGCACTCTAGGGACTATCAATGCTTTGACGCAAACTTTCATTCATTGCACCAATCCATTAGTTGAGGAGGAGCCTTTTGTGCATCATGGTCACATGTGCATATCATGTGGATCCTTATGCACATTTGGCAGTCATGCTAGAGACAATATGGATGATGGGCTAGTCACTGATGAGTTCCTAAGTGACACATTTGGCATTGACACACAGGTAAATTATAATTATAATAAACTAATTTGATCACATTTTGTATCTATAGTGAATGACTAATTAATTAGCATGTATTGACATTGTTAAAAATTCAAGGTAAGAGTGTTGCTGGCCCTAGTATAGATTCCCTAGCCGCATTTTTTGTCCTTTCAACGAGTTGAGAGGTATGTATCGATTTAATCATTTAAATTAATCCATAAATTTATTAAGTAATCATATGAAGGATTGATGAAAAAAATTATGCATATGCATCAGTTCTCTACTGGACCATCGACATTCATAAGGGACTCTGAGCCTAGGCATGATATGAGCTTCATAGAGGTACATTTTTTTCATGTTAATTTAATTCATTTGATTATATTTATTTCATGTTTCATTTTACATGTAAATTGTATTATATGACATGTAGTTGTTGACGTCCGAGACTCTTCCTCATCTTCGCTAGTCCATCAATCATGGAGTTGCTGCAGCAATGGTTAGTTTAGATCCATTGACCGAGGTATGAAAGAATTTTCTTGGTTTTAGTTGTTGTTTATAATAGTTAGTATTGAAATTTTAAATGTTATTTATAAGTGATTATATTGATTGAATTGTTGTAGGGCCTTATTACACCCGATCATCTGTGAGCCTTTGAGGTTGACGTATAGAGTGACTATTTGATGGCAGTAAGAAAATAATTAATTTTGTGTGTACATATATTTCATTTCAATGTATAATAATTATTGATTCATATCTACTTTGTTTTTATCAGCTCGAGTTAGAGAAAAGCCTAAGCAAGAGGATTGGTGAGTGTGTGAGGAAGACCCCATCATCCCCATTATCTCCCTCCACACAATGACCAAAGACCTCTAGGGATTTTTTTCCTTCCTCTCATGGGAAGGAGAAGATATAGTTGATAGACACACATGTTTAGGCATTAGTGGACATATATGTTGGATTTTATGTCAGTGGACATATTCGATATACATTTGATGTATATATGACATTTTATATTTGATGTATGACATATATTTGATGCATGACATTATTAGACTTATGACGTTATTAGTTAATATATGATATGTTTTTTCATGTATGACATTATTGGTTATCAAAATAGATTATATGTTTTTTAATGTATGACATTACTGGTTATCATAATAGATTATATGTTTGTTCATGTATGACATTATTGGTTATCATAATATATTATATGTTCATTCATGTATGACATTATTGGTTATCATTAAATATTATATGTTTGTTCATGTATGACATTATTGGTTATCATAATATATATCTTATTTTTCTTGTTTATGTTTTAAGTACATTTCATGTATTTCATTTTAATGTAAATTGCATGCAAAATGATGCAGAGTGCTCACACCAAAAGCTAGTGGATTCCCAGCAAGAACATTTTTAAGGAAAACTCCCTTTCCCACCTTCCTAAGTGTCTTCAAAGACTCTTTCCAACTTGGTTACAACATTGAAAAAACTTCTACCCAACTTCACAAAACTACTTGATCACTTTCCCTATTCAAGACTTGGGAAGCAATAAGGGAAAAATGAGCAAATTTGAGAAATGAATCATAATCAACTTCTTGCTTAAAACTACATCTTAAACACTTCAAGGAACACCTAATAACTATCTCAAAAACTTCAATTTGTCATATATTCCATCCTTCCAAGAGATTCTTTAACATCCTATGAGTGAAAACAATCTTCCAACATCCTATTACTGTATTTTCTTTGCAACAACATGTAATTTGTTGATCTTCAAACAACTCTTCACAAAGGGAAGTGATTATGTTTCAAACTCATGAAATGGCTATTAATATAACCAAGAAGATCCTTAGCATCTTCCACTAACTTCATTTAGTGATAACATGTAGCTGAAGTGGTGTTTCATTCTTAAAAAGTATGAGTTTTCTATTCCAAATAGGAAGTAATAATATTTGACAATAACTCAATGATCTTATATACAAGTTTAACATCAGCAGTGATTCCTTACCATATTAAAAAACTTAATAATCACCAACACCTCATGCCTCCTCTAAATTCATAGAGGGTATTTTCATCATTTGACATCCATTCCAACCAATTACTAGTTGGTTTGATTGGTTACAAGATTAATTTCAAGGTTTTTCAAAAAATTGCTAAAATTACCAAAAAGTTGTCAGCAACTTTTATTGCAAAATGCAATTTTTGCACTAAATCTTCCTAGAACTTAACCAAATGGTTTTTAGTAACATATAGGACCTATATAAGGTGTAATGACTCTCAAAACACTTATTGAGTCAAATTATTAACAAAAACAAAAAAAAAACAAAAAATTGTTAGGACTAAAGCAACTTGGATTTATAGGTGACCTCAAGTTCCTTGACCTTACAAAAAGGATTACCTTATTACCATAAAAAAATAACATGTTCAAAATGAGGTGTATTATCACCCCTTTACCTTCTATCATGAGTCTCTATCATTAGATGAGATAACATATCTAGTTGCCATAGTCAAAGATCGCAGCCCTATGCCATTTAGTGACTCTTAGGGACGATTCAATTTGGCATGCTTGAGAACATTTGAGCACTCAATGGGATGGGAGGATCTTGGGGATAGGTTTTACTTGGCCACTTGGAGCTAACAAAATAGACAATTTGATCCCACAATGAATGATGAGAGAGATTCGGCAGTTGGCAACTTTGTATTGGCCAACACTACAAGTTTCAGCATCACCTGAGATGGGGTCACAAAATCAAAATGGAATAAGATCTACAAAAATTGAGAGAATTTATTGTAGGTCTCCACAACATGGTCTTATAGCACCAAAAATCACATCCATACCTCACACAATCTCTAAGTTATACCCCATCAAAGATCGCTACCCTATAGCATTTCGCACCTCTTAGGGACGATTCAATTTGACATGCCAAAGAAAGTTTGAGCACTCAATAGGATGTGAGGAGCTTGGGGCTAGTGTTTACCTAGCCACCCAGAGCTAACTAAGCAAATAGTTCGATCTCATGACAAAAGGTGAGAGAGATTTGGCAGTTGACAACTTTATATTGGCCAACACTACAAGTTTTAGCATCATCGGAGATGGGGTTGCAAAATCAAAATGGAATAAGATCTCCAAAAAGAGAGAGAGGTTATTATATGTCTTCACAACATGGTCATGTAGCACTTGGAATCACATCAATACCTCACACGAGCTCTGAGATATGCTCCATCAAATATTGTTTCCCTATGGCATTTAGTGACTCTTAGAGATATTTTGGTTTGGCATGCCTGAGAACATTTGAGTGCTCAATAGGATGGGAGGAGCTTGGGGCTAGTGTTTACCCTGCCACCCAGAGCTAACAAAATAGGCAGTTTGATTCGACAAATAGTGAGCGAGATTCAGCAATTGGCAACTTTGTAATGGCCAACACTGCAAGTTTTAGCATCACCAAAGATGGGGTCGCAAAATCAAAATAGAATAATATATCCAAAAATAGAGAGAGGTTATTATAGGTATCTGCAACATGGTCCTATAACACCTAGAATCACATCCATACCTCACACGATCTCTGAGATATGCCCTGTCAAAGATCGTTGCCTATGGCACTTAGTGACTCTTAGGGACGTTTTGGTTTGACATGTCAGAGAATGTTCGAGCACTCAATGGGATGGGAGGAGCTTGGGGCTAGGGTTTACTCAGCCACCTAGAGCTAATGGAATAGATAATTCAATCCCATGATGAACGATGAGGGAGATTCAGCAGTTGGCAACTTTGTACTAGCCAACACTACAAGTTTCAGCATCACCCGAGATAGGGTTGCAAAATCAAAATGGAATAAGATCTCCAAAAAGTGAGAGAGGTTATTGTAGGTCCCCAAAACATGGTCCTATAGCACCTAGAAATTCATCCATACCTCACACAACCTCTGAGATATGCCTTTTCAAAGAAGGTTGCCCTATGGTATTTAATGACTCTTAAGGACAATTTGGTTCAGCGTGCTTGAGAACGTTTGAGCACTCAACAGGACCAAACTAGCTTGGGGCTAGGGGTTATCTGACCATCTAGAGCTAGTAGAATAGATAGTTTGATCCCATGATGAATGGTGAGGGTGATTCAATAGTTGGCAACTTTGTACTAGCCAACACTAGAAGTTTTAGCATCACCTAAGATGGGGTCGCAAAATCAAAACAGAATAAGATCTCCAAAAAAGTGAGAGAGGTTATTGTAGATCTCAATAACATGATCCTATAGCACCTAGGATCCCATCCATACCTTGCACGAGCTCTGAGATATGTCCCATAAAATATCATTTCCCTATGACACTTAGTGAATCTTAGGGACATTTTGGTTTTGTGTGGGCTAGGGTTTACCCAATGGAACAGATAGTTTGATCCCACAATGAATGGTGAGGGAGATTCGGCAGTTGGCAACTTTTTATTGACCAACACTAAAAGTTTTAGCATCACCTGAGATGGGGTTTCAAAATTAAAACAAAATAAGATCTCCAAAAAAAGAGAGGTTATTTTAGGTCTCTGCAACATGATCCTATAGCACCTAGAATTGCATCCATACCTCACACAAACTCTGAGATATGCCCTGTCAAAGATTATTACCCTATGGCACTTAGTGACTCTTAGGGACATTTCAGTTTGGCATGCTGGAGAACATTCAAGCGCTCAATGGGATAGGAAGAGCTTGGGGCTAGGGTTTATCTAGCCACCTAGAGCTAATGGAATAGACAGTTCAATCCCATGATGAATGTTGAGGGAGATTCGGTAGTTGGAAACTTTTTACTGGCCAACACTACAAGTTTTAGCATAACCTGAGATGGGGTCACAAAATCAAAATGGAATAAAATCTCCAAAAAGTGAGAGAGCTTATTGTAGGTCTCTGCAACATGGTCCTATAGCACCTAGAATTGCATCCATACCTCACATGAGCTCCAAGATATGCCTCATCAAAGATCGCTACCCTATGGCATTTAGTGACTCTTAGGGATGATTTGGTTTAGTGTGCTCGAGAACATTCAAGTGATCAAAAAGACTAGATGATCTTGGGGCTAGGGTTTACTTGACCACCTAGAGCTAACAGAATAGATAGTTCAATCCTACGACGAACGGTGAGGGAGATTCGACAGTTGGCAACTTTGTAATAGCCAACACTACAAGTTTCAGCATCACTTGAGATGGGGTTGGAAAATCAAAATAGAATAAGATCTCCAAAAATAAAGGGAGGTTATTGTAGGTCTACACAACATGGTCCTGTAGCACCTAGAATTACATCCATACCTTGCACGAGCTCCAAGATATGCCCCATCAAAGATCATTGCCCTATGGCACTTAGTGACTCTTAGGGACGTTTCAGTTTGGCATGCTCGAGAACATTTGAGTGCTCAATGGGATGGGATGATCCTTGGGCTAGGGTTTACCTAGCCACCCAAAGCTAATAGAATAGATAGTTTGATCCCACAATGAACGGTGAGGGAAATTCAATAGTTGGTAACTTTGTACTGGCCAACACGACAAGTTTCAGCATCACCCAAGATGGGGTCGCAAAATCAAAATGAAATAAGATCTCCAAAAGGAGAGAGAATTTATTGTAGGCCTCTGTAACATGGTCCTCTAGCACCTAGAACACATCCATACCTCGCACAAGCTTTGAGATATGCCCCATCAAAGATCATTGTCCTATGGCATTTAGTGACTGTTAGGGATGTTTTGGTTCGGCATTGTGCTCAACGAGGCTGGATGAGCTTGGGGCTAGGGTTTGCCTAGCCACTCGAAGCTAATGGAATATATAGTTCAATCCCACGATAAACGGTGAGAGAGATATGAGCAAGATATGTATGCCTAGGCCACTTTGTGCAAGATATGAGCAAAAGTTGCTAATTAGGAAAAATGGGGTTTTTTTGAGTTTTTGGTCAAGATAACCTAGGATTAGGTGTTTTTCATTGTTTTTTAATAGTTTGGAACCTTTTCCAAGTCCTAGAAGTGAAATGTAGTGAACTTTGCAAAAGTTGCACTTTTTGTGCAAAATTGCAAAAGTTGTAAAAGTTTCTTTAAAATGCAAATCTGACTGGAAACCTTCTAACCTTCAGAAATATGTTTACTTACAACTTCCCAAACTTCCATTTTCAACTTTTTTTGCAAAAATTGCAAAAGTTTCTCAAGCAACTTTTTGAGCAACATTGCAACTTTTGAGCAATTTTTGCTCTTTACATATTTAGGTCAAATGAGTCCATCTAGGACTATTCTAGAACCCTAGTTAAGATTCCTAGGACCTATTAGGTAACCAAATACCTTAGTTTCCCATGAATATTGAAAGGTAATGAATAATAAATTGGCTACCAGCTACAAATATTTCAAAGACATTGAAAATAATATATATTATTCTTTTAAGAAAAATAAGGTACCAATTCTAAAAATAAGATTGAAATGATTCCCATCAGTGGCATGGCCAAGAACTACCTTTTTAATGTAGTGACAAACTGTTGGCCTCACTCTCCATGCCTTCTCATTCCTATGGAGGAAATCTTAATATACAAAGGAATATATATACAGGAATTGCAGCTACATCTATTAAATATACAAAGGAAGATATAGAAAACCAGCTTAATAGAGAGATTAATTTGAGAGAAAAGGACATTTCAGAAGAAAATGGTTATCTTAGTGCCATCTAGGGCATGCCAATTACTTAGGATGAAGAGAAAAAACCTATAGCTATTGAGAAAGAGTACACATGTACATAGACACAAAATTTTCAGATAGAGAAGTAACAAATGTTATAGAATTATCCATGAAGCAATGTGAAGTGAAGCCTCAAATTGGCTCATTAGTAGGTAAAGAATCTGGTCACACACTTCATTCCAACACCATAGATGTTTCAATTAGAAATGTTGCTTCATCAATGGCCTTGCATTTATAGGACTTGGGAAGCTAGGATACTCAAGTTGGGCATGATCACTCAAACTTCTCATTGAAATATATTAATGATCTTAACATAACAACAAAAAGCTCATAGCCACCTTTAAATGGAGACATGAGTTTAAATGGAGATTTTCAGTTCCGAAACATGTCCCAGTCAAATAGATGACTAGTGTAGGAGCACCCATTCTAGACTCATCAAAGAAGGAACCTAAGGATCCTAGATAGTTCACTTAGGATAGGTTGTGATGCTGCAGTGCACGATGGAAGCTTCTAAAAGGCAAGCCACCAGGCAATTAGACAAGGTTGGAATCCTCCAAATTTCACAAAAAGAAGGTTTAGTACTGGGAGACTTATCACAAGCATCAATAATGAACTTATCATAAATTATCGCAACCCAAACAAGGCAGGGAACCTAATCACTGGGTTTTCCTAAGTTCAAAAGCACCAAAACATAAGGATTCTCCAAAAGCCTAATAAGGGAACATACCCCCAAACATGAATGAAAAGAGAAAAATGACCATGGAATGGAATAAAAACACAACTTAGACCTATTAAGGTTTGTATATAGTAGATAAAGTGATTCTCTTGTGTCCAAATAGCACTGATATACAGTAATAGTAGTTTGCCATTGAAAAGGCTAGTAGCCCTTCGAACTATAAATTGAACATAATATGGAAAAACCCCACATGAAGACACATTTTAAACTGGGATTCAAACACCCTTTTAGGACATATAAAACATATGTAAACCTCACAAACTAGAAGAGGCTAGAAGCCACTGTTGTAACAATGTTTGGAAAGTGTTGAAAGACCTAATTAGGCTACATTTACACTATAGGTACCCTTTCACACATGCCAATCTACAAAAAAATTATCGAAACATCTAAGATCATGTGAAACAAGTCCAAATCCAAAGTTACAAACCTTGGATCACTCTGGAGCAAAAGTTATAGTGACTATGGTGAAAAGATGAATGGTGTGTGTATAGAGCCATACAACTAGGGTATGGTGGAAAAATTCATTCCTTTCTTGTCCATCTATAAAACCTACAAAATCATGAAGTACATTGAAAGGGCTTACATTCCACCAAGGGGCATCAAATTCCCATGGTGGAAAGTGCCAACACAACAAGGCCCTAGGTGAAACCCTTGGTTTAATGTTGATTTCTAGGCACCCTTAGCAAAACTTGAATAACTTGCAAACTACAAAGGATCAAAATATGAAACCAAGTGAAAATGAAATATAAATCACCCTCTAACTCTTGGGGTCACTGAAACATGTCCCAACATTTGTACCAGACCATACAACACTCTGAAACACAGAATTTTATAGGAAAAATAGGTTATTTTATTGATTTCTTGCCAAAATAAGTACATCATACCTATCACCAACCTGTAAGGGCTAATATAGGTTTTCCCCAATAGTTACAAGGTTTTTTTGAACCAACTAGCCATTTGGGGAAGAGTTTTTGAAAGTTTAACAACTTTTTAAGAAGTTGCTCAAAAGTTGTCAAGCAACTTTTTGAGCAACTTTGCATTTTTTTGCATTATTATGCTCCTAGTGACCAAACTTGGTCGAAGAATTTATTTTATGATCTCTAATTAATCTAAAAATGAAAAACATGAGAAATAACCATGCAAATATCTATTCCTAAGATATGGGATCATTTATGACCAATAGCTAGCCAAGGGCTTATAAATTGTCAATCCTGGAACTATGGTCTTACAATGAGATACAATGACAAATCTAAAATTTTTAAGCATGGTTAGAGGTCCTATTGACCTTAGTGCCAACTCCTTGATTGTTTGATGATGGTGGAGTGGGTGCTCCTACACTAGGTTGGCACATTGATCCAATTGTAAGGCCTAGTTCTAGGAATAGGCATAAATATGAGACCTTAGGTAACTAAGACCAAATATGATCAATACACCTAAAAAATGAATAGGATTCTAGGTTGTTAAATTTTTTTGATAACTAGATCCATGTTGGATCACCCACTTTAGGTTTGGACCAAGTTTAGGTCTGGACCAAGTTAGCAACTTTTGAGCAACTTTGCAAAAAAGTGTCAAATACTTTCAAATTCTTTCCTCTAATGGCTAGGTAGTGTAAACTAACCATTTAACCATTAGACAATTCCTATAAATCCTTATAGGCTGATGATAGGAAGCACAATTATAATTTGGCATTGAAATCAATAGAAATTAGTATTTTTCCTTGTAGAACACATGTTCCAGACCCTTGTACGGAACTGTACTGATGAGAGGGAATGTGCCAATGGATCTATAAGTTGGAGAGTTTTATCTATTTCAATTTTCATCAAGTCTCATGTTCAAATTCTTCATAGGTTGAAAGTTATCAAATTTTCTTGCTTGCTTCCTAGGATTCAGCCTAGAAATCAGCACTTTGCTAGAGCTGGGTCATTTTGACACATTCCACCATGGAAAATTGATGCCCTTTGGTGGAATGCAAGGTGTAACAATGTGCTTTCAGATTCTACAATTTCTTTTCCAGGAAGTGCAAGGAGTTGAGTTTGCTACCATACCCTAGGTGTGCATCACGATGAGTACACCATACATCATTTGTAATAGTCCCTTCTAGTTTGAGTTGTATTCACTAAAGGCAAAAACCTTTGATTATTGTTTCTTTTACATGCCCCTACATATCCTAATAGTTGGATTAAGTTTCTCCTTTGTAGAAAACACACTTGTAAAGTAAATGGAGCCCTAATTAGGCCTAAGAATCTGATCTAATGTTGCAGCAACAACAACCTCTATTCCTCTCCATCCTTGGGCACTTTGGCATGTTTTATAAAACCCAAAAGGGTATCCAAATCCTTGGTAAAGTATCCAAATCTAGGTGGCTCATTCATGTCACAATCTTACAAAACAAACTTAGAATGCAAAAACACAAATATATGCCTAAAGATATCAAAATGGTTAGAAAATTCAATATGTATCCTACAATAACAAGTTGAGCATGTGTGATTTATCTTCACATAAAAAGGTTTACCCATCTCTAAAAATCTTTGACTTATTCGAATTTGAGGATACGTACCAATAATTTATACAAAAAATTGTGTCTGAGTTGAGTCCAAAAAATGTTTCACATGTGGGTCATGATTTTGGCTACCAATCCTCCTTCTTACAACATCTCTTTGATTAGTGGAAACACGTGTTATTTATCCAAAAATCTTCGATCAGTGATTTCAAAGCTTCACTAATTTCTTTATCCTTTCGCGATAGTCTACTGCTAAATGTCCATAACTCATTTTTTGTTGGATCTTCCAATCTCTCACACCTTAGCATGGCTCTCCTTAGAGTACATCTACCAATTTTCAATATTTTTCTTGTCTTTCTCATGAGTTGAGCTTTCTTCATTTTGGTAATTATTGTTGTTGATGTAAGTACTCATCTTGTGATATTACTACCTTTGGTGCATGATTTAGAACCCACTTTGTCATAAGCACTCATTAGATTCTTTACAATATTTTTTTCATTTGAATCATCCATCATTTGTAGCCCAAGAAACTTCATGATAGGCTTAAATTTTAGATTTCTCATCATTTCAACAAATAATTGGCATTGACTTGTAATATTTAATTCTTCAAAGAATAATCTCCACATACAATTAACTTTTCTTTGAGAAGTATGCTTGCTAATCTTGTCAAGCATTGGTTTCAAAATATTAGTATCAATATCAATCAAATATTTTGGTCTTCTAAAAAAAAATTCTAGAAGGTGTTATAATCTCTTCCATTCCCTCAACACAAGGTTGAGTGTTTTGTGTACCTTGAACCGAAGATGATGTGCCTCGGCAATAAGATGCAAAAGATGGAATATCACCTACTTGATATTTTGATGTTGTGGCTTCAACATGACATGATGGAGTGTGTACATCATCGGATGTACAAATTAGCCTCTCTTCAACATGAGATGATGATATGACTCCAACATTGGAAGATGGTGTAGCTTCACAATTCAATTGTATTCCTGAGCATAATAGTCTCATTCATTCTCTTTGTCTTTACAATTCTTCCTCTTTGTTTATTTGTATCAGTGGTTCTTGTTCCTCTTCAAAAGACAACTCTTTATTATTGCTTTGCAATTTTCTTTGTTGATGTAGTAGTTTCATTTTATCTCTTTTAATTGCCAAATCTCTCTCCCTCTCTTCCTTTGTTTGAGTTTTTGGTTTCTTCCTTGGCATGATGATGATTTCTATATGTCAAATTATTCAAACATCTAAATTACTTACAATTTGTAAATTACAAATCATTCACATACATATACAAATTACAATGATTTCAATGTATACACAATATATATTAAACAAATAGTCAAATTTCTAACCATTTCCAAATAACAATTCATTCAAACATACAAATTTCAATGAATTCACTATATATTAAACAACATGTCAAATTATAATCAAATTTATCTCTATATAATAACAAAGAATATTTAAAAAGGATTGCACTAACCGTTTGTATAGAAAGAATATTCAGAAGGCCTTCAAATAGTGTATCCAATGATTGAATTTGGTGTTTGCTAGCTTCAAATAAAATCAAAGAATGTTCAAAAAGCCTTCAAATAGTGTTTTCTAGCTTCCAACAACATGAAACCCTTGTTTTCTGTTGGAACAATAGAATACACAATAGATAAAAAGCAAAATATGGATCAGTAGGGACCCAAACTTTCATTATGGCCATTTTTTGGTGTTTTCATATAGTGTGTATGCACTATAGTACATATGTACCATATGAAAAATAATCTCTCCCTATCCCACCATCTCCCATTCCCTACTGTCTCTCTCCCTACTCTCTCTCCTCTCCCATCCCCTACTCTCTCTCTCTCTCCTCTCCCTTCCCCTACTCTCTCACTCTCTCTCCTGTCCCATCCCCTACTCTCTCTCTCTCTCTCTCTCTCTCTCGGGCTACTCTCTTTATCTATCTATCTATACCCCTCTCCCACCACCTACTCTCTCACACTCTCTCTCTCCCATCCCCTACTCTCTCTCGCTGTCTCTCCCACCACCTACTCTCTCTCTCTTTCACCCTCTCCCATCCCCTACTCTCTCTCTCATTCTCCTACCCCCTACTCTCTCTCAATCTCTCTCTCTCTCTCTGTCTATCTCCCTCTCCCACTACCTACTCTCTCTCTCACTCTCTCTCTCCCATCCCCTACTCTCTCTCGCTCTCCCTCTCCCACCGCATACTCTCTCTCTCTCTCTTGCTCTCTCTCTCTCCCATCCCCTACTCTCTATCTCTCTCTCACCCTCTCTACTCTCTCTCTCTCCCATCCCTAACTCTCACTCTCTCTCTCCCATCCTATACTCTCTCTCTGCCACCCCCTACTCTCTCTCACTCTCTCTCTCTCCCATCCCCTACTCTCTCTCTCACTCTCTCTCTCTCTCTCACTCTCCCTCTCCTACTCCCTCTCACACCACCTACTCTCTCTCATTGTCTGGACCTCTCCCATCCCCTAATCTCTCTCTCTCAAGCTACTCTCTCTCTTCTTTGATCCCTTACTCTCTCTCCTCTCCCATCCCCTACTCTCTCTCTCTCTTTCTCTCCCTCTCCCACTCCCTCTCCCACCATCTACTCTCTCTCTCACTCTCTCTCTCCCATCCCCTACTCTCTCTCGCTCTCCCTCTCCCACTCCCTTTCTCACTGCCTACTCTCTCTCTTACTTGATCTATCTCTCCCACTACCTACTCTTTCTCTCACTCTCTCTCTCCCATCCCCTACTCTCTCCCTAACACTCTCTCTCTCTCACTCTCAATCTCCCTCTCTACTCTCTACTCTCTCTCCCATAACCTACTCTCACTCTCTCTCATACTCTCTCTCTTACACACACTCCCATCCCCCTCTCTCTCCCCCTCTTCCACCACCTACCCTCTCTCACACTCTCTCTCTCCCATCCCCTCCTCTCTCTCTCTCTCTCTCTCTCTCTCTCTCTCTCTCTCAGGCTACTCTCTCTCTTTCACGCACACACATACTCCCATCTCCCCCCCCCCCTCTCTCTCTCTCCCCTCTCCCATCCCCTACTCTCTCTCACACACACACACACTCTCCCACTCCCTCTCTCTCTCTCCCTCTCTCTCTCCCCTTCCCACTCCCTCTCTCCCTCTCCCTCTCTCTCTCCCCTTCCCACTCCCTCTCCCACTACCTACTCTCTTTCTCTCTCCCTCTCCCATCCCCTACTCTCAATCTTTATCTCTCGCATCCCCTACTCTCTATCTCTCTCTACCACCCCTTACTCTCTCTCTCACACACTTCCTCTCTCTCCTAGGGTAAGTGCACCAAGTTTTGGTGTCAACAAAATGTCACCCTTTTTTTTCTAACTTTGAATAGTGCATATAAGCTATGGCTTGGGTATCCTAAGCCATAGCACATACACGCTATAGTGCGTACGTGCTATAGTGCGTACGTGCTATAGTGCGTACACACTTTTCAAAATCCAAAAATATTATAAATGGGCTACAAACCCACAGCCCATTCATTTTTCCTTCATTTTGCAAATTCCTCTCCTCATAGCACGTACACAAATTCAAAAAATCAAAGATTTTCGCCACCCACCTCATCAATATGCCTCCTCGTCATCAAAGTTCAAGATCGTGATCACGTTGTATGTTGTCTAGCCTTCTTTTTGCATTGTTTTATATGTTTTTGTATTATTTTGTAGGTTTTTTTCAATTTTTCTTTAAATTTGTTTATTTATTTAGATTGCAATTGGTTTCTTATTAGGAAATGTCAATAATAAACTGAAAAATCCCCAACAAGATCAAAACCAAAATCCTCAACAAGATCCAAATCAAAACCCTCCACAATAAGAACAACAAATTCTGCAACCTACACTAATTGGAAGACCTACTCCTGGCACACAAGAAAACATTATAGATGAAATAGAAAGCAGCAAAAATGAATTAGAAGAACTCATTAATAGGTTGAAAGCTTGTGGACAAACCAATCCAATGAGAGCTCAATTAGCATCCTCCCTTGAGTCCATTAAGACCCACGTAGCTTCTGTTAGTGGTCAGTTAGATATTTGGCAGGTTAAGAGGGATGAACAAAAAATATATTATGCAAACAAATTATCATATGAAGATGTAAAAAAAAAAAAAAATACCAAAAGGTAGAATTTGTGCATTGTTGAGAAAGCCTAGTGAACAAAATATTGTTAGAGAGTCAACTAAATGGTTCCCCATCCATTGGTGCATACACGATGGTATTAGAAATAATTTTTGGGATAGCTAGTGGATGGTTTTTGATGCCCCTCCATGCAATAATCATGAGGTCCCAATGTATTTCTTAAGGAAATTGTATTGTGAGTTTTTCCTTAGGGAGATCCCCAATTATTTTTATATATTAGAATCTTAGGGTAGAGGTGGGGGGTCATCATTTGAGAGGTCGGGGGTATGTTGTGACCCTAATGTAGTTAGGACACCTGTGGTCAAGCCACAGGGTGAGCATGTGACTATTCCTTCAGTTGTGAAGGAACATGTAGAGGCCAGCACTCTAGGGACTATTAATGCTTTGACGTAGACCCTCATTCATTGCACGAGTCCATTAGTTGAGGAGGAGCCTTCTACGCATCGCAGTCACATGTGCACATCATGCGAATTCTTATGCACATTTGGCAGTCATGTTGGAGATGGTGCAGATGATGGGCTAGTCACTAATTAGCTCCTGAATGAGACATTTAGCATTGACACATAGGTAAATTAAAATTATAATAAACTAATTTTATTACATTACATATGTATAGTGAATGACTAATTAATTAGCATGTATTGACATTGTTCAAAATTCAAAGTCAGAGTGTCAGTGGCTCTAGTAGGGATCCCCCAGCCCCATTTTTTGTCTCGTCGATGAGTCTAGAGGTATGTATCGATTTAATCATTTAAATTAATACATATATTTACTAAGTAATCATATGAAGGATTGACAAAAAAAATTATGCATGTGCATCAGTTCTCTACAGGACCGTCAACATTTACTACGGATTTTGAGCCTAGACATGATACAAGCTTCATAGAGGTACGTTTGTTTCATGTTAATTTAATTCATTTGATTATATTTGTTTCATGTTTCATGTTACATGTAATGTGTATTGTATGATATGTAGCTCTTGACATCTAAGACTCCTCCTCATCTTCGACAATCTGTCGATCGTGGAGTGGTAGCAGCTATGGCTAGTTCACAGCCATTGACTGAGGTATGAAAGAATTTTATTGGTTTTAGTTGTTGTTTATAATATCTAGTATCAAAATTTCTAATGCTATTTATAATTGATTATATTGATTGAATTATTGTAGGGGCTTGTTAAGCCTTCGAGGTGGACTTATAGAGCGACTATTTGATGGTGGTAAGAAAATAATTGATTTTGTGTGTACATATAATTTATTTCAATGTATAATAATTATTGATTCATATCTACATTGTTTGTATCAGCTCGAGTTAGAGAAGAGCCTCAACAAGAGGATGGGTGAGCGTGTGAGGAAGACCCCATCATCGCCATCATCTCCCTCCACACGACGGCCAAAGATCTCTGGAGATTTGTTTCCTTCCCCTCATGGGAAGGAGAAGATATAGTTGATAGAAATACATGTATAGGCATCAACGGACATATATGTTGGATTTTATGTCAGCGGACATATTCAATATACATTTGATGTATATATGACATTTTATATTTGATGTATGATATTTATTTGATGCATGACATTATTGGTTAATCTATGATATGTTTGTTCATGTATGACATTATTGCTTATCATAATATATTATGTGTTTGTTAATGTATGAAATTATTGGTTATCATTTTATATTATATGTTTGTTCATGTATGACATTATTGGTTATCATAATATGTTATATGTTCCTTCATGTATGACATTATTGGTTAAGATAATATATTATATGCTATTTCATGTATGAAATTATTGGTTATCATAATATATTAAATGTTCGTTCATGTATGACATTATTGGTTATCATAATATATTATGAGGTTGCATGGGTACTTGTACCCACACCCCTGGTACTCGTACCCAGATACCCAAGTACCAGGTATACATATCCAAAGTATTGGGTATTTAGTGGAGAGCATCATAGCTAAGGACCTTGATTGAGATTTCAAAAGAAAAAAAATTGATTTTTTGTTTGTGTATCAGCTCGTTGTTTATCAAGCTTAATTCAATACCTAATCAGTTCAAAACTTTGATAGAATATTGATTAACAATAAACTTTATCATTGTTTAAGCATAAGTTTATCATTTCCAATATGTCGTCGTCATATGATTTATGATCTTGTTCATGTTTAAAGTTTTCCTTCTCTGTTATTTGCTTATCAAGCTTAATTCAATACCTAATTAGTTTGAAACTTTGATACAATATTGATCAACAATAAACTTTATCAGTGTTAAAGCTAGAAATTTATCATTTGCAATATGTCATTGTCATATGGTTTATGATCTGCTTGTTCATGTTTAAGCTTTTCCTTGTATGTTATGCATCTAAACATTTTTCATAAATTATTATTATAAACATATAACAAATCTGAAACTGAAAACAATACATTACATTTGCAAACTTTATCACTGTTCTTGATTTGAAAAATCATTGTCATGACTCATAAATTCAAGTTTTATATAAATATAAAAGTATAATTAAAAATAAATTTTGACATACCCAAGTGCCCATGTACCCTATTATAAAAAATAGTTGTACTCATACTCATACCCCTACCCCTACCCTAAGTACCCCAAGTACCCCCGTCCCCGTACAACCTTGTATATTATATGTGGATCTTGGTGTTTTTTGTACACCTATGTAGTCTATAGGATCTCTTTCTACTTAGAACATCCCCTGACCTTGCCCAACCTCCTCACCAGGTTAACTGTTCCAAACTTGCTGCATCATTCCCTTACTCTTCTAGGAACAATATCCCTCCAAAGGTTTTATAGGTCTACTAGGGTACCATAGCACTCCCTAGTCCAACCAAGGTTTCCATGATGTCCTAAGGTGTTATTGTAACACTTGTACTATGCTTGAATGGATAACAACAATGGGTTTGTACCCGATTTCAAGATTTCTTCACAAAAGGGCTACAAGGAGAACCCCTAATTAGGCCTCCACCCAAATTTCTAGGGGTAATAACTCCTTTGTCTTAAAGTTTCAACACCTCTAGCCTTAAGAATAATTGATACATAGGACCCATGCTCAAGGATTTTTAGGGTCTCAAGGTGCATACAGGTCGTACAACAAAAATAGCAAAATTGAGGGTTTGGTAGGGTTTTCTTGGCTACCTGTTGTCTCCACTTTTAAGACACCTTCCACGCATCATCAAGACTCCTCCTCCACAAGTTAGAACCTCCTCATATCCCTCTTCAATCCCTTAGAAAGGAAAGTGTTCATTCTTCAAGCTTTGCTCTCAAGAGCTCTTTCTTTGTTGATAGTCCCTAGTCGAGCATTGCCTAGCTCGCCTAGGGCTTGGTCAAAGAATTCTTTGCACTCACTTTAAGGGCCCTTGCTTACATAATGTAATACATTAGGGTTTTTAGCCTTAAAATCTAGAAGACCATGGAATTTGCATGGTGGAGACAAGACTTAAAACCCTTTCATGATAAACAACTCCAAAACTGGTAACAGATAGGTATCTTTGAAGAAATTTTTCAAAACCTTTCAAAACTTGGTCACAAACTATAACTAATGCATGGTGAATATAGAGGCTGCAAGTATCTAATGTTTTTAGCTATTACAGAGAAATTTCATATATCTATTGCTTGAACTCATTCAATCCATGTCTCATGGCTGAAGGCTCTACTTTCATTGCATTAATATCCTTAAAAGTGTATTATGCCAGTGCTTTAAGATAATGGGATGCATGTTCCATGTTCATTTGTGACAAACTACTTTGTGATATTGATATCAGGATTTGACTGTGTGATTTTTAGTTAGACTCATTGACTCATGTTTCATGAGTAGTGATTCAACATGAATCCATCTCTCATGAGAATAAATGGAACACTTAGCACTCATTGGATCTAGGTGATGCTCACAAGGGTGAAGCACTGGGACTTCTTGGGAGGTCACCCATCCTAGTACTACTCTAGCTTGAGCACACTTAACTACAGAGTTTTCTCCATGGTTAAACCCAAAGCTTACAACCCCATTTGTAAAACCTTCACCAAGTGTTGTGCCTTATGAACCATTCATTAGAAAGCCCCTTAAGCTCATCAATTGATAAGTAGGAGATAATTTCCACAGCAAGTCAAATTGTGATATTGCTATCAGGATTTAACTATGTGATTTTGAGTCAAACTCATTGACTCATGTTTCATGAGTAGTGATTCAACATGAATCCATCTCTCATCAAAATAAATTGAACACTTAGCACTCATTAGATCTAGGTGATGCTCATAGGGGTGAAGCACTAGGACTTCCCGAGAGGTCACCCATCCCAATACTACAAAGTTTCCTCCATGGTCAAACCCAAAGCTTGCAACCCCATTTTCAAAACCTTCACCAATTTTTTTTCCTTGTGAACCATTCATTAGAAAGCCCCTTACGCTCATCAATTGATAATTAGGAGATAATTTCCACAGCAAGTCAAATTGTGATATTGCTATCAGGAATTAACTATGTGATTTTGAGTCAAACTCATTGGATCATGTTTCATGAGTAGTGATTCAACATGAATCCATCTCTCATGAGAATAAATGGATTAGAACTCATTGGATATAGGTGATGCTCACAGGGGTGAAGCACCGGGACTTCCCATGAGATCACCCATCCTAGTACTACTCCAACCTTAGCGCGCTTAACTACAGAGTTTCCTCCATGGTTAAACCCAAAGCTTGCAACCCCATTTTCAAAAGCTTCACCAAGTGTTGTGCCTTATGAACCATTCATTAGAAAGCCCCTTAATCTCATCAATTGATAAGTAGGAGATAATTTCCATAGCAAGTCAAATTGTGATATTGCTACTAGGATCTAACTGTGTGATTTTGAGTCAAACTCATTGACTCAAGTTTCATGAGTAGTGATTCAACATGAATCCATCTCTCATTATAATAAATGGAACACTTAGCACTCATTGGATCTAGGTGATGCTCACAGGGGTGAAGCACTGAGACTTCCCGAAAGGTCACCCATCCCAATACTACCCCAGCCTAAGCATGCTTAACTACAGAGTTTCCTCCATGGTTAAACCCAAAGCTTGCAACCCCATTTGCAAAACCTTCACCAACTATTGTGGCTTATGAACCATTCATTAGAAAGCCTCTTAAGCTCATCAATTGATAAGTAGGAGATAGTTTCCATAGCAAGTCAAATTGTGATATTGCTATCAGAATTTAACTATGTGATTTTGAGTCAAACTCATTGACTCAAGTTTCATGAGTAGTGATTCAACATAAATCCATCTCTCATCAGAATAAATGGAACACTTAGCAATCATTGGATCTAGGTGATGCTCACAGGCGTGAAGCACTGGGACTTCCTAGGAGGTCACCCATCCCAATACTACTCTAGCCTAAGCACACTTAACTACAGAGTTTCCTCCATGATTAAACCCAAATCTTGCAACCCCATTTTGTTCTTTAACTTCTTGAATTTGACGCTTTGTCTAGTATACAAATCATCTTTCACATTACCAACAAGACAACCATGAACTTCAATATTTTGACATATTTTGGAATCCCTTTCCTCATTTAGGCCATGAATTTTGGAGCACTTATTGTCATCTTCTTTAACACTACTATTGCCATAATGCTATAACTATCACATTCTCCAAAGGGAAAACCTCACTATTTCAATGTCTTATCCTTAATGCTATGACAATTGCACATCTTTGGACCTCTAGATTTGTTAGGTTCTTATTCATTAGATCACCATTCATCATGATAATATAATAATATATTGATATAGTGTAGCCTATCACCATATATCACTAGTGCACTAACATGTATGAAAAAATATTTGAAAGCCTTTGTTGAATTCTTAGTTCATGCTAGGTGAAACTTGTAAATTTATTCTAATAGAGTTCAACATTGAAAAAATAGGAGTAGATAATAAGTTTCCTCAAACTACCAACCTACCACCACCTAAATGGCATTTGGAGCTCCTCTTCATAGCTTTAGAACTATGATTGTTCTTTCATGGTTATCCATTTATTAACTAACTCGCAACTTCACAACTCATTGTAGTATTTGATTGTGAGTCATCTTGCATGTATAGAACTAGGTGTTTTGTTAAAAGATCCTTGAAATATTTTAATTTATTACTCCTACAAATTGTCCTTTTTTGAGTTAGTAGAACACCCTGGAAGTGGAGTTTGGTTCTATGCACCCATTCCTAACCTCTTGCTTTGAAACTCAAGCCTAACCTAGCTAATTAGGCCTATGGACTTCCTCAGGGTGATGATATGCTGGAGTGGATTCAATCTCTGCAACTTTGGGGTTTGAGAGAACTTGAAAAAGGGTATCTAAAAGTGTGATTTGTTCCTTAAGTCTTTTGGGAAGTTTTGAAGTTAGTGGCAAAAATCATGGATTGGAGACTTAATAGGATTCTAGGTCCTTCCTTGCAATTTGTGTTGTGGGTTGTTGGGAGTGCAACCAATGGTGGATTTTCTTAGTTGGGTTCTTACTAATTACTTTCTAGCCTTTGTTGGAAGTTTTGAGGCCTAGAACCATAAAATCCCTATTTTACCCAAATTAAGGGAACTTGTCCTTAAAGGCTTGATTTGGGTCAAATTGCTTTGTGTCATACTTGTGTATGGCAAGTTTTAAAACACTCATAGTGGCTCCTTGTAGAGGTATACATTTGTTGAAGTGAAACAAACCAATTGTTCAATCCTTTGAACATCTTGAGTGTTGGTTTTAGGGTTGGGTCTTAAGGTTGTGCTTCTATTGTTGCACTCTACATCATATTATATGAAACTTAAATACCTCATTCAAGATGTCATTGATGATAAGAAAGTTGGGGTGGATGGACTCATGACTAATACTGATCATAAGGTTTTCAATGAACCCAGGTACCCCAGCATGAACAAGAAGAAAGTTCTAGGAAGAAAAATAGGATGCAAAGATCAACTACATATGATTGAGCCAACTTGTGAGAACATAAACATGATTAGGTCTAAAGGGAAAAAGGAAGGCTACAAATCAAAAATTGATGAACCACCTATGATTATCATTAAGGGTGTGGATTCTTTCACACAATCACAACCTTACAATCTTGAGACTAAGAGTGAACAAACATAACAACCTATGGTCATCCTTACAGGATTTGACTCTCGAACCCATACATATGCTAAAAACTTGAATCTGTGACTACGAGTGAACCAAAGATCATACACTTTGGTCTTAACACTTCCAAATAGACAACATATTAAAATTTATAAGATGGATTTTATAAGTCTATGATTCGAAAATAAATTTGTTTTAGAGTTTATCTAAAATAATTATAGATGACAAAACAAATAAAAGATAAAAGCATATTAGTCATAATATCATTATTGGTAACAATGTTCCAAACGCAAAGAATTATTTGTTTGAGCTTCTAGCAATGATCAAGTGGCTTACTAAATGGCTTGATGAATCTTGGAAACTTCTCCCATTTTATCCTTGTTTTCGCAGGTTTCAAGTTTCTGGTTACATGCACACAATCATGAATTTACATCAAAAAGCATTCACATTCTAATAATTTTCATGTTCTTTCATTACATTTTGATCTAAACAGAAAATTCTAAACTTTCACTTATTCAAATGACTAATCTAAAAATGGGTCTTATTAAAGAATCTAATATAAATTCAAATAATGTATCTAGATTCTAAACAAATCAAAACATAAAATCTATTATTTAAACTTATCTCATCACTTACACATAATAACAATACCTACCTTTTCATGTGGACAATCTTGGGGGAGAGGTTGCAACATTCTTTTTGGATCCAATTGATCATTCTTTCTCTCTCTCCCTATTCAATCTAATGAACCAACTGGATCTGCTCTACATTTTAATGTCTCAAGTATTTCCTCGTGGTATGACTCGCAAACTTTCCAAAGAATCTTATTATGTGATTTTCTACCATATTTTATTAAGTGGACATTTGATGCGACAACAAGGTTTGAATAATGAAGAATCTTCCTCTCTGTTTGCCAATCTTCAAATAACCACAAGTTAGGGTTCTTCATAAAATATTGTCTAAGCCATGTGTCAATTACAACCACTGCACCAATATGGTACTCTAAACCTTCACAATCTATAACCGAGTGATCTATTTTTTGTTTGGCTTGGACACAACAACACAAATAATAATCTATCCCTTCTTCATTGTCTTCATGTGTAATAATAGCAAAAACATAGCCTGCAGTGACAAATGTACAAAATGTGGTCATTAATTTAGAAAATACTTACATAAAAGTTATAAAGTCACATACTGAAATTACAAAGATATATAAATATATATATTACCAGGTTGCACTAGATCAGAAAAGCGATCAAAGTCAATAGATGAAACCGTCTCTACCATTTATAGTGCTTGTTGGAGACAATAGGTCTCAATTGGGTCCAAAACCCATATATCCCATTTGTCCACCCATTCAGTTGACTCACAGTCATCCCAATTTTCCTCTACACATAATGGACAATAGCATGTCATTTTTTGTGTGTGGATACTCCATGAACCTGCATCAAAACTTCTAAAAGAGTGCAACTCATTGGATCGTCTTAGTGTGCAACAATCCTCGTATGGTGCAATGTTAGTATTATCTATCAACCAAAAAAAATCGACGAACCGTAGACTCACCTTCCTTACCTGGACCCATTGTAGCATTACACCACTGGATGATGGATTTTACATCTATCAATATTGCTCCATCTTTGTACTTTAGTTCTGAGCTAAGGCTCTTTTGATGCATGCATCTGCACTATCATGCTCTCCCTTTCCATGACCAGCCTTTGTGAAATTCCATATATATGAAATTCTACACAACCTGTGCATCTTGCTCAACCAATAGAACATCTGTGTATTCTTGAATTGAGATGCACAATTGTCTGAACAAATAATGTGTTGATGATATGTTGTGCCCCTATTAAGAAATTCTTCATAAAATAGTTGAAAACAACCATGTACAAACTCTGTAGAATGTGATCGATCATCGCTAATGTAAAAATGGTACTCCCTCAAAATCTTCCTATCATCTTATGTACTTGTAGGTGAATGCATGAATGTTATGTGAACAAATATGGAAACCTGTTGAAAAGTATATTACTTTGCTTACACCTTATTTTGTGGTTGTAGTGTGTAGTTCTCTGCAAAGTCTACAACCAAAACAATGGTATCCAGTGGAAACATATCCTTGCACAACTTGAATTTCAAATCCAGCCATCAAGCTCTATGTGTATGCCTTGCATACTTGTAAATAATCTTTTCATGAAAAATCTTCATGAACTCATACACTAAAATCTTTTCAATGACTAAATCACATCTTTTACCCTAATTCCCATCTTTTAGAGCATATATCACTGTCTTAAATTTTTTGTAATCTACTATTTCATTTCCAATTGCATGTGCACTATCCATATGTTCACTAGTTGATAAAAGTTGTAAAGAACCACAAAATAAGCATGGACTATTCAAGCATGATGTCTTGTAAAATTGTTGGTTGTCCCCTATTTCACATAAAATGTTGGATATGAATTCCCTTGAAGATCTTGGTGGCTCATTCGTGTTACAATCCTGCAAAACAAACTCAAAATGCAAAAATGCACATATATGCCTAAAAAAATCAAAATGGTTAGAAAATTCAATATGTATCCTATAACAAGTTGTGTGTGTGTGATTTATCTTCATATAAAAAGGTTTACCCATCTCAAAAAATCTTTGACTTATTCAAATTTGAGAATACATACCAATAAATTTTGTAAAAAATTGTGTCTGAGTTGAGTCCGAAAAATGTTTCGCATGTGGGTCACAATTTTGGCTACCAATCCTCCTTTTTACAATATCTCTTTGATTAGGAGAAACACATGTGTTATTTTTTCTAAATTCTTCGATCAATGATTTCAAAGCTTCACTAATTTCTTTATCTTTTTGCGGTAGTCTATCGTTAAATGTCCATAACTCATTTTTTGTTGGATCTTCCAATCTCTCACACCTTAGCATGGCTCTCCTTAGAGTACCTCTACCAATTTTCAATGTTTTGCTTATCTTTCTCATGAGTCGAGCTTTCTTCATTTGGGTACTTACTATTATCAATGTAAGTCTTGTGATATCACTATCTTTGGTGCATGATTTAGAACCCACTTTGTCATAAGCACTCATTAGATTCTTTACAAAAAAAAATTCATTTGAATCGTCCATCATTCTTAGCCCAAGAATCTTCATGATAGGCCTAAATTTCAAATTTCTCATCATTTCAAAAAATAATTGGCATTGACCTGTAATATTTAATTCTTCAAAGAATAATCTCCACGTATGATTAACTTTTCTTTGACAAGTATGCTTGTTAATCTTCTCACACATTGATTTCAAAATGTTAGTATCAATATGTTGCCCGACTATAGAATTTGTTCCAATTCTACGAGTCATGGTTCGTATTTAAAACTTGCCTAGTTTTAAGCCTTAAATTGATCATTTTATCTGTGAAATTTGCAAGTCCTTAAGTCTCCATGTCCC
This sequence comes from Cupressus sempervirens, assembly GCA_028749045.1. Taxonomy (NCBI): domain Eukaryota; kingdom Viridiplantae; phylum Streptophyta; class Pinopsida; order Cupressales; family Cupressaceae; genus Cupressus; species Cupressus sempervirens. Next base: position 99,010,822 of record CM053788.1, read on the forward strand.
CGGCTTGTTAGCAGTTCCGCACAGCACTTGAGATCATTGAAATCCAGCTTCTGAGCCTCAAGATATAAAAGGTTAATGATTGCCGCCAAAAACACGTATTTATTAACCTTTAACTTCTTAAAAGGTTAATGTTAACCATCAAAAATGTGTTTTTCTTAACCTCCAAATAAAAGGTTAATGTTAACCGCCCAAAATACATTTTTCTTAACCTCTCCTATAGGTTAATGATAGCATTCGAAAACACATTTTTCCTAACCTAAACTCTCAAAAGGTTAATGAGAGCTACCAAGAATACGTTTTCATTAACCTCTATAAGGCAGTTATTAACTTGTTTAAAACTCTTCCACAAGAAGCAAGATATGTACATGAGAGCAATTGGCAATAAAAATGGAGAAGAATTAGATGGAGTCCCTAATAATTCACCATTTGCAATGAAACGTGATTTAAATTGTAAACAATGGGAAGTTTCTTAACTACATATTTGGGTTTTGAATGAATTATAAAGGTGATTGGCACCAACCAAATAAAAACCAAGACATCAAATCAGTAAATTAAGCTCAAAGGAAGTAAGAGTCCTCTAAATTACAGGGCAGACCGTGCAAATAGCATAGACCATTACAAACTAAAATACTCCCGCAATGTGCAATATAAAGCCTTCTTGGGTTGGAGAAGGGCTATTTTTCACATTATTTAAATGTCAAGCCACTGTTCAATTACACAGCCTCACGCCTTAGATGTGAACAATCCACATGAGTAAGAGATTCTCTGATTGCTTCGTTGCCAACCTACGATAATACCTGCTGTTTGAAAATTTGAACGTCTCTACTTTCAACCCGTGGTATTTGGAATAATGAAACTACAACCACAAGTCATAGACTATTTGATGTAATGCCTCAATAGGAAGGTGGTGAGTATGAACCAGGCATGTAAATTGTTTAACGAAATGCTTGACAGATAAAATGGTCATGTCTTCCTCTTGGCTCTGACTTTTCCTATTCTGAGGCTTGCTTGTTACCAGGTTCAAGAGAAGAGTAAGTTGACTGCCCGCATAACCTCAGAGGTGTTGAGGATTTTGGTCAAGGCTTTAAATACAAATGATTATGAAGAGGTGAACTCATTACACTTCCAGGCTAAATCATTGTCCTCTGTAGGAGTTTCTATGCTGGAGAAACTCCAAGATAGCTTTGAAGTTTGTTTATCTTTCTTGTGGTGCTAGAGTTGCCGCTTTCCTTCGGGTGTATTGTTGGATGTTCATAGAGGAAGTGACATATTATCTTCAGGCAAAGTTGGATGAAGGAAGCTCTATCCTTTTGATAGCTCGAAGTGTAAATTTTCTATGAGAGAAATTTAATATTAACGCTAAGTCATTCATGGGCATCCCAAGCCTTATAGAGGAAGAGGCCACAGTCATCCTGTTAGAAAGATCATCTCTAGAGAAGTCTACTCTATCACTAATCCAACCGCACCAAGCAGATAAACCTGATGGTCATCACCTCAACCCGCGATAGACATCTTTGTGCTTGTGTCGTGCCTCAGCAAGAAACTCCCGATTCCACTAATGCAAATTTCAATACTGATTTTAGGGAGGAAGAGAGTACTAGAAATTCTTGCAAATTCCAATGAAGAAGAGGAGGCTCGCTACATGTTTGACACAATGCCAGAACGAGACGTGGTCTCAGGAACGGGATGCATAATATGAGCCTAGCAGATTGCGCCTATCTCTCATACATGCCCACCTACTTTCTATGGTAAAGACGCTATGCATCGTGTTAGATTTCTGACAATCTAGTGGGAATATATCGAGTTTATATGTTTTTGAGAGTCGGCTTTAAAGCCTTATCAACATCCACACTCAAAAGAGAAGAGTTTGTCATGGCACGCAAGGCGGTAGACTGCCATCAAAATCGAAAAGGCAATATCATATACGCATTTCCAAGTTTTCCCATCAAGATGTAAGACCATCTAATATATTGTTAGATGACACGGATTCTGATATTTCTCATTCAAGACCTTTGGGAGAAGAGTTGCATCTGAATACCAGAGCTCGATTGCTGGAAGGTGGCTTTCCAGTTCATAATTCAAAACGGGAGGAAAGCATGACAGGACTGCGGCTTTGAGCTTTGGAAGCTCCACTCATTAAGTCATCTGAGTTCGAATCAGCATTCTCATTTTCTTTGTAACTTGGCATATTTGAGAAAAGGATTGGAAATCAAACCATGAAGTACAAGTATCAGAGGCCAAATTATGCTCCTGTTTTAAGAAGTACGCTTCCAGATATCGGTGATACCATTTTAGGAAATGTTTTCCTTCAAGACTTTTGGTCATCTCTTGTGAATGAAGAAAAGACTTCATTAGCCGGAAAAATATTGGAAAGTGGCTTCGCTCAAGCAGGCGGACATCCCATTTCCATACAATGCCCAGAATTAGTGTTGGAATGCATGAAGGCTTATCATCCCAGCACTAGAGAAGTTCTTTCACCGAACAATGAAACAATTGCCCGCCTGGACCCTGCCTCTATTGCTATCATTTTTCGATTGCCCGCTAGGATGCAATATGCCAGCATTAATCTAAGAGCTGCCAAGGAATATTTTACTGCCAATCAAACCCAATGTTTAAATACTGTGGCAAGATCGTGGTTCTTCCAACCAAGAAGAGGCAAATCTCAATTAGGCAAATCCATTCACAGATCATCACTGAAAGAAGATGTGGCGAACATGGTAACCTTGTTGAGCAGGATTGTTGGTCTTCGGGATTCACACGAGTTCGAAGGTTGGATGTTTCTATTCATTAATATGGTCTGCGAAGGAAAACAATACATTGATTGGGCTGAAACTATCAGTGACTCATTGCACAGACAGCTCATGGGACTTAGGGAAAATGACTACTTTTATATGACTTCATACCTTTTCTATGCCATTGCAAGTACCAAAAGTTTGCCAGGATTTAACCGGCAAGGCATTTATGATGACACAACCATCATTTATAATCATCTTCCTCAAATTCAGTATGATAATAGCCTACACCATTTCAGAAGAGTGAATGACGCATTCACCATGCTAACTGTAAGGGAAATTCAGGGGAACATTGGGCTCAGGATTTCACCAGAGGCAGCGATGAAAGTACAAAAATACGGAAGTGTTTTTATACAATTTCCAAAGTTTACTTATATCCGGCTAGCTACCTATGATGGATGTCTGCTGATGTTACCAAGATTCGCTGATGATAAATTAGTCCTAATTGAAATGTGTAGGCAAATCAACCAAATCAATAAACTTTGCAGGAACAGGAGGATAGATGAAATAACTTTTCCTATCGACATCGGATATTATAGTTGTGACACTGCATCAGATGCCAGGAACATTGAAAGATCTATTGCCATGATAAATTTGCATCCTTACACGATGTGTTTCCCTTATTACAGTAAGGGCTATGATGTGAATGAGTTGAAGTTAAATCCCAGTCTCGGTCACTTCCCGGCTCTAGAAGATTTTTGGGAGGATTGTGAAAATGACTTTGAAGTCAGGAAGAGGGATTGGATGCGGCTTACAATACGATAGGTAATAGACTTCAAGTTAGACATTGATGTAACAGGCATTGATGATGATGAGATTTCTTTGGTTGATCCTTATTATTATGAGAAAATTGAATTGCTAAAGCTCCCTACTATTGATTGGTCAATTCTCGAATTGAAAAGCTTGAAAGAGAGGTCTTCCTATGTTCTTAAAAGAACAAGAGACTGGATCAGTAAAGTCATAACCGAAAAAGCAACTGGTGAATCTCAAAATAAAGAGCGGAGAAATAATATAGGGGAATCGTCTCAGATGGTGATAGAGGCCACTTCTAGTGAGCAGATACAACAACTGGATATAGATGTTCAAGATCAAGATGAAGGTTTGAATCAGCCAGATAAGTTTACAGTCCAAAGGAAAAGGACAAGAATGAAAGGTAGAAGGAATGAAAAAGACCAAAAAAGCACTCAAATTGCTGAATCACATGTTCCAGTTACATCCCCTCGTGATGTAGCGATTCCTCACTTGAGTCTTCATCCTCCTGATATGCCCATAATAGACATTACACAGTTAGATGACCCGTTATCTAATTCGGAAGACTTAATGATGGTTGCTGAAAATGTAACAGGTGCCGAACAAGTTTCAAAGGTTACACATTCATGGTTCTAGGATAGTCTTCAGAAGAGGAAGAAAGTTGTTCAAATGGTTCCACCTCCATTTGATATGGTCTCTAGCATTCTTTAGAAGCCTCCTAAGGCGAAAAAGACCAAAGTGATGTCCAGGTTAGCTATTGATAAAACTTCAGGCAATTTGTGTGTGGAATTAGCCAAGCCTATAGATGAAAAGAATGTTGATGAAGCATCTGAATCAGATTTCATTCTAGAAAACATTGACCTTGGTCCTTCTAATGCAGAAAGAGAGTTTCAAAATTTTGAATTGATTGCCGCTCAGATTTTGCAAAGGGTGAAGAAAGAAAGAAGAGCCAAAGAGCAACTCAAAGAACAACTTCAGATGATGGTAGCTTATGTTAATTCAATCAGCAATCCTTCTAATACCCAAGTCGAGGCCACCCCACCGGTTCTAACAGGTCTTGATGGTATTTTAGATCATACTGTTGTTCAAAGAATCGACCAACAAAAGTCATATAGTATGATGATCAAGGCTTGGATAAACAGGATGATAGAAGATGCTTCAAAACTTATAACTGGAGTAAAAGAGATATGTGGCAAAGCCATCACGCAGATACAGGAAATTTCTAAGGAGCTGGAAAATAGCAAGGAACATAAATCCAACTGGCAAAAAGTAGCTGATGAATTAAAAGAAATGGCCAAGTTGGATACGAGCACCCTACTCCTTGAGAAAATTATTGCTGATCCAAGTGACGACCAAATACATATCTGGAGTAAAAGTGTTGGTTGGAAGATGATAAACATCAACAAAGGGATCACTGAGTTCGAGAAGTTAATAACTTCTTTGGAGCAACTGAAAACAAATAGTACAGATGAATTAATCTCTACTATCACAGGTGGGGTGCTAGTAAGTGATCTTCAGCATGTTGATTGTCAGTTTCTCCTTGATTCCTTCAGTGTTTAGATTCATTCAGAAATAGAGAACCGGGTGTCAGATGTTGAAACTATGATGAAGCTTAGTTGGTTGCAGTCACGCTGGGAGATTGTAACATTTCAGCCTATTGGCAGGAGTCAGAAGAAATCCAAGATAGATACCTCACAGCCAAACTCGGGATGGAAAACGTGTTCATTCCGAACTATGAATCAATGATGCTCATCCGAGATGCTTACAGGGATTTCCTAGATAAATCAATTATGTCCGGATAGATAGGGCTAATAGCTAGAAGAATTAGCGATTGTATATGCAAACGTTTTTAGGAACTCTAGCTAAAGTTTTGTTTTTACGAGTTTCTTTGTATAGGTTAATTTTCTTGAGGTTAATTAACCTTCCAAAATTTCGTATTTCGGAGGTGGTTATTAACCTCAGAGAGGTAGTTATTAACCTCTATGTCTATATAAGGACACCTTTTGGCTTTGTAAAAAAACTTTTTGGTGGGAAAAATAAGGGAACACTATGCTGAAATTTTGATCTAGGGATAAATTTTGGAAAGTATGTACACTTTTTATCTCTGAATTGAAAAATCTCTATTACTTTTCTTGGTGCAAGGAAATGAAATGAGATTTGCTTTGGGTTTCTTATTTTAAAATCCAAATTGTTATACGTTGTAGTGGACATTCTCATGGTACTATGCGAATGTTTACGGATGATAATGAATGTGCTTAATAATACAGGTTGCTTTCAAGCGTAGTTCTTGAGCACCTCTGTTATCGATCTTGTTAACCACCAAAGGTTGTGAGGGCGTATGGTGCATTCGTCTTCCACGACTTTCTCTTGAACTTTGAAGTTTTAGATTCTTTAATCGAAAAACCTTTTAAAAATTATATCATACGAGGGAGTTGCCCCTCAAAACGCAGAGGAAGGTCGCATACCAAGGGCCTATCCAACTGTTGTGAACGGTTTGCCACACATTCCGTTGGGCAATTCTACTGTGACAAATCTATTTACCAACACAATATCAATCAAATATTTTGGTCTTCTAAAATGAATTTTAGGTGTTATAATCTCTTTCATTCCCTCAACATTTTGAACATCAACATAAGGTTGAGTTTTTTGCGTACCTTGAACCGAAGATGATGTGCCTTGGCAATAAGATGCAAAAGATGGAATATCACCTACTTGATATGTTGATGTTGTTCTTTCAACATGACATGATGGAGTGTGTACATTGTCAGATCTACAAATTAGTGTCTCTTCAACATGAGACGATGATATGACTCTAACATTGGAAGATGTTGTAGCTTCACAATTCAATTGTCTTCTTGAGTGTAATAGTCTCATTCTTTCTCTTTGTCTTTCCAATTCTTCATCTTTGTTTCTTTGTATTAGTGGTTCTTGATCCTCTTTGAAAGTCAATTCTTCATTATTGCTTTGCAATTTTCCTTGTTCATGTAGTAGTTTCATTTTATCTCTTTTAATTGCCAAATCTCTCTCTGTATCTTCATTTGTTTGAGTTTTTGGTTTCTTCCTTGGCATGATGATGATTTCTACATGTCAAATTATTCAAACATCTGAATTACTTACAATTTTTAAATTACAAATCATTAAAATACATATAAAAATTATAACTATTTCAATTAATACACAATATATATCAAACAACTTGCCAAATTTTTAACCATTTCCAAATAGCAATTCATTCAAACATACAAATTTCAATGAATTCACTATATATTAAACAACATGTCAAATTATAATCAAATTTGTCTCTATATATCAACAAACAATATTTAAAAAGGACTGCACTAACCTTTTCTATAGAAAGAATATTGAAAAAGCCGATTGAATGATTGAATTTGGTGTTTGCTAGCTTCAAAAAGTCTTCAGATAGTGTTTGCTAACTTCCAACAACTTGAAACCCATGTTTTCTGTCAAAACAATAGAATGCACAACAGACAAAAATAGAATATGGATCAAAAGGGACCCAAACTTGCTTTGTGACCATTTTTTGGTGATTTCACATAGTGCATACACACTATAGCTCGTACACTCTATAAAGCATGTACTCACTATAGTGCATACACACTATGTCAAAACACATCTCTCCCTACCCCACCATCCCCCATCTCCTACTCTCTCTCTCCACTCTCTCTCCTCTCCCATCCCCTACTCTCTCTCACTCTCCCTCTCCCATCACCTACTCTCTCTCACTCTCTCTCCCATCCCCTACTCTCTCACTCTCTATCCTCTCCCATCCCCTACTCTCTCTCGCTCTCTCTCTCCTCTCCCATCCCCTACTCTCTCTCACTCTCTCTCCTCTTCCATCTGCTACTATCTCTTGCTCTCCCTCTCCCATCACCTACTCCCTCTCTCCCATCCCCTACTCTCTCTCACCCTCTCTCCTCTCCCATCCCCTACTCTCTCACTCTCTCTCTCCCTCTCTACTCTCTCTCATATCTCCTACTCTCACTCTCTCTCTCCCATCCCCAAACTCTCTCTCACACTCTCACGCATCCCCTACTCTCTCTCTTACACACACTCCCATCCCCCTCACTCTCTCTCTCCCATCCCCCAACTCTCTCTCACACTCTCTCCCATCCCCTACTCTCACTCTCTCTCTCCCATCCCATTCTCTCTCTTTGCCACCCCCTACTCTCTCTCACTCTCTCACACTCTCTCTCATCCCCTACTCTCTCTCTTACACATAGTCCCATCCACTACTCTCTCTCCCTCTCCCACCACCTACTCTCTCTCTCACATCTACTACTCTCTCTCTTTCGAGCTACTCTCTCTCCCCTCTCCCATCTCCTTCTCTCTCTCTCTCTCTTTCATAGACACACACTCCCATCCCCCCTCTCTCTCTCCTCTCCCATCCCCTACTCTCTAGATCTCTCACACACTCCCATCTCCCTCTCTCTCCCTCTCCCACTGCCTACTATCTATCTCTCTCACTCTCTCTCTCCCTGTCTACTCTCTCTCCCATCCCTTGCTCTCACTCTCTCTCTCCCCCATCCCCTAATTTCTCTCACACTCTCTCCTATCCCCTATTCTCTCTCTTTCTCTCTCCCATCTCGTACTCTATCTTCCACCCCCTACTCTCTCACACACTCTCATGCTCTCTCCCATCCCCTACTCTCTCTCTTACACACATTCCTATTCCCCCTCTCTCTCCTCCTCTCCCACTCCCTCTCCCACCACCTACTCTCTCTCCCCCATCCCCTACTCTCTAGATCTCTCACACACACTCCCATCCCCCCTCTCTCTCTCCCTCTCTCACTCCCTCTCCCACCGCCTACTATCTCTCTCTCACTCTTTCTCTCCCTCTCTACTCTAGTCTCTCTCCCATCCCCTACTCTCTAGATCTCTCACACACACTCCCATCCCCCTCTCTCTCTCCCTCTCCCACTCCCTCTCCCACTACCTACTATCTCTCACTCACTCTTTCTCTCCCTCTCTACTCTAGTCTCTCTCTGATCCCCTACTCTCACTCTCTCTCTCCCATCACCTACTCTCTCTCACACTCTCTCCCATCCCCTACTCTCACTCTCTCTCTCTCCTATCACGTACTCTCTCTCTACCACCCCCTAATCTCTCTCAAACTTTCTCCCATCCCCTACTCTCTCTCTTACACACATTCTCATTCCCCCTCTCTCTCCCTCTCCCACTCCCTCTCCCACTGTGTACTCCCTCTCCCCCATCCCCTATTCTCTCTCTCCCCCCTCTCCCATCCCCTATTCTCTCTCTTTCACACACCAACATACTCCCATCCCCCCTCTCTTGTCCCATCCTTTACTCTCTAGATCTCTCACACACACTCCCATCCCCCCCTCTCTCCCTCTCCCACTACCTACTATCTCTCTCTCTCACTCTCTCCCTCTCTACTCTCTCTCTCCCATCCCCTACTCTCACTCTCTCTCTTCCATCCCCTAGTCTCTCTCTCTATCACCCCTACTCTCTCTCACACTCTCTCCCATCCCCTACTCTCTCTCTCACACACTCCCATCCTCCTCCCTCTCTCCCTCTCCCACTCCTTCTCCCACTACCTACTCTCTCTCTCCCATCGCCTACTCTCTCTCTATCTCTCTCTCCCCTCTCCCATCCCCTACTCTCTCTCTTTCACACACACCCATCCCCCATCTCTCTCCTCTCCCATCCCCTACTATGTCTCTCACTCGCTATCCCTCTCCCACTCCCTCTCCCACCGCCTACTCTCTCTCTCACTCTCACTCTCACTCTCACTCTCTCCCTCTCTACTCTCTCTACCACCCCCTACTCTCTCTCACATTTTCACATTCTCTCCCATCCCATACTCTCTCTCTCTCTCTTACACACATTTCCATCCCCCCTCTCTCTCCCTCTCCCAATCCCTCTCCCACCACCTACTCTCTCTCCCATACCCTACTCTCTCTCTCTCTCGAGCTGCTCTCTCTCTTGCCCCTCTCCCATTCTATGCTCTCTCTCTTTCACACACATGCACTCGCATCCTCCTCTCTCTCTCTCACTCTCCCTCTCCCACTCTGTCTCCCACCGCCTACTCACTCTCTCTCCCCCATCCCCTACTCTCAATCTCTCTCTCCCATCCTACACTCTCTCTCCCCCATCCCCTACTCTCAATCTCTCTCTCCCATCCTATACTCTCTCTGCCACCCCTACTCTCTCTCTCTCTTACACATATTCCCATTCCCCCCTCTCTCTCCCTCTCCCACTCCCTCTCCCACCACATACTCTCTCTCCCATCCCCTACTCTCTCTCTCTCCCCTCTCCCATCCCCTACTCTCTCTCTTTCACACACCCACACACTCCCATCCCCCATCTCTCTCTCCTCTCCTATCCCCTACTCTCTCACACACACACTCCCATCCTCCCTCTCTCCCTCTCCCACTCCCTCTCCCACTGCCTACTATCTTTCTCTCTCCCTCTCTACTCTCTCTCCCCCATCCCCTACTCTCTCTCTCCCCTCTCCCATCCCCTAATTTCTCTCTCTACCACCCCAACTCTCTCTCTCACTCTCTCCCATGCCCTACTCTCTCTCACACACACTCCCATCCTCCTCTCTCTTTCTCCCTCTCTCGCTCCCTCTCCCATTTCCTATCCCCTACTCTCAATCTCTCTCTCCCATCCTGTACTCTCTCTACCACCCTTAATCACTCTCTCACACTTCCTCTCTCTCCCATCCCCTACTCTCAATCTCTCTATCCCATCTTGTACTCTCTCTTTGTAACCCCTACTCTCTCTCACACACTTCCTCTCTCTCCCATCCTGTACTCTCTATGTCACCCCTAATCTCTCTCTCTCTCTCTCTCTCTCTCTCTCTCTCTCTCTCTCTCTCTCTCTCTCTCTCTCACACACACACACACACACACACACCCATCCCCCCCCCTCTCTCTCTTTCTCTTTCTTTGCCTCTCTTCTTCCCTCTCTATGCACTTTTTAGGTCTCAATAGTGCGTGCGCACTATAGTGCACACGCGCTATTGAGACCCAAGTTTAAAAAGCTTTAAATAGCGCATGCATGCTATAGGGCGTACACGCTATTCAAACCTTTGCATTCTACTAAGCCTAAGGCTTGGTTTTGCCTTGGGGATTCAACCCAAAGGTTTGGAGTCTATGAACTAGTTTGAGATGTGTTTTGCTGCAAACATACAAAAAATGATTGATTTTTCTTGTGTTCTCTCCTTCAAGATTCCTCATGGTTGAGCATCGAGAAGATCAGGTTACATGACATTGTAAGTCTCTTTGTTAGCTATTTAACCATATAATTTATTTTTTATTTGAACTATTTCAAGCCTTTCATCTATAATTTCTTTTGAATGTATGTCCATTTTTTTGTCAAAAATCAACATGTACTAATTAGGTTGTAGATTCTAGCTCATTCATCGAATTTTGCAACAACATAGTTTTGTAGAAACTAGACTCCATTCTACACACTTTAGAAAAAAGAAGTTTTGATTTTAGATTAGTTTTCAATCATTTCTAGGGGGAGCACACAAATATTTCACATTTTTGGGATGTATCTAGTTTAAAAAATCATTATAAAATACACATTATAAAATTACCCAAAAAATCTGGGATAAACTACATAATGTTAAGTAACTTTTGACCAGAGCGATTAAAGAACTTCAAAAAAAAGTTAAAATTTTAGAGGGTCACACTTTGTACTGTGTTATTTTTTTGTAATAAAAAATACCACTTTTTGTGGCCCCCTTTTTTGAGGACCTAAAACTAAACCATTTTGAAAAAAAATTACTAGTTTAGAAACTAGATTCAAAGGACTACTACTTTTGTTTTTGTCATATCTTAAAATTTTGAGCGTAACTATCTTCAAATTCTTGTTGAAGTTCAAAAATTGTTGATTTCAAAAAAAAGGTGTCCACTTATACCCCCCTTTTGGCACCACAACTTGGTACACTTAGCCCCCATCCCCTACTCTCTCTCTCTCTCTCACACACACACACAGAATCCCATCCCCCCTCTCCTCTCTCTCTTGCTCTCTCTCTCCCACTCCCTCTCCCACCACCTACTCTCTCTCTCTCCCCCATCCCCTACTCTCTCTCTCATTCTCCTACCCCCTACTCTCTCTCTCATCCCCTACTCTCTCTCTCTCTCCCACCCTCTACTCTCTCTCTCTCACTCTCACTCTCTCTCGCATCCCTTCTCTCTCTCTCTCTCTCTCTCTCTCTCTCTCTCTCTCTCTCTCCCTCTCCCACTCCCTCTCCCACTGCTTACTCTCTCTCTCACTCTCTCTCCCATCCCCTACTCTCTCTATCTCTCTCTCTCCCATCCCCTTTCTCTCCCACTCCCTCTCCCACTGCCTACGCTCTCTCTCTCTCTCTCTCTCTCTCTCTCTCTCTCTCCCACCCCTACTCTCTCTCTCTCTCTCCCATCCCCTACTCTCTCTACCACCCCCTATTCTCTCTCTCTCATTGTCTCTCTCCCATCCCCTACTCTCTCTCTCACACACACACTCCAATCCCTCTCTCTCTTTATCTCCCTACTCTCTCTCTCTCTTTCTCTCTCATCCCCTACTCTCTCTCTCTCCCATCCCCTACTCTCTCTCTTTCTTTCACATCCCCTACTCTCTCTTTCTCTCTCTCTATCCCTCTCTCCCTATCCCACCTTCTCTGATCCCCTACTCTCTCTCTCTCTATTTCTCCCTCCCTCCCTCTCTCCCTATCCCACCTCCTACTCCCTTCCCATCTTCTAATCTCTCTCATTCTCTACCCTCTCTACCTCCCTCCTTCCCTCTCTATTGAAATGTAGGTCTTAATAGTGTGTGTGCACTAAAGTGTGTACATGCTATTAAGACCCAAATTTTAAAAAGATTTAAATAGTGCATGTATGCTATAGAAGGCACACACTATAGTGCGCACGTGCTATTCAAATCTTTGCATTCTACCAAGCCTAAGGCTTGGTTTTTCCTTGAGGATCCAACCCAAAGGTTTGGAGTCTCTAAACCGGTCTGAAAAGTATTTTGCTGCAAACATACAAAAAATGATTGATTTTTCTTGTGTGCTCTCCTTCAAGTTTTCTTGTGGTTGAGCATCGATAAAATCAGGTTACATGACATTGTAGGTCTCTATGTTAGCTATATAACCATATAATTTTTTTTTAATTTGAACTATTTCAAGCCTTTCAACTATAATTTATTTTGAATGTATGTCCAGTTTTTGTCAAAAACCAACATGTACTAATTGGGTTGTAGATTTTAGCTTGTTTATCGAATTTTACAAAAACTTAGTTTTTTAGAAACTAGAATCCATTATACACTCTTTGAAAAAAAGAAGTTTTGATTTTAGATTAGTTTTCAATCATTTCTAGGGGGAGCACACAAATATTTCATGTTTTTAGGATGTGTCCAATTAAAAAATTCATTTAAAAAAAATGGACATTATTAAATTACCCAAAAAATTTGAGATAAACTACACAGTGTCAGGTAACTTTTGACTAGAGCGATTAAAGAATTTAAAAAAAAAAGTTAAAATTTTAGGGGGGCCACACTTTGTACTGTGTTATGTTTTTTTTTTAATAAACAGTACCACTTTCTGTGGCCCTCTTTTTTGAGGACCTAAAACTAAACCATTTTGGAAAAAAATTAATAGTTTAGAAACTAGATTCAAAAGACTGCTACTTTTTTTTTTGTCATATCTTAAAATTTTGAGCGTAACTATCTTCAAATTCTTGTTGAATTTCAGAAATTGCTGATTTCAGAAAAAAGGTGTTCACTTATACCCCTCTTTTGGCACCACAACTTGGTGCACTTACCCAAATACGAGTCAAAAAGTTGTTATTGTATTATATAAAGATGGTATGATAAAAAAATATAAGTAGAAACTTGTTATTATATTATATATTCATCTATTAGAAATGCATGGAGAACACACCAAAAAAAAGCATATATTTAAGCAACAATTACAACATCATTACCAAATATTGAAAATGAAAATAATAAAAATGTTAAAGTTCAAAAATAAAAGTATGCATTGAATTTTTTATCTCCCATTTCTATGTGTTCCTCTCTCTTGTTTGAAAATGATATGATAATAATAAAAACATTGAAGTTGATAAATTAAAATATCTATTGAAGTTTTTATCTCCCATTTATCTGTGTCCCTCTCTCTTGTTTGAAAATGAAAATATTAAAAACTTCAAAGTTAAAAAATAAAAATATCCATTGATATTTTTACCTCCCATTTCTATGAGTTCCTCTAGCTCCTATGAATGGGTGAGGGATACCTGCTTCTTTATCCTTGCAACTCCTAACAAGTGTTAATGTAATTCTTTTTGAAATCCTCCAATGTGTGATTTTGCAATAATCCATACCATAAGAAGTATATGAATTCAATCAATTATCAAATATATGTATTGTGATTAATAAATAAATTAGATAAATAATCATTTAGACAATACAACACAATGCAAAGCAACGCAAAGGATGATTAGTTTGTACCAGAAAGGCACAAAAGCAATGATTTGTTCATATGTTCTTATAGATTAGTTAGAATTAAAAAGAGTCAATTTTTTCTACACAAGTACTTTGAACCCATGTTGACTTTGTACACTCAAAATTTTTTATGACAATAGACTACAATAATTTGTTTTAAAAAATGCATTAATGCATTATATAATAAACTATGTGAGGGGAATTTAAAAATATAATATATTAAGATAATTTTCTAAGATAATGTGTTTACATAATATTAATAAGAGAATTTGAGAGAAAAGCTTCTTCTTTTTTTGTCTCAAATGAATATAATTACCATATAATATTAATAATTTGATTAATTCAAAAAATATTATGACTTTTTACAAACTTTTATTAAATCATTATTGATCACCATTAGTAAACCAATGAGAACTTTACATCATGTTTCAAATTGAATCTCTTCAAATTTATCATATTTTAAGACTTTACTACCTTGATTGTCTATAGTTGTTTTCTCATGATAATCATCTTTAAAAAAAGAGTTTTCCATTACATAGATATATTTGTTCTTTATGATCTACTTAAAAGTTTGTAAGATTGCTTTAAAAACAAATGATAGAAAAAAAAAGAGTTCAACCTGAAAGTTACTTTTTCCTGAACCATCTATTCCAACTTAAAAATTTATTTTTATATCAATTCAAATGTGATGCCATAAACTTGACTGTCACACAAATAAGAAAATTACTTAACTGGTACTAAACTGAATTAATAGTTCTTATATTGATCTGAACTTTTATAAAATATAAAGTCTTGAAAACATTAACTGCATGTTATTTGTTCTTAGTTAAATCTACTATACAGTTAAATTCTTATACAATATCACAGTCTCTTATTTATTTCATAAGTAGAAACAAGATTGTGACCCATCAATTGACTTCTATGAGAAAAGATGTTTACTCTGTAGAGTCTTTAATGGAGGATTTTATCTTTTGCCTGATACTAAAGTGCTGTTCAATACAGAAGAATGTTACGTGAATAGTACATCACCTATTAAATTTTGTTATAAAATAGTGTCCTATGCCTAAAAATCACATAAAGAATTTGTTTTTCTACTTTAGACGGGAGCAATCGGAGTATATGAATACTGAATGGCCTATTTGATATTCATATGAACAATACTTTATTGAAGAAATAGAAATGGCCCTGAATTTGCTACACTTCAATGGTAAATGTTTAGCAAAGGTGCATAATGATTTGGGTAGGATTTAATGGTTTCTATATGAAAATGTTTTAAGTGAAGCACAATGCACCTTTTCTCTTGATAACTACAAACTCAGTCACACATGAAGCTAATCACAAACAGAGCCCTTCGTTTCATAGTCATTCATTTAATTTGATGAACTTATTTCCAAATTATCTCTTTCATTTAACATTGGATAAAATTCTACATGTACTCTTCAAAAGCTCAGAGAGGCACCGTATTAAATCTCTAGAAAAAGTTGAAGAGATTTTCCAAAACTTCAAAACTATTCCATATGAATACAAAAAAGAACAAAACTTGACTACAGTAGTATACATATTTTACAACAATCAAATGATAATTAGTGGCCCAATCTAACTCTTAAACAAATTTGATAAAAAAAAATACAATATTCATCCTTAGTTTTGGTTAAAATTGATAAAACTCAAGAACATAGTAAAATATGTGAGACTCTTCCATTCCCTTAAGAAATAAGAATATAGCATAATTTGTGAAATCTGTTTCATTCACAATTCTGTACATAGATACAGATGTCTAATAATTATGCTATTTATATTTTGTGAAAATTATGCACCAATACCTCCTGCTGCCAAGAAACAAGAAAATCTGAACTGGTCCTTGACACATTCATCATTAACAAACACAAACAACAACTGATAATAATGCACTTAAGGCAAGCTATAATAGGAGCTCTAAATAAGCATAGAATACTTATTTTATTAACAGTGTTAGCAAACAAAGTAGATTTGTTGAAAAGGCTTTAGAAACTTGCAGCACCATGTCCACTGATATATTGCTAAAAGAAGAAAAACAATATTTAATGAATTATTAAGCACCCTGAACTAAGTGAATAAGTTTTATAGAATGGAGAGCTTTATTATAATAATAATAATAATGAAATCTGGTCACAGGCAACTAATGGTATACAAGAGCAGAGATTTGGAGATTCGATATGATGTTTACATCAGAGAAGATTTGGAGTACAGATTTTACCATGATCATTGTAACCATTAATATCCTTCTAAAATAGTCAAATTTTGTATTTTTTTTAACTTTATTTTTTAATTGTGATATTGCTATCTGGATTTAACTTTGTAGTTTTTGAGTCAAATTCATTGACCCATGTTTTATGAGTAGTGATTCAACACCAATCTATCTCCCATGAGAATAATTGGAACACTTAGCACTCATTAGATCTAGGCGAGACTTCTTGGAGGTCACCCAATCCAGTACTACTCCAGCTTGAAGGCGAGTTTCCTCCATAGTTGAATCCACTCTGCTTGCAACCCCATTTGCTAAACATTCACCAATTATTATATCCTCATCATTAATTTATAATAGTAGATTAAATGATATACCTACCATTATAGGTATCTCCATCAGCCCATTTGGAAGCACCTTTCATTTTCCCCTCCCCTAATTAACGTGCAAGTTTTTGTTTTAAAAGTCCACTTTATGTGAGTGGACGGGTGACAAGTATCATTTAATTTGTGGGGCATTGTAAGCAATTTTATTGAAATGCCAGTAAACTGACACGACACTTAGAAGTAAACGTGGATATTTTATTTTTCAGTATACGGCAAGTCAAGATTTTATTTGCATTTTCAAGATTTTATTTGCATTTTCAGATATCGCATGACAAGTCAAGATTTTATATGCATTTTCATGAATGAGTGAATGCTGAAATGATAGGAACTCACTTCTTAAATTTTCCCCACAACTTCTCATTTTGAGGGAATGGGCCCTGTCACAAATGAAGTTTTATAATGTATTTGACTGAAATCTCACTCTAGTGTGCAATGGTTATGGTTAATATACTGAAATTAATGCATCACATAAAAAATAAAAAATAATATATCTACATTTATAAAATTATCAAATTTACATAGAAAATATAAATACCTATTAATTTAAAATAGAAAATTATAGATTAACGATAATCATTGCACACTAGGGTGAGATTTTAGTCAAATACATTATAAAACTTATATAATAGATGTATTGAATGGTTTTATAATTCTTTGATTTAAACAAAAACTTTCTTCAGTGGGTTGTCCACTTCATTCTCTTGTATAGACTTAGAAGCCATCCTGTGTACATGCTAAGGATGGCATTTTCTTCAGTAACTCTCACAAATTCTTACAATATCATCTGACAATGAAGCCAATAAATGTTTGAAGGTTGTGGAATAGTTGGTAGAGAGGTAATTTACTCCAATAGAAGGTTTCAAAATTATTATCATCCTTGCAAGGATGACTCAACAATACCATTGGCAGGGTGTTCTTTCTATTGATGTTATTTTGGTTAAGTCTTGAAGGTTTTTTTTTTTGAGTTACATCTATAAGCAATGTTCTCTAGATAAATGTATAGGGCATGAGTTTTAAGCTTCAATCTAGTTTGGGTATGTTGGCTCAATTGAGTGTGCAATTAGTAGACATTAGAGATATTGTTGGTTGACATTTAAAGATACAAATATCATGTTAGATAGGAAGAGTGAAAGTTTGAGAAAGAGATTTCAGGTTTTTTGGGCACCAATGGCATGGAATGTGAGGTATCTATTGGTGAATGTTATGTTACTCCAATTACAAATTTACAAAAGACCCTGTAGACCCAATGAAAATGTAGCAAAACACCCACAACAAGAGAGGACTAATTATACCAACCCATCTCTGAATTTTAGAGGTACAAGTCCCTCAGGAAAGATTTACAATGAATGGAAATTTGTATACCTTTAATCAAAAAGTGAAGGCATATGATCATGCATGTAAAATAAACTAAACTAAACTACTAGCAAACTGAGAGATTAATACAGATGAAACACAATTCATTGATATAAGATTTTCCATAGTAAGAATGGGGAAATAGACTTGCAACTTATATAATCAATATTCAAAGAATAACGCATCTCACAAAATTGAATAATATCCTAAAATAATCCCAAAACTAAAAGAACGCAATCTTTTACATCACAGATAGAAACCCAAAAATTGTCATTTTCTTATCTTTATATCCCCTCCCCTCCCTCCCCCCCCCTCTTCATTTAAAAAAACCTTCTCGTATAGTATTAGGTGACAATTACAAAGAGAGGCTACAAACACTCTATTACTAAAAAACATAACGGTTAAATTCCATCTTGTTGTACTTCCATGTTCTCCTTGTCTCTTCCTTTTTCACCTTCCTCTAGATTTACATGGAGTAAATTGATGAGGTCCATCATGAATTCCATAACCCTATCATCTTCTACATCTTCCAAGATGAAGCAAAATTCTACATGTTCTCTTTCTCGCTGCAACTCATAAATGTCATTCTGATTGCGGACAACAATAATCATCAGGTCTTTGGCAGCAAGGTACAAGCTAGGGATAATGTTGTATCACTCCTCAATCTCAAATTCCTAAAGGTTTGGTTAAAGCACAGGTTGAAGGCCTTCATGGTTATATCCCTATAGTATTGGAACTCCCATCGTGACAGTAGAAAATTGCAAAATTGTAGAAAATTGCAAAATTGTAGAAAATTGCAAAATTGTAGAAAATTGCAAAATTGTAGAAAATTGCAAAATTGATGAAGTTTGCAAGATAATTGTTGAGGAAAAAGGTGATTGAGGATTACATTTATGACAATCCCAATTAACTCATTAATGCAGTTAACACATGAGAAATTAAGATTTTGTACCTTGCCACCTCATGAAAAGACTTAATTTCACTATTTTTGAAAAATGTGCTTCATTTGAAAGATTTCCTCTAGATTACCTCATTTAATGCAACATAATGCCATAATGTCCCTTTTTTTATAAAGATCACTGGCGGCAAGCAGTTAGTTTTTAAATTTTCAAAGCATGGATTGGAGATTATTGACTTAGGATAGTAAGTGATTGGGAAACATAGATCAGGTTGCAAGGATGCAAGATGCTTGAAGCAAGGTTGTGGCTTATATGGTTATCATAAAGACCGATTGAGCAATATAGTGTGTTACAATCATGGGGAGTGGGGTGACAAAGTGACTTTAAAGGGTGAGAAAGAGAGTTTAGAAATCAAGGGGTGCATAAAACATGGCTAAAACTAGCTCTAAATAGGAGCGAAGGCTAAAAGGATGAAGAGAACCTAGAGAAACATGAGCTAACACCTTATCCATTAGGCTATGGAATCAAACAATGGAAAGTGACTAGCAAAGAAGAGCAACAATGCACACAAAAATAAACAAAGGAAATACAACACAAACATGACTATATAATATTTACAAGGAAGAGGAAAGAAGAAACCTTTAAGTGAACTCATTTAGTAACTGTGAGAAAAATGACCCTTTCCTCTATACGGTCATGTATGAATGCAGATTGTTCTTATTAAAAACTAATCTGGCACATGTCATACTAACGTGGTTAAACCAACTTATAGATAGTGCTTTAGAATGTTGGCTTCCACCTTCCTGGACAAAGAAATAACCTATAAGTGCACGAGAGTGGATTATCCTTTGGAAGGGTGGTTCTACTTTCTTCAGTCAGAAAGGAAGCTTGAATCGTAATAGGCCTGGTTGGACTACCACAAATGTCTAGACAATTGGTAGAAGTTTTTCTTCCTTGTATCTCAGCCAATTTTTTCAAATCAAGACTATGTGTGTTGCTTTCGTCGAGCATGGGATCACCTCGATCATGGGGAATCCCATCAAACTTATCATCCCTTGAGTAAGGGTACTCCCAAAAAAGGCTTTGTTCATAATTATCTCAAGAGTTTTTTTTGGCTCTTCCTTTGGAAAATTCTTTGTAAGAGGAAGAGGGAGACATGCAACAAGATCTTCAAGACTCCATATAAGGCTTGGGGTCCTTTAAATCCATAGTTTTTTAAAAAGCAAAGTCCTTTACATTGACAATTCATGAGTGATACCAACTAGGAATCCTCAGAAGGTTGCAACTTGAGGCTCTAAGCTTCAAATATGCTCTCTTTTAAGGCATTCCGCCAGGATTAAAGCACTTTATAGTTGATTTCTTCTAGGATTTCGGAGGCATATTGATAAAGGATCATTTAAAGATAAAAGAGATTCTTTGGAAAAAGTCACTAGCCAAATGGCCAAGATATGGGGAAAGAACGTCGTATAAGACCCAAAGACATATTAAGCTTAGTCATTCTCCCCAGTAGAGTTGCCATAAAATCTATTAGTGAATATTTTGTTACCCCACTTACAAATGCACAAAAAAATCCATAGACCCAATGAACACATAGCAAAACATGGGACTAATTACACTGACCCATCTCTAAATTTTAGAGGTGCAACTCCCTCATGTAAGATATGCAATGAATAGAAACTTGTATGTTTTTAACTAGAAAGTGAAAGCATATGATTGTGCATGTAAAATAAATAAACTAACCTACTAGAAAAGTGGGAGATTAATACAAATGAAACACAATTCATTCATATAAAACTTTCCATAGTAAGAATGGGAGAAAAAAACATGCAACACATATAACTATTATTTAAATATAATGCATTGCACAAAAATGAATAATATCTAAAAGTAATCCATGGAACACATAGAAACAAAGGCCCAGAGAGTGACAACACAAAATATCTAGCATGTATTCATATACAAGATGAAAATAATGCAGTCTTTTACATCATAGAAAAAAACCCAAGAAGTGACTTTTTTCTTATTTATATTTGTCTTCCAACACACAACACAAAATATCTAGCATGTATTCATATACAAGATGAAAAGAACACAGTCTTTTACATCACAGACATAAATCCAAAAAGTGACTTTCTCTTATAAATATTTGTCTTCCAACAACACCCCCGCACGTCTTTATTTTAAAAAACCTTCTTATATAGCACTAGGTGAGAGTTACAAAAAGAGACTACATGCATTTCATTACTAAGAAATATAACAGTTTGATTCCATCTTGGCTTACTTTCGCATTCTCCTTATCTCTTTCATGTTTTTCTTCCTTTAGATTTATGTGGAGAAAATTGAGGAGGTCCATCATGAAATCCAAAGCCCTATCATCTTCCATGTATTCTAGGATGAAGCCAAATTCTACATGTTCTCTTTCTTTCTGTAGATCATAAATGTCACTTTGATAGCGGGCAAAGTAGTCCTCAAGTCTCAGGCAATAGTGTACAAGCTAGAGAGAATATTGTGCGACTCATTTATCTTAGTTTCCTAGAGGTATGGTTGAAGCACAAGTTAAGGGTCTTCGTGGTTATATTCCTCTGCTAGTGGAAGTCTTGTCTTGACAACAAAAATTTATAAAATTGATGAAGTTTACAAGATAATCATTGAGGAATAATGTAGTTAAGGATTACATTTATAACAGTCTCAATTAACTCATTAATGTAGTTATTTTATGGGAAATTAAGATTTTGTAATTGGCCACCTCATTAGGAGACTTAATTTCATTATTTTTTACAAAAAATACTTCATTTGAAATATTGCCTTTGGATCACCTCATTAAGTAATACCATAATGTCCTTTTCTTGAAATTCACTAATGACATGCACTTACTTACCAAAGTTTGAAAGCATGGATTGGAGGTTATTGATTTAGGATAGCGAGTGACTAGACAACATAGTCGTCAACACTCAAGGCAAGGTCGCAGCTTATAGGGTTATCATAAAGGTTGATCAAATAATATAGTAGGTTACAATCATAAGGAGTGGAGTGATTGAGCAACTTTGGAGGGTGAGAAGGAAATTTTTGAAATGAAAGGGTGTAGAATATGTGACTATCAATATCCTACAAACATTCTAAATGAAACTAGGTTGTCTTTTCAAAGTCAAATATGGTTGAAATGCAAGACAAAATGACATTTAATATGTATCTAGCTTATGCTTAGTCTTTTCTTCATATTTTATAATATATTTGAGGACTTTATCAATTGAGAGGGTAGGTTGGAAATCTATGGTGTCCCTCTAAATGGATAGTATTTGTATGTTACATAAGTTTAGGTGGTAGAGCCCTAATGACACTAGTGGGTCAACTCAATAAGGCTCACGACCTTTCAATCAGAAGACTACATGTTCATTGCCCCCACAACTATAGAAAAGATCTGAGTCTAATGGGACCTTTCCTAGTCTATATTCAACTATGTAGGTAATACAAATTATAAGAATTATCTCCTACCTAATCTACATATGATGCAGGTACATGAAGAGAGTGAGATGAGCTTAAATGTCCTACATTCTTTTCCTAAAGTTGGGTTGACCACTATATTACAATTATTTAGAATAACTAAGAGGGGGGTAAATCAGTTATCCTCAGGTCCAGATGTACCAATCAAACTTTTCAACTCATCAAACAACTTAGATATAATATTTAATCCACTTGGTCTCAATAGTAACATAAACTTGTAGTCCATTGTCCCAAAAATAATAAACTTGCATAATGGAAAACATTAATTGTAAAACATCTCAAATGACATCCACACAAGTATGACACAAGGATTTAACATGAAAACCCAATTTGGAAAAAACCACTAGCGACATGTCACCAATTTTTCATTGTTCTGAAGTGAGCTCTTTTAGGAACCAACCCTATTAATGGTTACAATATGCACTGTTAGGTGTGACACTATTAAAGGACTTAAACACCTTGTTAGGAGTAGCCTTGTTAAAGGAATTAACAACATTCCATTAGAATGACACCTTAATTAAAGGATTTACAAATGATTGTTAGGTCAACCTTGATTAAAGGATTTTAACTAATACAATGGTTAGAAAGTAACAACAAGTTGATCTGAATAAATACAACTCACATTGCAAATAGAGATCACAATTTGGTTCAATAGTTTACTCATTGATTGGCCTCCATTATCATCTCCATCACTAATTCACTTGACAACCCTTCAAGCAATCACTCTTCACCTCAACACTTCATCGTTCAACCTTCTGCTCAAATTCATCAATCAACAGACTCAACAACTGCTTCAACCTTTTTAGGTCTGATCACTTCTGCCAACCTCTTTAGATTAGCCCTTATGCCTCCTTAAAAGGGTAGCTTAATCTTTTTTTTCTTAAACACCACCATTGATCTTAGGATTAGGTCTTATTCATCAAATCCTTCCATCTTTTTGTTTCCTACTTCCTCTTCTAGAAACTTCTCCAAACTTCTCTTCCAATCCATGTATTGAAACACTCAAACATGGTTTCACTTGCATTAAATGTTCCATCTCATCAATCATTATCTTCAACATGCTTTACATATTCCAAGAATTCAACTATGTCGGTCAGGAATTTCAATTCCTTCACAAACTATAAAATGTTGTCACTCGGTCAACACTATGTTCCCCGACCTCAGTCATCCCTAGATAACTAGGTCATCACTAAATAGTCTTGCTTGGGTTACATTATCTTCTCTAAGTCCATTTACTAGTACTTGGTCAACACTAGATGTACTCAGCTTCTATTGTTCACTCAGTCAACACTAGAATAGCTTGTCTCCAACTATGTTTTCATTAATCTTCTACATTGAAGCTTGGTTAAGCCTAAGTATTTGTTCTTCATCTTTAACACAACTATCTTCACCACTTACGGTTATGATTAAACAACACATTATATTGCCAAAGTCTAACTGATCAAGTGCCCATTATAATTTCCACACAACTCAACCTTTCCACTAGGTCCTCTTGTTATCTCTTCTTCTCAAATCCTCTTCATAAATCATATTGCTATGGCACTCTACTCAGGTAGCAACTATCTCACCAATAAGGTTTGACATTAATGACAACATAACAATTGTTTCAATTGTAGTTTCCAATAGTCTCCCTCTATGGCATTAATGACAACACCTCAAGTTACCATGCAATCCAAAATACTTGATTTGCTTCAATCAGCTCCAATACCATATTTTTATTAATATCTTTAGTTTCATTATGATTCTCATCTCAATGTCCAACAAGCCCCCTTTTAGTTTCATTATGATTCTCACTCTCCAACTTTGATATGAAACACCTCTAGTTATAACAACACATAGACTCCCTCTATCATATTAGAACATAGGTCTCCCTATTTGATATACATCTTCTAAACTTCTTCAATGTCTCACTTGATGACAAAACCTCTCACTGATCTCTGTCTTTATGCACTCCCCTTCTTTTCTTACAACTACCTAGACAATTGTTGCATGACCTCCCTCTTTGCAACACCTCTTCATGTTTTCTTCTTCATATGGTAACTAATTGTTCTGAAACACTTCCTCTTTTTGCACTATATTTATGATAACTATATAATATCTCCCTCTTTAAAAACAATACCAAAGACACTCCAACATCCAAAGACACTTCTAAAGATACTTCAACAGCTTCAGTTAACTTTGTCTCATACATATTTGAATCATGTAGATATATCTTGGTAAGTTCTTTGAACTAGGTTCCTCTTATGTTATCTTGCTTATGACTAATTCAACATCGTGTGCTTCTCACTTGACAACCTTAGACAGGTCCTAAAGTGTGACCTTCTACATGAACTTCTAAGATATTCTTATCAAAACTTTTGATGCAGAGCTTCGTCTCAATTTAAGTAACCTCAATTAGGGGAACCACCCCTAGTTTACCTCTTAGATATTCATGTCCATCCTTAAGTAAAAAATTTTTGAATATATCCTCTGTATGTTCATTTGTATTCACATACTCCAATCTCACTTCTTTGTCAAGTGTACCAACTCTCTCAAGTAATGATACTTGATAGCAATATGCTTGGTCTTAGTATGCATCACAATATTTTTAGATATATTTATAGCACTTGTGTTTTTACTGAATATAACAACAGGTTCGCTGGTCTCTTCCTTCATTCCTGTCAACAATTGCTTGATCCACACTATGTTAGAAAAATTAACTCTTGTAGCTACATATTTAGCTTATGTTGTAGATTGGGAAATGCAGTTTTATTTCTTGCTTGTCCATGAAACTAGTCTCTTCTTCCTAGAAAGAAAGATCCAGCTTGTACTCTTTATGTCATCAACATTACCAGCCCAATCTACATTAGTATATACTTTCAGTTCAAACTTGTCATTCTTCTTGTAATATAATCCATAGTCCTTTGTTCCTTTCAGATATCTCAATATTCTTTTCATAGTCAGCATATGATTCTCCTTAGGATTTGTAGAAAATCTTGCAACAATCCCAACAACTAATGCAATATTTGATCTTCTATGGAAAACATATTGCAACTTTCCAATCATTGACCTATACAAGGTTTGGTTCACATCCATAGAATCTTCATTATTTGAAATTTTATGTCCAGTTGTCATGGGCATTCCAACTAGTCTTGAGTCTTCCATACCAAAAGTTTTTAGTATATCCTTGATATATTTTGATTGAGTAATGTAGATACCTTTCTTCATTTGATACACTTGCAAGCCAATAAAAATTTTGATCTCTCAAAACATAGACATCTCAAACTTTTTTTTCATTTGATATGTAAATGAATTACATAGTGCATCCTTTCCTCCAAATATGATATCATCAACAAATATTTCAGCTAAAAGTATTCCTTTTTTCATATTCAATCTTCAAGTATAGATTTCCATTATCATTTGTCGTTGCAAAACCAATCTTCACCAAATATGTATGCAATATTTCATACCATGCTCTAGGGGCTTGTAACAATCCATACAAAGCTTTGTGAAACTTACATATTGTATCACTTTTGTTTGGGTCAACAAATCCTTCAAGTTTTTCAATGTAGACTTCTTCTGAAATTCCATTCAGAAATGCAGACTTTGCATCCATATGGTATACCTTGAATCCTGTGTAAGCAAAATATGTAACAAGAGTTCTCACTCCTTTCAATCTTACAACAGGGGAAAATGTCTCCCCATTATCAGTACCTTCTTCTTGTGCATATCCCTTACAAACTAGCCTTGCTTTTTTTCTTGTTACTTCACCTTTCTCATTCAATTTGTTTTTGAATACCCACTTTTTCCCAATAACGTTCTTGTCTTTTGTTCTAGGTACCAGTGACAAGGTTTTCTTCTTCTCTATCTTCTCAATATCTTCATTCATTGCTTGGATCTAGTGTTCATTATCCAAAGCATCTTTCAATGATTTGGGCTCAAATTCACATAGCAAACATGTGTCACTTCTCAATCTTTTTCTTGTCATAACTTCAAAGTCTTTGTCTCCAATGATTTGATTAGGTTAATGATGTCTCTTACATATTCTTCTAATGTAGGCTCTTTTCTTCTTTCTTCTTCTTCAAATTCATCATGTAGATTTACTTTAGGTAGCACTTCATGTATTTCTTCTTGTTCTTCTAGTTGTTTGACAATCACTTGTTGTTTTTCAGCATGCTCATCTTGATGCTCGACATGCATTTCCTAATGCTCAACACCAACTACCTAATGCTTAGCACATTGTTTTTGTAACTCGGCATGTACTAGTTGTTGCTCCTTGAAAGTTTTCTTCTCAGGTTCAGGTAAGGTGTTGAGCTTGCCTTCATCAATGTATGTAAAACTTATGTAATCTTCAAGTTCCTTCTTACATTCAACTTCATTCTCTTATGCATATTCATCAACTTTCACATTTGAACTTTTCACGACTTTGATAGTGTTAGAGTCGAAACACTTATATGCTTTGCTCTTAGTGGAATAACCTAAGAATATGCCTTCATCACTTTTTGCATCTTTCTATTATCTTTCAATATGTAGTATTTTCTTCCAAAAACTTTGAAATACTTCACATTAGGTGCATGTCCATACCATAACTCAAAAGGTGTAAGGTTTGTACCTTTCTTGACTTGTAATTTGTTCAAAGTATAAATAGTTGTACTTACAGCTTCTCTCTAGTACTTATGTGCAACATTCTTCTCCATCATTAATGTCCTAGCACAGTCCATGATTGATCTATTTATCCTTTCAACTATTCCATTCTATGGAGGAGTCTTAGGTGTAAACATCTTTTTTTTTTATTCCACTATTATTATAGAATGTGTTGAATTCCGCAAATATGAATTCACCTCCTCTATCATATCTCAGACACTTCAAGCTCTTACCTGTTTCCTTTTCAACTCTATCCAAATACCATTTAAAATTTTGAAATGCATCAAATTTTTCTTTAAGAAACATTTAAAATGGATCACGTGTGGACCTATCTTTGTCCCCGCAAATGTTGATTTTCTCAATTGTGAGGTTGTTGATTTCTCCTTTGGAGCAGGACCTATATGTAATAATAAATTTCCTAACATGTTGACTTGTGGTCTTCTTGGCTATATAATGTGAGATCAAGCATTAGGTTAGGTAGAATAAATTTCAATAGAAAGAAGATAATAAGAGTTTGACTATTAAATCTCAATATTCTAAGCTCATTGATTGTAAGTTGAATGTATATGGCTGCAACTAGGTAACCTTATGCTTGACATGTTGAAAGAATATTGTCCCACCAAATCTATATTGAATTCAATATAATTTCTTGTGGTTTCTTTAATAATGTTGGCTTCAATGTGTAACTATAGTGAGGGTAGCTTGGGAGTTTCCCCTTGGACCTCATATCCTTGTGTCAATATGTTGGATAATTGACTCCTCAATCTAAGCAAGGATAGGAAAAATATCATTAAGAATGCTTAACATTGACCATCCAGTGATCAACCTCTAATTTGCAGCTTTGACAATTAACTTAGAATCTCCTTCCAAAATGGCCTTATTTCCTCTCATGGAGGCAATTATCTTGAGATCTTGAAAAGGATAAGACCTTCATCACATTACTAGCATTCATACCAAAGTTTCTAGAAAAATCCATAATAAGATTTCATCTATGGTTACAAACTATACCACCTCCAATTGCTCAACACCTTTTTTGTAGCTCCATCAAAATTAAGTTTGAGTCGCCTAGGGGGGTCTATTTAGTATTCTCTAGCCAAATTCTTAAGATTATCAAAGGTGTAAAATGAGTCCAATTGGTTCCAATTAGTAGCCACATGAAAATATCGTTGGGAAGGGCGAGCTAATGACTTCTTCCAATTGGAGACCAAGATGTCCTCCTATAGTACATTTACAACAATAGAAGAAACAACCTATGTTGGGTTCCTAATACCTTTGGATATATAGTTATTTCTCCCTTTCCATATATTCCAACAAATATGGTGTGGAATCATTTTCCATAATAGCTAAATAAGTAGATGTGTAGATAGGAAGGACCAACTAAATGCAAGTTGTTGTAGATCCTCACTCAACACCCAGGATACATTTAACTTATTGAGGATAATGGCCCAAACCTCCAAAGAAAACGGACAAGAAATTTTAAAAAGGTGGTTGATGTATTTCTCGTCTCTTTCATATAGAACACACTAGCTAAGGAAATGGAACCCCTTTCTTTTCAAATTATTCATAGTCAAGATTTTACCATGCATGGTAACCTATCAAAAAAAATTGATCTTAGGGATCTATCATGATTTCCATACTTTTTCCAGCAAGGAGAGACCACTACCATTTTAACTAGAAGGAGATAAGAGGAATGGATAGTAAAGTCAACAGATTGACTTTTATCCCAGATAAACCTATCATTATTAGGAAAGTGAGGAATGATGATTTGATTAACAATATTTGAAGATCTTTTACCAAATAAACATCTTGTGGGGCTAATAGTTGATTCATAACAAAGAATTTCCACCGACGATGTGGGGAAATATAATCATTAACCAAGGACCCAAACTGGTATTTTATTATATCCATAATATGGAAGCATTTTCTATTGAAAATAGGTTTAACTCATAGTTATCCTCCCATAATCTAATTTTGTCTCCTTTATTTACCAACCACCTAAATCCCTGCCTCAGTGATGTCCTATTCCTGACAATATTGTTCCAAGTTTTAGATCCCAAGGCATGATCATTACCAAATAGAAGATAGGGAAAGGAGAAGCGGTAGAAATATTTAGCTTTCATAATATCTCCCCAACTCCCAATGCACATTACCAAGTGTCATCCAATTTTAGAGAGGAGAGCCTTATTGAGGTCAGCCACCTTTCTAATGCCCAAACCTCCTAGGCATTTTGGTTTGCAGATAGTGTCCCAATTTATAATACTAATCTTGGCTTTCTCCTCCACCCCTATCCATAGAAAGTTCCTTTGAATCTTTTCCATGTTCTCTGCCATTGATTTTGATATTTTAAATAATGAGAGGAAGTAAACTAGGATACCTTCAAGAGAGGTCATGAGTGATTGAAGCTTTCCAACACTACTTAGCACTTTAAATTTTCATCCTACAGGATTTCTTTGCATTATTTCTAGGATAGTATTCTAGTACTATGGAGTGACCTCATTAATAGTTAGCACAAGGCTCGGGTAAGTTTTCAAAGATCAACAACTTGATAATGCAACACTTGGGTGATACAAGTTTACAAATCAAGGTCAAAGTTAAAGAAGTAAATCTTTCTTTTATCAAATTTTATCTATTTCCCTAACATGTGAGCATAATCACCCAGGAGCCTCTTTCATTATCTAACTTCAATAATATAAGAAATTTCAAAGAGGAATGTATCATTTACGAACTATTGCAAGACTTCAAGAGGGAGGGAGGAAATGACTTTAATACATTTGATTGACATTGGAAATGAAATTACTGCCAGAACTTCAACAACCATAATAAAAAGATAAGGGGATAAGGGGTCCCCTTGCCTCAAGCCATGATTATAATTAAAGAAACCCCAAGTTGTCCTATTGCCAATAACTAAAAAATGCATCATTTCTATTATTTCATTAACCATATTAATCACTTTGACATCAAAACCAACTTATGTTATCTTGTCTATTATCTTGTAATTTGAATAAAGGTTCCCTTAGAACCTATAATATTTTATTTAAAATATATATGTGTATGTACATTAGATATATCAATTTCTTATAACTCATAAATTATTTGGTTGGTTCAATTAAAGTAGTAAAAATTATAGAATTTATATATTAATCTTTGATATATTTTAGTTTTCTACTTTTCTAAATTTAGGTGTAAACACCTAAATTGACATGTTGTAATGACAAACTTAACCTCATCACTTTCAACACCCAAAAGCCTATTTTAGCTACATTCTCATCACATCAACACTATTAATTAAATAAACTATTTTACATAATTATTCATGACTTTATTTGTGACATTCTCTCCATCATGAAATTAACTCATTGTAATATATGTGTATAATTAATCATCAATTATCATCTAAAATAATAATAGGGTTCAACTAGGGTTATGGTTGAAATTATTATTTTCATTAGGATTAGAGTTTTATTGGGTTAGGGTTAGGGATAATCCTAGGTTAAGATTAAGGTTTTAATTCTAGGATAAAATCGTGGGTGAATATTTGGGTTTATTTAGAAGCCTTGTAGTTAGTGTTGAGAATTAAACAGGGTTAGGGTTAAGTTTAACATTAAGGATAGGTTATGATAAAGCATAAGGATATGATTAGTACAAGGATTAAATTGACATAGTACAAGGCTGAGTGAACCCTTAATGGAGGTGACCACACCCCCAGTAGAAAACCACACAATAGAAACTTAACACAAGATATAAGATCTTATAGAAAACCTGACTCTTTATTCCTCAAATAACTGATTACATACGGTGTGTCAAGCTATAAGGCCTTCCTAATTATAGAAAAATACAAAAACCAATTACAATAACAATTTTGCAAGACCTTGCAAGATCCAAACAAACCCTAGCTAGTCCATATCTCTAACAGCATAGTAATCTAGTAGAAACACCAAGCAAGGTCTAAACCTATGCTTCTAAGCCACCAAGCAATCTTCTTGTTTCCTAAGCCCACACTTAGCTACTATCTTTTCTCTCAAATTCACAACTTTAGATTCCTTCCTTTAATATTTTGTCTCTCTTACTTCCTACAATACTACCCATACCCTCCTTATATACTTGCACAACCACAAGTTGATCTATTGCAAACATAATATCTAGAACCCAAAACAAACACAATATGTCATAGTCATCTTACAACAATCATTAAATGCACTTAGGATAAAGAACCAAATCCCCAAATAGGTCCTCACACATTTCACAATTGATCCACGTCATGATCACATGCTACGCATATTAAATGCACCAAATCGGTTGAAGTACATCATATCTTTGTCTAAGGAAATAAACCCATACTTTTCTGGTTGCATCAACAAAAATTGTAACATAATATTGAAGCCACCAAGGGAATACGCCTGAGATGGTCCCCACATTTGTATGTACAAGCTCCAGTTTCTCATTTTTATTTTCCTTCCCACTCTTTACA
The DNA here is from genome assembly GCA_028749045.1 of Cupressus sempervirens. Lineage (NCBI taxonomy): Eukaryota > Viridiplantae > Streptophyta > Pinopsida > Cupressales > Cupressaceae > Cupressus > Cupressus sempervirens. Next base: position 99,042,291 of record CM053788.1, read on the forward strand.
AAACTCACTCTCTTTCGTTTGCCATACACACAAATTTTATAGAAATTCATATTGACACAATTCAAACTTGGTAAAACTTTCTTTGAATGAAGTAATTTCATACCTTTCTCACTCATTTTTCCAAGTCTCCTTTAACATAAAATTTATAATTCCTATCATCCTTGTGATTATAACATCTACTTCCAAAGATTTTTGAATAACTTACATTCTGTGTATGACCATACCATTTCTCATAGGGTGTCTTGTTTGTTCCTTTCTTCAATTGAACTTGGTTCAGAGTATAAACAACAGTATTGATTGCTTCTCTCCAAAATATATGAGAGACATTCTTCTCAATCATCAATGTCCTTGCATAATCCATGATAGATCTATTTCTCCTTTCAGAAATATCATTATGTTGTGGTGTCCTTGGTGCAGATAATTGTCTTTGGATACAATTCTCAGCATAAAACTTCATGAATTCAACAAACATAAATTCTTCACCTCTATCAGATCTTAAACATTTTAGTGATTTACCAGTTGTCTTTGCAACTCTTTCTTTCGACCATTTAAACCTATCAAAATCATGTGATTTCACTTTCATGAACATTATAGTCATCATCCTTGAATAATCATCCACAAATAATATGAAGTATCCATCACCATAGTAACTATCAACTCCAATTAGACCACATAAATTAGTATACATTAATTCTAGAATGTTATTTAAAGTGTGTGCCTTGCTAGAAAAACTAGACTTTATCATTTTACCGAGATGACATTCTTTGCACATAGCAGTTTCAAGTTTTTTCATATTCGGGACTTGCCTCTTACTCTTTTCTTTCTACTAATTTTCAGCATATCTTCAAAGTTTACATGACACAACCTTTTATGCCATAACCACACATCTTGAACTCTAAAAAATAAACATGTCTCAACTATAGGATCAAGGTACAATAAGTTACCTTTTGTTTTCACTCCTATTCTAATCAAATTACCTTCTTCACCAAGGATCTTGACCTTCCTTTTCTCAAATTTCGTCTTGTGACCTTAGTTATTCAATTGAGAAACACTCAAAAGATTATATTTAAGTCCTTGAACCAAATATGCATCATCACATCTGATCTTATCATTCAACATTAGTGATCCCTTTCGTTTTACCGAGTATGGAACATTACTACCAAACTTAAATGTTCCACCATCATCAATTTCTTCAAATTTGTCTAACTTAATTAGATCACCAGTCATGTGATGTGAACAACCACTATCAATAATCCATGAGTCATTCTTAGAAACATGTGAAATAAGGGAAGTTTCATTCTCATACCTTTCACCATTTAGATCTTCTTTGATTGCCACATAGACCATCTCCACTACTTCCTTGTCATCATTAGAATTTGTTTCAGTATGCTCTTCTTCAGCAATTTAGCATGACTTATTACCTTTGTCTTTATAGTCCCTATTCACCCTGTACTTGCATATTTCTTTCTTATCATTTCTATCATTTATATCAGATTTTCTTTTCTTAGGATATTTAGCAACAAAGTGACCAACCTCGTTACATTTGACATAGATCAAAGGCAGTTTAACTTTGTATCTACCTTTACCTCTTGATAACCTTCTTGCAAGCAGTGCTTCAATCTCATCTAGATCATCTAAAGTTTTAGACTCACTTTCTTCTTTGGTTCTCTTCTCTTTTTTTGAATTGTTGATGGTTTGGGAAGAATTAAAGCATTTCTCATTGCAACCATGTTGTTATCATAATTGTTCAACTCAAATGCAGTCAACTAACCAACTAGACCATCAAGTGTTAGATCATTTCCAGGCATAGCTCTTACTTCTTGAATAGTAGAAACTTTGATAGCATAAATAGGCAAAAGAGTTCTTAAGACTTCACTTAGAATTTCAGAATCCAAGATGGCTCCTCCAGTAACTCTGATTGCACTCACAACATCTTTGATTTGGTTCACATATTGTACAGTATTTTCACCTTCTTTCATTATCATATCATCATACTTACCTCTAAGGCTTTCAACTTTGGATCTTCTTACATTATATCATCTCCTCCATATACAAGCTTCAATGTATGCCACATTTTCTTAGCATTGGCACAATTATTGATATCATCAAAGTCGGCATCATTCAGAGAGGATGAAATCTCAATAATCATGTTATTGTGATTCCTCTTTTCATTCATTTTTTCCATAGTTGGGGGACCAACTGGTGTGACATACTCATTATCCAACCAATGTGTAACATTGTCTCCAATACCATAAAATAGCGCCATTTGGTCTTTCCATGAGGAAAATTTCTCCTTGTTTAACTTTGGTGCATCTCTCTTATACATCTTGATCTTTTTCTTAAGTTCCTTTAAACTTTTTTTCTTCAAGCATTTGGCTCTGATACCAAATTGTTAGATAACTAGGAGGGGGGGTGAATCAGTTATGCCCAGTTAGCTCACAATCCCTTAAACTTTTCAACACCATCAAAACATCATAAACATCATCAAAAATAACTTTCATTACATGATATACACATTCAATTCAATAATTAATTAATTCTTTCACTTCTTTGCAAATTATTGTCAAATTGTTCCTTTCATTATCGATTGGCCATAAATTTCCATTTATTACCTAGTGATATCTTAGTTATTACTAAGTTACGGTAAACTGTTAAAACATGTAAAACAACTTGCAACACAAATAACATTCACACATATAACACCAAGATTTTTAATGTGGAAACCTTGTTAAGGGAAAAAGCATCTGGGACCGGCAACCCAAAAATTCCACTCTTTTGAAGTGATCTCTTCTAGGAGACAACCTTTTTACAACTTACATACACTTTGTTAAAGTGACCTTGATAGAGGATTTCACCAAAATATCATCTAGACCTTATCACTCCTTATCCTTAACTAAAAAGAGTGGTCTAATTTAAAGGAATTACAAATACCACTAATCAATGTTACCATATAAGATTTCATAGAGTTGTTAGGTCCACTCGGTACTTCCAATATTTTCTTCTACAATGGTTAAATTGTAACAGTATAAAGTAATATGTTAAGAATAGCAACTACCTTTTCTTGTTTAGATCTTTGTTCTTGCCTTTTCACTGTATGATCTCTCTCTTGGATCTTCCTTCACTCTATACTCTGACTTGACTACATAACTTTGTCTCTTTCTCCTCTCACTACTTGGTTCGCATAGCCTAACAATCTAATTTTTCCTTCTTCACATTTGCACTTTGATCTCCTTTTAGCAATATACTCAATAGAGAACTCAATAACATTAGTCATTGGTATTAGAACTATATTTTTTATATGCTTATTTTTTTCATTTAGCTTGAGTTATCAACTTATCACATCAACTTATCACTAAGAAGGTTAGGAAAATTGATTTCTTGATTAATGATATTCATGGAAGAGATGTTAGATAATAAAGGTGGGGATGTGGACAAAGAGTTGTTATGTGGAGCCAAAGTAGACTTAGAGGTTAATATTTTCCACTTTCTTCGGTGCAGTTTCCCCTTAGATTTCTTCTATGGGGGCTTTGGGGTAGTGCCCCCATGATAGGGTTCTACAGGAAACATCCAAGGCGAGATCTTGGGCCACAAATGAATTTACTATCATAAAAGGCATCAAGAGTTATTTTTCCATTGGATGACATATTCTTGCCCTAATTGTGTAAGCAACATATATCTTGTATAAAATGGCTCAAGGTTAGGGATTTTATGATGTATGATCATTAAGTAGCTTCATGTGGCAGTGTAGAGTTGCGAGGAATTATAGATTATAATCAGGTTAAAATCACTGGACAATAAAACTGGAATCACTTTTTGGTGGATGTACCCCAAGGATTGGGTGAACCACGTTAAACCTTTTTATCTTGTGTTCATTTATGTGTTCTTTATTCCTTTGTGATATTGGTTATATTTGCATGTAATTATTATTTCTATCTCTCTAATCCGAACAAAAAGAAGGTGGTTTGAGAATGGACGCTTTCATATGTATATCATAAGTCTCAAAGCTTCGTTCCACACACCCTAAACTATGTTTGAGATTATTAGATTGAACAAATGACTCACTAGGTCATTTGTATTAACCCACAAAATATTGTATGATATCTAATGACCCCGAAGAATCATATAAATGGGAACTAGTAGGAGAAGAATTATCTTTAGAAAAATAAGATACTTTTTTTATAAATGGTATAGGAATAGAAGGAGAATCGAAATCAATTCGTAACCAATTTTGGGTCTTATAAGCAACAATGGTATACATTATTTTGTTATAGAAGAACTTCACTTTTCTATGAGATGTTAAAGGAACAACATACATAGCATATAACCATGGTCTTCCTTAGAGAAGGTTATAATTAAGAGGATTGGACATGATTACATGAAGATGTGTGGATAAAATAAAAGGACCTACTTTAACAGGTAGAGCGATAATGCCCAAATTTTGTTTAGAAACAATGTCAAATCTACATATAGGAATAGGATTAGGCATGATTAAAGAAGTGTTTGCATTTATCAATTAAATTTATTTGAAAAAAGTCACCACTATAATAAAAAAAACCATCAAAGAATTAGGTTTCTTGAATATTTTTAGGAGGCAACTCATCTTGCAAAAAGTGCAATTTGAGACTTTCTATTGATTCCACTCATGCATTCTAATACGAAAGTTATATTTTTCTACATAGGAGGTGGGGAAATCACATTTATCAAATATTGTTGAAACACTTCATGATAATTAGGTGAAGTTTAAAAAATATCCCAAAGAGAGACCTTGGTAGGAGTTGCACAGATTTATTATACTAAATCATATTCATTTCCAATATTTTAAGGGAGAATATGTGCAGAAGGAGGCACTGGTTCAGAATTAGGGAGAGGAGGAATAGTTGAACCTATAGGTTGTGTTATAAATGTAAGAAACCATGTGATAGTAAGGTTTTTGAGTACCATCTTTCACCATTAATTACTAATTTATTTGAAGGTTGAGGGGTATTTTGATGAAGATAAACAACAAACTTAGGACGTTCACTACCTAAAACATTGACAACATTAACTTGATCAAGATTTTGATTGTTATGGATTTATAATTGGAAAGGAGAGCATCAAGGAAAGAAGACATGATATTATCTTCTTCTTCCAAGATATCCTTATGAGTAGGACAATTACTAGAATAGGGATTAAAGGCTTTTATTAATTTTGTGTCTCTAAAAGGGATGTCAAATGAGGGTAAGGTGATGTTAAGAAAGGTATTTATAATGTCATCATCTTTCTCCAAAATATCCTCGTAAAGGTGGTGTATCTTAGGAGAAGGAGAAACTCAAGCATTAAAATGTCACCTCTAGAGGGTGTAGAAGAAAATTTAATCAAGGTTGATTCATGAAGGAGCCAAAAGTCACCTTTATTATCTAGTGGTTCATCCCGAATAGGGAGATCTTTGTGAGTAGAAATAAAATGAACTATATGAAAAGGATAATCAAAATTCATCAAAGCTTCATTCCCAAAGAGAAAGTCATGAAGATGAATAAAAGGTAAGGTATCACTAGGGAAATTATCAAATTTAAGAAAGGCATTCTCATGGGGGAAGAAGATATCAAGAGAAGAGTTATCATAAATCTTCAACACTTTTGTCGAAAGAGAGATTGTTAGAAGAGTTAAAAACACCTTTGATATGTCTTCATGGAGAGGGGGATCCTTAGGATATGGATAAAGTGATAAAAGGGAGGGTAAGCCACCATTACCTTGAGAAAATGTACACATCAATGCAAATGCATAAACAAGGAATGAAAGGATCTATGTGAATTGCAATGATTACTAAGAAATATTTAATTTTTTTTATTGATTTGAAACATGCAAATATGAAAATAACATGCAAGAATGCAATGGATCTCTAAGAGAAGCTCAGATAAATTTATCTAAAAGCATACAATATAGAAATTAAATGATATAAAGAGTATCTAGTACAATGCATACAAAGGAGGTCATGCAAAGAGAGTCTAACAACCAATATCAAAAGTATGTAAGAAGAATTGGGTTCACCAAAACATACAAAAGGGGAACCAATATATCCAAATGTATAATATGAAGAAAATGCAATCTAAGTACAAAAATAAATATGAGTTAGGTTTACCAAAATGTACAATAGGTCCTATATATCTAGAGTAATATAATGAATCATATAAGGGAGATCTAAACACCAAATCATAATAGAAATGACATAAGTTGATTTCACCAAAATGTAAAATGTGAACGAGATCACATAAAAGGATATTATCCCCAATTCATACAACACATTGAAATAAAAATCCACCTAAAGATTAAAAAAAATGATTGACATGAATGTTAAGAAGGATGTCAATGCAATATCAATGCCTTGAAGGGCTTTTATTATTTTTCTTGTTTAGAATTGAGGAGGAGATGCATCATATTATCGGTCGATAAATCCTAAACTAAAAAGTAAAGGCTGCCAAGGGAGACAGGGGAACAAAACTAAGTGTCTCCCTTTTTAGCCTTTACATTTTAGTTTAGGCTTTAGACGATTCCATTGCATTGCAACAATAACTATCAAATGTCAAATCAAAGAGATTTTCCTATTGAAGATAGGAACAGGAATGAAATTTTGATGATTGCCATTTATGTTGATCTCAATGGGCATGTACTAGTCTATACATTAAAGCCATACAATTACAATTATATTTATACTCAACATTGATGAGTAGTCATATAGTCATTATATCAATATGTACTAATGTTGGATTATCATTTCACCTTTAAGTTTTTCACATTTTCTAGCATCTCCAGTATCTTGTCATATTATGCCACACAGTGTCGTATTTTAAATTCTTGTTATGCAATTAATAAACCTTTTTTTTTGGCTTAATATGACTTTGTTCTTCACCGTTGAGCTCTCTTGGTGTTCTTTTTTGTCCATGTCAAACAAAAATGATAATAAATTTGACAATGAATAACTTCAAAATCACTACTACTTTTGTAGAGTGATGATTCTAGTCCCTTGAGGTGGTTGTTTCTACACGATCCCCAAGCATAAAATAGCATTTCAAAACAACCTTGGGCATATAACATTCAAATGTGTTATGATCACCTTTCTTAATCATTGTACTATTGCAAATTATGGCAATTGTGTAACTTAACATCCTGCAACTCATTAAGTTGAACTATTTTATCAGTGAATGATAGTAAAGAAATAATGTCCTTTGTTTGTAGGTTGGTTGACTTAGATATTTTTCAACCTAGACCTTCATGCATATACAATTATAATGTCCACTTTTGGGGATAAACTTGTTTTTGGCCTAAAATAATGCATCCCACAATATTACTTATTTACGAATAGTATTTTAATAAGTAATTGAACAATACAATTGATAAAAAGTTGTAATCAATTAATGTTCAACATTGATATTAAGGATCTATGATCATATACAAATAATTCCTAGTGAAAAGCCTATCCTAAATGCGTTGAACCCAATTATTCTCATATTTCCAACATCCAACCATATTAGGAATCTGATGGGAAGTCTTGTTAGGATGCACAAATTTTTATGAGAGTATATAAAAATTACATGTAAAATCTTGACATCCTTTAAAATGTTGATATCCTTTAATTAAAATCTTGCCTAATTGGACTTTTCAATGATCATTACATAATACTATATGTATAGTTACATGTAAAATGGAAATAAAACTCCATCTTTATATGTTCACCTAAACATATATGAGTTTATAATGGTAAGGTGGCTTTTTAATCTCCCATTACATATTTTCTTTTTTTAAGTTTGCTTGTAAATATGCATGAGAAAACCCATAAGTCCTTAAACATTAAATCATATGTGAAGGTGGTGATTTTTGTGTCTATTGCATATCATATTTAAATATATGCTTTCTTTTAAAATCTACTACAAGTCAATAGTGGAGATTATTATGAGAGTATATAAAAATTATGGGAAGCCTTTAGTGGTGATTTTAAAAGCCTCAGTGCATTATTTTTATATACATTTGACAAAGAAAGAGTCGTCTACATCCATAGTGGCAATTGTAGAATGATTTGCATGTCTTTACATCTCCAAAGTTCATGCATTTTACTTCTAAAAGTCCAACTAAGCTCTATGGTGGCGATTTTTGGCACCATTACATAAATTGATGTGCATTAAAACATGTGTAATATTCCTCCCAAAAAATGTCTTATGTATATTAGGGCATGTTAGCTACATTTAAAACCCCATCTTTAGTTAAAGGTGGTGATTTTTTATTCACTTACATATTATAATGCCTCTATGTTATGAGTATGGCAAGTAAGAACATTTTTTTGTCATTTTAAGGTTGGGTTTTGCATCCAAAACTCAAGGGCAACATTTATTACCTAGAATGTATGTGTCTGGTAATCATTATTATAATTTGAAGCATGTTTTGAGTCTTTGTATGTTGCAAACAGTTAGGAAGCAATTTTTAATCAAATTGCATATAAAACACATTTATCATTTCAATACCTGCATTTTGAGTCTTTAAAGTTGTGCTTTCTCCTTATGAAGTTGGATAGTGAATTTGGCCTTCATTACATGCATTCCAACACATGTACTTGAGTTCAAACAACCCATCTAGAGCATATTTGGTTAAAAGTGGTGTTTAAAGTGATGGCATGTGTATGTTTTGTGACCATAAAGGTGTTGTCATTGATGGCAACATAACTCTCCGGTATGAGCACAAGTCTTGATGACATATTTTGATAGTTAAGTTACATGAAAAATGTCTCAAGTCCAAGAAGGCTATACAGCGTATAGTCAAACTATTTTGGTTAGCGAAGACAAAGGATTGATCAGGTGACTCTATAATTACAAGATATGATGTATGAGATTTCAAGCAAATGATTTGTTGATGACATCAATATAGAACAATCAAGGATGTAGATGCACTTTCCAATTTGAAATGTTTTCACCAAACCTTAACACATCAATCATGGAGTATCATATAGTAACGTGAAGACCAAAAAAGGATGATGTAGTAGAATTCCTATCTTGTCAGACACTTGGTCATTTTCAAATGACTTACAAATAGGTGTAGTCATGTTGACAAATTACATTTAATTGGGTAATAAATTGAAATTGCATGTGATAGTATCACATGCAAAGCTATAAAATGTAATCACACTACAAGTATTGGGCTTGGTAGTCTTGAACTAGTCAAAGCTCATAGAGTTTCTCCCACCTTTCTCTCCCAGCCTCTCACCTATAAATAGAAGGTGCTTATTGTCATTTTCATCTTTTGGCAAGACAAAAAAAGTATGCAAGTTTGTATATGCACTCTAAGACGTTGAGCTTAGATGTAGATTTGAATTGCTTTCAATAAAAGAGACAAGTTTTTTTGAGACTTTGTGTCAATCCAAATAGTTGTGTGACAACATCTTCTAAGTTGATTGTGAGTTATGTTGCTTTGTTCAAGAGGGAATTGAATTCAATTGTGCAAACTTTAAGTTGCTTGTTGCATTCAAAGTTGTAATTCAATCCAGTTATTTGTGGGACTTTGTGCTTCAAAAGGAAGGTTGTTTTAATTAGTGGTTTTTGCAATTACTTGGAGCTATAGACTTTGGACTTCAATTATTAAATGTTTTTATTAAATTTGAATATATCCAGTAAGAGACTTTGTGCCTCATTGGTTGTTCTACTTGAATCACAATCTAGGATAATCACATGAGACTTTGGGTTCCTAAAATTACTCCACAAAATATTAAAGTAGATTGGTGTATTTAGAGTTGTTCTTCCATCAACCCCCAAGCCACCAATTCATTGTAGCAATAGGACCTTTTTGTTAAGTTTGAAAGTTGTAATTGTTTGCAAATCATTCCTAGAAAAAGAGGAATTGATTAAGAAACCGCCCTTTTTATAGTTTTTGGTTAAATTTCTATTGGTCATTCACAGTAAGAATGGAGCCTCCTCTATTGCCGATAGGAGAGAGAAATCTCACGAGAAGTTGCCTAAGGTCACAATTTTGTAAGTTGTGATCGCTATGACTTACAATAAAATTAGCCAACGAATTTGACCCCTTAGGCCACAAGCCCCCTAACTTGGGGTGGACTACTTAATGATGCCCAAATACTAGCTCCTCTAAAACAAGAGAGTTGAGTAACCAACCAAGTTAATTCAACCTCTTGGCCCGCAAGCTAATCAACTTGGAATGGGTTGCTTAGTTGGGAAAACATATATTTTCGCACCTTCTTTACCACATTTCCTCACTAGAAATTATTGCTTGGTGGAAATTTAAATAAACAAGAGCTTTGCAGAGCTGGAGTCCCGCCTAATTATAATTTCACTTCTAAATAAAATGATATATCAATTTATGTGGGATTTTTATGGCAAGCATTTCAAATCAATAGATGAAGATTAAACATATAGATTCTTGAGAATTTTCAATAGCATAGTATGGAATTTTCAAATGAACTATAATAATAATGACAAGTGGATTACAAAAAGTGCAGTATGAAAATTTAAAATAAATATAATCATATTGACAAGGGGATTTTCAATACCCTAAACATACAACTATATGCTACCCTAAACATACAACTATATGCTTGAGAACCTCAATAGCCCAATATGGAAATTTCTAATAAAATGTAATGAATATGCAATTAATGATTTCAATAGCAATATAATTGCAGATTAAAATAATATTATTTTAAAAATAAGATATATAAGAGAAAAGGGACACATGTATCAAAAAAAATTATAGTAGACGATAGATTATAATCTAATCTTGATATTCTGAAACACAAGCATCATATTGTATTTAAGATTTAGCAATAATAATAAAATTTTAAAAATAAGATAGATAAGAGAAAGGGGACACATGTATCACAAAATTTACAAAAGTAATTTTTTTTCCATTCTTGAATAAAGTAACAATAGATAATAATCAGTTGCCACTTGTAGGTGAGTTGATATGCGCCTTGAGGTCTACTTCCTTGACGTCACAGGTTCGACTCCCCTTCGTAGTGGAGAAGGGTTGTAGGTCAATTTCCCTTACGGGACTTTCATGCCAAGTACCTGCTCCACTAGCCTAGGGTATAGGAATGGACTTTTCCCCCAAAGTTTATAGCTACCACTTGTAGGTGAGTTGGTCTATGCCTTGAGCTTTACTTCCTTGAGGTCACAAGTTCGACTCCCCTTCATAGTGGAGAAGGGTTGTAGACCAGTTTCCCTTACGGGACTTTCATGCCAAGTACCTACTCTGCTGGCCTAGGGTATTGGATTGGACTTTTCCCCCAAAGTTTTTAGCCACCACTTGTAGGTAATTTGGCTTATGCCTTGATGTTTACTTCCTTGAGGTCACAAGTTCGGCTCCCTTTTGTAGTGGAGAAGGGTTGTAGGTCAAATTCCCTTACAAGACTTTCGTGCCAAGTACCTGCTCCACTAGCCTGGGGTATAGGACTAGACTTTTCCCCCAAAGTTTCGACTTCCTTGAGGTCAAAGGTTCAACTCCCCTTTGTAGTGGAGAAGGGTTGTAGGCCAATTTCCCTTATGGGACTTTCGTGCCAAGTATCAGCTCCGCTGGCCTAGGGTATAGGATTGGACTTTTCTCCCAAAGTTTTGTGGATGCTCACTGTCCTCTGGCTACGATTTGTGAGCGGATCTCTGTTGCATCTCCTAGTGGGTCCTCTAGGACATCTCAGATGGTCCTATTTGGGTCTCAGGTTGTTGTGGGGAGATTTGCAATTTCTTATGTGAATGTGGTTGCTTTTGAGGCAAGCCTTGGTGGTCCTATTGCGAGAGGGGGTCTCCATTCGGCTGTACCTATCTCTGTAAGTAGCCCCATTGTGATTAATCTAGATTTAGAAACTATTGATGAGATTTCCAAATATGTGGACAATTACTCTTCTACTGCTATTATTTTTTGTTTTAGGGGTTTCTAGCCCTCTCTTCCGAATTTATATGCTTGGATTTCCAAACATTGGGAACCAATCATATCAGATTTAGTTCATATTTACCCTGTGGCAAGGGGTTTTTTATTGTGAAATTTGCAAATGTTGCAGACAAAAAATCCATTCTGTGTCATTGTTTCTCTTGGGGGGAGAGGTTCCCCCTGATGGCCAAACCTTGGTATCAAAGTTTTGACCTGACTACTGAATCATTGAATAAGATACCTTTATGGGTAAGATTGTTGAATCTTCCCCTTCACTTTTGGCTGGATTCGGTCTTGGAGGCTGTGGAGGAGGCTATTGGGGATTTCAAGTTAGTGGATTCAGAGACTACTAATGTGTATAAGATGATGTATGCCCACATTCTTGTGGAGATTGATGTGTCCAAGGGTATCCCTGAACAGATTACTTTGGCTTCTCCAAATGGTTCTTGGACCCAAATTCTTGATTATGAAGGTATTCCCTTCAGGTGCAGGAAATGTCATAAGACAAGCCATCTCGCTACAAGGTGCTCCTCTGATAAGGTTAGATCCAAGAAATCACCTTCTTGGTGGTTGGAGGTTTCAGACCATGACTATACGGTTCAGAAAGCTTCCAAGGATGAGTATGAGGTGGATAGCTCTTCTTAGAATGATATTTCTTTGGAAAATTATTATGTTATTGTCTTTGATGATACGGATATTGTCTCTAAAGCAATTTGATTCAGAATTTTGATGATGTCCCTTCTTTTGTTGTTGACTATGTCCAAATATTGCTTCTGTTGTTGATTCAATTGTCTTATCTCCTGTTGTTTTGGGTATTGAGGCTCATGTTTCTTCTGCGAGGGTTTTGGGGTTAGTAGTGGTGCTACCCCTTTCCCCCTTTTGGATAATCTTGTGGTATGCCCTTGTTCTTCAAATTTATCTTTGGATTGGAAGATGGCTACTGAAAAGGTGGAGGATGGATGGACATCAGTTAAAGGAAAACAAGTCAAATCCTCCAAACCTTAGTTTGATATGTCTTTGCATTCTCAAAAGACTGGACCAAAATGTAAATATTGATGGTCTTTGGGTTTTTTCTGGGCTAGTTTTTAGCCCTCTTGTTGGAAACTTTAGTATGTCCCTCTAATTTTTCGAGTGGTGTTCCACAATTGTATTAAGATCCTTCATTGTTATATACTTTTGGTCTCTTTGTACAAGGTTTTGGGTCCTTTCAAAACTTGTTTTTACTTAATCAAAATAATAGATAATAATATAAGATTGATACTCTGAAACAAAAGCATTAAAACAGTGCATGAAAAACTAAACTATTGGATGCATGGAGAAATTATAATTTCCATCAAACTTGTGCAAGGCTTGTGGACAGTTTGACATAATGCTTCACAGAGATGTCATTTCATGGAATGGAATGATACGGAAAATGCGGAGAACAAATTCATGATGGGGCACTCAAGGATGACATTTTCCTTGCCCTACAAGTGCGGGAAACATTAGAAGATAAACTAATGATTTTATTGCATCGGTCGAGAATTGAACCCAGGTCTATACCATGCCGAGGTACTATTCTGGACTAGACCATTGGTTCTTTTGCATTTTGGTGTAGAAGGTGTATGTTGTTTAGGAGAAAGAGAATATTTCCATACAAAACACATTAACAACAAACTAGGCAAAAATCTACTCTTCACAAAGTCATCCACTCTTTGGAAGAAGGCAAGAGAGAAGGCTTTCTCCTCAAGCTTGACCTGTCCAAGGCTTATGATCGGGTAGAGTGGTATTTTCTCTTCAAGGTTCTTAGAGCCTTTGGGTTCAATTCTAAGGTTTGCAAGCTTATAAACTAGCTGATCTCTACTTCCTCTTTGGTTGTTTTGATCAATGGTTCTCCATCAGCGTTCTTCAAACCCTCAAGGGGGTTAAGGCAAGGGGACCCCCTATCGCCCATTCTCTTTATCATTTTGGCTGAGTGTTTGGGAAGGATGATTTCAGCTAACAGAATTTCAAGGGCTTTGAAAGGAATCAAACCTTCTTCTAGTCCCCTAGTCTTCTCTCATCAACATTTTGTAGATGACACTATTATGGGGGGAAGCTTCGATTGGGGAAGCCAGGGTGATCAAAAAGATTTTGATCTCTTACATTAGGGGATCGGGGCAGCTTATCAATTGGAACAAGAGCTCTATCTTCTTCATCAATACTTCAGTTGTGAGACAAAGGAAGATGGCTAATATTTTGGGATGTGGAATAGGTAGCCTTCCCTCGACCTATTTGGGGCCTCAAACCCCCTGATTCTTTATGGATCAATCTTATTGATAGGTTTAATAAGAAATTAGTTGGCTAGAAGGGTATCACCCTCAGCCAAGCAGGAAAAATTAAGTTGGTCAAATCCACCCTTCATAATCTTCCAACCTATGTGCTGAGTCTTTTTGGGATTCCCAGCAAATTTGCTGACCTTATGGAGAAGATCCAGAGGAATTTTCTATGGTCTAGTTCAGAATACTGCAAGAGATTTCCTTTCATTGCTTGGGACAATGTGTGCCTCCCCAAACACTATGGGGGTTTGGGTATTAGAAAACTGAGACCGTTCAATAAAGTTCTTCAAGCAAAACAAATTTGGAGAATCTTTTCTAGGTAGGGGGATTGGTGAGATACCATGGAAGATAAATACCTTCGGAGACCTTCCATTAGATTAGTGTTTAATAATGGCACCATTCCCAATGGCTCTAATATTTGGAATGGCATGCTCAAAGCCAGAGATACAGCCAAGTGCAAGGCGAAGTGGAGAGTGGGAAATGGTAATGACATTCTTTTCTAGTAGGACAACTGGCTGTTCCAAGGGCCTCTTCTCAATTTTCCTACTTCTCAATTTTCCTACTTTTGATAGATGGGCTAATACTTGCATTCAGAGGTTTGGTAGTAAAGTCAGTGACTACAGAGTAGGCCAAGAATGAAGAGACCTTTCTTTAATCTCTAAGGATCTTAAACCTCTGATGACTATCCTCCACTCAGTGATTTCGAATGTTGATTAGGACCAATTAGTGTGGGAGAATACTTCTAGTGGCATTTACTATATGGCTTCTAGGTACCAAGCTTTGATAAAGCAGGATTCCAAACCTTTATGGGCAACTGCCTAGTACCCCAGCCTTATTCCTAAAATCAACATCTTTTTGTGGCTTTTCCTCCAGAATAGGGTTCTAACTATTGATAATCTCAGTAAAAGGGGTCTATATATTCCTAATAGATGCATTCTATGCAAAAACCATGTTGAGTCTATGGACCACTTGTTTATTCATTGTTCTTTCACGAGAAAGGTGTGGTCTAGGTTCAATCATGATTTTGGTTTGGATTGGTGTGCCCTTGCCTCCACTACTGACTTCTTTAGGCAATGGGGTGTTTCTTGGAAGGGTTTTGGTCTTCACGCCATTAGCAAATGGGCTCTTCCCCACTTTGGTTGAGGAATATGGAAAGAACTCAATAATTGAATCTTCAAGGATGTCAGCCTTCCTGCCAAGATTGTGTCGAGTAAAATTCTAAATGCCCTTATGGAAAATTATCTTTTATGCAAAGAATCTAACCCGTTTGCAGGAGACACCAAAAGAGGTAATGACACACAAAAAAGAAGAAAAGAATGCCAATGGTCATTACCCCCAGAAAGGTGGCACAAAGCGAATTTCGATGGGGCAGCAAAAGGTAATCCAAGTGAAGCTAGTAGTGGTGGGGTGATTAGAAATAGCTTTGGTTATGGCATTGTGGCGATAACCTTCCCTCTGGGGCACCAAACTAACCACTTCGCCGAGGGGTGTGCTGCCCTTCATACTACTAAGCTAGCAAAACATATTGGTGTTAAATGCCTCTAGCTCGAGGGGGATTCTAATAACATCATAAAATGTCTCAAAGGTGAACATCCTCCTTCCTAGTCTATTAAGAATTTGGTGGAGGAAACCAAACAAATCTTGCTTACTTTTGAGAGGGTCTATGTGTCACATGAATATAGAAAGGAAAATTTGGTAGCTAACTAGATGGCTAACGAGGCAGTCAAAAGGGACATGTCATATAGGTGGATTAATGGTGACAGGATCCCGATGGAAGCTAAAAGCATAATTGAGATTGAAAGAATCCAAGGGAGGATGGGAAATATTAAGAGTAATGATGATAGGTAATGTTGTTAGTTCCACATTTAACTTAATGAAAGCTAAGCACAGGTCGAACATGAGTAAACTTAATTTGAAGGCTTTTTGGCATGCTTTCTAGGTGTTTTGTAATCTTAATTGCTATTTTTTTCTCGAGGACAAAAGAAAGTTTTGTTTTGGTGAGATTTACCTAAAGTGTTGTTCTTCGCTCTCGGAGTTTGCAGAGAATTTCCCCTACTCTTAACAACATTATAGTGGGTGAAAGGCATCGCAAAGAGCCGGAGGATGAAGCGGTGAAATGGAAAAGGAGGTCGAAGGTTTGGGAGAAGCTAAGGGAAGGTGGCATTTCAAATTTCATTGAGAAATTGCATGGTTGGTACCCTAAGGTTACTAAACTTATGATCACGTCTTGGAGAGAAGGGAAAGTAAATATTGACGGAATTGATTTCTAGGTTAACGAAGGTGTTATTGTGGAGGTCACTAACTCCCCTTCCAAGGGCATTAAATTCTTTAGGGATAAGAAAGTTTCCCTCAATGATGTTAAAGACTTTGCCAAGAGTGCTAAGTAGATGAAAGATTGGTGAAGACGGGAGTGTACTATAAACTAGCTTCAATTTAAAAACTATGGAGGTTCGTTCTTAGCGTGATCATCTCTTACATAGCACTGGACACTAGGTATGATAGAGTCTATACCCATCACTCTCCTTAACCACTTTAGGTATGGCACTAAGATCTCCATCCCCTACTACCTCTTATTCTTTGTAAATAAGAATATCATGGGATATAAGAAGAAATCGTATGCTAATCGAACTTTCCATGAGGACCTATTGTTATTGATTTATGAGCACTTTAAGGCTCAAACTCATGGCAGATCCATAGCCCATAAAGTGGAGTTCTTGGAGGACACGAAAAGATCCTATCTCTTGTTTGACACTAAGGATAGTGTTGGGCTTCATTCCGATGATGAAGAGAAGGTGGCCAAGATTATAAAGGATTTGAGTAAAAACAAGAAGAAAAAGGTTGGGAAAGGCTTGGCAGGTAAAATTATTAAGTCTGAGGTTGATTCTGTTGAGGACTATAATGAAGAGGATGAGGGAATGGAAACAGAGGAGGAGAATAATGTGAAAGATGAGGGTACTAGCAAGGTCTTGATTTGCAAGAAGGTGGAAAGCCCAGCAAAGAGGAGAAGGGGCAATGAAATGGATGTTGATCAGGGTACCGGTAAGGGATAGGAGACCCCTCTCCATGCCCAGGGGGAGAGAAATGAGGATTATGGCATGGAAAAAATCACCTCTACTTTCGGCTCTAAGGGAAAGAAAACGGTCTGGAGGAACTTTGAAACTCGAACTGCGAAAATGGGCATTGTGAGAGAAACTATCCAGCCCAAGGTCTTGGAGGGAAGTGATGGTAGAATTCATTTGCAGGAACTTATTGATCTAGCCATGGTGATTATCAGTGACAATGTCAGGGAGGTGGGGATGAATCTCCTCAACAATGCTCAGAACAGCATGGTGGACAACTTCTGGTCTATCAAGTGGATTTTTCATAAAATGGGAGGAGATAAAGAACAGGTTGCAGGGTCTGGAAAGGAAGGAAGGGGAAGACGGGACTAATAGAAAAGGCAATTTGGATACCAAGGTTACTGAGATGGAAAAAAGAATGGATAGGATGGAGAGCTCTCTCCATAGCACTGTTACCCAGAGCCTTAATATTATCAAAGGCTTAAATGATAATATCAAACAGCTACATATAATGATGGAGATTAGCACAAGGGTGAAAGATGACATGGAAAATGAGGATAATAGGATAACTAAAGAGGATGTCAACCCCCTGGTTGAGAGTCCGAGCAATAAAATGAAATTGAACAAGAAGAAGAGGGACAGGGAGGACTCTCTAGATGACATACAACTGATGAGTGAAGCAATAGAGACCATGGAAAAGTTGGAGCTCAAGGCAGCAGAGTTGGTCAAAGATATGGTGCCCTGATTGGTTCTCCTGGCTTTTCTTTTTTCCTTTGGTTTTTTGTTTGCTAGGCTTGCCTACTCCTTTAGAGGCTACGTTTTCTTATGTCAAGTTCTAGTGGCCTCTATGGCCTATTGTTTCTTGTTGAACTACTTAATGTTCAAGACTAGATGTCGGTTTATTTTGTTTACTGTTGGGTCTCAGGCACCCTTTAAAACCTATTTTACTTAATCAAAAAAAAACTAGGCAAAAATAAATAAATAATCTGGAGATGCAAGGTATTGAACCTCATACCTCTCACAAAAACCATGTGAGCTACATCTCCTTTTATTGTCTTTGTCACTCTATTAATCAAACTTTGTATTTTAAATATTAATTGAGGAAAATATAAATATAATTATTACTAGTAAGTTGAGAATTTTGTGTGCATAAAAATCTCTCTTTACATCTTGGCTTCAATCACACATCCTCTTTGACAACTTTTCTAGGCCTACACCATGCTGTGAGAGAATATAGGAAGAAAATTGAAGATGTTGCTACCATCGTTTGCATTACTATTCTTGCATAAAGGTGGATTTCTCAGTGCATTGCAAAGACTACCCAATATTGAAGCAAATCTCATTCTTTGACTTCTCCAAGTAAGTAATGGTGACATGATGCAGTTCTAGGGTTTGAAGAAATTAGGGTAGCGAAACATCCTTGTCACCCTCAATATCCATGAAATAGAACAACCCAAATCTACCTTTTCAACCTTATAATTTTTCTGTGGTTAGTCATGTGAATCAAGTGACAAATTTAGAAACATTTAATGTGGTTCAAGTTCCTTAAACAATGGTGGAAAGAAGCCCTGTTTGTAGATGGATCCATGGCAAAGAAGTTAAATTGCATGGAATTGTAGGGAATTTTCTACTAGATTTAAAAACATTTTTCAGCGAAAAAATGCCCCTTTAAGGACAATTGGATTTTTTTAAAACCCTCCATGAATTTGTCCAAGTAATGATTCGGACAACTATAAGTTTAAAAGAACATACCTGTAATGGGAATCTCATAATTGTAGGCGATCTTTGGGAACTTCTCCATGGCTTAAAACTATTTAGATCTCTATGATTGAGGAGCCCTCTATAGAAAAACAAGCACACATTAATATTGAATGAAGCATGAAGGATTTGTGAATGGCTTTTTTTTCCTTTTGGTAATGACAAGAAAATTTCCTAACGTATGGATAAAAAGAAAAGGAGAGGATTTATGGAAGATACTAAGTTGACATTTGTCAAGTACATGGCATCATATTAGTCTTCTATAATGGAGAATTTGCCACCATGTTTTTTAAGGATTTATTAGCTGTCAATGCACAATCTATACGCATGGAATGTTTGTCAAGATTTTTCTTTATTTTTTGTCAATCAAAAATAAAATTAACTACCAGCAAAAATCTAGTCCAATCAAAAAAGTGTAAATAAAAATTGAAAAATCAGTTTAATGAGAAAATCACTCTAAACCATAGGATATAGTTTCTTGCACGGTTACCAACGCAGAAAAAGGCCAAATGAAAACTATAGTCTCTGCGTACTAGGTAGGCAGGACTAATAATTACTAACAATTTTTTTATAGATTGACAATTTCTTTCAAAAAAAAATAATACATATATTAAGGATTCGTAAGAATTTCATAATAAGCTACAGATTCAACCATATTGCATACCTCTCAATTAGCTAAATACATATGCTGCCTTTTTCTGAATTATATTTAGATCTCAGAATTCTCATGTTGGGAGGAAGAGCCACATCTCTTTCTAGAAAAACCATATTTCCAAATGAGGGGTCTTCTCCAAACCAACCGCTTCCCTTCCTCATATTGTAGCTCCTTGGAAGCTGCTGATTATGATTCGTTTAATGATAACTATCCTTAGATCGTCAATCATGTGAAGAGGTGCTTACTTTGATTTAAGAGGGTATATGTGAATACGTCTTGATTTTATTTATTTATTTTATATGTTTTTTTCTTAGGTAAGGGTGGATCATGAAATGGTCTTATGGCGGGAGCATGACAACTTCACTTCCATAACGGTGTAAAAGAAATGTGCGGAAGGATTTAAAATTGCACAATCCATCTTTTGTATATATGGTAAATTCATAACCCAAAACAGGCAAGAGCAAATGATTTGGATGGAAGCTATAATATCCAAAAAGGAATCTAAGCTTTGCAATAAACTTGCAATCACCTTTCCTGTCAACTTTTCTTGGCTTCGTAGTATAAAAATGGGATCTGAGACACTCTTCAATCGCCAGCTCATATGAACAGGTAAAGATCGGAAATGTTCTATCTTGAACAAACCTTGATCTTTTTCTCAAGCACATAGGATCCATAATCCTAATTCTATACAGTAATGATTGTCCTGCCAGTTAGATCCAACGAATAAAAAACCTAAAAATTGGTTATCGTGTTTGGTTTTCTAAAAACAAATAGTTTCTATGTAGTAAGGACTTATTTCTTATTTGATTCAAAGGTAGGTTGTCATTTTCAAGTTGTCTCACCATTTTCAAACAAATTCTGAAATTTTGTTATTTTCCAAAATAACAAACAAAGCCAGAGATGCTTCTCCAAAGTACTCGCCAGACACCAGACACCCAAATTCTCCAGACACCAGACACCCAAGCCATAGATGCTTCTCAAACGTATTAACAAAAAATTCAACAGGATTCTCTAGATTCCCGAATCTGTTGATGATGGTCAAAGTGGATATCAAAATTTATCATTCTCCGATACACAGATGCACGCCTAAGAACATAAGCAAGTTAATAAATTGCAAAGAGAATAAATTTATATTGATGAGGTGGGAGAGTGAAACAAATAAATCAATAATTGGTTCCTGTTTATAGGAATGACAAAGAATAGTGGGATTGCAGATTTAAACCCAGCCCAAGTTCTACAATGCATAATAATTATAATCCATTGCTTATGAGAGCACAGAAATATTGGATACTGCCACACAGCATAAGAATGAACGATTATATCAAGCTATGTGGGACAAAACTACAGGAAACTCATTTCTACTCTATAACATCATGAACGAATCAACCTAAGCCCCGATTCAAGATCTTCCAGGGTAATGGTTACAAGATTTTCTGCATCACAACAATCCAGGTCAAGCCTGAGATCCAGGTTCTCTCGAGCATTGACTAACATGGGGCCTACAAGACCCCCATTCAACTCTTTTCTTTGCTTCTCTGTTGTGTTGTTTTTCAAAAGTTCAGAGATCGCCTCAATGGTGCATGTTGGATGCAGCTTAAAACCATAAAGCAAACTGTCCTCCAACTGTTCATTAATCTTTAAATGAACAATTTCAGCAAGTTCTCTTGAATCAAAGTCATCAAAAAAGAAATATCTCGTCACTCTTCTAGAAAATCCCTCATTGGAGTTAATAACACGCTTCATTGGCTCGGCATACCCAGCAAATATTACAACTACCTTTCCACTATCCATGACCGACATGATCTCCTCCAAAGCTTCCACACCATAGTCCTTGTCATCTGCTTTCTGATTGGGAATCAGTCTGTATGCTTCATCAACAAAAAGGATTCCACCTTCTGCTTCTTTGATCTGCAAAACAAATGATCTTAATTACAATCTTTACAATGCAAATGCTTATTCATGATATCAAATACAACGCCAAGGACCTCTACATTAGAACTCACTAAAGTACACAACTGACCTGAAGACCAGCCAAGTTACCAAAAAAAATTATCATAAGTTAGGCTACATATGCAGCCTGTAATATATAGACCAGTCACTAGCCTTCATGTTCTGGGAGACACTTTGGGGATACTAATCATTAAATGAAAATAATTGGAACTCTTAAAACACCATAACTCAAAACTCAAAATCCTTCACTTACCATGACCATAATTCATCATTATTGATCAGAAATGCTGATATATTCTTTTCATCATCCCTATGAATAATGTGTGAGTGGTGTGATGCGCACACACATTAGTCATACACATTATTCATAGGGATGATGAAAGGCAGTAATGGTGATACTGCAATAGCATAGCGTAGATTGTCTCATGAAATGTTGCAACTTCTACAGCTATTACAGCATATTTCAAGTTTGAGGAGAAAGTGATATATTTGACTTCCATATTTTTGATGAACCACTTTCTAGACGCCACAAAGAATGCATGAAAATAATTTGGAAATGGCTGTAAACTTGCAACCAGAGAACAAGAACAGTGCATCAAAAGATGTAAAACACATGTACATCTTGCAAATATTTCAGTTTCTAAAAATAAAATTTCAAAATAACAAACAGCTGTGTTTGTTAAGTTTGCTAGATTAGTGATTTTATTAGTACTTTAGACAACAGTAGCAGACAATGTTGACACTAGATGCCTTCAATTCCAAATATATCTCTCATACAGCACCTTGAAGAAATCCAACTAAAATACTAATACATCTATTTTGGCACAGAAAGGGATGTGAATAATCCAACTGTACCTTGTTTCTTGTTTTGGGACCAGTATGACCAACAAATTCACCAACTAGATCCGTTCTTTGTACTTCAGTTACATTGTCAGTAGGTAAAACACCAACCATGTGCAAAAGTTTTCCAAGAATTCGGGCAACCATTGTTTTGCCTGCACAAATGAAAAGGATTTTAGATGATTTTCATTTAGTGACAGACATTCAGTTATCATAAGTACTAACAAACATACATTTATCGTTAAAATTAATCAAGAATGGAGTCTCACCAACATGACTATTCTACAATGGGATTGCCACTAAGGCTTAACTGAAAATGAGTATATATATAGTTGAAATAAATAAACTTGGTTTAGTCTTCTTTCTCTTTCATCCAATTCTATTATGCATCTTCCTTCGATTTGATATCCATTCTCTTTTATCACAACAGACCCATTGCAAATCCCACATTCCGCAACAAGGGAAGATTATATGACAGTTATCATTCTCGGAGTTCATCAAAGCACTCCCATTTGAAACAAACTTTTATGATTGAGGGAAAAGGTGTTGAAAGTCATCTTCTCATTTTAATCAGTTGAAATTTATTATATAGCTCATCAAAACAACACTCAAGAAAGTCAATCAAGACGAGCTAAATTATTTTGTGTTAAAATCCATTGTTAGTAACATATAATACAAATTTACAATCATGCAGGGTATACAACATTAATTATTTTAAACAGATCAATTTTCCACAATCCATCATCTATAGCATCAATTTCTGGAGGAGATTGTGAGTTTTTTACTCATCCTTTTGCTCTCTTCTGTCCTGATGATGGATCACAGAGTGTGATCCGAAACGTTGACGCAAAAAACTCTTACACAATCTCCTCCAGAAATTGATGCTATAAACATTATTTATTGCCAAAATAAACAAAGACTCACATCATCCCAGGGTCTAGAAACAACAATAACCATAAAATCCCAGCTTAAAACAGCACAACCGCATAAGACAATCATACTACCAAACAGAGAATTAGATTGCAATACAGTCTTTACTAAGGAATTACAAGTAAATTTGAGAATTAAATGCATGTCATCTTAACCATTTGATATTATAAAGCATAACACTTACAGCCTACAGCTGAATATGATTAATCACAATGAAGCAACTTTGTCAGTAGTTCAAACGAATAGTAAAGCAAAAGATACAGTGTAACGACAACTGAAATCCAGAGGCAGCAACAATAGAGGGGAACTAAAGGTCTGAAAGATCTCTCTTTGTAGCCTGTAGCCAACACAAAGAAAGCAGTAAGCAGATAATAAAACTTGACTGACAATTAAGAGGAATGTCACTTCAAGGAATTGTACATCAAAATGGCACTTCCACCAGAGAAAAACTGACAATTGAGTGAAAGACACCTTTGGGGAGACTTTATAAAATTTACATGTCACCAAATAAATAGGCCAGATCATAGATGTACCACTGGTAGAGTAGTTCTCGAGTTGCAAAAACTGGCTGAATTTTCTGGCCTGACAAGTTTTTTCAACTTTTACTGGTGCCAAAAACTTGCTGAATTTTTGGCAAAAAGTCACCGAGTACTTGTCTAGGTTTTCCAAAAAACTTGGCGAGAATTTGTTAAAAACTCAGTTGTAGTTCTATAACAGCACTTAAAGGGAAAAAACAGCCCAACTTAATTTTATTTCTCATTTCTTCACTTGTATTTTGCTGAGAGGGGGAAAACAGTCTTCCTAACACTTGTATTCTAAATACTTGCAAACTGATTTCTATCAGTTTGAACTTTGAAGTGGATTTGAGGCAGAGTTTTTGAAGAGGATGACATCAATGATTTGGAAAGGCAGGCTATGAAGGGGGTGGGTTTGGTTTCACACTGGGTAACACTCAGTTGAATGAGTAATCATTGCTAGGGCCAAGAGAAGCTAGAGGCAGATCTACATCCAGGATGGAGGACGAGCCACATACTGAGTCAGACATACTGAGCAAGTAGGCACAGTCATGCCCAGTGCAGACTTCTAGGACTAGAGTCTCTAGCTCTGCCTCTCCTCTCCCTTAGTTTTTACTAGAGCTGAGAAGAGGAAGATGTAATTGTAATGAAGTATTTACTTTTAGTTTTACATAAATTATTTACTATTTTGCTTCCAGGCATCAGCATTCCTCACGACAATGCGATTTTGTACCCAATTTGTGTTTAAATGTATCTAGACTATGCTTAATTCTTTTTTGTTCTCATTTATAGACTCATTGGATGCATCTTTTTATTGAATTTTGAAAAAAATATGTGCATTTCTAATTAAATCTAGGCAATTTTTTAAGTTCCTTCGTTTTTTTTGCCGAGTTTTTGCCGAAAACTGGCCGAGTTTTCCCCAAGATTTTTTTTCAAGCATTGGCAAGTTTTTGGCTTTGGCAAGTTTTCCAACTATGGGCCAGATAACACAAACTTGAGAATCTTCTGTATCTCTGTTATTCAGACTGTTCTGGAACTTCTGATTCTGGTAGTTTGATACATATGGTTTTGTAAACAACAGACCAGATCAGATGTACTTTGTGGTTTGAAGATATTTGATAACTTTTCTGCTGCAAATATCCAAGCTCTTTTACATGTATGAAGGAAAGTGTGGAGTGAAAAGAAGGAAAAAAGACAAAAGTATAAGACTATTTTCCAAAGAGTTGTTAGAGTTATACCTGTCCCAGGGTTGCCAAGAAAAGCCATGTGAGGGGGTCTTCTAGTGGCAATTTTAAGTCCAAGAACCCGACGCTTTTCATCCAGGAGCATTCCCTTTGCCCATGTTTGTAGTTGTAGCTTCAGTTCATGTAAACCAACAATTTTTGACAACTCTAATTCCAGCTCTTCCAACTTGCCTTTGGAATCCTCTAATGCTAGTCTTGCTTTCTGCTTTCTTTGTTCATCAAGATGAAATTGCAGGAGCGATTGCAGCTTCTGATTGCTAGGACCTTGTAACAGGTGACCTAATGGTGTCATTCCTTCCTGCAGGCAGCACGCTTAAATTTAGATTCCCCTGTTTTGGAAGCATTTGCGTGTTCTTATAAAAGAAAACTGCATCCACGTGTTAGGAAAAGATCAATGAAAAAAATACATTATCCTTAGCATTGACATCTGCATGATTCTGCAACAAAGTCTCGACCACCGAACAGTCATCTGCTCGAAGACAATACCAGACTGCTAAATGCAATGGTGTCATCCCATTCTGCAATATTGATTTGTAAAACAGATAGTTACACAAAAATACAATATGATATTAATTTTGGCATATAAGAACATTTAATTTCAAATAGTGTACCAATATTTTTCACACACTAATGAAGTTTATTGGTAAGTTCCCTGCATCAAAATTTCGGTTGTCCAAAGTTAAATTAATAATAAACCATCACGCTGAAGGAATTCAATTCTTCAAAACAATCCACAACAATACTCAGGTCCAGCTCCTGGTGGTTCAGGATTGTGGCATCTGCCAATACAATAACTGTAAATTTGTCCAGACTAATCATAGAAATCAGTTTTTTTAAGGATTTAATCTCTTGAATATATACAAGAAAGCTAAACGTAACCAAAATCTGTATCTCTTGACAAGAGATAAATAATTCCTTCCTTTATGCAGTATAAACCGTGAACAAAGTAATTTTCCAGAGACAGATAAATTAGGGCAAAATGAAGTGCTCATATACCCAGCATTGAAGGAAAATTTCTGCACAGATTGCCAATTCTAATTCAGTTTGGTTCAACTCAAATGTGTTTTTTATTAGTTCATGAAGGATATCCCAAGGTACTTTTAATCCAGTGACTGCTTTTCAAAAGTTTACTCTGTGTGATTAAAATAGCAACTTGTCAATGCAAAATGTTCTTTATCGCAAGTTTAAAGTCTACATTCTGGAATTCTAATTGTTCGTGCAAAACAGCCTTTATTCTGAATAAGGGAAATATTTGGATTTAGCTTTCTCAAAGTGAAATAATAATACTAAGGAGATTACTTTGGCTTAAACACCTAGAAGAATCAATCCCTAGGAAATCTTACATCTGAATTTAAATTTCAACTCTTAGAAACTAGCTTCTTAGAGTAGAATTCGAAAATTACATTTGCTCTGGCTTCTATATCAACATTGTGATTAAGAAGTAATTTCAAAGCTTCAGTGCAGCCATTTTTCGCAGCCATATGCAATGGCGTTTCTCCATACTGTGGAACAGCAAACAGACAACATATTGATATTAGTTTTTGACACACCAAAATTTAGAAATCAAAGGAAACAGGCCCCTCAACAGGGAAAATCCGATATTCTTAAAGCATTCAGAGGACAGATCCAGAGAATAAACTATTTACCATATTTTTGGCTTCCACTTCTAGGTTTTCTGGACCATGCCAGTTGAGCAAAAAATTGACGATTTCTTTTTTATTGTTGGCTGCAGCTACATGAAGCGGGGTCTGTGCCATCTGTAACAACCATGCCAAAAATGTGTCAGGGCCAAAAAAGTGTCAAAAGGAGCAGTTGTAGCTTGAATATTGTCCTCCAGTTGTTATACTTTTAGAAATTACACAGATGCACATGACAAAAACCTTGAGGGGAACCACAAATTATAACCATGACATGGGAGAAAATCTTGGCTCCATAAGATAAGCCTCAACTTATAATTAACCATGATTTACTCGGTATCTTTTTTAAAATAAATTTAATAGATCCATCCTCACATGTTAGCAACTTACATAATGGATGTTGAACTTCAGAGAGGTTGAAAACTTATCATTGCCAATCAGTTGCTATGATTTCAAATCCAATAACTAAACTGGCACACATGCCACAATGCCAAATGTGGGGATAAACAACAAACTGGGACTTAGCATTACTTGAAATATAATTTCAAGCATATCCATTAAGAGAAGTTAAAAAATCCAGATTGTGCTTTTGACGTATTAAATATTTTAAAATTACGAGGGTTTGATGGTTGCACATAGCCAACCAGCTATTGTAATTTCATGATCCTTAGAATCAAGAACATAGCACACATAAAATAGGACCTAATTCAAATTTAAATTATTGGGAACCTCAGTTCAACTATGATTTAGTGGTTTTCAATAATAACGAAGTTAATACAGCACAATAGCATAATTAAAAGTTCAGAGTGGTTATGATTCCAAGTAAACCAAGAAAACGAAAGTAACTCTTAATGCAAAATGTTCGTCAAATGGGAACCTTGGCCTCTATAAGCAACCTAACATAACCATGATTCTGCTTAAATATACAAATAGATTTCAAGTTCGAACAATGTCAATCAGTAGTAGTGATTTCAGACCCCATGGGATCGCTAAGCTAGCATGCCACTATGAGAACCAGGGGAATTATAAGGAACCTAAACAATGTTTATGTGTATCCCAGACCTCCTGCAAGTTTTGGTATTCCATATCCATGAATTCAGAAGTTTCTAGAATTTCACGGAATAAGAAAACGAGCCACATAACCAAAGCCAATATGCAAAATGTGGATTAAATAGAGAACCTCACCATCTACCATGGCTCAGTTGGTATCAATTAAAACCAATGGCATATTGGCAAGTGATATATCTGAGATTTCAGAGATCGGAGATGCATATGGTTTTCCCATTAATTGAGAGTAATAGCCTCTAATGAAAAAATTTACACTGTTCTGTCATGTGGGTGTTTTGGAAAACATAAAATCAAATAACTCAAATGAAACAGACGGTACAATAGCTTAAAAATTCATGAGAACGTGCACTTACAATTGGATTCCTGTCATTGAGAAGGGAAGGAGAATCTTGCAGCTTCTTGGTAAGGTTGATCAGGTCTCCAGATTGAGCTAAATTATGAATAGAGATGGGCTTAGATCTGTTGCGTCGATCTTGGTGATGTCGTGAATGATCCGCCATCGTATTGTTCTTTCTACTCAGCAATTTCAGCGGTGTTTTCTTGTTTCAAGCAGTAGACAACCCAGCCGCGGAAGGCAATGGCGAGGAAATTCTTGCCTGTCGTCGATGAATTGTCCTCTGAACGAACGAATATGAATGAAATAATTAAAAAGTTTTTAGCCGATAGGTGACTTTTTTTTTTTGTGGTAGGGCAATAGAGAGGTTACAATGTTCTATTAAAGGCTCATTTGGCTACGGGAATAGGAATAGTTATTTTGGAATAGAAAATGGGGCTAGGTATCTTTGTTCTCTGTTTGGTTCAACCAATATTTGATGGGGAATTCGCAAACTTCAAAATTTATGTTTTCTAAAATAAATAAAAGTGGAATAGGAATATGTATTCCAATAACCACTTATTTGGGTGGAATTGCAAAACTCCATTTTTGAGCCAAAATTGGAATATGTATTCCTATTTTACTTCGTATTCCAATTCTAATTTGGTGCATCCAAACGAAGAACTCAAAATTTTAAGAATTTACATATGCCTATTTCACTTGTATTCCCATTACCAAACAAGTGATTTTGGGAATTCGGATCATGTAGAAGATTTTGGGAATTTGGATCATACTACATGATCCATCATCAAAGAGGTTATAGTTGTGTCTATGACAAAGAAAAGGATATTTTTATTAGGTTTTGAAAACGGACTTTGAAAACAGTCTTTCCAATATGGTATATGGTACATGAGGATACAAGTTGATTGTGGCATTTAGGTTTGGGCATTTATATGAAAAGTATTAGTTTCTAGTTTGTTTCATAAGGATGTTTGGGAAGGATGTGTCAAAAGGAAAGTCTGTAAGTGAGAAATTTTTTAAGGGTGATGTATATAGGTTAATTATTTACTTCAACTTGTTCTCTCAAACATTTATGGGGTCTTATACAAACAAAGAGTTTGTATAAGTTATCATATTAAGGATGAAGTCTCTTTGATACATTCCATAAGTTTAAAGTCTATTAGAAAATAAACAAAGGTTGTAAAATCAAAAACGTAAAGACTGATTATGGAAGAGAACTTTGTTCAAAAACTTTTTGAAGTTACTGTGGTATGAATGGCATCAAGAGGTAACTCACCACTTACACACCTCAACAAAATGAGCTGGCGAAAAGGAAGAATAATATAGTGGTGGAAAAGGCAAGCAACATGTCTTTTAGTAAGTTCAATAACTTAGCAAGGAGGTTGACCCTTACACAACCACAACTAAAAAGCATTAGAAGATGAACAACATAATAAAAAAAGGTGTTAGTTATTACAAGTAAAGGATTTACAACAAGGTTTAGAAAAAACCATTAACAACACACTAGCTATGTTGGTCCTACTAGCAAGTTATTATATTGAAGGCGAGGAGGGTGCAGATCAGTATACTATAGATAGTTCAACTTTTTCTTTATGTGTAACTTCACACCATTCTACAGGTTAGTTCTAGCTACAACTTAATCAGTTAGGATCAAGCAAAAACAATGAACACATCAATAGCAACACACAACACAATATTTATCTCATGGAAACCCGGCTAGGATAAAAACCACAATGTGTGAATCAATCCTCATGAAGCTTACACTCTTCTAAAGTGTGCCCAGTCAAGATCTTATATCTGTTAAAAGATTACAAAGACACTATTAGGTTCCACCTAGTTAAAGGATTTGAATAAGGCCTATGAGAGTCTTGCCCTGTTAGGAGCAGTCTAGTTAAAGGACTTCACAACACAAGTTAATGTGCCACCTTATTAAGGGATTTAGTACAAGAACCTATTAAAGTCCACTCTCTATGGGATTTACCATTGTAGAGATCAATAAACAACGGAGGAACGATCTAATGAAATAGCTACTACACTTAGCTTGAGTATACATCCCTTTACTACTCTTTTGATATGTCTACAATTGTGCTTTGTCTTCTCTCTCGACTTTGCAACTTCAAACTTGATCGCTTACGTGCTTGGCACTGCTCGCTTTTTCTTGCAATCTGACTTGCGTTGTTCGAGTTTACTGGCTTCTCCTCAACTCACTAACTCGTTAGCAATCACTTCTTTCTGTCACTCTTTTTCACTTTGAGATTACACTTAGCTCAGCTCTCTTGGCTCTCTGGCTAATCAATCAACAATCTAACCTTTTCTCTTTTGACTGCTTTATTTTATAGTTTTTTCTCATTTCGCTTTGAAATCCTAATCTATGAATACAAAATTTGAATTCTCAAGCCTACTCCTAGCTTGATTTCATGTTGTTGTCATGCACTCCTCTTATCAGACGTAGCATGTTCGTACAAGAGTACAAATGTCTCATGTCCTCAATTACTTGCATTATTGGAAAGAATTCAAATTTGAATTCTTCCGACTCTTTCCTGATATGACAACTCCATCACCATTAAGTGCAACAATGAGTGCATGTCTACCTACTTCATGATGTGGCAGTCACAAGATTCTCACTTCATGCTTCCCTTAGAGACTCAGCCAATCCATCATGTATAATCATCAATTGTTCTAACTTTCTTTCCTTCTTGACATCCTTCTACACATTCTTACTTCACTTAGCATAATTGTATCTAAGTGGATATCCTTTTTCATCGCCTCTTTTGGGCTTGTACTTCACCTTTCTTTGATCACCCTTATGAACTAGAGTTGCACATACAAGATCGATGTGCCTTATCGGTCATGGTTTTATACCTATCTTGGTTCCTTCTTATGCCTTGACATCAATGACAAAAAAGTCATAACTAAATGCATTGGTCACTCTACAAGTCAATCCTCGATCTTTGAGACAATTATGCCAACAACCTACCCCTTTGACATTGATGGCAACACTTTAACATCTTCAGCACTTCTTTCCTTTCTGACTAGCATACTTTGCCTTTGTCTTTTCAGTTTCTCTCAACATCTCCCCCTGAGATGATGCATCCACATCCTTTGACCGCTCCGAGTCATCTTTGTGGGTTTTCTTTGACTTCACTCCTTTTGGTGTTCTTCATCTGCTCTCAACTTCTTTGTTCTCTTCATTGCTCTTCACCTCTTTCTACTTCTTGCTCTTCTCATCTTCTCTTTTCTCTTGTTTAGTTCCCTCTTTGTTTTTCTTCTTCTACTCTACCCCTTTTTTTTTCTTCTTATGCTTATCAACTTCTCCCCCTTTTATAACAATGCCAAAGGCATGCAACCTTAAGTCTATAACTGCTCCCCCTGTGGAGTAGTCCCCTTTGCTCATTAATCCACCATTTAATGTCTCTTCTTGTTGATCATGGATTGACGTCTACATGACTATCTTAGTTATGGCTTAATAGGGGTAATACCACTAACTTCTCCCTTAGATACTTGAAGGTGTCCTTCTTAAGAGGTTTTGTGACTAAATCTATCATCTAGTTGCTCCTTGGTTGGTACATATTCTAACCTTACCTCTTTCGCTTTCACTTGTTCTCTCAAAAAATGATAGTTGATTGAGATGTTCTTTGTCTTTGAGTGCATAACTAGGTTCTTTGATTCATTGATTGCACTTGTGTTATTGTAGTTGATAACCACAAGTTCCTCCATTTTTTCTAGAATTCCTTCACGTAGTTGTTTGATCCAAACAACTTGACTGTAGTTCGTTACGATAGTAATGTACTCTAATTCTATTGTTGACTATGATATGCAGTTCTTCCTTTTGCTAGCCCATGCAACTAATCTTCCTCCAAGAAAGAATGCACGATCAGTTGTGTTCTTCCCGTCATCTATGTTCTTTGCCCCAATCAACATCAATAAAGACACTAAGATCAAAACTTCCCTTGTGAGGATGCCATAAGCCATATTCTTCAATACCCTTTGGATATCTGAAGATCCCTTTTATTGCTACCATGTGTGACTCTTTTGGGTTGGCAGAAAACTTGGCAACTATTCCAACCACTTGTGTGATATTCAGTGTGTTGTGCACAACATACTACAGTTTACCAATCATTGATCAATAAAGTGTCTCATTCACTTCAAGGCTTTTCATCTTCCTTTGACAATTTGCACTCGGTCACCATTGGGGTGCCTACCAATTTTTCTTCCTTCATATTGAATGTCTTCATAATCTCCTTCACATACTTTTTTTTCCCTATGAAGATTCCTCCTTTTAGCTAAGATACTTGAACTTCAATGAAGAATTTGATCACACAGATCATGGACATTTCGAAGTCTCTCTTCATGGATTCAATGAATTCAATGCTCAACTTATCATCTCCTCCACAAATGATGTCATCCACAAATATCTTCGCAATCAACAAACTTGCTTCTATTTCTTGCTTCAAATATAAGTTACAGTTGTCACTTGTTCTTACAAACCCAATTTTCATTAAATATGAGTGTAGTCTCTCATACCATGCTTTGAGTGCATGTTTCAATCCATACAAGGCTTTCTTCAGTCTACACACTTGATTTTTTCCTTCTTCATTCTCAAATCCTTTTAGTTGTTCAATGTACACTTCCTCCTCTAGAACTCCATTCAAAAATGTAGATTTTACACCCATCTGGTACACTCTAAAGTTCTTGTATATTGCAAATGCTAGGAGTATTTTGACTCCTTCTAATCTTGCTACTGGTGCAAAGGTTTCTCCATAGTCTATCCCTTCCTCTTGTGCATATCCTTTGCAAACAAACCTAGCTTTTTTTTTACTACTTTTCCATCCTCGTTCATCTTATTTATGAACACCCACTTTGTACCAATGACATTCTTGTCTTTTGGCCACGTCACCAAAGTCTATGTATCATTCATTATTATTTTATCAATTTTTCTCCTCCATGGCCTTTCTCGAGTATTCGTCCTTGAGAGCTTCCTTTGTATCTTTGGGTTCCATATGTGAGAGAAGGCACATTGTCTCTCTCGCCTTTCTCTTGGTCATCACTCCAGCGTATTTATCTGCAATGATCTAATCGGTGAAGTGGTGTCTTCTTACATACTTTTCTAGCACCGATTCTCCTTCAAATTCCTTTGCTCTTTTCTCTTTAGACTAAGCTACCTCTGCCTATGTTGGTACTAGTTCTTATACAACTTCTACTTCTACTGGTATTCTCTCCATTGCATCATTTGTGGGAGTGTATTCAAATATTTTTTTAGTCTTCTAGTTGTTTCTTACTTTCTTCTTCGTTCTTCTCAAAGAACTCATCTACCTTCACACTAGCAGATTCCATAATCTTTTTTTTCTAGAGGTTCAAACACTAGCATGCTTTTCTTTTGGTAGAGTATCCCAAAAAGATGCCCTCATCACTCTTTGCTCGAACTTTCCTTAATACTCATCATGCTTGATATAGCACTTGCTTCCAAATACTTTGAAATAACTCACAAATGGTGAGTGACCAAACTATAGTTCAAAGGGAGTCTACTCTGTTCCCTTCTCCACTTGTGCCCTATTCAATGTGTACACAGATGTCCTTGCAACTTATCTCCAATAGACCTGAGCAACATTATTCGGAATCATCAATGTTCTAGCATAATCTATGATTGTCCTATTCCTTCTTTCAACAACACCATTTTGTTGTGGTGTCTTGGGAGCTGTCATCTATCTTTTGATTTTGTGTTCTTGAAAGTAACTCCCAAAATATTGTGAGGTGAACTCGCCTTCCTGATCTAATCTCAAGCATTTCAATGCTCTACCAGTCTCCCTTTCCAATTTTTCCTTGTAAGCCTTGAACATGTGAAAGGGTTCTGACTTCACTTTCAAATAAATAGTCCACATCATTCAAAAAGAATCATAAATAAACAATATCAAGTATCTATCACCGGATACACTCTTCATCCTCATGGGACCACACAAATTAATATGTACTAGATCTAGAACTTGTTTAGAAGCAAATGACTTGCTAGAGAATCTAAAGCTTGCCAACTTTCCTAGTTGACAATCTTTACACATCACATTGTTAGGTTTAGTATTGGAAGGTAAACCTCTTACACACTTCTCATTTCCTACCTTAAAATTTCTTTCAAAATTTACATGACATAATCTTTTATGCCACAATCAACTATTATCATTCTTAGCTACAAAGCATTTATTCTCAGAAATATTGAGGTAGAATAGAATACCTTTTCTTTGTTCTCCCATAGCTAAAATTTTACCTATCTTGTCAAATATTCTACAAGACCCTTTGTTAAATCCAAACCTATAACTTTTTTCTATTAGCTAAGTTACACTCAATAGGTTATATTTAAGACCCTCTACTAAATAAAAATCTTCACAGTTAGTGGATTCATTCAAGGGTACAATACCCTTACCTATTACCATAAATTCTAAGTTTTTTCTTAACTTCATCATTTCTCCATCATAGGCCTCCACCTCATAGAGCTCTCTCCTATCACAAAACATGTAGTGAGAGAAACCGCTATCAATTATCCAGTTCTTGTGGATACTGGTGCTAGTAATCCGTTCTCTTTCTACCCTTTCTTATGTGATAGTAATAAAAGATATTTCATCCTTATCATCATCATCATCACTGGTTGACTCTTCATCAATCACACCTTCTTCAGCAATGTAGCATTGCTTGTTCTCCTTCCCTTTGGAGTTCTGCCATTTTTTTGGTCTCCTTCTTGGTATTCTCTAGACATCTAGTAGCATAGTATCCCACCTTCTTGCAATTAAAGTATTTAAATGGAAGCTTACTTGTGTACTTCCATTTCCCTATGACCATTCTCTTTCCAAACAGAGGTTCAGGTTCCTCTTTTTCAGCTTCCTCTGCATGGAGACTCTCCAATTCTTTCATGTATGTAGATGAGCTTGTTTCCTATTTTTCTCTTTGGGTTGCAACTAGTGAAACTGAGATTTTAAATGTCGCTTCAACTTTGGGCTTACTATTGTCACAGTTTCTTAGCTCAAATGTAGTGATATTTTCTATCAGTGCATCAAGGGATATGTCCATTTTATCTATTGTTCTCAGCTCCTGAATAGTTGGCACCCTTATGGCATACTTGGGTAGAAAGGTTCTTAGTATCTTGCTTACATATTCATCTTC
Organism: Cupressus sempervirens; assembly: GCA_028749045.1. Taxonomy (NCBI): domain Eukaryota; kingdom Viridiplantae; phylum Streptophyta; class Pinopsida; order Cupressales; family Cupressaceae; genus Cupressus; species Cupressus sempervirens. The sequence continues at coordinate 99,077,622 of CM053788.1, forward strand.
ATGTAATGTCCCTCTAGCAGCTCTAAGAGCTAGCATCACATCTTTTACTCATTTTCCATAAGTTTCAATGTCTTCTCCTTCATGCATCCTCATGTCATCAAACTTTCCTCTTAGGCTTTCAATTTTTTCCTTTTGGATGTTCTTATTGCCACTATAAATTATTTTGAGCTTTTCCTACATCTCATATGCAGTCTCCAGTTCTTCTACATCTTTATATTCAGATTAGGACAGGGTGTTGGCTAGAGCATCCATTGTGGTTGTGTGAGCTTCTTTCTCCTTTATCTAGTCCAAACTGAGTAGAGCAGTAGGTTCCACATATTTGACCTCTACATGGGTCTAGTAAGCATCACCAAGAGTTCTTAGATGCAACGGCATCTTTCTACACCATGATTTATAGTTTTCCTTGGAAAACTTCGGTACTTATCTTTTAAACATCTTGATCTCTCCCTCATGTTTTTAAACTCCTTACTTAAAAAATGCATGAATTGCTTTTTGGATCTAACTTTTGTCTCTTTTGATTAGGCACGTGAGCATAGGCTAAATAAGCAAAAACTTTGAAATGATTAACATTGAGCGTTTCTTCAACCCAAGCTTCATAAGGAGTAGTTAAGCATTTGTGGGAATTTGATTGATTTAATAAACTATGGAGGAACTGCATTTGCCTAAAGAAACTCTTATTTCTTTGGTTAGTAACATGGTTTGGTGTTAAGTATCCCACACCAGGGATTCTATTACTATGTAGTGGGAATTTTTGTGATAATATCAATTGGATGGTTGTCCATCGACAAAGGAATAATCATTCTACCTCTCATAGTCCTGCGCATGCTTTGAGTGAGTTGGCTTCACACTTGATATGGATTACATGACATTTTTGGGCCTTTAACTTTTTATGAAGGGTGGGGGGGTTATGTCATAAAAAATGCCATGTTGAGAAGAAAAATCTATTTGAATGAAGTTATTATTGATTATATTGATCGTGAATGGCCTACCAATGCTTTTGTTTCAATTGCTACAAATCCACTAAGTAGCCTATCATCTAGTTCTTCAATTCAAGTGCATGACCGACTTTAGATTCGGGTTCTATAAGGGAGGTGCAGTGCCTGCCCCTAAGTCGCATTTCTGTCATCATTGCCAAACTCTTTTAGGCCAATTTATGTTTGATGATTAGTATTATTATTTTAGAGATTATCAGATGTTGTTTTACACTCAATTTATTATATGATGAGATGACTTGGTACTCTATATTTCATGCATGTATGATGATTATTCAATGTTTTCAATTATCAATGATGATTAGTTATATGGTTTATTATCACACGTGCTTTCTTATGGATACTTACCCCATACTGCATGTGTATGGTGTGCGTGTTTGTTTTCTTTATGTATGGTATTTCTGATGTGGTTAAGGAAGGGAGTCGTAGTCACCTGCTAGTCGGGATCTACACGATGCACCACTTCCTGCCATTGTCTGTTTAGCTTAGAATATTGTGTCTGTACATGCGTGAATTTTATGCAGGTTGCAGGTACCGGGTATCGACTTCCCTGAATTGCCAGGATGAGCGTACCCTATCGCTTTATCTCAATGGTAAGAAAGGGGAGATAAACTCTTAAGTCCAAATCCTAAACCCTTTAGCCAATTGTCCTAATTGATAATTAGGACAAGTATCTGAGTTAAGTACCCTCCGAATGCATCAAATGATGTTATTTCGTGATTATAACCCTTTTTGTTTGATTTAGTATGTGTTCTTCTATGATGGGTTTTCATATGTTGCTTTATGAGTCCTTGATGTATTTTCTATTAATTAAGTTTAATTAAAAGGATTAATTAATGATTTAATTTAATAGAAAATTATTATGATATTTTAATATTTAATTATATTTAATTAATTAAATAAAAAGTATTAAATTTGGAAATAAAAGTTTTAAGTATAATTTTAGAATGTGATAATATTTATTTAATTTAATAATAATATATATTTAGAGTTCATTTTTAAATAAATGCTAAATATTATTATTAATTGAATTAATAAATATTTTATCAATTAAAGTTTCTTAAATAAATTAAAAGTGGAAAAGATATTAAATTATTAAAGGTTTCTAGATCGCATGATCTAGGCATGAGTTTAAATATAAAAGAAATTAATTAAAACGATTAATTAATGATTTAATTTAATAGAAGATTATTATGACATTTTAATATTTAATTATTATTTTTATTTAAATTGAGAAATTAATTAAATGAAAGGAATTAAATTTGGAGATAAAAGCTTTAAGTCTAAATTTAGAACGTGATAATATTTAGTTAATTTAATAATAATATATTTAGAGTTCATTTTTAAATAAATGCTAAATATTATTATTATTTGAGTTAATAAATATTTTTATCAATTTAGTTTCTAAAATATTTTAAAAAGTGAAAATATAATTATTTAATAAAAGATTCTAGTTCGCATGACTTATGCATAAGATTAAATAAAAGAAATTTATTAAAAGATAAAATAAGTGAAAATAATAATGTTACTTTAATTTCATAAAGTGCGCATGAGATTAAAAGTAATAAAGATTAAAAGTAATAAAGATTAAAAATAGAAGTCAAGTGGAATATTAGATAAAGTTATTTAATAATTCAACTTAATGTGCATGAAAGTTGAATGCAAAAGAATAAGAAAAGATAATAAAGGTTAATTTGGAGTTAACTGAGTTGTGCAAAGAGTCTTCTCGGGTAAATGCACAATTAGTGCCCCGAATTGAGGAGAAAATTGCTTATCACAACTTTGGAGGTTCATTTTTGGGAGATACGAAGTTGGACGGGAAATTTTGGTGAGACATCTTTTGGAAGCGATTTTCAGAAGGCAAATACCAAAGAAAGATTTTGGGAAGAAGGTTATTGAGAGGAGCGAATTCTCTTGCAGTTCCTGGGGATTTCATAATAGCATCAGGATCAGGTAGGGTCTTGTGTTGTTGATTATCGATTAAATATGCAATTATCCTTTCCTGTCTTCTTCGTGTCTGGGATTTGTAAATCCGAATTCTCTGTGATGAAAGTTTTAAGCTTTCAATATTGTGAATTTATTAATTGTTCGTTAATAATTTCTGTATCCATGGAGACTGGATGAATTATTAGAACCCTTGTTTTCTTGATTTAGAAATTAAGATTTATTTAGGTAAGGATTTTGAATGTAAAACTGAAAGTTCTAAGTTTTAAAAATATATATATATATATATTATATATATATATTTTTTCCTTGGAGGATATTGTCTTAATGAAAATTAAATCAAACTAAATTTAAAATAAACATTATTTATTTATATATATATATATATATATATATATATATATATATATATATATATATATATATATATATATATATATTGTTTTAATAAAATTAAATAAATCTTATTTAAAATAAAATTAATTATTTAATACTTTTATTAAAATAAAAAATGGAGATTTGTTTTATATTTTTAAAAAAAAAAAAATATTACGATTTAAATTTTTATAAATCGTTTAAAAAAAAAAAAGTTTTAAATAGAATTACTTTATTTAATATTGTTATTAGATAATTTAAAATTATTAAATTTTAAATTATATTGAAATTTTATTATTATTTATTAATAATTTTATAAATAAATAAATTATTAATAAATATAATATGATTCTTTATGTATCATTAATTAATCTTAGTTATAGTTTGACTTAATTAAGATTAATTAAATCGAATATTTGTGTAAGCAAGTTTAATATTATAACATCGATTTTAATGGAAGCTCAGATTATTATAATCAACAAGGATTATTAATAATTTAATTATTACCTTAGATTGTTTTAGGACTTTGACTTAAGATCAATTAAGGGTAATTAGGTGTTTCATTTGGAGTTAGGAACGGGTTACTTTGTAAAGGTGAACTATGGGTTCTATCTATTTAAAACATACGTTCAACTGGAAATGGAAACCTCAATAGTATATTATCAATTAAATTGAACTATAAAACTTTTTATTTGAAAATAAACACTGAAAACTGAAACCTTATTGTTTAACTCAACTGTATATTTCAAATCAAAACCAATTGTGAGACTATGATGTTTTCTATATATTGTTTATGTTTGAGTGTTATGGGGTTGGTTTAGCATTGACCAGTTTAGGTTGTCCCCAGAGGCTCGGGGTTGTGAATGTGATGTTATGATGATTTGTTCTCGATCTTTTCAAACCAACCAAGGTAATGTGATAGTATGCTCTATGATGGATGTATTTACTGTTTGTTATTGCTTTCCAATTTTCTTGTGTGAAGCTGAGGTGTATGTATTTGAGATACTTGACTTAACCATTTTCGAGTCTCGATCAGTTATATTTGATAACCATTTTTGAGTCTCGATCAGTTATACTTGGTTTGCTTTTCGGTCGCTTAAGAGGACTGAAGTGTTGGTTATGTTCTTGATGATGTCATGTTTTGACTTGACCATTTTGGAGTCTTCGATCAGTATTGTAATTTACTATTGGGATGCTTTCTGGTTGCTCATTGGAGAACCATTGGATTTTGTGATTTATCATTGATGCCTTCAGTTGCTGATAGAGAACTGTCGTGATCATATGATTATTATTGGATGCTTATCTGTTGCTCATGAAGAACTGATGTAATTTTGTGGCTTATCTTTTATGATGTTTTTCAGTTGCTTGTATAGGACTGAGGTGATTTTATTATGATTCTTGATTTGTGATTTCATGAGCCTAGGGTAGGTTATCTATGTGTAGAGTCGGGAAGTGGCTTGCAATGGGGATCGGGGCCCTAAGAGGCTGCCTGGAGTAACCCATTGTAAGTTGTTTTAATAAGTGAAAACATTTACACTAAATAAGGGAAAATGAACCTAATAAGATAATTGTATGTTCTCTCCCATGCCTTGAGTGCTAGTACAGACTAGGATGGGGTAGAGAGAATGCTTGGTTACGACCTTGCACTCCATAGTATGCCTCGTCAGTACGAGAGGATACTAGTGGCCGCAGGGATCAGTAGGGACCCAGGATTCCTAAGGGATTGCTCGGGTAACTTCTACGTGACTTTTGCGATGACACTTTCCCGCTTGCATATTAGGTTTCCTACGTGTCTTGTGGTACCTCTGGGATTTAGATGTCGATCTTTTTAGGAACCCTTGAGTTAGCATACTTATAGGATTTCCTGGACTTAGAGAGTATTTATGATTATAGGTTTTGTTATCCTATTTGGGACTTGAGACTATCTCCTCAGCGCGGTGGGAGTGGACCATTTAGGTTCCACGCGGTCGGGTGGTAGTGCTTTTACTCTTACCATTGAGATCCGTTCCGTGGTCACCGTGGCTGGAGTTTTCGTGATTGGGATTTACCTTCACTATGTCCTTGGATTATTATGATGGATGGTTAGATTTTATGTTAGATGTTTTATCATTATGGATGTATGGACATATCAAGTATGGTGAATAGTTTTGTATATATCTTTACTGTACTTTGTATCATGGATTCATGGAGGTTGATGTATTTCTATTATTACATATGTATATTCTTTTAAGCCTTTCATACCCTGTGACTTGTATAGTGGATGATTGAGCATTCCGAATTAATTTGCCGAGAGGCATTCGGAACAAATGTATATTATGGACATGGGACTTTCTGATTATTCTTTCATATGTATGTGATAGTTGTTAGACTTAGAATTAATTAAATTTAAACGTGACTCAACGTCTTGGGATCTTTAAGAAATCTAACTTACAATGTATGTTGTCAATGATTACATGTTATTGCTTCCGCTACTATGTGTTTGATGTGTACGTTATACTTCTTGTTTAAAAAAAAAATGTTTAGCAAACTTAGTAAAACTTTAGGTTAATTCTTTTGGATCCCTTGGCGGGGCGTTACAGGAGGTAAAAATATTAAGTGACAAAAGGCAAGAGGTGAGATGGTAAATTTTGTTTTATTTACTAAGGCTAATTCCATCATGTTTTGAAGGTGTGTATACTAATGAGGTATGGATGCAAGTAATGTAAGAAGAGATAGATTATATTTATAGGAATTAACTTGGGAGCTTGTAAAGCTTATACATGACGAGAAGAAGATTGACACCAAATACAGCTACAAGATTAAGTGTATCACTAATGGGAGTGTTGCAAGACATAAGACAAGACTAGTTGTTAAAGCCTTCATACAAAAATATGGCATTGAATATGAAGAGACATTTGCACTAGAGTAGCAAGAAAGGAGACTACTCAAATGTTAATTTTAGCTCAAAAGAAATGGAAAATTCATCATATGGACATGAAATTATTATTTTGAATGGGTACTTAGAAGAGGAAGTATATGTGGAAAAACAAGAAGGATCTAAAGTGGAAGGAAAAGAACAAATGTGTGTAGATTGAAAAAGGCTTCATACAGTCTCAAGCAAGCACCAAGAGTGTGGCATGCTAGCATTGATGTATATTTTTATGAGAATGGATTAAATGGAAAATAGTAGTGAACCTTCCCTTTACTACAAACAAGAAGATCATAATATTCTTAGTATAGTTTCATATGTTGACGATTTATTATATATGGTTAGCAGTTCAAAGATGAAGGTTGACTTCAAAATTACTATGATGAATGAACTTGAGATGAAAACCTAGGTCTCATGAAATAATTTTTAGGAATTAAGGTTTTTTAGATTAATAGATGAAATTTTTATTTCCCAAATGAAGTATGCAAAGGATATACTAAATAAAATCAATATAGTTGACTGTAACCCATTCACTCCAAGTGCTCATGGAGTTGTGGTGTGTAATGATGATGATGATAAGTTAGTTGATGAGGTAATTTATAGAAGTATTTTTGGGAGTTTGATGTTTCTAACCCACACATGGCATAATATTTTATACTCAATTTTTGTCATTTTAAGGTACATGACACATGCATCAAAAATACACTTGAAAGATGTTAAGCAGATTTTGGTGTATATGGAAGGCACTTTAAATTTGGGCATTCATTAGTACTCTTCTTATTGGTTCAATCTTGTTCACTTTAGTGGTTTAGGTTGGGGATTTAATTTGGATGACTATAATTCTATATCTAGAAATTATGTCTCTTTTAATTTTGATTTGATTACTTTGAGCTAAAAAAAATAAAGCATTGTTGCCCTTTCATGTACTAAAGAAAAGTATTGATGCAGGGGCATTTGAGGTTCTCGAAGATTCTGGCATTTTGGTGGATTTTGTGTGGACCTATTTTGGTCTTGGTTAATTTTTATTGATGTATTTAATAATTGTTGTAAGCCTTTTAAGGCATCTGGTATTTAATTTATGTTGGAGGCTGACTTGTGGCTTAACATATATTTAATGTAAGGGTTTATTTAATTTGTAGCTTACTAGGCCGACTTGTGGCTTAGTTGGGTATAAGTAAGGGGTCTTGTGGAGTCTTTAGTCATTATTCATCCACCTTGGAGAAGAGGATGTGGTAGAGGAGCAAACTTTGAGACGAGCTAGTAGCTGAGGCTTGGGAAACAAGGAGATTGGTTGGTGGGCTTGCGAGCACAAGTTTAGATCTTCCTTGGAGATTTCCACCAAAGTATGGATATGGACTAGGTAGGGTTTGGATTGGATCTTGAGGGGTCTTACAGAACTATTACTTGCTTTTTATTTGGTCATAACCGGGAAGGCCTTATAGCCTGATACATTGCATATAATCAATTATTTTATGATAAAGAGTTGTGATTTGGTATTAGATCTTGCATTGTTATTGTGATTTCGTTGTGTGGTTATTTTTTGGGGGCTAGGACATCTCCTTTGGGGATTCTCTTGCCTTGCACTAAGTCAAATGGTATCAGAGCATAATTTCTCCTAGGCATGTAGATAGATCACTGAAGTTAAGATGGTTTGCACCAGGACCTTGGGAGGACATGCAAATGGATCTATGGTTGTGAAGATGGAAGGTTGATCTTGTTTGGCAAGATCTATTGGTGATTTGTTGCAGAGGATTTGTGAAGATCTTGGAAGATGGCTCTGAGAGGATTAGACCCTAAGATGATTATGAATCTTTGTGGTGTGGTGGAGAAGAGATTTTCATAGATGTCTACTCAGTTTGAATCTAGATTGACCGATTAAGTTAAGGAAGGGATGGTTAAGTTTTGTAAAGATTTGTGGAGCTGGAGTCAACTAATCTGAAAGAGAGTTGTCAGGCTGGTTAGAAGACTTGTTCGAGAGAAAAGATGACATAGCAAGGTCAAGGTGGAAGAGGTTGGTTTTGTTGATCAGTTTGTGGAGTCTGATGTAGAACCTATAGAGAAACTTGAGGCTATTGCTAAGGATATTCCTAACCTTGTTGATGTTGGGATGGAGATTGGTTGTCATGATCAATTGGTTGGATCTGACATGGAAATTACAGGGTGCTTGGTTGTGGATAATTAGGTTGTTGTCAGTGATGAGTTGTGTGTTGTAGAGCATCTTGTTGTGAGCAATGAGATTGTTGGTATTGAGACTTTGGCATATGTTTCTAAGGAGTTACATATTGTTACTGATGTGGATTTGGCCTTGGATCTACATATTGTCATTAAGGATGTGGAGTTGGATGCACTTGTTGCATATATGGATGGATATGATAAGTTGCATGTTGATTGGTTAGTGGTGATTTAGATGCTTCTGATGTTTGGATGGTTGAAGAAATTCTAGATGATGTAGAGTATGGTTTTGTTGTCCCAGTTGTAGCGGAAGCCTTTGGTGAAGATGAAGATGGTTATGGATTTTTCATTGGGCATCAAAGTGTGGGACACACTTTTCTTTATATCCTGGGAGTTTGATGTAGGGGCATCTGAGGTTCCTAAAGATTTTGGCATTTTGGTGGAGTTTGTGTGGACCTATTTTGGACTTGGTTAATTGTTCTTGATGTATTTAATAGGTGTTGTAAGCCTTTTAAGGCATTTGGTATTTAATTTCTGTTGGATGTCAACTTGTGGCTCAACATGTATTTAATGTAAGGGTTTATTTAATTTTTAGCTTACTAGGCCGACTTGTAGCTTAGTTGGGTATAAGTGGGGCGTCTTGTGGAGTCTTTAGTCATTATTCATTCACCTTGGAGAAGAGGATGTGGTAGAGGAGCGAACTTTGAGAAGAGCTAGTAGCTAAGGCTTGGGAAACAAGGAGATTGTTTGGTGGGCTTGCAAGAACAAGTTCAAATCTTCCTTGGAGGTTTCCACTAGAGTATGGATATGGACTAGCTAGGGTTTGGATTGGATCTTGAGGGGTCTTGTAGAACTATTACTTGCTTTGTATTTGGTCATAACCGGGAAGGCCTTACAGCCTGGTACATTGCATGTAATCAATTATTTTATGAAAAAAGAGTTGTTATTTGGTATTAGATCTTGCTTTGTTGTTGTGTTTATGTTGTGTGCTTATTTTTTGGGGGTTAGGATATCTCCTTTGGGGATTCTCCTGTCTTGCACTGCATCAAGTATATTGTAGTAACTTCAATAGGCACACACGCTCCTTGTATTAGAAAAGTTTTAGAAGAAATTGGAGAGGAATGAATTTAGTCTATAACAATTTATTTTTTACAACAAGAGTGTCATCAAGTTGCAAATAATTTAGTTCATTGTAGTAGAGCAAACCATTTTGATCTAAATTATAATGCAATGTTTCAACAACTTTCATATTTTACAATTTGATGGCAATGAGTATGATTAGTGATGCATAAAAATGATAGCATTCTTGATAGGAAAATATTTGTGGGAGATCATTAAATCAAGTTATGTCGATCCAATTGATTGGAATGCCCTTACAACCAATGGTAAGACAACTAAAAAAGAGGTCACTAAGAAGAATGTTCAAGCCTTATTTCCCATTCATATCTCTCTTTATAATAAATTAATTAATCTTCAATTATTGATTAGTTGATCATGATGTTTCAATAGTGAGTAGGATAGGGGAGTTACGAGGCTAGGCACAAAAATGTTTAAAATATTATTATTAGAGGGATAAGATATTAAAATTAAATTAAAAGTAATTTTATTTTTCTAAAAGATGAGTTATAATTGTTGGAAAGTTAAGAGAAGAGAGTATTATGCCTATCAAAGTTGTCATGATGCGTATGGGAGACAAAACCCACATTTTAAGAAAAAAGAGGCTTTTAAAGGGCCTAAGTTTCTTTCTAGATGACAATCTAACCTTAATAGAAGAAGATTCTAGAAAAATGGAAGTAGCCAAAGTAAATAACAATTAGGAACGAAGATAAAAGAAATAGGTTGCGGAAAGGCAAGAAAATCATCCTTACATAATGATCTTAATAAATGAGCATAAAGAAGAACTATTTGATTGGAGAAAAATACCTAAATAAACAATAAGCCTAGTTCAAAATTATTAAGAATTACAAAATGCATATTAATTATAATTTATTAATTTGTCCCTTAAGGTCAAACACCTACAAAAAATAGATTAAATTGGCGGGATGTGTTTGCAATGCTAAAAACATATTTTATCGTTCTCCTAGCAAGGATAATTCCTTCTATTGTGTGATTTCTAGGCAAGGGAATCTAATGAACACCATATAATCTTATGTAGAAAGGAGGATAACAATCCTCTTTTGATTACTAAAGAGGAAGATCATGAATGATCAAGGTACATATTCAGTAACACATATAGTAGCCACCTTAAAGAAGAATCACTCTCTTTATGTGACATTTTAAATTTGAATATTTATAATATTATGGATAGATAGAGAGAGCTCCAAAAATTATACATGTAAGACCTACCATAGATCGAGTGTTGTTGACTATGCTATTTATTTGTAAATCTTTATTGATAAAATAATAGAGCTTGTGATTGAAGATCCATTTAATGAAATAAAATTAGAGCATAACCTAATATGAATTTTTTTATCTTGATATAAATAATAATAACTTATGATATAGAAAGCCATTCACTAACTTCTAAAAAGGTAAATATTTAAACCTGGAAAGTTACAATATATTGAAGGAAACATTAAATGCAAAAACAAAGAAAACAATCACTGGGTCTATAATTCATGTGTTAAAAAAGCATAATTCAAGAGGCATTTGAGATTTTTATGAGGACAAAGAACAAAAAGAAGAAAATAAATCATTCTCTAGTAATGCATAGTTTAAGAGAATTAGAAAGATGCAAGGATTGTTGCTAGTAATTAGGAAAAGATGAGGAGAACATAGAGCTATACAAGTGGATTACAAAAGTTTTAAAAAAATGTATATAAACACACTTAGAGGAAACTTTATATATTTAAGGAATGACCTATAATATTTTGGAGTGAACTTTAGTCAATAAAATGACAATTTATGAATATCTTAATAGCTACTCAATAGTTCAAACATGTAATTGTATGAGATTGAAACAAAACAGAGATCCCTCCAAGGTCAACATGATAACAAAGTTATTGACTTAAGGGAAGTATTAAGAAATATTTGTACTAGAGTAGTGAGAAAAGAAACTACTCAAATGTTAATTTTAGCTCAAAATAATTAGAGCATCCATCATATGGACGTGAAAATGTCTTTTTAAATGGGTACTTAGAAAGGAAGTGTATGTGGAAAAATCAGAAGGTTTTGAAGTGGAAGGAAAAGAACACAATGTGTGCCAATTAAAAAATGCTTCATATATTCTCAAGCAAGCACCAAGAGTGTAGCATGCTAGAATTGATAGATACTTATATGAGAATTGCTTTAATTGAACAAAGATTGAACCTACCCTTTATGACAAACAAGAAGCTAATAATATGCTTAGTATAGTTTCATATGTTGATGATTTGATGTATATGGTTAGAAGTTCAAAGATGAAGGTTGACTTCAAAATTTCTACATGATGAATGAAATTGAGATGAAAACCTAGGACTCGTGAAATATTTTCTATGAATGGGGGTTTGTTAGAGTAAAGCTGAAGTTTTTATTTGTCAAATGAAATATGCAAGAAATCTACTAAATAAAATCAATATAGTTGATTGTACCCCATTCACTCCAAGTTCTCGTGGAGTTTTAGTGTGTAAAGATGATGATGTCAAGTTAGTTGATGAGGTAATTTATAGAAGTATTTGTGGGAGTTTGATGTTTCTAACCCACAAAGGGTGTACTAGTGTATACTCATTTTTTTTCATTCCAAGGTGCATGACAAACCCATCAAAAATACACATGAAGGATGATAAGAGAATTTTAGTGTATATGGAAGGCACTTTAAATTTGGGTATTCATTAGTACTCTTCTTAAAGGTTCAACCTTGTTGGCTTCAATGGTTTAGATTAGTGATGTATTCTAGATGACCATAAGTCTACATCTAGACATTATTTATCTTTTCATTTTGATTTGAGTACTTGGAGCTCCAAAAAACAAAGCATTGTTTCCATTTCATCTACAAAAGAAAAGTATATTATAATAACTTTAGTAGGCACACAAGCTCCTTTTATTGGAAAAGTTTTAGAAAAAATTAGAGAAATAAATTCATTCTATAACAAAAAAAAATTGTGACAACATGAATGTCATCGAGTTAGCAAAGAATTTAGTCCATTATAGTAGGACAAACCATTTTGAGCTATATTATCATGTCATATTTCAATCACTTTCCTATTTAACAATTTGAAGGCAATTAGTATGATGGGTGATGCATAAATATGATAACATTCTCGATAGGAAAATATTTGTGCGAGATGATTAAATCAAGTTATGTCGAGCCAACTAATTAGAATGCCCTTACAACCAATGGTAAGACATCTAAAAGGGAGGATACTAAGAAGAATGTTTAAACCTTGTTTCAGTTTCATATTGTTCTTGATAATAAATCAATTAACTTTAATATTAGTTGACCATGGTATTTTAATCAATGAGTAGGATAAGGGAGTTACGAGGCCATGCACAAAAGTGTTTAAAATATTACTACTAGAGGGATGAGATATTAAATTAAAATTAAAAGTAATTTTGTTTTTTTAAGAGATGACTTATATTGGAGGGGATAAATCTTTTAAGAAAGCAATGTTGGAAAGTTAAGAGACAAGAGTATTATGCTTATCAAAGTTGCCATGATGAGTATGGGATATAAGTACCACATTTTAATAAAAGGAGGCTTTTAAAGGATCTAAGTTTCTTTCTAGATGACAATATAACCGTAATACAAGAAGATTCGAGAAAAATGAAACAACCAAAGTAAGGAAAATGAGGAACAAAGATAAAAGAAATAGGTTGCAAATAGGAAAAGACATGTCATCCTTAATTTATTATCTTAAATAATGACATAATGATCTTAATAAATGAACATGGGGAAGAACCATTTGATTGGAGAAAATTACCTAAATTAACAATAAGACTAGTTCAAAATTATTAAGAATAACAAGCGCATAACAATTATAATTTGTTAATTTTTCTCTTAAGGTCAAACACTACCAAAAATATACTAAATTGGTGGGATACTTTTGCAAAGCTAAAAACATATTTTATCTTTCTCCTAGCAAGGGTAATTTCTTCTATTGTGTGACTTCTCTATAAGGATGTCTAATGAACAACATATAATCTTACGTAGAAAGGAGGATAACAATCCTCATTGGCTTACTAAAGAGGAAGATCACTAATGATCAAGGTGCTTAGTCAATAACATGCATAGTAGCCACCTTAATGAAGAGTCACTCTCTTCACATGACATATTATGGATAAATATAGAGCTCCAAAAATTATACATGTAAGACCTACAATAGATCAAGTGTTGTTGATTATGTCATTAATTTCCAAAGTTTGATTGATAAGATAATAGAGTTTGTGATTGAAGGTTCATTCAATGTATTAAATTAGAGCATAACCTAATACAAGTTTTGTTATCTTGATATAAACTATAATACAATACGATATAGAAAGTCACCCACCAACCTCTAGAAAGGCAAACATTTAACCTCGAAAAATTGTAATAAATTGGAGGAAACATTAAATGAAAAAATGATGAAAATAATCACTAGATCTATAATTCATGTGTTAAACAAGCATAATTCAAGAAGTGGTTGAGATTTTTGCAGGGATAAAGAACAAAAAGAAGAAAATAAATCATTCTCTAGTAATGCGTAGTTTGAAGATGATTAGAAAGATGCAAGGATGAGAACATAGAGCTATACAAGTGGGTTTAAAAAGTTAAAAAAGGGTATTCATAAACACACTTAGATGAAAGTTGATATATTCAAGGAATAACCTAAAATATTTTGGAGTGGACTTTAGTCAAGAAAATGATAAATTATGAATATCATAATAGCCACTCAGTAGTTCAAACATGTAATTGTATGAGTACGAGACAAGACTACAGTCCCTCCAAGGTCAATATGACAACAAAGTTATTGACTTTAAAATTGGTTAAGGGAAGTATTAAGAAATGGGTGAAGGAAAGGTTTGTAACATGGTTAAAAATAAATTTAAATATCTAAAATGGTAGGTGAAAATCTTCATGTCTCACATTGTAAAATATTTTTAAAAACATCATTGAATGTGGATTTTCAAGATATTAAGTTACTAACTAAGCAAGCTATCTTTTAGAGTGGAGATGTTATTAATACTTCTCATTAGTAGACGTTCATGATATATCCTTTGTTTGTAAAGTTGTTTGGTACCATGGTTGACCCTATAATTAACAAGTGGACAAGATAAAAAGTAAAAGAAAAAATCAATATGGTAAATATATATATTTTTGGTTAAAACATCAAATATTTGATCACAAAATCTTTATGTTTTAGTTATAGAGCCCTAGTACTATATTAAAGTTGTGGATCTCTAATACCATGTTGAAGCTACACGACACAAATACTTTTAGGATAAAATAACAAAACAAAAACATATTCTACAAGGATAGAAGCAAGAAAGAAATTTCAACATCTCTCAAGAAGAAACGATTATAGAATTCCAAGATGAATTACAACAAATACAATATGATGCTTTTATAGAAAAATATGTCTCTTAAAATAGAGGAAAGTGATAGCTAAATCTTTGACATGAAAACTAGAGCATGGTATAAAAAAATTTAGGAAATAGTATGCAAACTGGAGCCCAACTAGACTAAACTAAACTAAATTATGCTCAAATAAGTGGCATGTGCAAACATGTGCTTAAATATGCATGAGAATGTTCTTGAGCATGTGCATGAGATTTTAGGCAACAACACAAAATGTACCTTGTGGAACATAAATGCATGCTCTAGCACTCCATCTCAAGTGAATCTTGGGGATGCAAAAGCTCTAAGATTTAAATGCAGGAGTGTCTCATTAAATAAGATCCTAATTAGGTACTCATGTACAATGAAATCCATTTAAAGCATGGAAAAGGGATAAAAGCTAAATGGGATTACATGAAAGAAACATAAAATGTAGAATTAAGAAATATGAAGCCTCAAAAAACATCCCCAAAAAGAATAGGAACATGAAGAACATCCTTGAAGCACAAAGAATTTATAGACAATTGTCAAATAGTAACTACAATATTGTTGAAGGAAGGACCTCTTCTAACAAATATGATGATCACAATCAAGAAGACAACAATTTGCGTGAGTTCCCCTAATGATACTACTCAAATAATGAAAAAATGAAGGAAAACAAAATGCAAGTATCTAGTAGTCACGAATATAGATGGCACATGAATTTATATGAGTGACTCCAATGACACTCTTGAACCATGCAAGAGTAAGTTTCTAGACAAAAGATAGGTTCCAATAGTATGAAGAGCTTTGTCAAATAAGGGTAAGTCACCTCTACAAAACTAGACTGAAATAGTGTCTATATAGGACGATATCTATCTCATTGAAATACAACTACCACTAAATCTAACCAATACACAAGAACAAATATTGAATGTGTGGTTCACTCCAAATTAAATCCAAGGAAGTACGAGCACCAACAATAGAATCCCCCCCACCTCCCATAATGCTAACAAGTAAGATGATGCATAATCGATTAATGTTGTTGATTGGATAATGAACTATTTTTACTAATGTTGGTGATGATTTGGTACAGATTGGAACATGATTTGATGACAAGATAATTAAACATATAATTGTCATTGATGTCAAACTATATGATCAATTGTTTTGACATGTTACCACCGATTCATGAGTGAAAGAGTAAGTTGCATAATGAGTTAAGTGTTTCTATTGTACAAAAGTGTTAAGTGATGAGTACATATGCTAATTCTATGATAGTCTCAATCTAAATCTATACTCTTTGGTAGGCCATGTAGTTTTAGTACTTTCCTAAAAAATAATTATGTCAATATTTACAAAAAGTGAAATGTGTCATCCTCGAGAACCTACCTACGACCACAAATAAAATCATGATGTTAAGACTCCTTGGTAAACCAAGAACAAAGTCCATGCTAATGTGCTCTCATGGTCTCTTTGACACACGTAATGGTTGATATAACCTTGTATTCTTCTTAATTCATTTTCCCATCTAACATTTCCTACAATGTTGCACAAACTTCTTAACATCTCATTGTAGTTATGGTCTATAATAATGCTCAACAACTAAACAAATGGTTTTATCTCAACCAAAATCTCTAGTCAATCCTCCATTATGTTTCCCCTTGATTAGGTTCTCTCTCATGGAACTATTTGGAATGCACACTTCACTACCTTTGAATAACATATCATCTTGGATTATAAAATCCAACCAAATGATCATGTCTGCAGTAATAGGTTTTCTGCAATCTCTTCAAGCCTCGCCGAAATTGGGATCCTCAAGATACAAACACTTGAATTCTTGGGACCTAATAACTTTATCTACATCCCTCTCAACATATTTTACCTCCTACTCAGGGCATTTGAATTCCTATTAGACTTTCCACTCTTGTGCTTCAAGACAAAAGTGTAACTCTGCAAAAACTCAACCTATTTGAAATGCCTTTGATTCAAATTTCCTTAATACTGTAAAGATTGATGGTCAGTAAATAAAATAAACTATTTAGGAAAAAGATAATGTATCCACTTCCTCAATGCTTGAACTATAGCATAGAACTCTTGATCGTAAACAAAATATCCTCTTTTGGCATCATTCAAATTATCAATAAAATAAGCGGTGGAATTATCTTCCCGACTCAAAGTAGCTCCAATGGAATTACCACTAGCATCATCATCTACTTGAAATGTCTTGTTAAAATTTGGATGTGTCAAAATGGGTTTCTTTGTAGCATTTCTTTTCATCAAACCAAAACTCTATGTTTCTCTTATAGTCTACTTATACTCTTCTATCCCCTCGCATTGTGTTGGTTTAGGGTCCCTACTATTTTTTTAATAAACGTTATGTAAAAGCTATCCAAACTATGAGAATATCTTACCTCAGTAAGGTTCCTTGGAGTAGGTCATTTAAGGATAGTCTTCAACTTCTTTGAGTCCATTTTAAGACCATCTACAGATATAATAAATCTCAAGGATGCTAATTTATTTTTCGTAAAGTTGTATTTCTTCAAGTTAATCAACAATTTTTCTTCCCTTAACTTCTCAAAGACCCTACAAATATGCATTATATGTTTTTTCCAATGTCTTATTGATTATCAAAATACTATCTAAGTAAACAATAAGAAACTTGCTCAAAAATTAATTAAATACCTTGTTCGTAAGCCACATAAATGTGCTCATGGAATTGTTTAGCCCAAAGAGCATGACTAACTACACCTACAAGCCCTCCTTTTTTCACTCATCTCCTTCCCTAATCTAAGATTGGTGATATCTAACCTTTAGATATATCTTTATGAAGTAGTCAATTCCACTCAAATAATCTATAATGGTATCCACCCTCGACAAAGGAAATGTGTACTTGATAATAATCTTACTGATAGTCTGAGATTCTGTACACAACCCCTATTCTAATGTTTGTTTGGTGTTGGTACTACACAAGGACTCAAATTCTCTCAAATCAACCCTTTATGCAAAAACTCTTGCACTTGTATGTTCAACTCTTCACTCTCTACTGGAGTCATTATTTGGTATGCCTTATTAGGTAAATTAGCTCTAGGAACCAAATCCATTTGATGGCTAATTTTTCTCTAGCCTTCTCTTTCAAATCTGCAAATTGACTTTAGGAATCAAATGCATTTTTCCCTAAAAGGTCTTTTTAATTGTTGCATTTTCTTCTTCTAGAGATTGTGGTTTACTGTTGAGAAAGCTTTGGGTTTGTGGGAGTCACTCTCTTTCTGACAAAGCCTAGATAGTGTCCTTCAACCCCCTCACTAAATCCCTCAATGTATGCTTTGTATGGCTTCGTTTCCCCAATCTCCCATTCCATTTTTTGAAGATATATTACTTTGAGGCCATTGGAAACTCCATTGGCTATTTCTTGAAGATGGATGAGGTTGCAACTTCATTGGGTCGCTCTACATTAGCTCTCATTTTAGTTGCCATGGATATCTCCACACCATTGTTGGAGGATGTAGTGCTCGAGGTTACTCAATTGCTAGATTATGAGGGCCTCCTCTTTGCGTGTTAGTGATTCTTCTATAGTGGCCATTTGGCTACAAATTGTTCTCTTATGCGTCATAAGGGTGTTGCCACTTTCTGGAAGGATGCAAACTATGATCATTTGACCATTTGAGCTTATAATTCTCTCTTTGATTCTACCATTGAGGACTCCTCACATTTTGGCAATGAGGA
Organism: Cupressus sempervirens; assembly: GCA_028749045.1. Lineage (NCBI taxonomy): Eukaryota > Viridiplantae > Streptophyta > Pinopsida > Cupressales > Cupressaceae > Cupressus > Cupressus sempervirens. Next base: position 99,096,229 of record CM053788.1, read on the forward strand.
AGAAGCTCCTATTGTATATCTAGGTGATGTTCCTACTACAAATTTAGGTGTTGTCCATGCTACTAATTTGGGTAATACACCTGTTGCAAACCATGTAATACCACTCTTGCTTCTATTGGGCCCCCTCTAGCCATGTAGACCATTCTTCACCTTCACTTCTACTTTGCTCCAAGCTTCATCTGTCAATGCACAACTTCCACAACACATTGGGATTTATATTAACGAAACTCCAATTGATGCTTCATTAGTGGCTCCCCTTGTTGTGGGATCCCAATGGCAACATTACCTAAACAATTGTGTGATGGCACAGGGAAATTAGTTCTTCAAACTCGTACTTTTCTCCCCATGCAATGAGCAAGCAACCCTCAACCTCTTAAGGGGGGCTACAAGCTTTTGTGCTAGTCTACTATTTATTTTGTTTTTACTAGCACTTGATCTTATTTTGTGTATTGTTGATAGGTTTATTGATGGCATGTAAAAGTCATCACCCCTATTTTAAGATTGTTCTCTTACGCCTTTTGTACAAAGAGTTGCCCCTTATTAGACTGTTGATTATAGTAATAATAAAAATCAAATAAACCAATATATGATTATATGATTTCATACAAAATCTAACCTAAAATCATTAGTAACATATATTAGATAAACTAAGATCTTACTCCATTGATCCAAAATTGAACATGAGATTATTATAACATATACTGGATTTACAATGTGACTAGGTCGAAGGACTTTGTCAATAGAAAAATAAAAAATGTGATGAGATGAATGTGGAGAGTACTTTCCCCCGAGTAAAGGTAGGCCTCGTGCTAAAACTCGAAGTGGGTGATCAATCCACCTACGTCCTATACCTTAGGCATAAAGCCCATATCAAACACTTAACACCCTTTTTTTCCTTGGGCAATCAACTAATCTAACCTATAAATGGTAGGTAAATAATTTTCCATAATTAATTCTCTCCTAGTTATGTCGTATTATAAAAGTCCCAGTGGCATTCAAAACCATGAATCATACAAATTATATTTTTCTTTAAAAACTATGTAGAAACATTTTCGGAATTTGTTATCAATCATAAAATAACTGTAAATTTACAAAATTACAATAATAAATATTAGTTATGATTTCTCAAGTATACCAAATTTTATAACGTTTTATTAAGATTCAACGGCATACTTTTTGTGTGCATACTCCAAAAACAAAAAGAATCAGTACTATTAATTAAATGGCGCGCTAAAATAGAAATATCCATACCATGTAACACATCTTTTTTTGCTCTATTTCTGATCATGCAATATCTTCTTTATTACAGTTTATATACGCAATCTCTTGAACAACTGTAAACGCTGAAATGTACATGATTTATGGTTTCGTCTAGCAACTTGCATTATCCAAGTATAGATTTGGGTATCAATGAGCTGTATGATAACCGATATGTGTCAATTGCATGTTCCAAAAAAAATGGGATTATTTGTCATCTTGCGTGTGTTGAGAACTTGATTGCTCAAACTGTACTGACTACAATTAAAAAACTGAGAATAATTTTTCCCAAGAGCCACAGAAAAATCATATCCTCTATCAAGATTTGGGTACAAGATTTTAGATGGTGAAGTTAACTGATTATATCTGATAATCTTGAATACAGTAGTATAGTACATGAGAGGTTTAATAAAAAAATGTTACTATTTTTGATAAATTGTTTTTGGATTAGATTCTGTTAGAGATCTTTAGCATCAATAATTCGAATCATACCCTGTAACTCATCATACAAATGTGAAAAGGGAGTGAAAGGAGAAAAATAGATGAATCCATCTTACCATAAATTGCTTAACCAATTTGGGCTGTCTAGTAGCCTTAGAATCGCTTCCAAAGAAACAGCTAGTAAATCTTCATAAAAAACACATTTAGAAGATTTAACATTCACAAAGCACTCAAGCTACCCAATTCAAAACACATTCACAAAGCCTTAGAATCGCTTCCAAAGAAACAGCTAGTAAATCTTCATAAAAAACACATTTAGAAGATTTAACATTCACAAAGCACTCAAGCTACCCAATTCAAAATATGAACCTTTGGCTTTGGCTGAACCACTTTGGCTAAGAGACAAAGACTGAAGAATATCCATTTTGCCAAGTTAACTAAGACAGAGTCTCCGTCTTTTCCCTTGTGATGTCACCTGCACTCGGCAAGACATGAATCCCTGATCGGCTCTAAGAACCTTTTAACTTCACATCAAGACCAAGGGCTTATTGACAAAAGAAAAAGAAAAAAGGGAAGATCTACATTTTGAAATGAGAGAAGTTGATTTGACATGAACTTAACAACCAGAGCATAGAATCAATAACAATTGCTCTAATCCATCACCATAGCCTAATTGATGACATCCTTGCTTAACTCTAACATTTATGTCCTCAGAAAACCCATGCATTGCACAGGACCAGCCAACAACTGTCATTTGTTATCCGAATTACTTGATAAATCACACTGTTGGAAAGTTTAGAAAGATTCCTTCTAGGCTTTCTTCTAATTCATGCGGTAAGTTTTGTCGAGGTGCTTTACTTTTGACATTTCACTTGTTTTTGGATAACGAACTATTCCTATAAGGAATTTTAAACTACCCAGATCATGCTTACCTATCAAATATTCAATTCAATGGATTAATATAAGAAGCAACTGATTCTTTGAAGCATTGGACGTATCAGCAGCAAACATTTAAGACTCTTTAGACCGAAATGGCTTACAAGTTATGAAAAAATGGCTCCTCCTACAAAGAGACTTCATTGAGAAAAAGATGAACTTCACCTTACACAAGTCTAAATTATTATTTATATAAAAATTTCTGTTGCAGTTATTTGACCTCTGAAGATCAACCAAAAGGCCCTAACACTGTCTTCTTAAACTACAATTCATTTTCATGATACATTGTCATTCATTTCCACTTGTCTGATATTAGCAATTTACAACAAAGGTATTTGAATAATTACGTTTCCAGGATAGCCAGAGTTATTCCACTGGGGTCAACCAAAGCTTTTGCAACATTACTGTTGCTTCTGAATGACAAAAGCCTTTTAACGTCTGCTCCAATGAAATTTGCTTTAACGACCAAGTTTTCATATTTCTCGTGCATTCAACCCAAAATTTAAGAATAGTAGTCCTAAGTTGCTGATTGCTGATAAGTAAAGTCATGTCTGCTTCTGCCTTTCTCTTGAAACATATTAATGAGGTATCTGATTTGAAAAATGGATTCACTGATATTGTACAAATTATAATTGCCATGGTTGCTATAATTATAAGAAGATTTTTATATTTACATAACTCATAATCACTAGAAGAAAGCTTATGGGCATGACGTACAATCAGAAAAAAAAACATCAATTTTTCAGGGTGCACCATCATTAAGATCTAATGCAACAACATATTTCTTGTGTTCAGATTTCAAGGCTTAGACAATGATTTATGATGATGATTACCAAAAACCAGCTCCCTGTTATTTCAATTTTACGCATGTCGCAAGAACAGTTGTTAGGGAAAATAGGAACGTAACCTATTAGCAATGATGGCTGCTACATGTGAGATCTGTAAGAACAATTGTATTTGAACCAGAAAAGTGAGTCTCTTTTCATTTCTAGCTTGTGTATAATTGTTCAAATAGATTTGAAGGCATCTATTGTCTACACTTGAAGTAAAGCTTACAAGTCTTGTGCATAAATTTTTTTGAAACATCTCAATTTTGAATATTCACTCTACATATGTTAGCCCAGTTGTTAAAACAATTAAGATGATACAAATTTCTATCTCAAAAAGAATACACACAGCTCAAGTAGCACTAGGGCACTGCACTCTTTTAAGTAAAGGACGACTGGTTCATGAATATATACAATAATCATGGCAGCGGCACACATTATTCCTGGGGACAGAATTGTACGAAACCACAAATTTGAAAAATAATAAATCTTTGTGACACTTGATCTGCATTTCTGAAGAAATAATGTTAGAAAAATAATCAACTTCAAAGAAAAGAAAAGGCTGGTATGGAGACAAGCAAAGAATAAGTATTCATTAAAAGCAACACCTGATCTGCAGAGAATCAAATAAGTGTTTCTTTGGAGAACAGCATCAGACCAATTATTTCCCAACCCGGATCATATATACCCTGAAGTGTCCTTGGCTCTTCCAGTATAACTCTCTTCACCAGTCCCTGAAGAATAATTTCTGCGATGTCCTGTTGGCCTGGGCATACGTGATTTCCCAGTGCTGAACTCAACCTCTTTGCTTTGCTGGTACTCTTTGCTCTGCTGGTGCTCTCTGCTCTGTTGGTCCTCGCCACTAGAAATTGAGGGATTTAGTCCATATTCACTAGTGGGATTACTGTACTGACCACTATACTCCTGACTGCTCAAGGCTATCTTCCGGAATTTCTTCAAGTCTTCACCATATTGGCTTGAATCATAGTCTGTGCTTCCTAATGATCCATACATTGTACTATGCCCTGGCTTCACTCCCTCATTTAGATCATCAAGAGAAACATCACCTTCCAAGGCTCGAACTATCTGGAAAACATGGCTACTTTCAGACTAGGTACTAAAAACAACAGAATAGCTATTTCAAACCAAGCATTGAAAGACAACTGAAACCTCCCAGTGAAACAGCATGATGTACACCAAATATAATTAAAAGCTTGACAAATTATATCCCATTAAAAGTAGATAATATACCTGTGCCATACGAGGGCGCCTTCTTGCAGAATATCGAACACAAGAGGCTGCACATGTAACTAGCCGCATCATCTCATTTGCATTATATTTCCGCAACCGGGGATCCACAAGGTCATCTACATTGCCATCCTCAAGAGCTCGAGTAAGCAAGGGTCGAGCCTGCACAATGATAAATCCTCATATCAGTTTTAAACTCTGGATATGAGATAAATTGGCATAAGTTTTTTATCAGTATCACATTATGAAATATAATCACTGGTCTGGTACTAACCCAATCAACTAGACTATCTTCAGTAAATGATGGAGTAGTATCTACTGGCCTACGACCAGTAATCAACTCAAGGAGCATGACACCAAATGAGAAAACATCTGATTTGTCTGTCAATTTACCACTTGAAGCATATTCGGGAGCCAAATACCTGCCCAAACAAATGGTAAATCTCCATAAAGTAAATAAGGGAAGAGGTACCAAATAGATTTGAAAGAAATAAAGGATAATCAAGAAAATGGGAAGCACAATAGAATGTGCACTTGAAATGTCCTTACCCAAAAGTTCCCATAACCCTTGTGGAGACATGAGTAAACCCATCAGAAGCAAGCTTTGCAAGTCCAAAGTCTGCAACCTGAGGTCAAACACCATCAAGACCACTTGTATAGGATATTTAAGATTAAAAAATAGAGTTTGTTGCTCAGAAGCCTACCTTGGCTTCAAAGTTCATATCTAGAAGGATATTGGATGATTTGATGTCACGATGAATAATCTTGGGATAGCCTGGAAACCAGCACAAGTTCAGAACCTCATGCCATAGAATAAGACTACCAAATGTAAGAGACTAAAACCAGCAAAACTTACAATCTTCATGCAGATAAGCAAGTCCACGGGCTGCTCCCATTGCAATCTTTATCCTATGTTGCCAATCCATAGTTGGTTGTCCTTTCCCTGTGACAAGATACAGAAATTTGTCAGGAATGGAAGGGTGCAACATTTTCAGATGCACTAAATGTTCTCTCTATCAACTGAAAGGAATATCTAAGGCCAGGATGCAATATTGATTCACAAATACTTTTCTCATATAAATTAAATTACAATAATAGAAGAAAGGACAATTGGTCAAAAACAAGTACAATGAACACAGAATATAAACACTCACCATGTAGATGATACTCTAGTGTGTCATTAGGAACAAACTCATAAACAAGAAGACGTTGGCTTCCAGCAATGCAGTAGCCCACCAAAGAGACAAGATGCCGATGATGGACACGACTGATTATTTCAACTTCAGCTTGAAATTCGCGTTCTCCCTGACTCCCGCCAACCTTAAGCTGCTTCACAGCTACAGTCTGCCCACCTGTAAGGATGCCTTTGTATACGTATCCAAATCCTCCCTGTCCCAATAGGTTGGTCCGTGAGAAACCATCTGTAGCAGCTTCTAATTCTTCATATGTGAACATGGTTCGCGAGAGACCATAATTTAAAGGTGGAGAGGGGGGTGGTAATGGTTGCTTTGATCCTGAATACTGAGAACTTGAAGTTTCTCCACTGCTACTACCAATTGGAGGTGGGGGAGGTGGGGGGCGTGGGGAGTATTCAGTTGAAGATGGTGCAAGTCTAGAAGGTACAATAGGTGGAGGAGGTGGAGGAGGTGAAGGAGGCATCTTGAGAATGTGATCTGCTGGTGGAGGAGCATTATGTTGCCAGTGTTGAGGTCTTTCTCCATAGTAATCATCTGTCGATTGTCCAAGCAAAATATTAACCAAAAGAAAATCGCTGCTTCTTTCTAGAAGGTAAAGAAATGGATAGGAAAAAAATGTTTCAATATTATTCTGAAGCTGAAAAAATGAAATGTAAACAGCATTCTAAAACTTCAAGTTCCATGGCAGAGATAAATAAAGTTTTGTTTTGTTTTAACACATAGCTTGTCATGAGGAAACAAAGTACTCCCATCACTAAAAGACAGTCTATATTTTAGATAGGCTAATTGCTAAGAAGTAAACTATTAAACCATATTCCTCTAAGAAGACATAAATCCTTGCAATACCGTGTGAGTGGGGAACTGAAGAAGTGATAGCCTGCCCTTCGGTCAGCTTACTGTGGTCAGATTTCCAAAAAAATACAAGCTTGTGGCCTATCGCCTCTACCAGTTAAGTGACTTAGAATCAAGTGCCTTAAAAGCCACCATAAGGTCATTTCCTTATCTATGCCCTTTCAAAAATAGTTCTCTTTTATTTAATCTCTATCGAGTTACCGAAAGGCCTCTATTAATATAATGAAGCGGCTATATATGGATCATATCATGGAAGACAGGCCAAAAAAATGCTAAAGACTACATTATTTGAAGTAGCTCACGAGTATTTCTCAAAACATGAAAGATTGCCAGAAAGAATCCCATGAGACAAAAACTTCTAACCACAGCATGCATGAGAAAAACACTGGATTTTGAAAATACTTTCTCCAACTTACTTCTAGATTACTACTTCACAAAGGCATTCACGATATGCAAATTAAATTCTTAGCCTAGCTTCCTATTATTGCTTTCATGACTGGAGCGTAAAGGTTGAATCCAAGATGCCAAACATAACAAAAAAAATTAATCATTTGACAGACTGCTCAACTTGTACCTTGAACATGAGGTATATTGATCAATTTCTTTACGAACAAGATTGAATCCAGGATCTGATGTGCTTGAGCATAAGAGAAATAGAATGTTCAGACAGATCAAGATTGACTGGGGCTTAAAAATATGCTAGATGGAAAATGAGATAGGTTGTAGAAAATCTGTTGGTCGATAAGCTCAAAAGAGTCTTCATTATTGGTTGGCCTGAATTACTGTTGAAAAATATTAAGATTATTGGATATGTCAATGGGATCATCAGTCATTACGCATTTGACTGAGCTGCATGCCACCTACACATTCCATCTGTAGTCTGCTCTACCTGAATGATATGTGAAACAATGGAATAAGGCCTGTTGCTATGTCAGAAGTGTGTTGTAAAATTTTTGTGTCTAAAAGTTGAATGGGGCTAGCCATTACTAATTGGAAGATTTGATTTACCATTTTTCCAGAAACAAAAGTTGGGTGTTTTACTGGGATTTCTATATTCAGACGGTGTTTAAGACAACTTTAATGCAATCATAAACAATTTTTGATCACCTATTAATGAAACACATACTTCAGGTTGAGTAAGAGTTTTGTTATCATATTGTGAAAGGTTGAGTTTTTATGCAAGAGTAAATATGCTAGGTTTTTATCGGAAAGGGTTTTCCCAGGTGAAATTCTATGTACTGTGTGTTTTGTTTTTTATTTGTTTCAAATTCTACATGCATTGTTTCTTTTGTACAACTTTATCAGGCTTATTTTTCCTACATGCGAGTCCTGGGCGAGATTGACAGAATAGATGTGTCAGACCCACCATCTAAGTCAAAAGGATAACCCTAAGACTGGCATCTAAACAAAAGGATGCGATCAGGTACAGATTGTGTTTAACGGCGAAATGAATATAAAGAATCTGAAATGACATCTAGAGACAGATAAACCAGAAGTCGATAAGGATATTTGAATAGAAAAAATAATAATATAAGGACACTGCTAAGAGTAAATATGACAAATGTTAGCTAACAATGGTGAATTCTGTACCAAATCTGAAATAAAGGACTAGTTCTCATAACAATCCCTTCTAGCAGAGGCTTCTATCCAGCCATAATGAATTGACGAGATGGCCTATAAATTATATGATCTCTTATGCTTTTATTAATAAAACGAATGCATTGCCCTTCCAATCGCCCGATCTGCAAAATGATTAAACCCCAATTACAATATTCAACTCGCCAGTTTCACAGAAGCAAAACAATCCAAGAACAGCAGCACCAGAGTGAACAAAATGCAATGTAGAGGTTATCCAAAAACAAAGCACGGGAAGCAAAAGCATAAGGTACCCTACAACAAACGAAACAATCGTATGAAAAAAATAGCTATCTTAAAGAAATTAGCAAACCCATACAAAATAGTTTGTTTGTATTTTTTGGTTTTTTCCCCCTTGTGATGATGGAGCGTGATCCTCAACACTGATGAAAATAATTTCACACGGTGTAATCAAGATATCGAGCTCACTAATCATTATGGAATGTGGAAATTTAATGTCTTTAGGTCCGAGAGAAACGATAAACAGAACCATCTGCAACATGCTCAATAACACAACGGAAGATTTCAGACTATCAGATCACATACCTTTAGAGGGATAGGCTGAGGTTCCGTAGTAAGCCTCAGGCATATAAGGTGGCCTCTTCCTCTTTCTCTTCCTGAAACAGCAGATAATGGCACTGCAAAGCACAATAGCCACAATAACACCTACTCCAACGCCCACATAAAGACCAAGATGGGAGCTACTGCTAGAGCTAGACACTGATGAACTGGATGGTGGCGGCGGTGAAGATTTGGTTGTGCTAGATGGTGGTGGCGGTGATTTACTGGTGGAGGAAGAAGGAGGAGGAGGAGAAGAGGATGAAGGAGGTGTTAATGTGGTGTTAGAATCCGAAGGTGAGGGTGTTGTGGATGTCGGTGGAGCAGGGGTGGGTGTTTGAGCTGTGGGTGGAGGAGGGGATGATGCAGGGGGCGTTGCAGGAGGAGGCGGTGTTGATGTTGCAGGAGGTGTTGCAGGAGGAGACGGTGTTGATGATGGAGGGGGTGTTGCAGGAGTTGTGGGTGTTGATGTTGACGGGGGTGTCGCAGCTGGAGGAGAAGGGGCGGTTGTACTGGGTGATGGCGCTGCAGAAGCCATCTATAACTAATTATAATAATCTCTCTTGTCAGATGTCTTCAATGTAGCTGTAGCAAATTAAGATTCAGCTTTACCTAGAGCTTCAAATTGATCCAATAATCTCTATCTTTTCTCAGATGCCCTTCTGCAGCAGATTGGGATTCAGCTTCACCAAGAGCTTCAAAATTGGTCTACCAATCTCTCTTGTCAGATGTCTTCAATGCTGAATGAGATTTAGCTTCACACAGGACTTAAAATTGATCTAATAATCTTCTTGTCAGATGTCTTGCTGCAGCAGATGGAGATTCAGCTTCACCTAGGGCTTCAAACTGATCCAACGATCTCTCTTGTCAGATACCCTCCAATGCAGCTGCAGCAGATTGAGATTCAGCTTCCGCAACGGCTTGAAGTTGATCTATGACCGTACCCGCAACACAAAAACAAGAGAACACTCCTTTGTTTTCGCTTACCCCTGCCAAAACGAAAGTGGGAAGTGCACGGAATAAATGAATGTTTGTTGATGAGTTTTCTACAGCTCCATGTTCCGGTGATCTTGGGTTAAATTTCTCCCTAAACTTTTGAATCTCAATGCCAGTCAGGCTTGACTGAGATTATGAATAAAAAACATGGGAACATGGCCGGCCTTAACTTGAAGTGGGGATCTATAGCATGGTTGAAAGGTTGAAACGAATTATGATTGTTTTTAAATCAGTTCAATTTTTTCTTCAAATTAGTAGACAATAAGCTTAAAATGGACGTTTTGTCCGGTGAGACTGTTGAGTATGATAGGATAACGTATGGGGGATGCATGTGCGAAGAAGAGGGTCCCCACGCGGACCAAATTCACGCGCTTTAGCAAGTCAATTCATTAGCATTCTGTTGTTACGCCGCAACTGACGCGGGCAAGCCGGATCAAAATGATTTATTCAGGGTAGGTCCCACACGAGAAATCATGGCGGGCTCCGTTCTTAGCAGGGACATTCCAATCGAAATATTAAAGGAAATATTTTAGGCTAAGGTGTGGACAGATTCCCATGTGGGTTTTTATAAAGAGGAAGTTTTTAGAACAATGATGGCTTCGTTGTCTGAATTTTAAGGAAAAGATTGCTAAAAGTGGTGGTTTTTGTGTAAAGTATAAGGGTCCAGCTGGTGGGCTTCAAAAATAGTTGGCTTCACCTTTGAGTTGGGATTCCTTGTGTTTCCTAGACCCATTTCATAGGATGGGAAAATATATTTTAGAGGAATTTTTAGGGGTCAAAATGTTTTGTGGATCTTAACGTAGATTAAGGTGTTTTGAGTGCATGGTGTTATGTAAAGTTGTCATGAGTTTGTCTATTAGTCTTGAAAAGGGATTTGTGGAGTTAAATCTCTTTGTGGAGCTTAAAGTAGATTAAGGTTAATGTCATTTGATTTCCACAATCTATTAGCAATATATAAGAATTTTTTCTGGAATTTGATGGTGTTTGACTTTTAAGCATCAATGTTCGGATCACACACAGTGATCCATCATCACACAATTTTTCTATTCTCTTAAACTCTCCTTCATCTTAATGATGGATCATTGTATGTGATCTAAAACGTTGATGCTTAAAAATTAGATGCAATCAAATTCTAGAAAAAAATCTTATGTAGATTAAGGTGTTCCGAATTCATGGTGTTATGTAGTCTCTTAAAGAGGGATCGTGGGGTTAAATATCTTTGTGGAACTTAAAATAGATTAAGGTGTTATGTGATATTGTCATGTGTTTGGTTATTAGGTATTATAAAAGAGTTATATATTCATTAGATTGTGAGGTAGATTTTTTGCGTCAATGCTTCAATTATAATTTGTGATTTATCTTGTTAGAAATAGGGATTACTAAGAGGGAGGGTGAATCAATAATCTACAAACTTTAGTCACCAACTGGGTATTATTACTTACTTTAAACCATGCATGACAAAGTAATAAAGTAATGATGAATAGTAGCAGTAACAATGCACAAAGATAACTCGCAACACCATATTTTGTTAACTAGGGAAACCTTGGCCAAGGGGAAACCCTTGTGGGGATGATACCCGCTAGATAATATACTGAAATATAAGTTTCTTATTAAAGGATGGACCCTGTTAGGAGTCAATGAGAAAATTCAATATAAGCAGTCCCTGTTAGGAGACTTTGAATCCCTGTTAGGAGATTCCAACCCTATCAGGAGTTGTGCCAACCCTATTGGGAGTTGTGGTATAATGTATGCAAGAAGAGCCCACTATCCAAACATGTAATTTCAACTACTCAAAGAGCTCACTACTCAAACAAGTAATTTAATGTTATTTTCTTTTCTTGTCTGATCTTTGATCTTTAGCTCAATCTTGGATCATGAGATAACTCATATAAAACTTTGCCTGTATCACTTTCAAAAAAGTTCACTCACTTTGCAATCTTACAAGATAGCACTTACAAGCATAGTCGCATGCCTTCTCATTGCAAGAAGTCCTTTGCATAAATACCATGCCTTTACACAAATTAGTGTTGGGTTGGCTAAGACCACAATTCACTTTTCCAAGTTAGAGTAAACATCTAGGATGTCGGCCCTAATTGGACAAGTAATTGTTTTGTAAACTTCCTTCAATTCTGTTGTCCTGCTTCATCAAAACATGATTATCTATGTTTCATACAATCCGTAAAAACTTTCAAGGTTATACACGTCAGCACCAACATGTATACTATCTCCATGTAACTTCGCTTGTCATAATATGATGTTTGTAACATGTTATAAACAAAATAATACACTGTTGTAAACTGAATTCTATACTTAGACAATTTTCTGATTACCAAACACTCAATATCTTTATTTTTGAGGTTTCCTGTCAACAAGTACATCATGTGTTGCCATAAATGACAACAATTACATATCACTATTAGCCAATTGTCAACAATCTCCTCCTTTGGCATCGATGGCAGCAAAATAGGGAAAATTGGCTAAGTGACAAAAACTTGACTATCAAAATAAACATTACATCTATTACAACTTGTTCAACTTTACATACATGCTCCCCCTTACAATATACTTTATACTTTTGCAATTTCCACATGTATCTCTCCACATTGTATCTCTCCCAACAATCTCATGTATACAATTTTCACATGAACCTCTCCCCCTTTGACATCAATGACAAAGGTCAAAATGTCAAGATTATGTCCAAAAATTGACAAAACTATTGTTTTTTCTCATGCTGAAATAATCTTCAAACAATCATCAAAATTAGCCTTTAGAATATCCATGTCTCTTTGGTAGACTCAACTGATGTGAAAATTACACATAATGCATATGATGCAATCTCGACTACATTGATATCTCAATACAAAAGTTTGTATATGTGTCCTTGGTCTTCACACACTCCTCTAGTTGCTTCTCAACAAAAGATAACTTCAAAGCAATGGATTCTCTAAAATCAGATGTCCTCTTCAAAATCTGCTCTTTCTAAAGTTCCAATTTCCTGATATTGCTGTGAATATTGGCAACTTAACTCTCAAAATCATCAACTTTGCTAGATGGATGCTAGATTTGGCTGGATAAAGCCTCTAGCTCACTCATCTTTATCTCTATCTAATTGTCCAAGTCTTTAGTTAGCTTGTATGATAAGGTACACTTAACATACAAAGTTTTTCCTATTCTGGCAGATGGTGCTAAACAAGTTAGCATCATGGGAAATTTGAGCCTTCGCCTCTGCAACATTCAACAAGTTTGTGAACTCTTCATTGAATGACCTTAGCACTTCTTTTGCTCTCTGTTTGGGATTTGACTTAGTGTGTTGTAATGTCAAAGTATTATGCAGTCTATTAGTCACTTGCATTAATGATCTTTGTAAACTCTTCACTATTTTATTCTTTTGTATAAGTTTAGATAAGGATGAAATCAGATTAGTTTGATCATTATCATCAGTAGCTAAACTAGCAAGAGAGAGCGAAGTAGATGAACTAGATGGTTTAGTCTCATCATCCCTCTATTTCTTTGATGCATCTTTTGTTCTTCTCTCTTCCTCTTCTTTCTTTTCCTTTTCCTCTCTTTCTCTCTTCTCTTCTGATCTTTTCTTCTCTTCTTCCTTAGTTTTCCTTTTCCTTTCTCCTTCTACAATTCTTCTATTTTCTTCATCTTCCTTTCTTTTCTTGTCTTCCTCAAGCAATTGTTGCTTGGATTTTTCTATCTTCTTCTTTTCTTCTTCTAGTAGCCTCTTTTCTTCCTCAATTTGCCTCAACTTATCCTTAATATCTTCTGTGTCGGATACATTTGGTTCAAAACCACCAAATGGATTGGTATCATCAATGTTAATTGTAACATTGGTTTGATCAATCTTCATGTTGTCACCACTTAAGTGATACTTTTGAGGTTCTAAGAGCTAGAGGAGATGTTGTTTCTAACAAAATTTGACTGATTGTTGTTGTAGTCTCACTTCTTAACTTATCCTTCTCACCAATCATAAATAAGAATGGCCTCAATTTGTTCCTCAAATATGGTGCAAGGTTATACAAAGATCTCTTAATTTCATCTTCATCATCAGTCTTGCAAATGGTCCTTGGCAAAGACTTCTGAAGTTCAAGGTCTTCTTCCATTGCAAGAGCCTTCTTCTCAATGAGTCTCTCATAGACGTTTTGGTTTATAATGCTCTCAAGGTCCTTCAATTTCAAATTATTTGATACAATATATCTAACAATAGATATACCTATCTAATCCTTTTCAAAATTGTTGTATAAATCATAAAACTTGTTCATCTCAACAAAGTTACCTTCATTTGCAATCATTGTGTTTATCTTCTCAATATTTGGCTTCCAGGGTTATCGATTTTTTCATGTTGCTTACTTAGTGGAGTCACCTTTTTTGCTTGCTTGGTTTCCTATTCCTCATCCTCTTCATCACTTGACTCAATTGTCAACAATGTTTTTTGGCTATTTCCTAGTCTGGTAGCCAGTTGTTTGACTCTCTTTGTCTTTGAAGACACTGCTTCCACTAATCTCTCATACTTTCTCTTATGTTCACTAGGTTGAACATCAAACACTGCCGCATATGGAATGTTTTGTTCTGGAGATGTCTTAGCAACTGATACTGACAAAGGTTGTATGTTTAATACACCTTGCTTCATTGTCTATCTAACAACCTCAGATTTGCTCTCTGTCATTCTGGCCTCTGATAGTGTCTTCTTCATAATTGACTCAACCTTCTTGTGAGATGCCTCCTACAAGGTTGTTTGATGAGCATGCTGAATGATCTCATCAAATGTGCCAAATTTGTATTCTGCTTTGTCTTTGTCAAAATTTAACAACAAATCAATGTAACCAACTGCAGCATCATCACTCAATTCATAGCTCAAGGGATCAAGAAATGTCTCTTGAGGTTCCACTGCTTGCATGTATGTATGATCTATATCAACCAATATACAAATGTCTTCTTTTAATTTGTCCACAATTTCTGGAGCAATTCTAAATCTTTGTTTCATTTCATTCTAGAATGTTTTCATTATTAGATTACCATTGTCCAATATCTTGTCTACAGGGTGCCTTTTGTATACCTTTGAAATCTTTTTCTATTGTGCATTTGTCACTACTTATTATGTCTGTGACCGATAAGTAAGGAAATCTCTTCAGTACATGAAAGAATATGTGATTTATCAATGACTATAATCTAAACACACCATTCTTTGTCCTCTTAATCTTTTCAAGGTTTTCTAGGAGTTGCATTCTTAGAATTTCACTCAAATTTACTAGCTCTTTCTCAACATATATCTTATATGCTACATATATAAATCCTACTGAAATTTCATCAATCTTTGAACTTGCACAAATTAAATAAGCAACAATTCTACTAAGAAATTTCACATCATCTTGCTTGATGGTGTTGATCACCATAGCCTTGCCATTGTATACTGCTTTAGTGTAACTTTCCACTTTCTTCTTAACCATCTTCTCACCTATGGGTACACTGCCTTGTTTACTAAGACCAGTTACTTCATGAATAAGGTCAATAGAGACATCAACTACATTAGCTTGCATCCATAGTTTTCCATCATGTATCCTACTCAATATGATTTGAGTCCATCCATCTGTGACTAACTCATGGTAGAAATGATACTTAAACAAGTCTAATTCCTTTATATGTTCAAATTTGAGCTTCATAGTCATGTCACGGTTAAAGACTAGTTCTATATCCTTATTCGTATATTCACTACCAATTGACTCAAACTTACAATTCAAATAACTGTGTACCTCTTCAATATAAGCTATGTTGTTCGAAGTGATAGACAACACAGAGTTAGGGTTTCCTTCATTAGGTTTTATGAAAACAATCTTAAACTTAGGTCTATCCTCATTCTCAACACTGTGTACTACTGGCATATCCATTATTCTTATCAAACAATATCTTTTATCGAACAAATTTGTGAAAAAATGATAAAATACCTCTTTCTGAAAATAGGGTTTGCTTTGAAATCACTCTGACAAGTCGCTTCTGAATACTCTTTGCTTTGAATGTGTTTGTAATGAAGTAAAAAATCAATTTTGTACTCCATTTATCCCTCAACTTGAACTTGCATTAATTGTGTACTTTACAAATATGAAAAAGTTATCAGTTACATTCTATAATTAGACAATTGTTCAAGATCATTTATCTAATCTTCAAATGTCACCCGAGGTTTACTATAGCCTCCTTCCATCATGACAAACATCCTCAAGACTCTGCAACACAAAATTCTCTACAAAAACATATTTTCATCTTCTATTATAGAGTCAACCTTTACTGTAATACCAATAACTCTGAATTTCTTCATAACTTGTTTAGATGAGCTCCAAATCACAAGCGAGCTTAGGTACCATCTAAACATAACTGGATACACCTTTTCCCAAATTCACTGCTTCTAATTTGGTCTATGACTTAAGTGCTCAAATATTGATGTTGTGAACAAGCTTAATTCAACTTAATTGAATCAAACTCAACAACTGCCTTTGATTTTCCTATCTCATCATCATCTAACTTTTCTTTTGAGATATTTGTTCCTTTCATGAATGGTTCATTAAGTTCTTCTTAAAGTTCACTCATAATGTTTCTTTTTTCTTCATTGTTAGATCTGGGGTTCCTCTCATGGTTTTTTCTATCATTCCTTTAATTCCCAAAGTTTCTTCCATTGTTTCTTCTATCTTTGAAGTTTCTGTCCATTCTGTAGTACTTCACTTTGTGTTTGAAGTTATTGCATAACTAACATACAGGTGCTCTACTTCTAAGATTCTGTTGATCATTAGGTGCATGAAAATTCCAAGCAATGTGTCCTAAGTTGTTACACTTATAACACACGATCTATCTTTTGTCTTCATAAGATCTTTCTCTTGATGTCCTTTCATTAGATCTTCTTCTATCTGCAAAGTTAGTATTTCTAGACATTCTACTATTTCTTCTATCATTATCATACTTAGGTTTCTTACAATCAATTGCATTATGACCCATACCATGACAATTGTGACAATAAAATTCCTTAACATGATTAAATGACTTATTAGTACAATATTTTTTCATATGATCTATTTCATTACATAAAAAGCACTTACTTCTGAATTCATACCTGGTTGCCTTAGGAGTTTTCACTTGCTTTGGTTCATCCAAGATTTCAACTTCCTTGTTTTGCTCAACTTCTTTAGGTTTCTCAGAAGATTGACTGGATTCAATCTTATCATTAGATTTATCTTTTTCTTTCAGATTTGATATGATCTCAGGCTTCTTTGTAGACATGTTAATTAGATAACCAAGATTAGTCTTATCATAAGTAGGTCTCTATATAGGCATTGAATCATCAAGCTTTTCTCTACTAGAATAAAGTTTCTCAAGTTGTTGTTTGCACTGTGTCAATTCTCCTTTCACAATAGTATTGTACTTATGGAGTTCTTCATGATTTTCTTTCAATGTTTCAAACTCAGATGTTTTCTTTGCCAAACTTGCTCTTAGATTTGTATTTTTAGTCTTCAAATAAGATTCAACTTTGCTAGGATCATTTCTCAAAGTCAACTTCAGATTTGTAATCTTCAACTCATGCTTCAAGATCTTGTATTGACTTCAACTTTGAATAGTCATCATCACTAGTTCCAAATTTAGTAGATTTAGGCTTGGATTCCAAATTTTCAATCTTTTCCTTCAATTGACCAATGTATACTTTGGAGTCTTCATATCTGTCATTTAGCTTATCTCTTTCTTTAGCAAGGAGATCAATTTGTTCAAGAGCTTCTTCGATGTTCTTCATCAACTATTCCATATCCATAGGGATCTTACTTAAGCTATTAAACCTCTTCAAAGTAACTAAACTCTGATACCAATTGTTAGAAATAGGGATTACTGAGAGGGGGGGTGAATCAGTAATCTACAAACTTTAATCACCAACTAGATATTATTACTTACTTTAAACCATGCATAACAAAGCAATACAGTAGTGTTGAACAGTAATAGTAACAATGCACAAAGATAACTCATAACACCATATTTTGTTAACTAGAGAAACCCTAGCCAAGGGAAAAGCCCGGTGGGGATGATACCCACTAGATAATATATTGATATATAAGTTCCTTGTTAGAGGATGAACCCTACTAGGAGTCAATGAGAAAATATAGTATAAGCAATCCCTGTTAGGAGATTCCAACCTTGTTAGAAGTTGTGCCAACACTAGTAGGAGTTGTAGTATAATGTATGCAAGAAGAGCCCACTACCCAAACATGCAATTTCAACTACATAAAGAGCTTACTACTCAAACAAGTAATTTACTATTATTTTCTTTCCTTGTCTGATCTCTGATCTTCAGCTTGATCTCAGATCACCAGATAGCTCATATAAAACTTTGCATATATCACTTTCACAAAAGTTTGCTCACTTTGCAATCTTACAAGATAACACTTTAAAACATAATCGCATGCCTTCTCATCACAATAAGTCCTTTGCATAAATATCATGCCTTTACACAAATTATTGTTGGGTTGGCTAAGACCACAATTCACTTTTCCAAGTTAGAGTAAATGTCTAGGATGTCGATCCTAATTGGACAAGTAATTGTTTTGTAAACAAAACAATTCTTTCCTTCAATTTTGTTGTCCTACTTCATCAAAACACGATTATCTATGTTTCGTATAGTCTATAAAAACTTCTAAGGTTATACACGTCATCACCAACATTTATACTATCTCCATGTAACTTTGCTTGTCATAATATGATGCCTGCAACATGTTATAAACAAAACTATACACTGTTGTAAACCAAATTCTATACTTAGACAATTTTTTGATTACCAAACACTGAGTATCTTTATTTCTGAGGTTTCCTATCAACAAGTACATCATGTGTTGCCATAAATGATAACAATTACATATCACTATTAGCAAATTGTCAACATCTATTTATAGTGATTAAGTGTTATTAAAGAATTGTGTATTAGTTAAATTATAATGTATAAGGTATAATGATTATGGGGTTGAATTGTTTTCTTAATCTTAACATAGATTAATGTGTCTAAGCATCAAAATTTAAGAATTTGGCTATTCGGTATGATGGAAGAATTATTTTTGTATTAGATTGTGTGGTACTTTTTACATCAATATCTTAGATTACTCTAAGATGATTAGGTATTATATATTTTTAATAGTTTTATTAATTAAGATATTTTAATCAACTAGTATAATGGATTAGGTATTAGGGAAGGGCGCACATTTGTAAAGTTTGAGAATAATAAATCAATGTAAAGGGAAAAATTTAAAATATCTTTAATAACAATACAATTTGCAATATAATGATCAAACAACACTCACTAGCTTTTGCATATCAAAATGTTTAAATTATAATAAATGAACTTTTACAAGTATGCATGTATTATTAGGAAAAATGCAACTCTATATGTGCACTTCAATAGAATGATATAATAGAATGTATAATTGTACCTTGATATAAATGGTCAATAATATGTTAGGCTATTTATAGTTGCATATATTGTTTTAGAGAAAATTTACGAGTATTGCTCATTACGTAATAAGTAGACATCATCTTAAGAATCCTAATTTGTCACCTTATAAGTGTAAAAGGTAATAATCTTTCTATCTCAAATTTAAGAGATTTTAGGTATGAGTGTTTTAATCTACTTAGAGAAAAGTGAACAAAATTAGATCCATAAGTGCATCTTGACCGTATATGGTGAAAATTTTAGGCGTTGTAATTTGTATGTTTCTCTATCCCTCAAAGTCAGCGACTATAAATATGCAAATTTAAGAAAAATTAGAGTTATTATTTTTTCTTGGAAAAACAAAAAAAATAGTTAGAAAAGATGGAGTACATTTTGAATTTAAGAAAGAAGATATTCAAGTGGAAGAAACAAATGAGGGTTGGAGGATGGAGAGAAAGAAGAGGGTTAAGTAGGAGTGTTAAGTAGGAAGTCATTAAAGATGTTGAGCGCCAAAAAGAGAAAAACTAGGCATATGTATTTTCTTTTGAGAAAATCCACAAAAACAATATTGAGGATTATAGGTATAGCTAACTAGATTTTTGTTGTGTGCTCTTTGCTAAATATTGATGGTAAATCCATATCTTATAGAGAAGGTATTCTTTTAAATGATAGTCAATCTTAAGAACAAGCCCTGCAAGTTGAGGTAATGGTTTTAGACTCATGTAACATTTGAGATATTGTTTCTTCTCTAGAGGAAATAAAGAAATTAGTTATAAATTTGTTTATAAGTAGAAATTTGGTTCAAACAATTTATTGATAAGGTACAGGGCTAGATTGGTGATTGAGGGATATTTTAAAGAAAACGAGCTAATTTTGGAGAAGAAATTCATATGCAACAATCTACTTGTTTTAAGGCAAAAGAGTAGGATCTATTTCTAAGTTAAAATATGATTTTTATTGTTTGAAATAATAACTTTGGATATTATTTCAAAATTTGGAATCATTTGTATTGAATTTGGATATTTTAAGAAATGGGAGAGTTGACTATGTTTGATATATGATCATCATTCATGCATTACCTTCTATATAGATGATTTTTTTTTTGTGACACACAAGCGTATTAAAAAGTCAAAAAATATATTTTACGTGAACTTGAGATGAGAAATCTAATCGAATCACTATACATATATACAGTATTGAATTAAAGAGGGGTCTTGAGCATACAAAACTTTGGTTATCTTGGAGTAACAATGCAAAAAATATTTCATATATAGATTTACTATTAAGACTTAATTATCGATTAACACTAAGCTTAATTTAGCCACACTTTTAAAATGTGAAGATAATTTTGAGAATATTTCTTTGATATCATATGTAGTACTATTTTTTATCTAATATATGCAGTGTTTTATAGTATGCCAATTATTTCCCAAGTAGTGGAATTTTTGGGTAGTTTTATGTCTGACCCTAGTAGAGAACATTAGAATTAGGTGAAGAGCATAATAAGATATTTGTGTGGATTTGTTTATCATCGATTAGTTTAGTTTGATATTGGAAATGTGATAAACCCACAATAGCGAGTTCCAAACTTCTAACCAATTTTTAAACTCAGGTGCAAGGGAAAAGTTAAAACACCTTTTTTTGAGTGGACATTAGGGTATCTTCATTCAATTTTTTAAAATTATTTGAAAAATCTTTGAACGCAAAGATATTTTTCAAAAGTTATCTTAACTATAATGGTAGTGTGAGTGTTAGGATTAGAGAGGTAGAAATAACAATTATACGCAAATATAACCAATATCATAAAAGGAATAAAGCACACAAAAGAGTACACAAGATACAAATATTTAACATGGTTCACCCAATCCCTAGGCTATGTCCACCAAACATCAAGTCCAATATTCTTATTATCCAGTGATTTCAACCTGATTACAATCTCCAATCCCTTACAACTCAATATCATTGCAAGAAGCTACTAAATCATCACACATCAAAAAATCCCTAAACCTAAGCCATTTTATACTATAGTGTCTTTCATATGAACCATATCTTCCAAAATATACTCCTATAATATTTGTCTTATTTAGCCACTCCCTACTATAAGTATTATAATATACAAAATATTGACCAATAATAGGATAGATCACTCGCCAAGGTATATCTTATAAATAGGAAGATCAAAAAACTTGTAACAAAGGAAATCCAATTAGTAAAAGATGGGGTGCCTATTGAGACAATGGGTGTTGTATGCATTGCATAATATTTTTATATTGTATTATTTTATTTTATTATGTAATGTTGTACATAAGAGCACCTAGATGGACATGCAACATGGAGAGATTCCCATGAGATATACTTGATAAGTTGTATTGTAGCATTGTGATAATATTTGATGTGATTATTTAATATTGGTGAAAAGAATTAAATGTCCAATATTAAATGTGGGATCAATGGGTTAGGTAGCACATGGTTTATGTAATACCACTTGGTGGTTTTGTGGGGATTTTTATTATATAAACAACCACAAGGGTAGTTGTAGAAACAAGACAAAAGGGTAAACGAAAAAAAGGAAAGTTGAGAAAGACAAGGCTTAATAGGTTAGCCAAGGGAGCATTTGTGAAGGTCGAAGGCATGGAATGGGATTGTGAATTCATGCATGTTCACATGGATCACTTGGTTGTGGCTATGGCTTTGAAAGCTTTCACAATTGTATTGCAATGGTTTTTTCATCGAATAATACATGTTGATAGATGCTTTTGGAGGCTAGGTTTTTTCCTCAATGAGAGTTTTCAAAGGTATATCTTGTGTCACATTTTTGTGGATATGTTGTATATTTTCTTGCATGTGGATTTTTAATTGCATATTTATTTTAGATATATTATGGGTTATGTCGAAATGGTTAGATATTTTTGTTGCAAGTTTCCTTACAGTGCCAATTCATGATCTTCACAATGTAGGATCTTGGATGATTCTTCCCTTTTCCTAAGAGAATGAATTGTAAATGACATGAAAAGGAGAATATCTAGTCTATGAAAGTAAGTGCTAAAGAGTTGTGAGAATGATGTACTCGTCTTAGATAGGGAATTAAATAATTGGCCACAATAAATTTTATTGTGAGAATTAATTAAAATATTAATTAAAGTTAACAAAAGATGATCAATAATTTAAATGTTATTTTAAATCAATAAAAGGATTGTCAAGTTGTTATCATTTTCTAGCAAAATCAATTCTCGCATAGATTCTAAATCACTTTTTTGTTGTATTAAAAATCCCCAAGGCAATTATAAAGAAGTTTGAGAAAATAATTTAAAAATTCTTATGGAATAACAATGAGGATGAGAAGAAGAGGATTGTATTAATCTCACTACAAGGGATGGTTTCTTCCAAAGAATGTAGGGGATCATGATTACATAACATTTCTAAGAGAAATCTAACATTTGGAGCAAAATTAGTGTGACGTCTATATAACAAACCATATATGCCACAGTTTAGAATGATGCATGCTAAATACTTAAATTCTATGAATCCAAGGAGAGTGTTTACTATTTTTAATCCCCCAAAAGGATCTAAAATGTGGGAGTTCATGATGTCTTCTCACCATCTCATTACTTATTACTTTTCATGGGAAGTTAACAATAGAGAAGATGTGTCATTTTGGTTGGATTCGTGGAATAGTCATGTTCCTTTAATTTGAGAGGCTCAATTTCTTGACATCTATGAAAGTGTCTCTGAGATTTGGGGTTCACATTTTATTGACTTTGTTGACTATGTGGAAATAAAATTGGGAATGACTGGGAATGATTCATTGGAATGATTTTGGGATGGTCCCTTTTGATCAAGAGATTAAACTTCAACTAAAAGGTGTTTTGGATAATAGAATTTTTTTTCTCTCCCCTCAGTTAGATAAATTTATTTGGTTGCCTTCTTCATCAAGATAATGTTCTATTAAGACCAATTATCGGGCTCTTTAGGAACAAGAGCTTCAAATTGACTCGGAGTGTGTACAATTTTTTTTTGGAGCAATGGCATTCCTCCAAGGGCTAGCATTTACTTAGATGATTCTAAAAAATCATGTCTTGATAGGTGATAGATTAAGAAAACTAAAAAGATCAGATCCTTTCAAGCGAGTATTATTTGGGGAATCATTTGAAGATATTAATCATTTTTTATGCTATGCCCTTTTGCTAACGAATGTTAGAAATTTGTGCTTGCTAAATTGCATTATATGTCACCTTTACCAACTAAGATTTGGGATCTTTCACAAGCATGCCTAGTCCTATATTCAACATCTCTATTTGCAAATTTATGGATCATTATCCATGCTATTATCATTTGGTATATTTGGTGGGAGAGGAACAAACATATATTTTGAAACACCCCTTCATCCTTAGAGAATGTTTAGGCTAGAATTGATTCATTAATAATTGAATCGTCAAATACTTTTCAAGTAAATAAAGTATCAAGCAAGATCCATTTTTCTTCTTGGGATAATGATATGATAAAATTTTGGCCTAGTATTAGGGTCCCGATACTTAGTTCCATTATTCCTAAACCAAAAGTGAATAGAAGGGAGATTATGTGGTGTTGTCATTTACCTCCTTTGGTTAAGCTGAATTTTGATGGTGCCTCAAGGGACAATCTAGGGCCTTTAGGGGTAGGACTATGTTTTCGAGATTCCAAGTGGAATTTAATTATTGCTAAGGCAATCCCACTTGTACAAGGAACTAATAATCAAGAAGATACCCTTTTCCTTCTACATGGTCTGGAAAGTGCATTAATGAACTAGGAATTTCTAATATTCATATCGAAGGGGATTCTCAATTCATCATTCAAGCTATGCAAAAAGATTGTGTCAGAATTAGAAATTACATTGCATTCTTGAGTAGTGTTAGGCTATAACTGATAAATATACTTCTTTTGCAAACTCTCATACATATCAGGAGGGAAATTCCCTTGCAAATTACATGGTTAATTTGGAAATTGATAAAGGGTTATTGGCTATATTATGGATAAAAATCATCTTTAATCATCATGTTAACACCCCCAATAACTTAAGCCTACAGGATGCATATACCAAATCTTCCATCAAGATAGCCAACTCATACTGCAATATTCTTGTTCTTGAAGAAGTTTTCAATTCATAGCTAATTGGAATAAGCATAATTTAAGGCATCTTCATGCACAATTCCAAATACATTAGGAAAGAGGTTAATAAAATTTGTGTGAGGGTTTCTTATGTTTGCACCTTAATATTTGATCATTGTGATGATTATATCATTCCTCCTGTAGTCCCAGATTTGGAATAAGAATTGCATAATGACTTGCCACGGTAGTGTGACTTGGACAATGCTTTGGCTTC
This sequence comes from Cupressus sempervirens, assembly GCA_028749045.1. Taxonomy (NCBI): domain Eukaryota; kingdom Viridiplantae; phylum Streptophyta; class Pinopsida; order Cupressales; family Cupressaceae; genus Cupressus; species Cupressus sempervirens. The sequence continues at coordinate 99,120,985 of CM053788.1, forward strand.
AAACTCCCAACCTACTAATGTGCTACCATAGGTCCTAAGGTAGGATGATTCAACAACACTAGGTTGAGAACTTCCAAACCTAGATTTTGAGGCTAAAGACTACCTTAATTTATGATGGAAGAATGATTTGGTTTGGGCTTCTTCTTTTTTTGGCATGTACACAACTCTGATACAATTGTTCATGTTGTTTTTGGTGAAGCTCTGATATTTCCAAGATTGTCATGATCTCTATTTTATATGTTTGTAGTTGATTTATGAGTCGACTCATACAATCTATTTAATCCCTTGATTTTGGTGTTAGCTGGGATCTATGGTAGAGGTTTAAGCTATTTGGGTCTACTATTTTTTTGAAAGTTTTTAATCTATGGTGGTGTTGTCGTAGTAAGATAATGCATATAAGTCATGTGTCCCAACCTAGTTAGTAGCTTGAGGTTTAGTATTCAATATTGTTTGCCTTTTGGATCAACTTTGATTGCTACATTATTAATTACTTTGTAATTCCATCTTTTTCACATGTTAATAAATATATAGGCGTCTACTGCCTTTCATGAATAAATAAATAAATGAAGAATCCAAATTTAAGAAATAAGAGAAAATGCATAATATTAATTTAAATTAATTTTACACTTAATATTAATTTAAATTAGTTAAGGTCTAGAAGAGACAAAATATTAGTTTAAATTAACAAAAGTCAAACTAACTTCAAATGATAAATAAGTTTAGAGAGAACCCAATTAATTAATTAAGGAGGAAATGTAATATTTATTGAAATTTAAAGTAATAAAAATCCAACCCTCTTTAAATTAATTTAAATTAATAAAAATTCCAATGAGATGAAATTAATTTTTAATTAGAGGATAAAATATAAATAAATGGATAATTCAAATTTAGAGAGGACCCAGTTAATTAATTAATTAAGAAGGACACATAATATTTATTTAAATTTAAAGTAATAAAAATCCAACCCTCTCTAACTTAATTTAAATTTATAAAAATTCCAACGAGATGAAATTAATTTTTTAATTGGAGGATAAAAAATAAATAAATGGACAATCCAAATTTAAGAAATAAGAGAGGAAACATAATACTAATTTAAATAACTAAGGTCAAGAAGAGACAAAATATTCGTTTAAATTAACAAAAGTCAAACTAACTTTAAGTGATAAATAATTTTAGAGATGACCTAGTTATTTAATTAATTAATGAAGGAGGACATGTAATATTTATTTAAATTTAAAGTAATAAAAATACGACCCTCTTTAAATTAATAAGAATTCCAATGAGATGAACTTAATTTTTTAATTGGAGGATAAAATAAAGCACTCTTAAAAATGAGGATTAGTCTCAAGTTTTGACCCAATTGAGTCAATATTTAATATTAATTTAAATTAGTAAAGGATTGCTCATATTATTAATTTAAATTAATAAAATGTCCAATAAGTGCTAGAAGAATGTGAAATCAATGCAAGAACCCATAAATGTTAAAATAGGGCTAAAAATGAGCACCTAAAAAGGGTACTTATGTTTTAAGATGATACATATAACCTCAACTTTAGTGAGAGTATGAGTCTACCTCATACTCACAGTAGAATAGTAGAAGGAGAAAAAGATAAAGATTATGGGCAATTTGCAAGGAGATAAGACATTACTAAGTTCAAGGATGCAAGTCCCCAGACTAAGAACTTAACTTATGCATGCATATACAAGGACAAAGAGAATAAATACCAATGTATGAAACTTACTAAGACTCTAAGCTAACTAGTTAAAAGACCTTGCTAGAGAAAATATCCTAGCCACTAATATCGTACTTAGAAAGCTATTGCAATAGCATGAGTTGTCACTTCAAAAGAGTGAGAACATGCACCAAGGATCTTCAATCAAATAAAAAAGTGTGTTACTATGTGGAATCATGGAGGAGATATCAATACAATCATGGATGACACACATTGGGAACTATTTCACTTAGGTGATCCATGAGGGAGAGAGGAGAGAGGAAGGAGAACTGATTACCCTGACCAGTAATATTTGTGTGTCTTACTATGAATCACCAAGAGAATAGGATTGAATAGTCTTACACATATGTGTCTCTAATAGTTAATCAGGTAGAAAAACAAAAAGGTAGTATTTAATGGTCTAGTGGGTTTGTGTTCCCGGTAGTCAATCCTTCAAAACTTTGTGCCTTCTAGCGACTTTGCGTGTGTACACCTTCATGATATAATACTCCTATATCACGAGCATGTTTTTGAATGTACTAGGATAGGTCAAATTGTCAAGCAAGTTGTGTTATGCTAGTTAAGCAATCCAAAATATGTAAAAAGGGAGAGTAACTAGCACTAGAAAGTTATGTTATGTTAGTATACTCTATCTATCATGCTTGAAATGAACAAAATTATATGCATAAGGAGGCCATGTATGCCCCACTCCTATGGTGAAAAATAAGTTATTATTTTGACATCTTAAGGAAGTGATGAATAAGGATAAATAAATCTCAACATCAAGATAATATCCACCAGCAACATTCAGTCCAAGCCAAAGAGGTCATAGGTCTTATGAGGCCATGGAAGGGAAAAATACAATGGGATACCATGCAAGAAATACAAAAGGATATCCTTCTGAAGGATGACATATTGTTTAGTCTCCAAGGTAAAGGATATATCTACCATGAAGACCCGATTACAAATAATGACAAGGTTACGATCAAGGATAAGTATCTTAAATGCAAACTAACATGTTGATATAATATTGGAGGTTACATGATAAACAACTGACACTTACCAAGGGAAAAGTGGAGCCTTGAGAGGTAGGTGAATATGATGTTATTGCCCCCCCCCCCACCCTACCACTCTCCCAAGTGTAGGAACAAGGTAAAAATGACCTATTATGCCACTCACAAATTCAACCATGCATGTCAATGAGACCCCAAGGAATAGACTAACAATATTACATGGTGTGGACCAACATAATATGGACTTCAATGTTATTTAGAGAAATTAGGATTGGAATGGATCTCATTGTGACAAGATATGTAAATAACCTCATTGTCAATGAGTTGTTTTCTTTTGTAAGATAAAGCTTTAAAATCTTTAGGAGAGTGATCATGATTGTGATGATACATGTAAAATGTAAGATTCATAACTTTTTGACCATGTTTCTTTTTGTATTTAGGTCTACTTATCAACTTAGCACGAATAAGTCTAGGCAAAATTATTGCTTGATTGAAAGTGATAAGATGAAAAGGTTATATGATGAATGAGAGGATGTGTACAAATAGTTAGATTTAAGACTTCGTTGCACACATCTTCAATCATTTTTAGAAGTGTGATTCACAATATTGTTAACTAATTGTAGTTGCTTACAAGGATTGAATCCTAGTCCATAAAAATGTTCATGCCCCCATTGCCTAAAGGCATTTGAATTCCTTGTTATTGTTTACCACATCCATTCCTTGTGATTTTGTTAATAAATGATAACTAGGACCATAATAAGAAACCATATCAAAATGAGATAGTGGAGCTTCCTTTGTCACTATGTCATAACAACTAGGTTTGACAAACTCATTAGGAGTGGAAGAAGTGACAAAGTTGTTACTAAGCTATTTAGAAAGAGGAGTTGCTTTGAATTGTTTGTCATATCTTGATTTTATAAATTGAAGGTTTGAAATTTTATAATCTCTAATAGAAGTTGGTGTGAATTCTAAGGATCCCCAACCATCATCTGAGATAAATCTAAAGGAAGAAGGATCATAATTAGATTCTTGAGCTTATTTTTCCTCAATAAACACATGAGTATTGCTTAATTCAATAGTCAAAACAAATAGTTGGTCTATCATTTGTGTGAAGAGCATGCATCTTATTATTATAGATAAACTTGTCTTTTTTATGAAGAGTTGAAGGAAAAATACGCATATAATGTAACCAAAATCTACCAAATCAAAGGTTATAATTAAGAAGTACATGCAACACATTAATAGGAGTATCCAAAATAACCAAACCTACTTTAATAGGTAAAGTGATTATGCCTAAGGTTTTATTTGAAACATTATAAAATCCACGTATAATAACTTTATTAGGTTCAATGGTTGAAACATCAACTTTAATTGCTTTGAACATGTCCATACTACAAACATTAAGCCTAGGTCCATTATAAATTAAGGTTCTACAAATGAGATTATCATTCACGAGGATAACTACCATAAGAGAATCATAGAGATCTTCAATTTATTTAGGGTATAAATCATCACAAGTAAAGTCAATTTGAGGTTAGATTGGGGTATCATTCATGTATTGCAAAAAGGCATCGATGTTATCTTGATTAGGTGACTTAGTTAGAAGAGTGGTTAAAGTTTTTTTGTAAGGCTTCATAATATGTAGGAGATATTTGAATAAGTTCCCAAAGAGAAATCTTGTTATGGGTATTACATAATTTCTCTACCAAATCATACCCCTTTCCATGATTTTTAGGAAATGAGGTGGAGGTGGAAGAATATATTGAGAAGGCAGAAAAAAGTAGTAGGTTGACGATTATTTCTTGTATTATAGGTGTCATTCATTGCATAATTATTGAAATGATTTATAAGTTTTCATTTAATAGTTATTTGAGGACATCCCTTTATGGTGATGATAGGTTTATTAGGAGCTTTAACGGAATTTGATTAAGGGTAACCTTTGATACTTATCATAGGCTTGTTGACTATTGAAACTTGAGCTTGAAAATTGAAAACATTAAGTAGGCCCTTGATTCTTCATTTGCTCACCATTAGAATGGAGAGAATCAAGGAGATTTTTATCATCCTCTTTGTCTTAGATGTAGTTAGAATAGGGATTATGGAATCTCTTTAAGGCTTCATCTCTACTAAGAGCATCAAACAAATGCATAGTAACATTGAAAAAGGTATTTTTATTGTCCTCCTCTTTCACTACGATATCTTCATAAAGAGGCAATGTCATAGGAAAATTATCATTACTAATTAATTCATCATTGGTAGAAGGGAGATGATTGAGATGGATAGAATGTAAAGTATCCTTAAGAGGTTAAATGGTATTCACATGGAGACATTGCATATTAATAGAATAATTAACATTATGTTTTAATGGATCATCCCATATAGGGGGATCATAAAGATATTGATTATCATCTTAATATGCCCCCTTTAAGAGGAGGGTCCTCATGAGAAAAAAAGGAGATTAACCTATAGAAAATAATTATGTTGAGATATGAAAAATAGAATTATACCCACATAAAGAAGATATGAAATGATCTATGTGACTAAAGAACTGCATGAAATTGAATAATTCTTTTCTATATTTTTTGAAACCTAAAATGCAATAATGTAGCTATAGTACAAAGATGCATATAAAGTAGGTTTAGACAAGAAATGCTAAGGAAATCTAACTAACAAATGTAAAGCAATAAATGATATTGATTTTGTGCTTTTCTCTTTTATAATGCAAAAAAGTAATTAAAATTATAATGAGAGCTAATGAAAAAATATATCTAATCACTGGATGATTTTTTTTCGTTATGAATGAAAGATTTAACTAACCATTCAAAAGGTATAAAATGCATTAATGATACAAGTTCATCAAAATGTAACATATGAAAATGGTGCGCAATCCTAGATAGATCACTCACCAAAGTATATGTTATATTGAGAAAGATCCAAAACCTTGTAACAAAGGAAATCCAACACACAAGATGTGGTGCCAATTCGTGATCTTCATAACATGTAGGGTCTTGGGTGGTTGTTCCTTTCCCCAAGAGAAGGAATCATAAATGATATGCAAAGGATAATCTAATCTATAAAATTAAGTTCTAAAGATATATGAGAATGATGTACTCACCTTGAAGGCTAGTAGAGGACAAGATTTTAGATCTATATCTAGTTGAGTTTTTTTTATCCAATTTTGTAACTTCGTCAACTCCTCCCACACACAAGAAAAAATGTAAATTGTTGGGGGAGAAGGGGCTTGCCTTAGTTAATCCTCTATATATGAATTAACCTTGAAATGTAATTGGAAATGCATAAGAAAATCTATTCTAGATTTGAAACATAAATTACCTTATACCTTATGTTATAAGCTAGAGTTGTCGTTGCACCAAAAGATTGACCTATCAATGCCTGATACAACCACTAGACTTATAGAACACAAGAGGCGGTTAAGCCATGTCACAAATCCTGAAGGGGAATGTTGGTGGTTAGTCCAACAATCCCCCCCTTAGTGTTACCCAAGGAAATTCAAACCTATGACCAAGCTCTGATACCACTTGTTACAAGCTAGAGTTGCCATTGCACCAAAAGATCGGCCTATCAATGCTTGATACAACCTCCCGACTTATAGAACATAGGAGGCAGTTAAGCCATGTCACAAATCCTGAAGGGGATCGTTGATGGTTAGTCCAACACATTAAAGTCTCAAAGTCACTTTGGAGACTACCAGAAGTGTTGATGCAGTAACTTGGATTCCACAAAATCCCAATAGAAAATCATAAAACCAAACCCTTGAAGGATTAATATTTTAGTTTGCCACAATGTTGGATTTAATAAGAAAGAGAGAAAGAATACTTGAATGGATGAATGTAGATGACATTTCTTGATTGCAAGCTCATTTGCCTCTTATGGAGAGAGAAACTAGATCTATAGAAGTAAATACTTGACTTCTTGATGGAAGATGGATGATTTCTTGGAATGAGATGTGTAAATGAGAGGACGAAGGCTCCTTTAGATAGAGATCTAGATGCCTTGAACTTTAAAATGAGGTGAGACTCATCTAAAAAGGGGAAGGTGGGGCATTGGCCACAATAAGAGTTATCATGAGATTAAACTTAAGTCTTAATTTAAATTAATAAAGGAGGATCAATAAGGCAATAGTCTACAATACCATGATAACTTGCGAGTCTCTCATTTGGGAGGTCTTTTGTTCAAGTTTATACAAGCTTAATAAATAATACTAATTAATTTCAATAAACAATAATAATTAGCCTTGGTTTCGACCCATTATACATTAAAAGAAAAGGAGGGTCAATATTTTAAAAATTAAAATAAATTAGGCAAGAGCCTACAACACAATGATAACTTGTGAGCCTCCCATGTGGGAGGTCTTGGGTTCGAATTCACTTAACACATAAAAAATAATTAATTACGATAAATAACAATAATTAATCTAGGCTTTGGTCATTTATCGATAAAAAAATAAAAAATAAATTAATAAAGGTTTATCACAATTTAGAAAATAAGACAAAACATGTAATATTAATTTAAATAAAGTGAGGTATAGAGGGGATAAAATATTAATTCAAATTAATAAAAGTCAACCCCAATCTAGATGATGAATAAATTAAGATAGTACCTAATTATATTTATTTAAATTTAAGTAATAAAAAGTCCAATGCAATAAAATGAATTATTTAGTTGGAGGAGAGAATAGATGAGTATTCTTATAAATAAGGGATTAGTCTTGAGTTTTGAACCAATTAAGTTAGCATTTAATATTAATTCAAATTAATAAAAAAGGGCTCATATTATTAATTTAAATTAATAAAGGAGGAAGTATAATATTTTAAATTAAATTGAATTTATTAATTTAAATTAATAAAATGTCTAATAAGTGCTAGAAGAATGTGAAATCAATGTGGTGACCCATAAATGCTAAAAATGAGCATCTATTAAGGGTACCTACTTTTTAAGACAATACACATATTATTTCCTTTCCTAGCAATGTGAATTCTATTTCATATTAGATATATCTCCTTTCTCACCTCCTATTTTCTAAAATCTGTTTCAAATGTTACTTCGACTTTGTTTATTTCACCCTACTTGAGTGAGACGTTACTATTTTCTCTCAACCCACACATTACTACCTCATCTTTCCTATTCTCAATTAACCTATCATATATCTCTGTGTTAAACTATATATTTTTAAAGCTCGATAGTTATATTCTCCCTCATATTGCTCCTCTTATAGATTCATGTCATTGTTCCCTATCACTTGAGTTTCTTACACACACTTATACTATTGATTATATATATATATATATATATATATATATATATATATATATATATATATATATATATATATATATATATATATATATATATATATATATATAATGACCATAGGGACGTTTTTCATCGTGCGAGACATTTCTCATCTCTATGCTTGATCTACAATAAATATTAGCATGTCTTACCCAAATTACTTTCTAGTGCACTGCGTAATCATGTCATAAACTAATAATACATTGCACTGGTCTCCTCCTCTTATTTTAGAATACTTCTTATAAATATATCTAATTCTTTACTCTTCTTATATTTGTTAAGGACAACCAAAGGTAAAACATAAAACTCATGAAAGTGACTAGGAATTCGCCTCCCACTTATTTGGTTTACTTTTCTATGAGGATGTCAATATCTTGATAACCTCATTGCTCTTTATTTTCAAATTAATAGGCATTCCAAAAGCATTAATATTGTAGCTATATTATAACATTTTTGAATAATCTCTTTATGCCTTATAACTTGATCAATCTTTTCTAGAGGATTCCTACTAAAATATAATGGGTGATGCAAGAGCATCTTGCATCACAAAAAAGGGGGTGTGATGATTTAAATAAAATAAAAATTGGAGGAGAGAGAAATTGACAAAAATAGAAGGAAAAATAATAAAAATAAATGGAAAAATATAGAGAAAAGGCTTTTTTGTTTACCAAGGTGCATGGGTGGCATAAAAAAGAAAAATAAGAAAAAAGGTTGTCATTTCATTTATCGAGGTTTGTAGGTGGCATCTTAAAATTTTGCAGAACGTTCCGTAAATCATGCATTTAATATTTGTTGTGATCCATAAAGGCGACATAATTTTCTAATTGGCCACATGGTGGTGCTTAGTTTTATTTGGGTGGGATTTAAATATTTGTTGTAAGGTAGTTACATTCACCTTTTATCTCACATTGGCTATGTTTGTAACATCTTGGGTGGTAAGTGCTTATTTAAACAAGGCATTTGAGCATTTGTAATCAAGCTCTCAAGGTGTGATCTCTTCTTGTATAGAATCTTGCAGAGAAGGATGAAGCAGAGGAGCAAAGTTTGAGAAGAGCTAGTAGTTGTAGCTTGGGAAACAAGGAGATTGCTTGGTGGCTTGCGAGCACAAGTTTAGATTTTCCTTGGAGGTTTCTACTAGAGTGTGGATCTAGTATAACTAGGTTTGGGTTGGATCTTGAGGATCTTACAGAGCTATTACTTGCTTCATATTTGGCTATAACTAGGAAAGCTTTACAGCCTGATACATTCCATGTAATCATTTATTTTATGAATAAAGAGTTGTGTTTGGTATCAAATCTTATTTCTTGCATTGTGCTTCCATTGTGTGGTTATTTGTTTGGGGCTAGGACATCTCATTTGGGGATTGTCTTTCCTTGCACTACATCAAGCGGTGTCAGAGAGGAGGTTTTCCTGAGTGTGTGGACAGATAGTTGAAGTTGAGGTAGTTTGCACTAGGACCTAGGGTGAAGATTATCTGATTGTGATTGGATCTAATCAATCTTGTGGTCGATTGTTCCTTCTAAAGTCCTAGATATCTTTGTTGTGAGGTGGAAGATCATGGTTCTAACTTATAATTGTAGAGGACTTGTGGATGGATTGATGACTGTGAAGATGAAAATTTGATCTTGTTGACTGAAAGTTTGATTTGGTTGGTGGTCATTAAGAGTGTGGATTTGTTGCAAAGGGTATGCAAATATCTTGGAAGATGCCTTTGAGCAGATTGGACCCTAAGATGATCGTAGATCTTTGTGATGTGGTGGAGAAGAATATTTTAGAGATGTCTACTCGATTGGAAGCTAGGTTGATCGATTGAGTTAAGGAAGGGATAGTTGAGTTTCTTAGATATATGTGGAGCTAGATTCTACCAATCTGGAAGTGAGATGTCTGATTAGTTAGAAGACTTTTTCAAGAGAAAAGAGGGCATGGAAATGTTGAGGTTGATTAGTTTATGAAATTTGATATGAAACCTACATAGAAATTTGTGATTTTTGTTGAGATACCTGAGCTTACAAAAGGGATTTATAACCTTGTTAAGACTAGAAAGAAGATTTATTTTCATGATTAGTCAGTTGGATTTGACATGAAAATTGCAAAGTATCTTATTGTAGATGATGATATTACCGGTTATGGGGATTCACATGTGGATGAGGATTTGCATATGGTTGTTGATATGGATCTGCATTCATATGTTGCTATTGAGATGATTGAGGATGTACTGGTTACTTTGATATGGATGTTGCTAAGTTGGTTTTGGAGTTACATGGTGTTTCTGACATGAATTTCATGTTTGGGGATATTGCTATTGTTGGTTGTTATAAGTTACAAGGATTCTTGGTGAAGCACTATGTTCAATTTGTTCCTAGGAATGAGCATGTTGATTGGGTTGTTGAGATTCATTTGATTATGATGTTTGTATGGATGAAGCCGAGATGGTTGGTGTATAGATTTATTCTTTTGTTTGGGAGGGATTGGAAACCTTTGGTGAAGATGAAGTTGGTTGGAGAAATTTCTTTTGGCATCAAAGTATGGGACATACTTTTCTATCTACCTAGGGAGTCTTATGTAGAAGCATCTTGCATCATGAAAAAAGGGGGGTGTGATAATTTATTAAAAATAAAAATTAATAAATAAATAAACTGGAGGACAGAGAAAGTGACAACAATATAAGGAAAAATAATTTTAAAAAATTAAAAAAATAGAAAATTTGAGAGAAAAGGCTTTTTCGTTTACCGAGGTGCATGGGTGGCATAAAAAGAAAAATAAAAAAAATGGTTGTCATTTCATTTATCGAAGTCTGTAGATGGCATCTTATAATTTTGTGGAAAGTTCCTTAAATCATGCATTTAATATTTGTTGTGATCCACAAAGGCAATGCAATTTTTTATTTGGCCACATGGTGCTGCTTAGTTGTATTTGGGTGGGAATTAAATATTTGTTGCAAGGTAGTTGCATTTACCTTTTATCCCACATTGGTTGTGTTTGTAACATCTTGGGTGGTAAGTGCCTATTCAAGCAAGGCATTTCTAATCAAGCTCTCTAGGTGTGATCTCTTCTTGTATAGAAGCTTGGAGAGAAGGATGAATAAGAGGAGTGAAGTTTGAGAAGAGCTAGTAGCTGTGGCTTGGGAAACAAGGGGATTACTTGGTGGTTTGCGAGCACAAGTTTAGATTTTCCTTGGAGGTTTCTACTAGAGTGTGGATCTGGACTAGGTAGGGCTTGGGTTGGATCTTGAGGATCTTTCAAAACTATTACTTGCCAATTGTGTTTATGTTGTGTGGTTATTTTATGGGGACTAGTACATCTCCTTTGCGGATTTTCCTGCGTTGCACTACATCAATGAGCCAATTACCCATGGATGCCATTTGTTATATAAATTCACCTAACCTACCTTCTTATCATTCATCCCGAAATAAAATGAGATCATATAAACCATTTTTTGACCTTCTCAAGAACATCCTGCACATTATTTAAGAATCCAACTTATAATCATGTCACCTACACCAATTGGAAGACCTCCTAAATATAATCTTTCTCCTCCTCTTTGTATTCTTCCTCATCCAGCTTCTTGTCCTTCTCCATCTTCTTCTCTTTATTTTATCATGTTCTCTCTTCTTCTTCTTTTCCTACTCGTCATCCTTCTACTTGCTTTCCTCCTCCTATTCCTTTTTCTCCTTCTAAGTCTTATTCTTCTCATTCTCTATATTATCCTCCTCCTCACCCTCTTCATCCTTTTGTCCCTCCTCCTCCCCTTTCTTATCCTTCTTATCCTTCCTCATGCTTCTCCTACTATTATTCTCATTTTTCTCTTCATGTCCCTTCTTTTCCTTTTGCTCCTCTTTTTCAAACTCCTCCTCCTCTCACTCCACTTCCTTAAAGTTCATCTTTATTTACTTGGTTCTAACTTACTAGTTTTATTTAAAAAATCAGTTTCTTGCCTAGATATAGCAATGGTATTTTATGTACATCTTTTCCATAAATTTTTCTTTTTATATAGATTGATGTGATTCCTTCCCTCGTGTCTTGTTGAATCTCCCACCATGGTGTGGACAAATAATTTTATAATAAAATACAAAATAATTCCAATGAATTGAAAAGATTTTCTATAAATTTGTTGCTAGAATTTTAGTCCATCCTTTTTGAGCTTCTAGATTGATGTATTTTCATTACAATTATGTTTATTGCTTGTCTAGATAGCCCCTAGGCAACTCTCTTCTCATCAATTTTCCTAAGGCTTTTCCTTTTGTGTCTTTTCTGGGTTTCCCTTGCTCCACTTCCCCTTATACCTCCAAGTGGGATTCTTATCTTTCCACTACATTAAGGTCTTAGGTGATCTAGGTTTAGGTGGGTTGTTGTCTGAGAATCTTTCCAATGAGAAGAAAGTCCTTTTTGTTCTACAACTTTTTTATTACCTCATGTAGGCATGTTTCCTATGAATTATGATTCATTTCGCTAGCTATCCATCTTTGGTGAACTTCATTGAGAAAGAGTCTGAAGAATACAGTAACAATGAAATTTGCAGATATATCACAAATCAATTCATGATAAAAGACCAATAAAAGCAAAGGCGAAAAGCTAAGGGACTCTCAGATCAAAATTCTAAAGTCATAATTTAGCTTTGTGCAAATAGTCAAAAATTCATATTTTCAGTTGCTCATCCTTTCAAAGTTAACATTTTCTATTATGTTTCTGAAGGTAAGACAAACTGAGCTCCATTCAAAAGATTTTATATGTTATATGGGACTGAGACATGGTGCTATAAAGAAGTTAATTCGAACCCTCAATATATATTATTAAATGTGGAATTTGCGGTCAACAATTCATCTCAAAGACATATATGGAAAAGTGATCAAAACCAAGGAATTCTTTTTGAAATGCTTCTCTTTTCAAAAAGTGAAGGTATTAATGGTGATATTCATCTAACCAAAACTCCCAAAACTTCTTTTCTAGAGGAAGAAAGAAATAAAGAATGCTAAAGTGAATATAAGTATATTCTACGAAGATGCCAAAAACATGCTTCCGATGAAGTCAATTTCAAGGGTGCACCCCCAATACAAAAGAAATCAAGTGTTCAAGTGATCGAGGTGGAAAATCCATTTCGTGGCTTCCATAAATCAAGTTTTGAAATAAAGAAAGATATCCTTGTGCAAAAAAGAAAGAAAGAAAGTGCCAAAGGTGTCAAAGGAGTATTACTTGCACTATGATCCTGAATCAAAGGAAAATGCAAGCTTGCGAAAAGATAAGTCTATGATTTGTCCTTCGCATATATGGAGTTATTGTGTGATCCCTTGTTCTAGATTCTAAAGTAAAGAGGGGAGTTCCCATAAAGTCAATTCCAACTATTTTGGTAAGTGGTTAATCTTGATACTATATGGGATTTACGTGAGTGATGTGATCATTAGATTTATGAATCTTCATATTTGAGGAAGTGAAAAGTTTTAAATAGTTGGTAATCATAAAATTTATTACAAATCCTACCATTACAACCATTGGTTGTGATTTATTTCATTCGTGTGGTGCCAATGTTCAGATTCCTGCATCTATGTGACCAGATTTTCCCCAAGCATAGTTCTTCATTGTTTTAATGATTGTTTATTGACTAATTTGTCCCCTTTATGAAATTATAAAGCTAATGGAAATTAGAGCAATAGGGTATGCTCATCTAATTAGTTTAGAAAGAAAATTGAAGAACTATTTAGATACCTCGTTCAAATTTTATAATTTAGGCAATTTGCATTGAAGGCTCAACTCTCAACTGATTCACCCAATAACCTAGAAATTGAAGGAAAGTGGATTGGTAGAAGTTGCCAGATTCTCCATGGTCATGCAAGTGCTAGAACTGGGAAAGAAATGCATTGAAAGATATAATCTGGAGACAAACCAAATATTGCTACCTAATCAGTCCATTCTGCTATCTATAAGCAATACACTAATGCAGTCTACATTTGGCATTCATATGAAGGAAGAATACTGTGATATTGAATTCTCATCCTCTACATCAATGTTTAATGAAAAGAAGACTCTAAGAAGAGAAGACATGTAGAGAACTTGGTTCCAAACACCTCATTCCAAAAAGAGTAAGATGCCAAAGATTCTTTTTGGAACCAATTTAAAAAGAGAGATTGTAGACAACTTGGCACTGCTAGTAAGATTGAAAGGAAAGGAGAAATCTTAGATTTAATTGAACATCAATTCTATTTGGTACAAGCCATATGTGCTGAGGGGTTGCAGAAAAATTGGGCCCAAATCATTTGTGAAGAGCTTGCTTCTTGGCTAAATTTGGCTAAGGCATTCAGACAATTCTATATGTCCTCATATCTAGTATATGCCTTGGCCATACATCACCTCTAGCTGGATCTTCCCAGTATCAAAGGCTATGATGAGAACACAAGGGTGTATGAGTTCAACCCACATCTATAGCTATAGAAGAGCTTTGAAGAAAATGTAAAGGTTAATGATGCATTTACAATGGGGTTGTGTCAGGAATTGCAAGGTTGTCCTGAGAAAAGCTTTTCACCAGGGCTATATCAGTTGTGAGTCAATTTAGATGATGTTTCATCAAATTCCCATCTTTCTCCTACCTGGGAATGGGTGCATTTGATGGTTTCCCCAAGAGACTACCCAAGTGTCTTGAGGACAAGGTGGTCCTTGTTGAACTGTGTAGACAAATACTAGAGGTAAACACCTTATGTTCCAATGTGAAGAAGATCACCAAGATTTCCTTCCCAACAGTGGTAGTACCTTACTCCTATGCTTCTAGGTCTGATGCCCAAAATCTAGTCAAAATCTTTAAGAGCAAGATTAAACTAATTGATTATGAGGTAATAAGGCCTCAAGATGACCTAGTGAACTTTGTGAGAGATCATGTGAAGCTTGGACATGCTTACAGACATGTCCCAAATATTGAAAGACTATTGGGCTAGATGTTATGATGAATACTAGATTAGGGAGAAGTATTGGTCTAGGCTAACATTAGATGAAATTAAAATGTATAATGATATTGTTGATGTTTCTGATCTTGCAAATGATGGCTCCTACATGCATCCCTCAACATATGAGCAAGTCAAGAAGAATCCCATTGTGTCAAATCTTCCTAAAGGTCCTATTGTTGACACAATGGAGATCCTAATATGGGGAATCATCAAAAGAATAGATAAGTGGCTAGAATGGACTAGAGCAAGGAAGAAAAGAACTAGAAGTGCAAGTTCTACTGGTGGAGTATCTTTTGGAACAAATCAATCAACCATTGCTACATCCACCATTGTTGCTACTTCAACATTAGTCGATCCAACACAATCTATCAATGGAGGAGGAGACCAACCTCTTGAAAAGAATATCCAAATTACTCCAATGTGTGGAGGAGGATCTCTGCCAAACATGGGAAAGGTTGGAGAAAATGATGTGAAGAACAAAGAAAAGGCACAAGAGAAGTCGGTGGCTAAATCCTCCTTCCCTATTCTAGTCATCAACTTAGATGGTGACAATAATCTACTAGACAATCAAGAGCAAGATACATCTTAGCAAGGTGATGTTGTAGTCCTTATAATTACCAAGTTAATTGCTTTCCCCACTGCCACTCAAAGCAAGGTGACACCCCCAGTGGCGTGGAAGCTTTTCAATCCTACAACCCTATAATCAACAATCAATGTCCTTTTTACTAAGTCATGGTTGGAAGAGATCATTGATAGAAAGAAGCAAAGATGTGAAGAAGTTGCCCCATCCAAAGACCTCATTGTACAAGAAACTTTAGCTCAGCCAACATCAAAGAAGGAAAAGAAGTAGAAGACTATAATGACTTTGTCCACTGATTCTTCTATTGGTCATATGCTAGTGGAGATTGTAGAACCTCAGAAGGAGGGAAAGTTTCATTAGATGACCACAAGTGATTTCCATATCAGAACTGTTGACATAGGCACTCTAGTGCATGATTCTATGGTCAACATCTGGAAATTGACAAATAAGAAGATTGAGGATCAATTGGAAAAATTAAGGGCAGAAAAGGAGGCACTCAAAGCCTCAAATAAGGGATTGATGGAGTACATCAAGTCTATACTTGGAAGCACCTCTACAAGCACATTTCACCCAAGTA
Organism: Cupressus sempervirens; assembly: GCA_028749045.1. NCBI lineage: Eukaryota > Viridiplantae > Streptophyta > Pinopsida > Cupressales > Cupressaceae > Cupressus > Cupressus sempervirens. The sequence continues at coordinate 99,137,109 of CM053788.1, forward strand.
CAAAGAAGAACAAGAGTATGTTATTAAAGCTACAGTAGAAGAGGTAATTCAATCAAATTGGTCATGCATGGATTGATCAACTGAAGGCCCAAGGTCCCCCTCTCATTGAGAACCTTGGAAACCTTCTATTAGACAGTGACAAATTGAGAGAAGCAGTGTCTAGTCATCATATTGTAATACACAAAGCATCAGAGAAATTGACGAAACAATTGGCCTTGTTGCAAGAGGTAATTGATATGAAAACTATTGTTTCTATGACCCATGGGATTCTTAAAATAGGCCAAGAACCATTGCTTCATTGGAAGCAATCATTAAAATTTGTAGTTGAGAGCTTAGTAAGATCTGAAAATGAGCTAAAGGATGTACATGATTTAGTGCATAAAGTCATGGATAAGATATTTGAACATCTAAAGGTGTTGCATACTGAATCATATGTCATGAATAATGGTCAATTGGTTGACATTGAGCGAACGAAAGCTAAATTTCTAACATTTGTAGAAGAATCCACCGACCCATCAAGCTTCCAAATGTCAAAGATCCAAGATCTTTTAGTGGCAGATTCCATTTTGAGGTGTGCATCAGAGAAGCTCCAATCAAGGATCACCAGAGTTGAAGAGTTGATAGGGATGCATGATTATTGGATGATTCGAGCTGATCACATTATCATCCTAGGTGTCAAAAAATTAAATAGTGTAACTGAAGCAATGAGAGCATATAGAGCTAAGGCTGTGACCCCAAAGAAAAATTGATGCTCTGACACTCTCTTTGACAAATTTCACCTCTTCTCCTTCTCAAATTCTAGTATTGTAGCCATTTTTGGCATTCTTCTTAAAGGCTAAAATTTTGTAACTAATAACCCTCTAGTCAGTCATATTATTATAATGATTCAAAGATACTCTACGGAGTAATCATTAATTTAACTAGCTATTCCCATGAAGGCCTATAAATGTAACCTTTTGATAAGTTAATAAGATTGACAAAATTATTGTGTGGGCAAACCCCTATAGCTGGGACTATTGTGTGAGACTCTACGTCTACATTTTGATTTGTGATGTTCATTTAGTTCTTCAATGGTGCTTGGAATGAGATGTATTCTTAATAAAAGTTGTAAGATTGCAAATAAACTAGGTTTTGTTTGTTTCTTTTCAGTGGTTGCAAGCTTTACTTCTCATTAATAGTATTATTCTAACTCCTTTGTTCTATGCAAGTTAGTTCATATGCATTTCATTGTTGAGTAAGAAGTTTGTGATTTGGCTAATGAAAGGGGCTTTCTTTTCTTATGTAACATGCATTGGTAGATAGTCGTGCATTGTTGCAACTTGCATTCAGAAAATAGAATAGATTGCATTTTAGGTGTTAGTTCAACTTAAAAGTGATTCATATGCATTCATATTGTTTGAAGTGTCAGGCAGTCTGGTTTTACCTATTTTGCTCTATAGTTAAGAGCATACCTCAATAGTTAGTTGATCTACTAAAAAAAAATTCATTGCAAATCTTTGCACTACAAGGGAATTGTACCTTTCAATTTAGGGGTCTCTGATAGATTAGTACATTGACCCATTCTGTTGTTAACTACTTTATTTTCCAGCACTTTGGGCACATTAAGAGTTAAGGTATAAACCAAAATCTTAGGAAGACAAATTGTTAACCAACAAACTTACCAAGGGCAATATGTCATCCCCCCCAAACCAAAATAAATAAATAAATCTTCACTATATATATATTTGATCAATAAACAACCAAAGCCTAATGCTTTATATTAATAAGATAAATTAAAAAGTTCTCCGTTCAAATAGGCACTGGTAGGAAAGAATGGAGAAGAAAACCTCTAGTCTAGCTTAGGACCTAAGTCCTATTCAATAAAAAAAAATTTACTATATTATTTTACAAGTACTCTTGATATTAAATTTAGTGTAAGCCTTAATTTCATAATAAATTATCTAATCTTATTAGAAATGGCCTTAGTTCTATATTGTAGTAGAAGAAATAGATATAAAGTTCTATATTTAAAAAAAAAAAAATTGATCTTTATCTTTAAAAGTGAATTAGATGAAAATCCTAATGTAGCATCTACAATAAAAACCCTTTAATTTTTTTTCTATAAATTATTTTAAAATTATATATATTTTTTTGATTGGTAACATTATTATTTATTGAACCATTGGGATCACATTTGGGGGACCCATCCCCTTGGTAGAACATTACATTTCTAGTATCCACTGTGCAGACAAACCTGTTTTACACTCTAAATCCACACCAAACCCAATCCTAGACCATCAATGACGAAGCCTCATATCTCCTTATATCTCCCAAATAACCCCCTTTATCTCTCCAATCTCCTTATATCTCCCGACATCATCCTTATTGCTCCAAGCTCCTTATATCTTCGCTGTCTCCCATCGTTGATGGCTAAGAGTAGTGGGATCAATGGAATATAGCAACAATTGGCTGCACCTCCATGAATAAACACCATGGATGGACAAGCTGGCGGGTACACCATTCGACAACATCGAGGAGGTACATGGAAAATGCAAATCAAACACATTATTGATAGAGGGAAACACGAGCATCAACACCCACTGATAACACATGAAACAAGAAAACCATCAAGAATTGAAACTAAGACCTCATACTATCGAGGCTTGTGACATTACCGTCATGCTATAAAGTCATCCCCTATTTTAAAATTATATTACTATATAGTAGTAGGCTCTACATTACTTTGAAAACCCCTTTAAAATTTGAGGAAAAAAAGTTTGAAATTTGTGAGATCTATGTTTTTATATATCTTCTTCTTTTTCCTCAATTTTCTCATCTTCAAAGTAAATGATTTGTCAATAGGCTCTTGGTCTACTAGTAAATTTGAATGGTTTTGAATGAACTCACCAAAGATCAAGTATTGTTGAGTGCATGACTTCGACGCCATAAAGGATTGAGTAGATTTAAACCTCTATATTCTACATTAAATTTGTATTTCCACTCTTTGTTTAAATCTTTTTTTAAAATAAATTAAACTAATGTATTTTACATATTTTCAAGACATTTCATTGGTAGCTAAAATAATCCTATTCAATGAATATTTTCTCAACTTTTCTCACAGGCATCCATAATAATCCTTTAAAGAGAAACTAATGAATATAAAATGAATTTGTAAATAAAAATATTTACTATTTCCAAAATGTATCCCGTACATATCAGAATCAACCTTTTTGTACTCTCTAAAGTATATGCAAAGAAATGCATTGATTTGATTTAACTCATGTAGCTATAGAGAAATTTTTTCAAACATATTGTTTTGTCAAAGCACATATCCATTTTATTTTGTAGGCATTGATATTTATAATCTCATTTTATTTTATGCTGCATCAAGTGTGATATTTATAATCTCATTTTATTTTATGTTGCATCACCTTTACACTTGTATGATAAGAGTTTTTTTTTTAATACATTATGTCAACATTTTAAAATTAAATTATGGTAAGGTTATAAAGAATAACAGTTATACTGGGTAGCTAGATGAGATACATAGTCCATTAAAAATTAAAAAATATAAGTCAATACAGTCGAGACATGCCAACCCACTTACAAAATAGGTCAATAGTTGGCATTACAATGACGAAACATGAGAAAATACTTTGTGAGGATCTACATGACAAACACTTTGAAATTGATGCACTTGGTCTTTAAGTTGTTGAAGTTGTGTCATGGCTAAAGGATTCCTCCTTGATAAATCTAGAAGTTGAGACATTTAAAATATAGTCTAGATAACTATATTAGAGTTCAATCACTTTCCTAAAAAATATTTGTTAGAAAACACAACGGTGCATCTAGCTTTTCAAATATGCCTTAAAACAACTTGTCTAATAGAATCAATAATAACAACTATCTTGAGGACTCCAATAAATTTGCTATTAAAGTTAAGCATGCTTATTCGATGACCCTTTGAGCCCTACAAGAGAAGTTTACTGGGACTAAGTCAAAGCCTGGTGAATATTACAAGGATGTCTTCTAGTTCCTCAAGGAAGATTGGACCTCCACACTGATGTCTAAGTGGTTGAGAAAATTCTAGTTTTTTGCTTTATGAGTTTTCCTAGTTTTTTGTTCAGCCTAGATGGTTTTAGAACTTTTACCTACCCTGCATGGTGTAGATACTCTGTTATTATTATTATTATTTTATTGTGTGACATTACCAATACTATTGATACTCTGAACTTTACTTTTTTATTTTTGATAGAGGCAAGATAGATGTTGTTTATGTGTTGAAAGTCGCTAGTGCTATTAATATGCTAGCTTGTTATATGTGCCAACATCTCTTGCTGCTTTTTAAGAATAAAAAATAATAACATCCTTATGCAAGCCAAGGCCAAAGAGAGTTTCCTTCCAATTCCACTTATGGTGAAAAATAACTAAAAAGATTTTAAAGATAATATTTCATTATTTTTTAATGAAGGAACAATCCCAAGATATATGTTTCAAATCTTCCAGTACACATACAGAAGGGTCAACAAATTGATTATTCTTAAATGTATTTTAATTTGTCTTATATTGGTAGTTGACAATGTAAATACTTCCGACCCAACCATTGAGAATTTCACATCAGCTTTGGATTTTCAATCTTGTACACTCATGTTGATCCATCTTTTTGCACTAAATATGCATTTTCAATTCTAATTAAGATGAGGAAGGATAGTCGAATGAGGAAAGGAATGCTATACACTTTCTTAAGTGGAAGATTGTTCAAATGAGACGAAGTAAACCATTTCCAATTTCTACAAAACTTGCAATATCTTGGAGTGCATATTAACTTTAATATATTTTAGAATAATAGTTTGGGTGCTATTTGAATTCTTTCTAGTGCTAGATCTAAAACATCTTTATGACATTCTCAAATTTATCTAAAGGATTTAAAACATCCCCTATCTATTTGAGAGCAACTAAGCTACTAATTATTTGATGCATAAACATTTTATTCTATGTATGTTTTTTTATTTTGTTTTTTAGGTAATGGATCGAAGCCTAAGTTAATTATTATTTGTTAAAATTAATCCTTATTATATGTTAAGTTCAAGTAGGGTCAAACCCAAGACCTCTTAAAAAAAATTATTTTTATTTCCATTGTGTTGTAGGCTATTGCCTTATGCATGCTATATTTTGTCTACAAGGTTCTTTGTTATTTATTTTTCCATGCTTATTGATTATTAATATTCACTAGTTGTTGTTAATGTGTTGTTGATAGTAGTCTAGTGTCAATCATGTGGGATAGTTCTATGTTTGTACTATGAGACAATACCCTAAATTTGCAAACTTTACTATTAGTCACACTTATTGTAATCTCTCGTTGACATTACTTTCTTTACTTTTCTATTTGAAAGACTTAGACGATGCCATTATCTTGATTTTTTAATAGAGAAAAATTACATAGTTATCATATTTACTATGCAACATAGAATAATAATAATCTATAAATCTTTTTTTATTACTATTCACAACATTAAACCTATAATCAAGAATACGTAATTTGAACACACAGAGTATTTTTATCTTGATCAAAGATCAAATTAAAGTTTTGGATATTTTACAAATTCCTATAGAGTTAACCCTTTCTCCATGTCCTAAATATAGAGTTATATCTTTACAAACTTGATTCATTGTTATTTGAATGTATATTTTGAACTCCTTGCACTTTCATTCATTCATGTGTTTGAGCTCTAAAAGTACAATAATTATGTTGTTTATTTATTTTGTATTTTAAAATTGTAGTGTTATATCTTTACAAACTTAATTTATTGTTATTTGAATGCATATTTTGAACTTCTCCTTGTACTTTCATTCATTCATGTGTTTGAGCTCTAAAAGTACAATAATTATGTTATTTATTTATTTTGTACTTTAAAATAGACAAAACTAAAAGAAAATGGCATAACAGTGACTACCATATCATCCTAAGAATGTATTTTAATTTAAAGTACCTTATTTCAACATATTCCTTCCTATTCTAGATTATTGCATCTCTCTTACAAACTCATTACTATCTAAAAATAATTTATTTTAAATACCTCAATGCTCTATTTTTATAAACTAAATTTTATTTTGTGATTTTTATTTATTTTTAAACCATTGATTTTTAGATGAATGGGCTGAGGTCTACGTTAATTATTAGTTGTTTAGATTAATTCTTATTATATGTTAAGTTGAAGTAGAGTCAAACCCAAGACCTCTTCAATAAGAAACTCACGAGTTACCATTGTGTTGTAGACTCTTACCTTATGCATGTTATCTTTTGTCTACAAGAATCTTCATTATTTTTATTTTCATGTTTATTGATTATTAATATTCACTAGTTGTTATTAATGTGTTGTTGATAATAGTCTAGCCAATCATGTGGGATAGCTCTATGCTTGTCCTATAGGACAATACCCTTATTTTGCAAATTTTACTATTAGTCACACTTATTGTAATCTCTCATTGTCATTACTTTCTTTACTTTTCTATTAGAAAGACTTGACCATGTCATTATCTTGACCTTTTAATAGAAAAAAGTTACATTGTTATCATATTTATATGCAACATATAATACTAATTTATAAACCCGTTTTAGTACTATTTACAACATTTTAAGCTATAATCGAGCATATATAATTTAAATACACAAAGTATTTTTATCTTGATTGTATATCAAATTAAAGTTTTTGATATATTACAAATTCCTACAGAGTTAATCCTTTCTCCATGTCCTAAATGTAGGTGTTATATCTTTACAAACTTGATTTATTGTTATGTGGATGCATATTTTTAACTCCTCGTATACATTCATTCATTCATGTGTTTGAGCTCTAAAAGTACAATAGTTGTGTTAATTTTTTTTATTTTGTACTTTTAAAATAGACAAAACTAAAAGACAATGACATAATTGTGACCACATATCATCCTAAAATGTGTTTTAATAAAAAGCACCTTGTTTTAACATATTCCTTCCTATTCTAGATTATTCTAAGCATCTCTCTTGCAAATTCATTCTTCTTTAAAAATAATTCATTTTAAATACGTCAATGCTCTATTTTTATAAACTAAATTTTATTTATTATTTATTATTTATTTTTAAACCATTGATTTAAATAAACACATACTATAACATAATTTAATTGCCTTCACAATTAATTTTTTAAAAAATGCATTGAACCTTTACTTACATTAACTTTTCTCAAATACTATCTATTATAATTGCATTTATATTTAGTAATAATATTTAATTAATTCATCTAAATAATCTTAAATAATCTTACAAAACTATACATTATAACCTATATGATATATAGGTAATGATCAAATCATTAAAAGTCACTAATACAAATAACGACAACTCATATGATAGAAAGTTATAACATTATTATTATTATTAAGAATAATAACAACAAAATTATTAGAAATCTAATAAGAACCACATAGTAGGAACTCCTTTATGTCAAAGAAAAATTGATCTTTACAACTTTTCTTACACACAAATAAAATATAATAATTATATTGTAAAATTAAATAAATAAAATTATGATGGTGAAAAAAAATCAACATTTGCCTAACAACACAATGGTAAATTGTGAGTCTTATCAAATAAGTCTTCGGATCCGTATTTAATAAATAATAAAAATACTAATTAATTGACCTCTTATAACTTTCTAATTCCTATAAATTACTTTTCTACCATTAAATTTTAGACATATAAAATTTCAACACTTTAAAATATTTTAAAAATATTTGCTATTATTATTTTTAATTTTATTATTATTAAAATTGCAAATAGTTTTAAAGAATTAATTAAATTTGAATTGGTTATTTAATTTTTACTTTGTTATAAAAATTAAAACTAAATTAGTTATTACATCCGTAATTAAAGTACTAATAATTATAACCATTATTTTTATAGTAAAATGAAATGAAATGAAATAAAAATAATAAATATGACAGAAATAAGTGATCAAATAGTTAGCTTGGTTTTGAAAAAAGAAAGGAGTAGAAGAGAAAAATCAAAATTATTAGGGTAGCTATGACATATGAATTGGATGAATTGCGTGTTTGGGAAGTACGTAGATATTATTCTTGATTAGGTTTGAAAAAGATGGAAGGGAAAAAAACCTAACCCCAGCAACCATTTTTCAGACAGGTTGTCGTCAGTTTATTATATTGTCAATTTGTTTCAATAATTTGGCTGTTTCCACCGTGTGATTACACATCACACTCACTCAATTAGTCGTTCTCTCCTCTTTCCTTATCTTCCAGAAACATTTTAAGGTTTTAATATTCGTGTTTGTTTTTCAGTTAGCCGCGTTGACAGATTGGCTGTATCTTAACTAGCATCTTGTGTTCTAACGGCTATATCTTTTCTTTTACATTATTGATTTTAGAAAAACATATCGAACTTTCAAAAATCTGTCGTTTATAAAGTGTACTTTTAATATCAAATATTATAAATAAAACCAATTTGACAATTTATGAGTCATGTATTCTCATTGGACAAATATAATAATTGTATATATTTAATAAATATAATAAAAATTATACAACAAATATTGTCGAGAGAAATTAGATGTCAAAATAGAAAACTAACTTCAAGTCTGAATGGGAGCATTGCTCAACATCAAAAGATTAGTATGTACATAGGATTGGGAGAAAAAAAAACTAGTCAAATATGTAGCAATTTGGTGATGGATCCATGTTTTAGTGTCCTTTTGGGTTAGTTTCATGATGTTTCATCATACTTCCCTAAAGACTTGGTGATACTTAAACATGTTATGATGGATCTATTATGATACTTATACACATAATATAATGGTATACATTATAATTATAAGTCTATGTGAAGTAGTAAACCATTCGGATTAATGTGGTGTTTAAAGATGTCAACATGTTTTTGTATATAACTTGTGTTTGAGCTAACTTGCAACCTCAAGTCATAAGAGTTGAGCTTCAGATAATGGGCATGATTTACTACCACAATGAAGGACACAATCAAAACTACAATCAATGAACCTTCATGTAGAATGATGCTCTTGAATCTACTACAACTTCTACACACAATTTGACCTCAAAGTTTACAACTAATGGTTACAATCCAAGCAAAGGATAGTCTTGTTCCTACATGACCGCATGCTCCATAATGCATGTTGAATTTTATTTAGCGTTCAATGTTTCTAGTTTTGTTTAAATAAGCTTTTTGGTTTTGAATAAGTCAATTTCTTCCTAAGAAATGATAAGCGTAAATAAAACTTTTACAAGCTTATGTTATTGTTGCTCTAAGGATTCCCCTATAAATACAAGAAACTCCTATGAACAATAGTTGAACAAAGAATATTATAATAGATTTTGTGCTAGATTCTCATTGGCATTAAAGTCTACAGTTCCTGCAATTTCAGTTATAATGAATTTTAGTGGATGGTGACTTTCAACTAAGTAAATTGATGAGTTATTATGTGGTTGTGAATCTACAAGCAAGGACCACTTGAGATGTGAGTAATTAGTGGTTATCAGATATTTTTATTTACACAAATAATAATTTAGTGTACTTCATTTCCATTAATTTTATCTGTAATGTAATACATAGTTAAAGTGGTGAATATTAGTTAGTTGATTGAATGATTATCATATTGCATGTTAACTTATGTTAAGGTTCTTGTAATGATTTTATGATAAGTAGTTACTTTCAATTCCATTGTTGTAATAATTGTTATGATCACACACAACTACACTTATACACTTATGATCATACATGACTACACTATCTTATTCACAACCAAGTTGTATGAAGAGGAATTAGTAACTAGATTGCTTCCAATGTACTTGTTTTCATTCAAGTTCAATGTTTACAATGGATTCCAGATTGACTTTGTTGCACATATAGTGTAGGTTCCATCCAAGAATATACACCCTTGATCAATAAATACGTGGGCTTCTCTTATGATGAAAAGTTACATAATGGAAATTAGTTACTACATTAAGAGAATGCATCGAGACATCTACACCTACTAATTATCTGTAATAGAAACCAAGCAATTGCAACTATATAAAAGTGGATAAAATCTAGCAAAGGAGAAAATAGGAGCAGAGCTCTATAAGGGAACTAACAAGGAAATTAAATGATGATTTCCACCTAGCCCATAATATATCTTATGCAAATAAACACTTAGAATACATAGCAAGAGAATATACAACATATCCATAAAATGTGAGACAAGATATATCCTGGGACAAACCCTAATGAGGGAAAAAACCTAGCCTCCAAAAGTATCCATAACCATGCATTGTTTATAAAAGCATCATCCCAATCAACCATGAAATCCTTCAAAGCTCTCTAGCCACAACCAATCACTCCATGTAAAGAAGCATGAATCCACACATCTTACGTCATTTGTCCAACCTTCACAAATATTAACTAACTTGTCTAGTCTTAACAATTAACCTTGTGGTTTCTTTTATAGAAACAAGCTCCCACAATACCATTGCATGCTTTACATAAAACCATGTGCAATGTAGCTCCTTCACCACACATCCAATATTGAGTACTTTTTAATTTATTTCACCGACATTGAATGATTATATAATATCACAATGTTACAATATAATATAAACATTATGCATGCAATGTATACAACACATTTTCTCAACAATCTCCTACTTGTTATATACATTGCATAGGGGTCAATACATAGCCACATAATTAAACAAGGGGAAATCCCTCCTAGCATATACACCATCATGAACCAAAGTACACCATGTATTCCATCAAGGTGTCTACAACAACATCAAAGTATCCACCATCTCATACATGAATGTTCCCACCTCCTATTTCACCACTTCCACTAGACATACATAGAAGCCATCCAAAGAAAAAGACACCCGATTTGTCAAATTAGAATCATATATCATATACCAAATCAAATGTCAAAGCACAAACACTTGATCCAAAAGTAATCACATGTATCAATAGCTACCAGAATCATAGTTGTAATGAAATCCAAAACTAGTGCTAATCCATCCAACTATCTATATCTCCCATGTATACTAAGTGAATCCCACAACATCAACATATCCAACGTGTAACCTACACTTGCAAGCCTCAACTGCAATAATAGCCACATACACACCAATAAGTTCCCATTACAAAGGTAATGTCAAATCTAAAATGAATCCACTAAAATCATCTTATATAAGTGAATATATGTAGTGTCAAGGATATCCGTAGAAATATGAAGCATCTAAACCAATATTCTACAAAAACAAATATCATACCAAGTCTCCAACATTCTCCCAAGTTCTCCACAATCAACAAAGGAAAGAGATAAAGAAATAACCATTTCATCTTCCAAATGACATGTACATGAACACAAATCAATGATCACGAGCTCCAATGAATCTTTGATCTGAAGTAAGTGAAAATGAACAATTAGGAAGATAACCAAGACCAAAGAGAAATATTGCAAATCATGAATCATGTCCTTCTACACACACCTTTAAATGTCAGTAGTGCCAAGTATGATCTCCTCCATAAACACCCAAAAAGAAACCACAATAACACCCAGACCACACCATATGACCAACATGGATGTAATCCTATCAAAAGAAGATAAAACTCATAACCATTCCTAAACTAAGGGATGTTCCCAATTAAACCATATCCTAAACTCAACTGTAGTGTTATCATAATAACAACATATACACAAGAAGATAACCAATGCCAAACTATCTCTCAAAGAGCCCTCTAGAACTAAATCACACCATAGCTCAAGATCCATATCAATGAAAGATTATTATAAACATAGTGCCCCTGAAAGGAACAATTAGCTATACCTCTCAAGTAGTAAATCACCGAGTAGACCAAGACTAAGGAATGATAATACTCAACAAGATATCTAAGTCTCCAACCAAGACTAATATAAGAAAACTCTCCTCTCAAGTGCATACCAGGTGAATGATCCTTGTTCTTCCTGCTAAAAGCATCAACTATCCCAATAAATACATCTTTAATCCCCAAAGAAATCAATATCACTAGTATCTCTAAGTATTCATGAGAATCTATAATAGATCAATCCATGTCGAATCCAAATGCAACACAACAATATCAAGAAGTTTCTAGCAAATGATAAATGTACTTGATACCCAAAAAACTTAACCAAGATTAATGTCATTAATAACACCTGGGAATCAGGATCATAAACATGCCAACCATGATCTAAATTATTGCATCCAAAGAGATAACATGAGCCTACATACAAATACACTAGAACATGTCAAAAACTAAATGGGCATAAAGATTGTGCCATGGGATAATAATGAAAGCACCATAATAACAAGGATAACATGTCAAATGAAAGCATAAACCACACCTTTACCAAGGACCCCATGAATCCTCAAGATGTCACCATCTCAACACACTATGAAGATAATCGCCACCTATAAGTTTAGCAACAGATGTCAAAGACACTTCTACAACAATAGGACCTAAGATACCCATTAACATATGCAAACACTAAATACATATCACTTTCATTACTTCCACTCAATTGTGGTATCAAGTCACACATTTAATCATGATATCCATCTCCTACATAAAGATGCCCTAGGTCTTTATATTGACATAATTGATATGTTAGTACCAAGTAAAACCAATACCTCTAAATCAACAATATGCAAACCACCAACCAAAAAACTAGGAACCAACACTACACCATCATAACATCACTATCACAAGCTCTCATTGAACTATATATCCAAGGTATTTGTGACATCATGATAAAACCATCCTCTAACATGAGAATTAGCCAAGCCATCAAACTATCAAAGAACTCAACATGTTTCATGAGCTCCTCAAAAGAAACCAAAGTAATCATCATCCTGAACCAAGAAGATATGTTACCATAACAAAATCATGAATTAAAAAAAGATCATAAATTAAATCACCTACAAATCCAATCATGTAATTCCAAAGTTTGTAAACCCAAAGTACCCTTAGGGGTTGTGAGTATTATGTTGTGATGATCTTCCTCGGTAATATGTATTTGATTATAGCCAGTAAAATTGCCCGTGAGTGGAAACATCTCATGTTTGGTAGTGAGGTCTACTAGCATGTCAATGTTTGGTAATAAAAAACTGTCCTTGGGATAGACCAAATTAATATCTCTCAACTTGTACATATTATGATATTTCTCGATGAGTTAGATACTAACACCATGTTGGAGATCCACTTTGAATAGTTAATGTTACGAATGAATGTAGCCTATAAGAGTTTCTCTAACTTTTCTTTTACTAATAGGGCCACCTTGGGGTACATTTATAGATTTTATGCTGAACTATATTGTCATTTAGGTCCACTACAAGATGATAAACCGCTAGGTTGGGGTCTATCTTAGATATGTAAGCATAAGACCATATGAATTTAATATTTCCCTGGCAAAGTAGTGTTGTGAAAGTGTTTTCTTTGATCTTTAACAATGATACTAGTATGTACTTGATTCTTAGGCATTCTTCCATTCTAAAGTTGATGGGATTGGTTTCTTCATTTAAAATGAATGACTTTTGGATTGATAATCATGGATGAGATGAAGAGGAGAATCCTCATTCTCTAGTACCACATAGAGGTTTTCACTAGATGATACATTCTTTGTTTTTGCTTTTGAGGAGTCAAGAGGCGCCCCAAAAGGGTTTTCACAAGGATACCCATAGTTTTCTTTATTATTTTTATTTTTATGATGAAAGTCATCTTCCCCAATATATGCCTTAGGTTCTAGTTTACAATAATGCATAGAATATGTCTCCTAATCATGTTGTTATCATACTACCTATTGACACAAAAGTATGCACCCTTGCTTGTTGTACGACCCTCAAGCAACCTCGTGTAACATGGAAATAACCTCCAAGTGTGGGACTTGCACTCTGAGGTTGAATCTCTAGAAAAGGCCAACTTCCTTACAATCATGATACACCTAACTACTCTTTGAAGGGAAAGGGAGAAGAAGATGTAGGAAAGAAAACTACCTAGTCTAATCTAATGGAGGGTGATGCACCTGGATTGAATGGTCACAACTCTATCTAAAACTGCACAAAACATCAATGAAAACCCAAAATACACTAGACTTAACTTTCGTCTATCTCCCAAAGTGACATGTAGGTCTGAAACTAATGAAACATTGAAAGGAAAGATAATATTCACTTATTCAATGATTACCAAAAGATTGAACACAATATGAAAACTTAAGAAAATAGAAAGAAAACATTCTCTGCAAGGCATATTAATGCACTATTTAATAAAATGGTAAGAAAAGGTAAGGAAAGGAGATTTCATTAATGGAGGGAAAAATTTGTAGAGCATGCTACAAAGTATAGACAGGGAAGAACCCTTTACAAATATTTACAATTGCCTTTTATAGAGTTTAGGCATAACTCTAATATTACACTGATTTCAAACTCTAACTAGGTAGAGTTGAGATTGTAGAGAAGTAATAACTTTTGATCAAAAGAAATCATGATCAAATGCACATCCTTGTACAGGAAATCAAATTTTTTACATGCAAATTTGGCTCTGAGTAGATAGAAGCAGCGACCATTATCACTTGATTGGGCAGAAGGAAAAGCATAATGGTGTTTGGAAGAAATCTGCATTAAATAAGCATGGAGAACACTTAGAAGTGGTTGCAAATGATCAAACAGATCTGAGTGCCATTAAAGAACTATATCTGCTAGTGTTTTTAATGCCAAATCATCCATGTTAGATGGTCAAATGAAGTCAATCCATCTACCCTACTACATGGACCAATGTCCTCTAAGTATTCTGCCACCCTACCCAACATTTTATCTTTATGTTGACCGACTGCCTGCCTCTGATCATGGCTTTGTAGCTTGCCTTTGTCTTATCCCCTTAATCACAATGACCTTGCGACATCATAAAACTATCTTCTTCACATATTTGTAGCCGCTAAGGTTTTAACATTTATTTTGCCTGCGATGTTGTGATACCTCTATCTTTGACTGAGTCACCTTGTCGAAGCCTACATCCTGGTTGGCATAAAATGTCTATGACCTTGTGACCGTTGAGAACCCTAACTACCAGCATTGCCATTCATGTCATCGTGGCCTAAAGCCTGACTGTATCAAAGATATCTACGACCTTGCGAAGACAAAACTTTGACCATGATCGCCCAGTCACAACTGTCATTTACTTCTTTTATATAACCATTGTGACCAAGTTAAGCTATGAAATTAGCTAAGTTATCTGGTCATAGCATAATCCTTAACTGTGTCATAAACCACAACAAAACTTTGAAGACCACACCTTAATTACCGATCACCTAGTCGCAACCTTAAGACTTAACTCTGATGCTAGCCTCGTAAATGAGTGAACAAGCATTTCAAACCATTGTATCCTAACCATGGATTTTCTCTTAACCACATGCGATGATACAAAACCATCAGACTTGACTACAATTGTGACATTGCGACCTTAACTTAGGTTTGCATTTAACTCTGTGTGGCATTGCAAATAAAGAAGATCACCATTTCGCTGCCCTAGTCTAGGGTTAACCTTAATCACCTGCAATAGTGTGATGAATTGATCTTGACTGAGTAGTTGACTTTCACATGGTTACAACTTAACTTTGAAGCTTATTTCAATGGAATGATGTTGATTCATTTGATCTGCTTTCATTCGATGAGCCACTCCTTCGAAATTAGTCCTTGAGATGTTGTGACTGAAGGATCTCAAAAGTGCTTGGCCTACCATGAAACACGTTCACCTATCACCTATTCACAACCTACAACTAGGGTTTGGCACTTAACTTCACAAACATGTGCACAAGAAACAATCATGGCTTCACCATCCTAACCATGATTTAAGCTTAACTCTTTGAGACGAAGTGCCCAGAGACATTTCATAGCCTCACAACCTACATTAAAATGTTAGCACTT
The DNA here is from genome assembly GCA_028749045.1 of Cupressus sempervirens. Lineage (NCBI taxonomy): Eukaryota > Viridiplantae > Streptophyta > Pinopsida > Cupressales > Cupressaceae > Cupressus > Cupressus sempervirens. Next base: position 99,153,057 of record CM053788.1, read on the forward strand.
TGTCTTGTAAAGTTTCATAGACTACGATCATTAACTGTTTCCTGCACTCATGGCCTCTCTAATGGTTAAGCCATAACTATAACAACTAGGCGATGAAAGGTAGTCGCATGGTCACAACTTGGATTTTATCAAATGATGTAAGGGGATTAAAGGACTTAGGGATATAAGGAAAAGTCAAAGTTCTATGTATCCATCTTATCATGCTTGGCAATAAATGAACCAATCAAATAAACATAATCATAGCTATCACCCTAGATATTCAATTTTTGGAAGGGGGGCAAAAATGGTTAACATTTCTGGAAACTCAAAGGGGATGGTTTCCTACTAAGCATGGACCAATAACCTTAAGCAATCCATTGGGCTATGGAGACACAAAAAATGAAACCCTTACACTGCAATCAACCAAAAAATTGAAACCTTTGCAACTACAAAATTCAAAACTTGGCTATCTCATAGAGAAAAACCAACACTCATGCACTTCCTGGAAAACTGGAAAAAATGGAAAAAATACATCTACTCTACTATGTACAGGAATTTACAGATATGAAAGCTAAACAAACCCATTGACTAGCTTGTTGAAGTAGTTGTCTTTCCTCAAAGGTTGGTTTCTTTTCCCATGCACATGAGCAGCGAAAAAGATCAGCAAACAAGACAAGCATACTGTTGCTTAGAACACCTCCTTCCCAATGCTAAAGACAATGAAGCTCTCTAGCACTTCTTGAGCATCAAAGATACCCGCGACCTTACAAAGACAAGTCTTTGACCATGATCACCCAGTCACGAGTGTCATTTGCTTCTTTCATCTAACCAATGCGACCAAGTGAAGCCGTGAAATTAGCTGAGTCCCTAGGTTGCAACATAATCCTTAACTACATCATAAACCACAATGAAAGCTTGAAGACTACACCTTAAATATTGATTGCCTAGTTGCAACCTTAAGACTTAACTTTGATGCTAACCCTATGAATGAGCAAACAAGAATTCTGCACCATCACGACCTAACCATGGTTTTTTTCTTAACCACCTACAATGATGCGAAACCATTAGACTTGACTACAATTGTGTCATTGTGACCTTAACTCAGGTTTGCATTAAACTCCATGCGGCACTGCGAACAAAGAAGATCGCTATTTCGCTACCCTAGTCCAAGGTTAACCTTAATCACCTATGACTATGTGATGAATTGATTTTGACTGAGCTATTGACTTTTGCATGGCCATACCTTAACTCTGAAGCTTAGTTCGATGGAATGATGTCAATTCATTTGATTTTCTTTCATTCGACAAGCCACTCTTTCAAAACTAGCCCTTGTGATGCTATAACTGAAGGATCTTGAAAGCACCTGGCCCACCATGACACACGTTCACTTGTTGCCTATTCACAACTTGTAACTAAGGTTTGGAACTTAACTCCACGAACATGCGCGCAAGAAACTATCGTGACTTCACCATCCTAACCATGATTTAAGCTTAACTCTGTGACGAAGCAACCAGAGACATTTCATAGCCTCACAACCTGCATTTGAATGTTAGCACTTTGTCTTGCAAGTTGCACTGACCACAGTCATTAACTGTTTCGCACATTCATGGCTTCTCTGTGGTTAAGCCATAAATGCAGTGAGAACAGGCGATGAAAGGTAGTCGCATGGTTGCAATTTGGATTTTCTCATATGATGCAAGGGGATTAAAGGACTTAGGGATATAAAGAAAAGTCAAAGTTGTATGTATCCATCTTATCATGCATGGCAATAAATGAATCAATCAAATAAACATGATCATGGTTGTCACCTTGGATATTCAATTTTTAGAAGGGGGCAAAAATGGTTAACACTACCCCCATGAATTCTAGGAGGATGTCCTCACTTTAGAATACATTGATGTAGGTGATTCTTTTTTAATTTTAACCTATGAGTTTATGATTTATGAGTGGAAGATCAATGAGGTTGATGGAGAGTTGGAAAAGGATAGAGTCTCCCAAAAAAGCTCAATTGCTAAGTATAACATTATGGGATCTCTTAAATCCCTCTCTAGGAATATCTTTGACCTTAATAATTTCATCCCATATATTCCAAAAGGTATAGTTAGTTTCTTTGGTGTCCCTATTTTTGGTTAAACCAAATCCAAGACCTTGGTTTCTTGGTCATTTACTAGGCACAAGAACGTCCCTCATGCAAATTTCTTCTTGGCCTAAACCACCACCTTGTTATTCTCATTGCTCAATATCCAATCTTTGGGATGAGATATTTATCTCCAAAGTAGTCAAAGAGTAAGTTGTTAGAGGGTTGAGATTCTTGGTACAACCATTTTTTTTATGTCTGCCTACATTTAGTTTTCATTTAAAATACGATTGGAGAGGAACATTGAGTTCCCAATTTTACTTGAGTTTAGGTTCTTTATGTTTTGTTTGATTCTGATGGGATGGGTATCCTTGAGTGTGGGTTTAAGGAGTAGTGCCCTTACTGCAAAAATGTTTGATAAACTATATGCTCCACAACCCTTATTATTTGTATTGATAGTAGAAACGGTGGATGCAAGTATAGCCCCATGATCAATATGAGAGAGGGAGGAACTGTCAACAAAGGTGTCAATGTTTGTTCCTAGACAATACTTAGAATGGGGGAATGAAGATTCTAACTTACAAAAAATGTGTGAAAGACTAGGAAACAACATGGATAGTGAATTTAGTGCCATTGTGGGGTAATTTGATGTAGTGGTGAAATATGGAGGGAACAACCTACAAAGCATGGATCCATTGGCGATTGACAAGGATATTATATGGGAGGTCAAGATCAACAATATGACACTATATTTTTCACTCTTGGGCCTACTTGAATGGATAGTGAAATAATAATTGTAGAGATATACTCTAGGTTATCATATTCCTTGATGGTTATGACTTATTATGCAATATCATCTTTACAATAGCCCATATATGGTATAACTTTTAAAGAACAAAGGTTTATGGATGAGCCATTATCTATTATGGCTCATTTGATAATGAAGAATTTTACCACATGTGACAACATCATAAAGTGCAAGGTTGTGATATGATGAAACATATGACATGTTAAATATTATAATTGATACAACAAAATATGCTAATAGGTGGCCCACAAGGGCTTGAAACTATGTGACATTGTCATTGACATGGATACACAAAATTTGCAAGGTATTTGCGAGGATCCCTTGATTAATCAGCAATGCATAAAGGAGATTTAATATGGAGATTTTTGTGGACTTATTCCCATATTGCACAGTGGAAGAAGATATAGTAGAAACCAACAACACATATTCTTCATTGTCAATGGTAGTGACTACACATTGATTATCCAATCCTTTGATATGAAGGATACCAAAAAAGGTTCAACTTGGGTGATGCAACCAATAATGTTGTCATAATTGATGTAGGTTGTGGTATAATGTTTTCCATTAGTGTGCTCACATTATTTTCTAGTCCCTTGATTATGGTATCTTTGATTAGTATTGGATGGGGATTTTCCCATGTTATGTTTATGAAACACATTTTGGTAGATTTGAAGGTTGAATTAGGTGAAGGTTATGTTAGAAGATCAACGATGATATCCTTAGAATCTATAAGATCTTGTATGTATGTTTGAAATTCATGCACTTAACAATCAAGCATTCTTTAATATGCTGATAGTCATAGTATTTGTTCTCCTTATACCATGTAGGTTTAGGAGTAGACTCATCAAAAGATTGAGCCCATGGAGAGACAATCATATTGGCCTTAGTTATTCTATTAAAGATAAGATCTAATGGATCACCCAAAGGGATGGATGTGTGCTTTTGATTATTTAGGATGTGAGGCTTCGGTTGTGTAATGCCTACCCCTAGTTGAATTTTCTGTTGTATTGCTAGATTCTTTTAGGCTAGTATTATGATTCTATTTTATGATTATTAGTACTTGATTACCAGATTAGATTAGATGTATTTCATACTCAGTTTATATATGTGATGAATTACTTAGTTATTTCAGGTATTTATGATTGTTTCAATGACGATATATGTATGTTAATTTAATGACTTTCAATTATTTCATGATGTCAGTTAAAGGAATGATTTATATGTAGTTTCAATGGTTACCTACCCCATACTTGCATGTGTATGGTGTATGTGTATGTTTTACTTTATGATTGATGTTCTTGATGTGGTTGAGGGAGGGAGTCATAGTCACCTGCTAGTTGGGATCTACACAATGTACCACTTCCTACCATTGTCTATTTAGTTTTAAATATATGTGTATGTACATGCGTGGATTTTATGTAGATTACAAGTACTGAGTATCAACTTCCTTGAATGGCCAGGATGAGTGTACCCTATCGCATTATTTCAATGGTATAAGTGGGGAGATAACTCTTGAGTCCAAATCTTAACCTAAGCCAATTGTCCTAGAAAATAGGACAAGTATCTGAGTTAGTTTCACCTTTTCGAATTCATCAAGTGACGTGAATTCATGACTTTGACCTTGGAGTTTGATTTAGTTTTATGTTACAATTAAATCAAATTAAAATATAATTTAATGAATTAATTTAATGGAAATTTTATAAAGAAATTTGATATTTAATTATATTTAATTAATTGAGAAATTAATTAAATAAAAGAATTAAATTTAAAAAGATTTTATCAAAGTTCTAATTTTCATGTTTTATATTTATTAATTTAATAATTATTTATTTAGGAGTTTATTTTAATAATAAACTCTAAATAACATTATTAGTTAAATTAATAAATATTATATTAAAAACATCTCGCAAATTAATAAGAGAGAGTAAGCAATTATTTAATTAATTTGCATAAAGCATATGCATGAAATTAATATATAATAAATAAATTAAAGGGAGAAAGAAAATTAATTTAATAAAGATATTTTAAATTGCAAAAAGTGTGCATGAAAATGTAAAAGATAATAAAATATTAAAAGAAATTGATCAATGAACTGCCTTGTGTGATTGCATCTCAGAGATTTGGAGCTCATTTTTTCAAATACCGAGAATTTTGGAGAAGCGATTTTCAAGGAAGGAAGTTTTCAGAGGAAAGGGATTTTCTTGCATTCTCCGTGCGATTGCATGTTTGCGGGTTAGCATCAGATTCAAGTAAAATCTAGTGTTTAATTTCGCATTAGCTTCACTTTTCCAATTTTATGTTTGCTTTGTGTCTAGATAGATTCGTTCTTGAATAATTGTTGATTTGGTTGGTTTCTTTAATGAAACCCTATTGTCCATCTGAGTTTATTTTCATTTTAAAGTTATCTGTGTTTGAGGAATGAAATTTTTGGAAAACCCTCATGCTTGTAAATTTTAATCAATTGGATTTTTGTTTAAAATCAAAATTTAGAATGTATATTTGATTGGTTTATTTGGGTTATCGCGATGACAATTTCCAGCCGACGGGCTTTAAATGTAATTTAAAAAAGGTAAGTTTTAATTTAATTTAATTTTTAGTTTAGTTAAATTTTATTAATAATTTTATTATTATGTTAATTAAAATTATTAAATGCTTTAAATATTAAATGTTTTAAATATATTAAATTTTATTACTATTAAATATTAAATGTTATTTAATAATAATATTATTAATTATTATTATTAGATTAATAATTATTTTATTAATAAATTAATATAAGTTATTTTATTGATAAATAACTAATTATTATCTATTAATAGTGTTATGATTATTGAGTTAATTTTTACTAATAATTAATTTAATTTAGTATTAAAATGTATGTGTGCAAGTTTATTGTAGATTGTAAATTGGAAAAAATGATTGTTTTAAAGTAAATTCAGATATTACTTCATAATGCAATTATGAAAATGATTTATTTTATTAAGGAAAACTATTACATCTTTTGATAATTTGAGAACCATAGTAGCTTTGATACTTTGGTAGTGAAAACTAGAACCTTGTCGAATATTCTTGTGTTTTGAAAACCCTATCAAGAAATTATACTTTGAAAATACGAAAAAAATTATCTGGTTATTTTTTGAATGTTGTGTTTTGATAACAAATTGAAGTATGAAAACTATGTTCAAACACCTTGTTATGCTTTGTTGAGTGTTGAGAATTGCATGGACTTTAGAACGTTATCAATTGTAACTTACAATGAAAACGAAAACGTGAACCATGTTTGGTATTGAAAAATCTATGAACAATAATACTTGGAAAAGAAAACTGAAACCTTGGTTGTTATTCAATCTTTGTGTTTTGAAAATGAAAATGAGAACTTGGAATACATTAGCAAAAATTAAACTTGTGTATTTTCCAAAACCTAATGTATTGAGAAGGTTGCATTATATGTACTGTATGCGATGTGTGTTTACTAATGTTGTGTTTCGAGGTTGACTTAGCTTTGGCTAGTTAGGATATTTACCAGAGGCTTGGGGGTTTGTTCTAGGATGTCATGATGATGTTTTGTTACGATCTTTTATACCCAACCATGGTAATGTGTCATGTGTATTCTATGAGGAATTTGTTCAAATGGTTGTTATTGCTTTCCAGTATCTCTTGTGTAGAACTGTGGTGGATGATGTGTCTTTCCTGATATAACCTTTGAGTCTTCGATCAATTATCTTTGGTTTGCTTTCCAGTTGCTTTTATAGGACTGAGGTGATTATGTGATTTGTTTTCGTGATGTCATGTTGTGACATGGATTTGGTTTATGTGTACTTGATTTTGGATCAGTCCTATTAGGATGATCATATTGGTGGAATTTGTGATAATGATTAGTGATATTTCAGTGATTTCTAGTTGCTTGTTTAAGGACTAATGTGTGGTTTATAGTCATTTGAGATCTTTTTCTTTTGTTGAGTTTAGGTTAGGTTTTTTGTATCTCATGTGGGGAAGTGGCTTGCAATGGAGATCGATGCCTTAAAGAAGCTAGCGAGTAACCCATTGTAGGTTATTTTAATAAGTCATAACATTTCATCAAATGTGTTTAAAATGAATTAATAAGATATTGGTGCCACAAAAAGTCACTAGGGGGTCTAGATTATTAAAAGACTATCGTGGTGACCTTTGAGCTGACTTGTTAGTATGCCTTGTCTGTATGAAAGGATATTGATGTCGCATAAAGACACTAGGGGGCCGAAGTATTAAAAGACTGCCAGGGAACCTTAGATTTGGTTCATGTGATGATAGTTGCCGACTTGCATAGTAGATTTCCTACATGTATGTATAACCTGTGGGTTTAGTTGATACTTGTGTTTTGGTACCCTTGAGATAGTTTGCTTTTAGGTGATTCCTTGAACCTAGTTGTTGGTTTTGACTTTTGAGTTTGTTATCCTATTTGGGACTTGAGTTTATCTCCTCAATGTGGTGACCTTTTTGGGTTCCACAAGGTCAAGTGGTAGTGCATTTTCTTATACCACTGAGATTTGACTATTGGATGTCGTTGCTGGATGTGTTTGTGCAGATGTTCCTTTTTTTCCAATCTTGTATTCTTGATGGATGGTTATACTCTAAGAGTATTGTATTTGATTTCATAGATCTTATGAGATGCTACAATTTATTTTATGATGTATATTCTTTCAGCCTCTCATACCCTATGACTTTTACAGTGGATGATTGTGCATTCTATTTATTACCAAGGGGCATCCTGTAACTGCATATTATTTAAATGGATTCATACTTGTAGTTAGTCCATGACGTAGAATTATTAGGTGTTAGATTAAATTTTAATTAAACTTAAATGTGATTCAATGTCATGGGACCCTTAGGGGATGTTATTTGTTTATGTAGGTTGTTATGTTTATGAGTTAATGCTTCCACTATATTTTATCTCTTGTTGCTATTATCTTTTTAAAAAAAATGTTTGACAAACTTAGCGAAACATTAGGCTAATTTCTTTTGGGTTCCTTGGCAGGGCATTATAGGTTGTTCCTGGGGGACAAAGATAACATTTTTTGAATGACCATTGACATGTAGATATTTATTGGAGGTTTATGGCCAATAACGACAACTTGGACATGCTTCATATTTGTGGTCCCATCACCTACAACATTATTGTTTTTATTCCAGTGACATAGATGATTGGTATAGGGCATGACATGATTGGTTTCCTTATAACGCTTGATAATTCCTTCTTCCAAAAGGCTCTTTTAATATCCGACCCTTTCTCTCAAATGTCTTTGCATGTATAGATGCACATATTACACATATAATTGGCCATTTAGTGTGGATATTATCAATGAATGTATTGGCCAAGTGCTTTTGGGAGGGTTTGTATGGCAATCATGTTGAAATGGTCTACCACCTTTGGAGGTAGTAAGTTAGGCTTTCACCTCCCTTTTTGTAGTCAATTTTGATTCAGTCCCTCTTAGTCTTGTGTCTTCAAGGGACAAAGATAACATTCTTTGAATAACCATTGACTGGAAGATATGTATTGGAGGTTTATGACTAATAATGACAACTTGGACATACTAGATCGATATGGTATGAAATTTAAGATGATTGGTATAGAGATTGACATGATTGATCTCCTTGTAATGCTTGATAATTCCTTCGTCCAAAAGGAACTTTTAATATCTGACCCTTTCTCTTAAATTTCTTTTTATGTATAGATACATCTATTACACATGTAGTAGGCCATTTAGGGTGGAGATTATCCGTGAATATATTTGCCAAGTGCTTTTGGGAGGGTTTGCATGGCAATCATGTTGAAATGGTTTACCACCTTAAGAGGTAGTAAGTTAGGCTTTCACCTCCCTTTTGGTGGTCAATGTTGATTCAACACCTCCTAGTCTTGTGTGTTCATCTCTCATACAGAGAGAGAGAGAGAGAGAGAGAGAGAGAGAGAGAGAGAGAGAGAGAGAGAGAGAGAGAGAGAGGAACACACAAGTATATATATATATATATATACCCCACTCCTTCTCTCTTTATGTCTATATATCCTCCCCTCCCTTCCTCATCAAAACGATTGCACAATCAACATCATATTCTTAATTGTCTATCAATTGACTTCATGTACTACAAAAATTTACCCACAGGTATACCATTTTTTTTTTCTTTCAAAATGACCTTACAACTCTTTAGCATACTCATTACACATCAAAGTGCAATTGCTACATTTAAAAAAAAAAATTACCCCCTAAAATCACCATAAGATATATATTTTTATTTAAAATAACAAACAAAAATAGACATTAGGTAGACTATGATATTTGTGTTTGTGTTTGCACTTCACCAATAGGTTACAATTCTTAATTTTTATGGGGGGTTTTCGTCAACTAGTTAGACTTGTTTGACTTAGTTGATTTTTATTTTAATCTATCTATAATTTTGATTTTTTCTAGGTTTAGTTGCAGGAATCATTAATGGTGTAGACATTTTCTATATTGTACTAGGAATTTTTTAGTGGTCTAATAAATATTTATTTCTTTTGTCCCAAGAAGTTGTAGCTGTATCTTTTTTAAATAAGTTTATCAAATTTTCATAATCTACAGTCAAAATTGTAATTAATAACTTGGGAGAACATTTAATTTTGAGACATTGATGTTAAATGAAACAAGCAATAGAAAATCAATAGGAAAGAAAATAAAATTGAAGGAAGAGTAATTCAAAGTGGAGTTGATTTAATACAAATATTTTAAGTAGTGTTAAAATTTGAATAAAAAATAAATATGTATTATAAAATATTTTTTAATTAAAAAAAATTACATTATCTTATATTTGTAAAATGATTTTTTCATGAATTTAGATTTAAAATAAAATAAAATTGTTCAATAGTCTACATCTAAGTTTCATCTTTCAACATAATAAAAATTAAAGCCCATTTTAACATTGCAAAATAGATTATGCCTCCAAAAATCAAAACTTGCCTTTTATTATCAACTTGTTATAATAATATTTTGATGATAATTTATCATAAATAAATCATAGGTTAAATGAGTTATCAAGAAGCAAGTCCATTCATTTATATTACCTTGAAAAATATTTTTTATGTTGCTTATTTATCAATAGTGGTAGAGTTCTTCATTCATAAGTTAGAAGACAATTTTTTATGGGCCACACACAAGATTTTCATATTTGTGAGATCTTTTTATGGATCTTTAAAAATCTAAAGCACAATATTAAAAAAAAGCTCATATAGAATAGATAAAAAATTACGTAACAAGCTGTAAAAACTATTATTGGGTTGATGCTATAATTTGTGTTTAAACTATGCTTATAAACTCTAATATGTCCCTTAAATGTTCCTAATAGAGGATGAGAGTAAAAAGACAACTAGAGTATGTTATGAATAATAATGTTAACTCTATGAGCTTGTGGATTACTAAGAACATTTAGGATAACTTTAAAATAAAATATTATACTCTAAACATTAAATAAAATAACCACTATTTCGAGTTATACTTTCGCTATAAGGTTAATTGGGAGACTTGTGGGATGAGAATTATCAAAGAGGTTGAAATGCTTTATACCTACTCCCAAATAGGTGCAAACAAGCTGAACTTTGGGACAAGAAAATCAAGGGGACTCTTTTGGTTTGCTAGGCATGTCAACCATCCTCTATGGTTTTGAGGTTTGCGGTTGTAGCATGTCAAACTACAACTGGAGATAGCTAGAGAGAATTTAAAAGTGCTCTAATATCAAGTAATCTCAAAGTCAAAATATCAGTACCCTATGAGATTTTTTTGATAGAAGCAAACACATTTCCATTAGAGGCATCAATAATGGCTCAACTAATAAGTTATTCAAAGAAGGTTGAAACAATGGATAACCAACTTTAACCTAAAATATCCATAGATGGGGGTCTTGATCATAGAAGGTAAATAAGGATGATGCAAAATAGAAAATGGTTGATCAAATGGAATGTCAAGTTACATGAATGTCCTAGTACGAATGAAAAAATAGAAAAAAAAAATGTAATGTAAAAAGTTAGGACTATAATGTGAACTATCATAGAGGGCGAAAAAAACTTATTAAGTCAAAGAACTTAATTCAACTTGTGGACACAATGAAAAATATTATTTAAGGACAATTATTAAAGGAAAAGAAAGATTGTTAGTTGCTCAATCAAGCCCGAGAAGCTCAAGATGAAAGAATTTACATATTCTACACTAATTGTTTGGTTGTTGGATTTGGGGTGGAACTAGAAAATGCAAATATCATGATTCCCAAATTTGTAGTTTGTTTCCAAAAAACAAAAAACAAAATTGGATTTTCCAAATTCTAAATTTTGCCCATAATGAGCATACGAATTGGAAAACCAATTCCATTTCCACTTTTCAATAAATCAAAATTGATAAACTTTTCAGGTTTGTTTGCTCGCATTTACCCCTGTGAAGTTTTGTTTGTGAAAGTTTACCCATTTCTTCATATTTATGAAGTATCATGCACTTGGGAAACTCTAACTATTTGCCAAAGGGCTTATTTTAGGTTAAATTCATCTTGATCTCTTTATGATTTTAAGCTCAATCCTCTATTATGGACATAATGAAGGGAAATGATGAGGTACATGAAAGGTCTCGTTCGACCTAATGGCCAAAAACCTTGACAAAAATTCATATATATTTGAGTCCTTCTGCAACCATTCTTGTGAGGATTTTTTTTCCTCTTTATCTATTTCCATTTCATTGGATTTAAATTTTCCTATTTTGTACATGCTTGCTTCAATGATATTTTGTCTCTTCTAGAAATTATTTTCTAGCTTTGCTAGTGATATGCGAATGATTGAAGCTTATATTGTCTCTTATATTCGTCTTATTGTCATATATAACAACGAGATTGTTGTTAATTTTCTTTACTAGGGGTTTTTGGAAATGTTTTTTCTTTCTTTTTTACAACTGGGAGATATGATTATAACTAATGAGTAGCTTGTTTTTATTTGGCTTATGTCTACTTTTGACATGTAAAACTATCAACAATTCTATGGGTTCTTTCTATTTTACAGGGGATTCTTATGCTATGGTAACGTCTTGATATAGTTTCTCAAGGTCTGTTTTCCTCTCTCTCTCTCTCTCTCTCTCTCTCTCTCTCTCTCTCTCTCGTTTTGTGTTGTCTATTTAAGGGTATTTATGGGATTTTTGAGATCTATTCTTTAAGCATTTTTTTTTGTGTAAGATGTTCTTCTTATTAGAATGGACTTGCCTTTGAAAATGTTTTTAAATTGTTTTGAAGTTAAGTCTCATCAGATGCCTTGGCTATGGATGTCGATTGAGTTTATACCTATTTTTAAATTAAAGTTATGGTCTTGACTCTTACAAGTAATGATAATGTTGATTGTACAAAAGCATTTAAAAAAAGGAAAAAAAACCAATTCAAAAAAACCAAAAAAAAAAAGGGAAAAAAATAATAATTCGAATTCTATGAACTAAATGCCAAAAATGCATCTTCTCACTCATTTTTCGTATGAACCAAATGGTTCCAACCATTTTTTGAAAAAAACACTTTCTAGATTTAGAACTTCCCCCACCAGGTACTTCCAATATTGTTGAATTCCAACATTTTGTAACTTAAGTAACCAAATCAACCCTAAGAAGACATAATGCTACTATATCTCTATTGCACTACTTATAAAGATTTTCTTTTGTAATATAAAGACAACTCAATGTACCATTTGTTTGATGAAGATAGGATCAATATAACTCCCATTACTAGAAGATCCAACGAGAGAAAATTGTTAGAAAATTGTTTAATGATACTATTCTTTAATTCCTCAGGCCCCATTTGGCTACAAGAATTATCAAATGCAGTATTCATCTATACTAGAATAAGCTCTCTTCTGGTATTCAGGCATTCTTAAAATAAGTTCTGGAATATCATCTGGACATGTTTGGTTGGCATGGAAGAGAAGTCGAAATATGCATATTCTATGTTTGGTTGCAACTATTGAAATAGGAATTGGAATAAGTTTTGTTTAATAAATTATTATTTTTTATTTATTTTTAGTTTGGTAATATTTCAAATAATTTTATTTATTTATTTATAAAAACACAATTTTTAATAAATATTTTAAAAAGTCAAATTATTTTAATTAGCCTTTATTTTATTTTTTAAATTGACTTTATAAGTGAAAGATATACCACAACCTTTGAAATTCATCGAAATTCAAAGGACATATTATAGTGTATATTATGAATTTAATTCCAAATTAAATCAAATTATATTAATGAGTATAAGATCAAAACTAAAATCATTTTATTTTAAAATATATTAAAGAAAATACAAAATTGAAATAAGTCGAGATCATTAATACGATATTTAAATGATCTTTTACCATAGTTTTAATTATAAGACTAAACACAAGATTTATTTGTGAAGATAATTTTATGAAAATTTAGAAAAGATATCGAATATGATAATAGTCTTTTTTGTCATTTAAAAAAACACACATAATAAACGTTAAATAATGTTGACTAGTTTATATCTTATAATGAATAGAAAAAATAGTTCAAAAATGCATTTTAGTAGCAAAATACAATGAAACGACAAAGTTACGGACCCGTAAACCCATCAAATTGGGTTTATTAAAAACTAGAATAAGAATAAGCTATTCTTATTCCATCTTTTCTTAGGAATTTCGCTATGCTCATTTGGGGGTGAAATTAGGATAGGAAAATTCTAATTCCAATTTTGTATTTTGCAAACAAACGTCAAATTAGCAAATACAGGCATTTAGATTTTTCTATTCCCGCCCAATTCCTGCAACCAAACAGGGCCTTCGACTCTTTCGTCTCATCTCTCCCATTAACAAGTTTAGTTTCAATCATTTCAAATAATACCCCTACATATGTCACTCTAAATCATGACAATTTTAACTTTCAGATCAATGCAGAGAAGGAAAAATCCTTTTAACTCAAGAGAACAAAGTCATTTTCAATTCAATCCTTGAACATCAACTTCAGGAAACCAACCATCTTTTAGATAGTGACAGGTTTAATGGGGTAGGGGAATTGATTCATAGCAGTTGACTGACTATTATTATTTGGAAGGCTTTAGAGGCATGTAAAAGGTCAAACAACAAAAATAAGTCTACTAATACCTTTCTGACAAATCCTTGGTATGATGAGGAGTGTAAGGTAGCAAAGAGAAATATAAAAGGGAAAGAAGCTAATAAAGAGACCAAGAAATGGTATACCAAACTTATTTGCACCAAAAAAGTAGAATATGTCATTGCAAGAAAGCAACAACTAATATCCTTAGGAAAGCATGACCCCAAGAAGTTTTGGAAAGAATTACAACAAGAGAGAAAGCGAATAAATAATAACATTAGGAATGTGCAATGACTCGAGTATGCAAAGCTGCTATATGAGCGCTGTCAAGAGGAGAACAATCCTCCTAAGGTGAATACTTCGAAGGAACTCTTCATGATTGATGATATCAAAACAGGGATAAATAAATTGGCAAGTGGTAAAGCAAGTGACATTGATGGGATGCAAGTTGAATTCATAAAATAGGGAGCAAAAATTATTGCACCTCACATAAAGGATATTCTCAATTGTGTTGCTTGCGAAGGTTTCCCATTAGATTGGACTACTAGTGTGGTTATCCCACCTTTTAAGAGCAGTGATAACAACAACCCATCCAACTATCGCACTATTATGGTTAACCCACTTCTTGGAAAACGTTTTGGGAGCATGATTGAATGTAGAATCAACAAATGGGCTGAAAGTGAAGGTAAAAGAGCAAGAGGGTAGGTAGGTTTTAGACCCAACCCTCCACCATTGACCATTGCATCACCCTTCGTCACATAATTGAGAAAGTGTGGAACAATCAAGGGGAAGAAGTGTATTTTTGTTTTGTTGGCTTCAAGAAAGCCTTTGACATGGTGCAGTTAGAGACAAGCTATGGAACAAAATGAAAGACTTAGGCATCCCAGATGAATATAGAGCAATAATGCATAGATTATATGACAAAGTTAGAGCCAAAATAAAAACTAGTGATGGTATGTCCAAATGGTTTGAGAGTGACATTGGTGTCAAGCAGGGATGCCCTTTATTCCCTACCTTGTTCGGGCTATACATCGTAAACTAGAAAATTGGTTAGATAACACGGAGGGGGAGGCTATTTAGTTGGGATGGTATGTGGTGAAGCTTCTTTTGTGTGTTGATGACTTCATTTTGATAGCAAAAATGACTCAAGGATTAAGCGATCATTTAGGGGCCTTAGAATTTTGTTGCTAAGAAGTTGGGATGGGTGAATATGTCCAAAACCAAAGTCATGATTTTCTCTCTAAAGAGAAAATAAGAGAATACTACATTCCTTTTCAAAGATAGCCCATTGGAAATCGTGAAAGAATACAAGTACATTGTGATTGACTTTAATTATAAACTCAGCTGGGAGACTTGTAGAGCGAAAAGGATTCAAGGGGGGTTGGAAAGCTTCATTTATGCTTCAGAATAGATGCAAGACAACAAAACTATGGGATTGGAAAACTAAGAAGACTCTCTTCGGTTTGCTAGTCACGCCGATAGTTCTTTATGGTTGCGAGGTGGGGGGGGGGGGGCAACATGTCAAAATGTGGATGGAGGTAAATAGAGATAATTAAAAAACATTTAATCACAAACAATCTCAAAGTCAAATCTTATGTTCCCTATGAAATTCTTTTGTTAGAAGCTGATGCTTTTCCATTAGAGGCTTCAACGTTAATTTGGTTAATTACCTACTTAAAAAGGACGGAAAACATGCATGACAATTAGTGGCCAAAAATTGTGAAAGAAGAAGCTTTCAACCATAGGAAGAAAACATGGATGAAGCAAAACATTAAATGGATGGATAAATGGAACATCAAGATGCAAGAGTGTCCGAATGATAATGGGGGCATAAAAAAGTTTGTTAGGAAAAAGTTTCAAAGTACCATGTGGAATAATAACATTGGCAGAATGATAGAATTTTTTTTTATTACATTAAAGAATTCAACCCAACTAGAGATCACGACGAGAAAGCATACATTGGGGCTATTATTAAAGGTAAGTCAAGGTTGTTATTGGCTGAGTTGAAAACTGAATCCCATCACCTCATGTGTGAGAAGTAGATGGAAGAGGCCCAAGGAGGTTTGAAAGGAGAGGATATGCATGTTTTGTAGGACGGGAGCTATTGAAACAAAATGTCATTTTCTTTTCTAGTGCACAGTTTAAGAGACCTTTCGAATTTATTATGATTTCATACAAAAGGCGGCCATGCATAGTTTATTTGAGGTTGACAGGTTCAAGCAAATAGGGGATTTCTTGGTTAAGATCCATATTAGAAAATTGGAAATGGAAATAAGTATAGAATCTGCTTACCAGCACGTTCTGCGGGTCTAGGGACTGCTGTGGTGTCATGGACTGTCATTAAAATCACATTCATTCATTCATTCGATCGAAAAATTCTGTCAGCTTACAAGCGATTAAACTAGGGAAGTAACTGTGCTCTCTCAGCCGAGATTTCTCGTTTTATTCATTTTTGATGCAATCAACACCTGCAAACAGGGTTTTACCAAAAGCAAAATCAAAATTCATTACTATATGATAATTGTAAATCTTCGTTCAGTTCTACCCACTTACAGAGGAAAAGCCCAGAGCATTACACCGCAGCCTCTTTTCATCGCCTCCTCCGACTCCTTCACCCAATACTCAACCCAGGCAAGCACAATTTTCTGTTCTTTTAAACTGACAATGATTGTTTTTCTAACGAGTGCAATTAATTCGGTTTCATATTATATTTGAAGTTAGTTTAGACGTAGTACTGATTTGACTTTTGGATTCCCAGAGTTTAATCATGAGCAGTAAATTTTATTTACTTATCTGAACGCAACACTTTCAAATCCATAATATATATTTTTCCACTCTTATTTTTCAAATAGTGTGTGATTAATTGATATCAGTTATGGCTTCACAGAGTTGGTTGATATCTCTTGTCAATGTATTGTTTTGAACAGGTTAAGTAAATTGTGTTTAAATGTTCCCTTCGCTCACGTGTTACCTTCGATCCTTTTGTTTCAGTTAACCATCCAATGGAGAACCCAAAAAAATGGAAATGTCTTTTTGTTGGCCTTTCCTTGAAGTTTTGAAACCTCTGTCAGAAGTCCGCGAGGTTTATAAAACTTTGTTGAGGTCTGGCAAAGTTTCTGAACCTATTCTTTTTGCGCATTTTAGAGAGAATTTGTTAGTTTCCCAACTTCGTCAGTTTCAATTGTAGGAAATATGTTTAAGTTTATTATCGTAGTGTTTGGGAGAGTTCTAAGAGCAGGTGTCGGATGTCAACCAAGTTCTCAAAAACCTTGTGATAGCCTGACATTCTTTTCAAACAGGCAAAATGTAGGTATTCGTTTTGCTCGGCTCCTGGCAAAGTTTAAATTTATATTTTACCAATTTCTGATGGAAGCAGTTTCTTCAATTTTTTAATATTTTTGTTGGCCCTGTTAAAATACAAACAGCAAATTAAAAATAGAGATTCAAAAATAATCCACACAAATTCTATAATCCACTCTTCAAACAGAGCAATAATCTTATTAATTCTTAATCGAGAGACATAACTCTCCACACTATTACAATGCAGCAGTTACATCCTTTTATAAACGAACATTAATCAGAATATGAACAGCCAAGAGGTTTGGAGGGAAAACTTTTGACTGTTGGGTTTCATATCTTTACAATCTCCCACTTGAAACCCAACCACCAAACTAACAATCTCCGATCAACTCAGCTTTAGAGAAAATGACTTCAAATTTGCAAAATGCTGTTCACGAACACTTCTGATTAACCTTTTCCAAAATAAATCAGAATTAATAAAACTGTTAAACAACATAAAACCAAAAACTCTGAAACTATTCTTGCCATCTGCATCATCTGACATATTCTCTTCCATTTTATCTTTTAATAGACATGTAACTGCTGCATCTGAATTACTGTCCTCATACTGATATGACAGAGGCTCTGTTATTGCCACAAAATAAATGCTATTATACTTCTCTGGATACTTTTGCAAAACCCACCCTAGTTTCATTTTCTTTCTCATTTATCAATGTCCTTTCAGGGTATATCCTAAGGACCATTGCACTATATCTATTATTTCTGGCCATACCACCCACAACCCACAGACCCCTATCAGTGCATTCTAAGCACGGAGCACTGGGATCCAAAGAAAAAGCAAAAACAAACTTGACCCACTGTCGAATGGCTTGGGGATGGACTTAGCAAGTCTCTATGTATATTAGCAACAACTCTTCCATGTGGTTTGCATGCTTTTTGGAATGTAAAGTAAGAGAAATGGAAGACTCTGCTACAGACATAGGTCCCCCCATATGATATTTGGACTCTGTGTTGTCCTGGTTTATCATCTCCATAAGCTGCCCAATCACCAGTGGTGTTGCCTGTATTTGCTTTACCAGCTGTAGAGCCTGTGTTTTCTTAACCTTCTCTTGCATTCTCAGCTTCTTGAACTCAAAAGACTTCATCTTGATATAGACTTCCCCTTCCTCCACGCCGTCTCGAGAAATCGGACCCTGCACATTTGAAAGCTGTAGAATTCATAAACTCAAATTAGTAATTATCTCATTTTGCTTTTCATTTTTCTTGAAAAGTTCAGCTACTGTAATTTTTAATCTCTCATTCTCTTCTTTTATCACATTTTTTATCAGATTCTTCTACAAGAGGTTGTGATAGTGATAGAGAACAAGTCTACACGGGATGAATAACTCCCACTTTACTGCGACCTACTACATATAGGCTGCCCATTTTTCCGCCCTGAGAAATCACCAAAACCCCCTTCTTAACCTTCCATCTATCTAAGTCAAACTTGATTTCACACCCTTGAGAACCAAGTTTTCCAGCCAAAATCAAATTGTGCTTCAGCTGGGGAACATATCTAACATCTTTTAACAACCAACTATTACCATTCTTTAATTTTAACAGCACATCTCCTATACCAGAAACATCAGAAGATTCATTATTACTGAAAACAACCTTACCAAAGTTACCAATTTGCAAGCTTTCAAAATACTCCTTATGTGGAGTCACATGAAATGATGCTCCGGAATCAAGCACCCAAACATGATCTGCAGTTTCTTCAGTGGTTAGGATAAGAATACCTGTATCGTCTTGACATGTTACATTGGCTTCCTCTTCCTTTTCTTTTTCCAATACCTTCTTATATGTCCAACAGTTCTTTTTGATGTGGCCTGGTTTGCCACAAAACCAACATCTAGTCTCTACTTCTAGATTTTGACCTTGAATGTGATCTATCATGATCACTCGTATTCCTTCCTCTTTCTCTCGATCTGCCTCTGTCATCTCTGTCATCTACAATAAAAGCATTACTTGTTGGTGTCTCACCCTCGCTTTTCCTGCACATTTCTTCACTTAAAATTACACCAACAACATCATCAAATTTCAATGTATTTGAACCAGAAACAGAATTACTTACTGCCATAACTACAGTATTCCAACTTTCTGGCAAAGAGGATAAGATTAACAAAGCCTGAACTTCTTCATCAAAGGTAATTTTTACAGAAGCTAACTGAGTAGTTACAATATTAAAATTGTTCAAATGTTCTGTCACAGATTTACCTTCAACCATTTTCATATTAACCAACCGCTTAATAAGAAAAACTTCATTTGATGCTGAAGGTTTCTCAAACAATTTATCCAGTATTGTCATCAATTCAACAACTGTTTTCGCTTTAGATATATTAAATGCCACAGATGGAGATAAGCACAACCGAATTGCTCCTAGTGCTTTTCTATCTAAAATGTCCCAATCTTCATTGGACATGGCTATAGGTTTCTTAGCCTTACCTTGTAATGGTCGCCATAGATCCTTTTGGTATAAAGAATCCTCCATCTGCATCTTCCACAATGCATAATTTTGTCCATTGAACCTTTCAACTTTTATTTCTTCAAATACCATTGCTCCCACTCAAACTTGAATCTCTTCTGCTGAACAAGATGAGCACAACCTGCTCTGATACCAATTGTTAAAATACAAACAGCAAATTAAAAATAGAAATTCAAAAATAATCCACACAAATTCTATAATCCACTCTTCAAACAGAGCAATAATCTTATTAATCCTTAATCGAGAGACATAACTCTCCACACTATTACAATGCAGCAGTAACATCCTTTTATAAATGAACATTAATTAGAATATGAACAGCCAAGAGGTTTGGAGGGAAAACTTTGACTGTTGGGTTTCATATCTTTACAGGCCCTATAATGAATGTTTCACAAGGCACAATACTTGCTGAAGCTTTTGCAAGTAGGGTAACAAGCTAAATGGGCATAACTTCGGGAAAATTCTATAGGTAAGAGTGCTTGAGTTGGAGTAGTAGTAGGATGGGTGACCACCTAGGAAGACCCAACACTTCATCTTGTGAGCATCACATAGATGCAATGAGTGCTAATCGTCCCATTCATTCTCATAAGAAATGGGTTCTTATGAACCACTACTCATGAAATGTGGGTTAATGAGTTTGACTCAAAAACTACATATTTGAATCCTAATAGCAATATTGCAATAGTTAGGTAGTTCTTTTAAGATTTCATGGACAAGAGATAAACCTGAAAGGGAAAATAACATCTTAGAAGGAGTAGCAGTATACAGCATCCTTTGTTTATTAAGTTGATACAATCACATATTGATATGCCTTTGAAGCGAAAAAAAACATTGTTTATTTCTAATCACATAACTAGATGAAAGATAATGTTGTTGGCTAAATGGTCAGCACTCCACTCAGGATTCATGAAAGGGGACTAACCACCTCCTATGGATTCTATAAGTCTAGAAGTTGTAACGACAACCACACTTGTAACAAGCGGTATCAAAGTTTGGTCATAGGTTCAAATCTCCTTGGGTAATGTTGAGGGGGAGATTGTTGGGAAAATGGTTAGCGCTCCCTCATGATTTATGACAAGAGACTAACCGCTTCTTATCAATTCTATAAGTCTAGTGGTTGTATTACGTATTAATAGGTTGGTCTTTTGGTGCAACAACAACCATACTCGTAACAATGTAGCTTGCAATTCTAAGAAAATTTCAGCAGCTTAATGGCTAACATATTAACCCTTAAAGAATCACAAATGGAGGAGAATGAAAGAGAGAGAGACAAAAGACAAGAAACACTAATCTAAAGGGGGAAAAATCTTTCAGGGTAAAAACCCTACACTTCAGAGCACTAAAATTTTGAACCAATGTATTAATCTGCAACAAACAAGTTACAATGCACTTGCTCATGCCCTTATTATGGAGATTGTAACTTGCTCTTCTCGAGGAAATATAACAAATAAAACCTACAATGACTACTTCTCTTTACTCTTCTCACAAATCCCACATAAATGCATTAATATATAAAGATTTATGAGTTTGAATAGGCTTCTAGATCAAGCCAAAACAAGCGGACATCTGAATCCACGTGCCACATTTTTCCAACATCTCCAAGCATGCAACAAACACTTTTCCAATATTCTCTAAGCCCTCCCACATTCCTCCAAACTTGAGCACTTCTTTTTACTCAAATTATGTTGTGTTGTTTTTGAATAGTATAAATTAATAATAAAATGAAATTTTGGAATAAAGGAACAAGATTAACTTCCTAAGAATTTTGTAGAACGTCATAGAATATGCATCTTTTAATGGGTGTGTTGCTGTGACAAGTAAGTTTTGATTGTTCATGGTTGTGTACGAATGTGCTCATTGTTAGGATTAAAAAGACAGAAATAACATTTACATGCAAAACATAACCAATATCAGAAATAATTTATGCATACAAAAGAGGACACAAGACACAAAGATTTAATCTGGTTCACCCAATCCCTCGGTTACGTCCACCAACAAAAAGTCCAATATTCTTATTATCCAGTGATTACAACTTGATTACAATTTGCAATCCCTTACAGCTCAATACTGACGCATGAAGCTACTAAATCATCATACATTATAAAATCCCTAACCCTAAGCCATTTTATACAACCTTTTTGCTGCTTACAAAA
This sequence comes from Cupressus sempervirens, assembly GCA_028749045.1. Taxonomy (NCBI): domain Eukaryota; kingdom Viridiplantae; phylum Streptophyta; class Pinopsida; order Cupressales; family Cupressaceae; genus Cupressus; species Cupressus sempervirens. The sequence continues at coordinate 99,174,982 of CM053788.1, forward strand.
TTAGGGCTAGAATAAGTCATCCAATAGAAAAATATAACTCTCGATGCCTTTTACAATAGTAAATTCATCTTGGCTTTTGAGGGTGTTGCCCCTCGACCCCGTTCTGTATCACGACAGGGAGCATGCCTGAGGTCGCTGACCCTAGGACCCCACAAGGGGCGCTATCCTTGACCCCACCTAGGGCGCTGCCCCAAGACCCTACAAGGGGTGTTGCCTTTGAACCCGTAGAGCATTTGGGCGTTGCCCCCAAATTCCCGTAGTAAAATCGGGGGGGAAACTAGGCCGAATGAAGTGGAGAAAAATTAACCTCCGAGTCTGATTAGGCTCCACATAACAACACTCATGTAATCTATGTTTGTAATAATTATGAATTGGGCTTATATACCATGGTTTGGTGGAGAAACTTTCTAAGACTAATTATTTCTATATCTTGGTTGAATTCACAATCTATTCAATTCTATAAATTTTTTATGAATGTTAAATCTCAGAAACTATGGTTTATGTTTATAGAATTCCATTATGTTTGTGATTATTCACCACTTTCAACAATGTAAACAAACTTTTATACTCGTTCACATTGCTAGTTACTCATTATACATTTAAGCATACAGTTTGGCACACCTTGAAAATTCCATAAAAGAAATAGTGCAAGATTTTTATTTGTCTATCTTCTGCAAGTATTGATTCTTTTACATTGACACAATTCACAATCTAAAAATATCCTGTCATTGCAGTTCAATTGATGTGATTGCACGGAATGGTATGTAGTATGAACTTCCACAAAATATGAAGTGGAAAATGCTTAAGCAAATGCTCTTGTATGCTAGTATGTTTTCTAGATTTGGCTTTATATAATGAGATCTGATTGTGTTGTTATCTAAGCATGTTAACAATTTTCTCTTTGTTTGATGACAACAATTCTGATTTTCTAATTGCCATAAGCATTCCTCAAATCAAATATTATTTTACTTCTTCCAGTTTTGAAATTCTCACAATATTTTTTCTTTTGTTTCATAACAACAATTGTGATCTTGTACTTGTCATAGGCATTACTGAATTCAAATAGTGTAACAACTAAATTTTTCTAAAGGCTAAAAACCTTAAAATACTCTTTCTTTTATCAAATAGAAGTAAAGCTAGCTACCAATTCACATGAAAAGGAATAACATAAATTAACTGATTAATTGCATTCTCATGATAAGATCTTAATTAACTACCAACTAAAAAATTTAATTCTCTTTTGATAAGCTTGAAAAATTGATCAGAATAGATCAACTAACTATATTACACATGATAAGCAAAGTAAATTTAACTGCAAATTATAACAACTATTCCATAGAAAATGGAAAAGAAACTGCAAAAAATATATAGCTACACTGATTTGAAGATGCCACTGAAGGAATAATGGAATACTATCAAGGTTTAGATCACACCATGTCAAGGAAGTAGGAACTGATCTGCTCTGTACAAGTCTAGGCATTTGGAGGAGAGAAAACATTGACTGGGGCTTAACTATCCAACCACAGACCTAGTGTAATCCCCATTCATTCTCTACAGAGAATAGCCCAACCTTGCACGTGATAAGGCACGTGTACACCATCTCATCCTGCCACCTGAGAAGCTTCTTGTTAGAGTTGTCGACTACACAGCCAGCTAGATTGCAGGTACCTCCCAACAGACTATCTATCCAACTACGAGCTATCTAGACCTTTGATGATCATAGTAGCATCATTCCCGGCCAGAGATTTCCATGAGACACTATGTGCATAATCACCCACCGCTCAACTTGACAAACATAACTTATATCTAGTTCCCACTATGAGTTGACTAGATTCCAATTATATTGTTTATCACAGTTCTGATCTATCATTATGTTTTCCGCAGGTTTATTATTCTGTCCATTTCATATGGATTACATCACTCATTTCAGCCATTCTTGGCTATCCTTGATGACCTCTGGTGTGTTTCTAGCTTGCATTATATAAAATTTAGTTGTTTAAAAGGACTTCCTTTCTGCACCCATAACCTAGAAAAGGAGGAGGAATAAAGTTTTATGATTTTCGAGTAGCTGTATATATTTTCAGCCAAAGATAGACTTCCAAAAACTCAGGGACATATGCATTCAATGTCACTGTATTTGGAAGCATGGACAACATGTTAATTGATTTCTCTTGGCACAATACTATGATTCAAAATATATTAAATAACATAGAGCATGGACGGCATGTTCAATCAAATTTTTCTTTGCACAATACTAAGCTTCAAAATATATTAAATAGCAGAGGTTATTATCAGCCCTTGAGTGCTCTTGGCATGACGGGTAAAACAGTGTCAATCCAGTTTGTGTAGACTTTTCATATTACAATCAAAGTCTGAGTGAACCGTCTTATGAAAACTATGAATAATAAATAACTTATCCAGTTACTATGAGAATAAAAGTGAGCAACTTCAGGGAAAACAACTAGATAAAAGAATGACTTCGGATTGCAGATCACTTGTTCTGAACGCTGGACAATGGTCTCCAAAGGAATAGTAGTTGGTGTCACACTTAAGTGTCTGCTAGCAAGGAATGATAATATTTTTTGAATGACCCCCACAATTGCAGGTTTGACAATAATAGTAGTGAATGAGCTGAGTGTCCAACCAGGATCACCTACAACTGCCAAATATAAAGAAGAGTGATCGGCCTCTATAGGAAAGGAGCAAAGATGGAGTTACGTTGCATGAAAACAGGGTGGTAGAGGCATGCGCTTGTATGTTGCATTCTTGGTTGATGGACATGTAATTGGGAAGAAATATGAAAGGTCGGAATAATAAAAGATATATAAAAGATTGATGGAATTTTCTTGAATTTAAAAATTATATTGATATGGGAATTGAAGTTCACCCATACCATTCTAAATAATACTCATATTATTTACGCGTACTTGTATGTATTATTTATACACATACATATACGTTATATTAAAATTTACATATCCACACACACACATAACGTAATACATACAAATATATCTAAGTATTATGGCTATTATCTATATAATATATCATATCCAGCATCAGATGATGTAGAACATCCTGATTCCAATTTAAAGGTAATAATTTTATTTCATTTATTGCTCATATATATATATGTCTTTTTAAATTAGATGACCTAGTCAGCTCATAGTGGATACTTGTATTATTTAGTTAGACGTAGTCTACTTTTCCCTGGCCAAAGTGGTTTAGACGAATAGCTGACAAGCTTTGTGGCTGGTTGGTGCTCATGCCCTGTTCCTCCCTGCCAATGCTTTCCCCCCTTCGTCGTGCACCGAAAAGGAAAAATAACATAGTGAAGGTACAGTTCCAATACATTCTAATGCAGTTAATATAATCATAATAAATAACCATCTTAACCATCCATTTCCAATTTACATGAAATCATAATAAGTAACCAACCATTTCCGTAATACATGAAATCATAATGAATAACTAATTTAAGCAACCATTTCCAATTCACACAAAATCTCAACAGCTATATAGAACATTTTAAATTAAAACAAAATATGGAATGTAACAAAGTAAGTGTTATTTCTTTTAACTTTGTTATACTTAACAAAGTTTTTATATTTCAGATTCTTGCATAAAAGTTATCTGGATACTGTCTAAGTTTAGTGTGAAAATATAGTTAATAGCTATTCAAATACATAGCATAACTAATCCACGCAAGTGTGTAAGAAAAAAATTAAAATAGTATGACAATAGAAAGCTTGAGTAAGGCATAATTAAACAAAAAAGATTGTGAGAATTATATTTATTGAAACCCTATAGATTAGTAACACAACACAGGAACAGGTTAACCTGCAAATCTTTGGCAAAGAGATGAAAATTTCCTACACTCTTTCTCCCTCTTTCCCCTCCCTCTCACCTGTCTATGGATACAGATATGTACAAAAATATATGTAGATATGCACGTGTGCATGCATATGTATTTATATGGTAAAATGTAACTCATCACTGTAGGAAAAATGCTATTAAGAAATTCACAATTACTCAAAAATCTACAACTTCAATTTTCTGCTTGGATATTCATTCTCCCTTGTATTCTTTGATTGTAATAAGTCCACAGAACAGCTTTTTTCCCTCCTTGGAGGTGGTTCTAGGTGCCAAATCTGTCATGAGATCCATGAGAAGCTAAGACTGTTTGTCCATAGAGATAGGAGAATACCCTTCCACTTTATTCCTTTGTCACAGTCAGAGGTGGTTGGCCCTTTACCTCTGGGAGTTAATTACTTTCTAGACATTTAGCTTGTTACCTCTTTAAGGGGACTTCTATGGTTACTTCTTTTATTCTATTTCACCACTGGAGGTGTCAAGCAGCCATTGGCTACAGCACTTATTAATGCAGATGGTGATAGATCCATGAGACACCACACTCTTCTGCAAGTGGCCACCAAGCCACCTCAACCCACTTATTCTTATTCTCAGTATAGAGGATTGGTTGTCTTAGACTCTTACCATAACTATTCAATTTGGGAGTCCAGATTTGCAGTGGAGGAGCACACAATCTCAAAATTGAGAACCCTGATTTCATTTTGTGGAGAGAAAAGTATGTATGTTTGACTGGAAGAAGAGTGATGGGGTGTAAAAAATATGATTCAATTGCTGGCTGAGTAGGTCAAGTTGGTTGCATTGTGTATCTGCAGAGCAATAAAACTTGAATTTTTAATTTCCAAACACAATAATAATTGTCCAGAGCAAAGATCAGATTGCTTTGGTATATCTGAGAAGTCCAGATTCAACAAGTTCAGAGCTGGCAGAATGCACTCGTTCTTCTTTCTACATTTGGAGGATCTTTGACAGTGAATGTTATGCAAGCTACTATGAACACCTCACTTCCTTGTAGGGTTTTTTCAGTTGGCTGGCTTAATCCACATAAGTTTATGTAGGACATAGTAAGTCTCTACAGTGGAAGCCCTTTGTTGGTCGTTAATGAGTATTGGCCTATCTTTTACTGGTTACCCTTGAGTCCAGTGGTGACTAAAGATGTATTCTCCAAAAGCTTCTGCCTCTTTAGGCTCTTTCTTTTCTCTTTCTAGTTTGGAAAATGCTACAGCACTCTAACCGGTCAAATAAACAATCAGTAACAGGCTTGCAGAGGCACAAAATAAGCAAATGAACATTCGGAAATCTAATGCTTTATTATTTGCAGAAAGAATACATATGGGGCCCTCACACAAAAAGGCTCCTGAGAAGATGAATTACACTGCTAAAGAGAGACATTCTCATTTACAATGTACCCAAGCATTCCAAACCCAATAATCAGCTAGCTAATCTCAAAATACAAGTCTTCAAGCTCTCAAATTTCTGACATCTTCATCTTTGAAAATGTGTGCTTAAGTAACCTATTACTGGTACTCGGCTTTCTTCAGTGAACTAAAATATGAGATCAATTTTTCCAAGTGTCAATGACCAAACTTAGGGCTGTCATTCGAAAAAGAGTTCAACAAACATTCAAGAAGTTGCAGCTTCAGCTTTATATGGTGTATGCAGTGACTGTGGATCACAAGGAACACTATGCTAATTGACAATATGCATATATATAATACATGCCAAAGGCTCCAAGTTTCCACTATAAAATGACAACAACATGGAAAATATATGTATGTCCCTAGTGAGCAGATGCAACTGTTAGGTATAAATCAAAATCGGAGCCTTTTAACGTGATTGCTACTATAAGGGGCTGCCTAAGGTAGTGGAAACCCAAATAATACCTTTTGTGTTTCCTTCTCATCAATCTATATAGCATCTTTGGGATCACCATCCTAATTTAAGGTCGTTGTCTGATGATATGCAGGAGTTTGATAATTCTGTAGCTACAAAGCAGAGTGTCAACCACCAACTTCTTCAATTGTCTTAAGGTAATGCTGTTCCTCTTCACTGATTGGATGAATTTTCATGTGGACCAATTTCTCTGTGTAACAAAGGAGGAGTTGACAACCTGTGAAAGAAGATGAATGACAAGTAGCTTCAACTCTGGTGCATCCTTTCCATGCCATATCCACCATCCAATAGGATTGGTTTGAGATAATGTTTCTCTATGTGACCTTGCCTTTTGTTTGTTAAAGGTTGGACCACAAAGATTGACAAATGCAAGCTAATGTGTGTAGAGTAAAGCAGATTTCTCTTCAATATACATTTTCCCAAGGGCTTTCATGTGTAGTTGGTATTTATTATGTAGCCGACGAGTAGAATTAATTATATCCAAATGGGCGTGACGGTTGAGTCACCCCTTCAGGAAGGTATATGTACACCGTCCGAAATGGACTTTAAGCATGATTGGAAGCACTATGTAATCTCTTCGGCATATATGCAAATAATAAAAGGAGTACTGCCGTGTTACATGTTCTTGCCTATTGTCTGTATGCATTAAACTATTTACCCCATACGGTAAACATCATGAAGGTTCCTTTCACCTCTTCACCATGAGATGAAGGCATTCTCCTAGGTCTTTCTTGCATACCATTTGGGATTGAGAGCATAGGCTGATATATGAATCGGGATGCTTGTAGTATTCCACCATCATGTCACAATGAGCTTAAGATGCTTCTCGAAAAATCCCAAAGTAGAGCCCTTCTATGAACCGCTTGCTTGATCCACCCAAGCATGCTATCAAATGTCTAATAAATCTCTCCAAGGCTAGGATAATTAGTATCAACATATCTAATGACTAGCACAATAAGCACAATGAAGAGCAAACATATCTGCAAGTGCAAAGATGTTACAAAAATTAAAATCTTAAAAAAATAATGGAAATATTTTCAAAGTTAGGAACACTAATAAATTATTGAATTAACATTTTAGAAATCAAATAATAAAATCAACAATTTTCTCACCTCATTGCGGACCACCATTATTATCAAGGATTTTTTAATTATTAAAACTTCTTCCTTTTGTTGTGCTGGCCTCTTGCCATCTACTTGACTTTTCATTGCCACGATTAATTGTAATAACCCTTATTTGGATATTCCTAACATTTATGAATATAACTTTACCAATTGAAATGCCCTTTAGAAAACAAATCCTGGACTACATCCTAGACACTAAATTAGCTACCGGAAATTGACATTACTTCATAAGCCATGATTGTTGTCGATAAAATCTATGTTGTAGCCGATAGGTAGAATTGTATCCGAAAGGGCGCGTGACGGCTGAGTCACCCCTATGGGAAAGTATATGTACATCGTCCGAAGGGACTATTGGAACATCATCATCATAATAATCATTGTCATTGTAAGCGTTGTACTTGGAGTGCATATTGCGTATATGAATAAAGTATTTGTTCTGTGTTATATCTTACTATAATACATGCGATAAGTATCCTTTTACCCTGTATGGTAAACATTTGGTGCCATTGCCAGTCGAACCTAGAACAAAGGAAGTGTTATGAAGATTAATGTCAAATCTGCTTAATAAAGACAGGAATAAGATAAAAGATAAGGATGAGATACACACAACACACGGAGTATTAATTTTAGCACAATAGGCAGAGCGCAGACAGATGTTTTAGTAGCTTACCAATGGATACTGAGAGGGTGAAGGAGCACAGATGGAGGGAGTGCATTCGCCTAGCAGATCGAGGAGTGCTAAGGAATTGCTCGAAGAAACTCGACAACGTCTGAATTTGATGGAAGAGACAAGGAAGGAGTTCCTTAACTTGTATACGCCGAGGGTAGCAAATCTGAACAGAAGGGAAGTAACTCGCATGACTCAAAGTGCCGAAGGAGCACGAGTGTGGAGTGAACTCTTCATTCCCGATACACCCGACGAACAGATACAGGTAGAGAATTGAACAACTTCACTTGAGGAAGATCTTTTCTCACCGGGTAATGCGGTTGTCCAAAGTAGGGCGGTTGTCTGAAGCAGCGCAGTTGTGCAAAACAACGCGGTGCTTAGAACAATGCAAGTACTCAAAACAACCCCGGTGCTCATAATGGCACAGGTACATAGCAAGTACCACACAATCAGAAGAAATTAACAATGACAGGACTGAAGGAAAAATTGTCAAAGTTTAATAGCGATGGGACAGCTGATCCAATCAAACATTGTAAGACATGCAAAATAATCTAGACGACAAATGGTGTAATGGACCAAGATGATTGGATCCAACAGTTTCCAACGACCCTACAAGGTGTAGCGATTGATTGGTTTTCGGATACCGATCTTTAGAAATTAACTACATGGATGAACGTTAAGAAAGAATTCATAGCATAATTCCAACTACTGAGGGATGATAACGAAATAGTAGCGGAAATATACAGTATGAAACAGGGGAAGAACGAAACAATCCAGGTATATGCAAGAAGGCTGAAGGAGCTGGTGGGGAAAATGGAGAGCTAACTAGCAGACAGATTAAAGAAAAGATGGTTTGTTTAAGGGCTACGATTGACACTCAAGAAAAAGATGAAAATTGTCCCTCCAATGTTGTACATAGATGCGTATAATTGGGCAATGGATCTGGAGAGTGAAGAGAAAATGAGCAAAAAGAAGGAACACAAATCGTCGGACTCAGACGATTCATCTTTCGAAAGTAGCAACAGCAACGAAGAATCAAGTAAGAAAGTTCAAGCATTGCAGAAGGATATGTTACGGATGATGGAGTTTAATTTTTTTTTAAAGAATCCTAACTCAGTGAAAGGGGAATTGTGGTGTACGGACTATAAGGAGGAGGGCCACACAAAGGGCTCCTACCCGAATAAACAATTTTGTGATATTTGCCAGATTGTAGGACATTCCTTAAAAGAATGCCCATTCAATATGAAGACAAAGGGACACCAACAAGTGTTATTGACGTAGGAAGTGTCCACCTCAGGAGCAGGAACGAACACGAATAACGACGCAACCTCAGGAGAATATCGTAACAATAACCGACGCGAACGAGGTGGTAATAATAATAATAACAATGGAGGCCGAAGTCGGATACAATACGACTCGAGGGGATGGCTGATAATGCAATGTCGTACGTGCAAACTCCAGGGACACTTCGCTAGAGACTGTACCATGAAGAAAAAACCACAACTATTGTGCAGATGGTGCGGTCCAGGAGACCACGAGGATTCGAAATGCTCTAAGCAAGGGGTTAACTTGTTAAGTATTGAAACATGTGATGAGGAGATACTAGTCATCACTCGCGAACAAGCAAAGAAGGCAATGTACCTAGATGCAGAGGAAGAAAAGAAGAGGTTGCAACAAGCACGAATGAAGTTGAAAAAACAAATGGATATGAAAAAATTACAAACAAAAGACACTGCCGACACCTCGAAGAAGAACCTAGCAGAACAAAATATTATAAGGCAGGTAATGCAAATGGAAGTTCCTATGAAACTTAATGACCTTCTTACAATGCATTAGTTGCGAATGACGATACTGAACATGACACCAGTCCCGAAAGCAATAGAAGAGACAAGAAAGGATGGCAGCAGAGCGACTGCAACAGACCCAATGCTATTAGCACTCACTACAAAAAGACATCCAACAGTAGTAGAGATGGGTATCCTGGGAGCCGTACTCATGGACACAATCGTAGACGGAGGGTTAGGAGTAAACATGCTACCGGAGGATATATGAAAAAAGTTGGGACAACCTACATTGTGGCCACCTACATTTCAACTACTCATGGCTGATCAACATGGAATCAAGCCCTTAGGGACCCTGATGGCGCACCCTGTAACCATTGAGACACAACCATTCTTATTGGATTTCGTGGTCATTTAGTTAAAAAAAAAGGTATGATGCCATCCTTGGATGGGGTTGGCTGGTATAGGCGAAGGTGAAACATAATTGGAAACGAAATACCTTGTCCATGGAATGTGGAGGCCAAAGATTTGTAATCAACTTACATACACAGATGATAGGTGAGGGGTAGCATTGTCAGATTCTGAAGGCAAAGGTGGAGGGGACGAGGGGAAGAAGAGAATGGAACCTAATGAAGAGGGAGTATTGAGACTAGAAGGAGAGTTTAACGATGATGACGTACACTCGGTGAACGACCTACTCCATTGGTAGATGGAGGACTACGAGTTCTTTTTGAGCTGTAATATGTTAAGAGTTGACGTAAGTAATAAAGGAGAGGAAAATGAATGTCCAAAGGAATACAAAGAAGCAAAAGAAGGAATGGAAATTACGGCTAAAGTTGAAGGAAAGAACATACCGTATGGCCCGTACAAGAGGAAGAACATACCATACAAACCCAAAGAAAGAAAAGATTCCACCGTACGGTACACGGTGAACAGATTGTGTGGAAAGAAAAGGTTATACTAAACTACGGATTTACTAGAAAGGTGCCGGCAGCAAGGAAAGCACATCATAACAAAGAGGAAAAGCTTAATAAAAACTTCATTAGTACAGAGTGAAGGTCCAAGAATCAAGAATACAGTTATTGACGACAAGGAGTGGCAGCTGATGGAATTCGTGGTACAAAGTTTAAGGATCGTGATCGAAAACAAGCTTGGAGATATGGAAAGTCTGAGGGAGAGATTGTATAATTTAAATAAACTTGATGAGCGACGACTACAAACATAATGGGCCACGGAGGTTACACATAATAGGCGTAAAGCATGGCATGACAAGCATTTAAAATTGAACAAATTTCAACTAGGCCAAATAGTGTTGAAATATAATGGGTGCAATGAGATCAGACTAGGAAACTTTAAAGTGAAATGGGTCGGACCATACAAAATCCGCGAACTTGGCGATAATGGGGCAATAAAATTATAGATGCTCAATGAGAGGTAAGTGCCTGATGCAGTGAATGGGTCAAAGTTGAAAATCTATCATGAAAGAAACAATGCCCCCCTGCTGACGAACAATTGAGAGAATAAATAATGTATATATATAAGATAAGTTAATGTAAATAATGTGTAAAGTTGAGCATATTTTCATATTATAGCCCTGGAATTAGTAACAATAAATTAAAATTATGAGCAACAACAAAATAAAATGAAGGATATATAACCAATGTACGGCCAACAGTTGAAGGAAAAAGGCACCATACAGACATCAGGCAGGGACAAAGGGATTGTATAGACATTATTTGAAAAGGAAGAGACTATTGTACGGATGTATAGTGTAAGAGGAACATAGATAAATCATCGTATGGTCTTCATACAAACAGGATATAACAAAGAGCCCACCATACAAAAAAAAATGTGGATACCGTATGGTGGACATTGTACGACCTTGGATGTGGACACCGCATGACCTTGGAGGTGAACACCGTATGGCCTGGGAGGTGGACACCATGCGACCGCATGGTCGGCACATGGGTACACCATACAGTAAGAAAGGCAAGTGGGAAAGATAGATAGAAAGAGCACTGTACGGCCTTAGGTACAGGTAGCAAGAGAAGACATGGCACTATATTGTATGGCCTAGGAGTTGGACACCGTACGACCGCATGGGTACACTGTATGGTAAGAAAGGCAATCAGGAAAGATAGAAAGAGCACTGTACGACCTTAGGTACATGTAGCAAGAGAAGACATGGCACTATATTGTACGCTTGGAGATTAGATCATCCGACAGCAAACAAAGAAGGACCACCATATGGTTGTACGACCTTAGGTACATGTAGCAAGAGAAGACATGGCACTATATTGTACGCCTGGAGATTAGATCATTCGACAGCAAACAAAGAAGGACCACCATATGGTTGTACGACTCACACAAAGAAGGGGCACTTGAAACACCGTAAGAAGACCAACGTATGGACAGGAGAGTGCCATACATCGTACGACAGCCAAAGAGAAGTTATAAAACATCATTACACAAGCGTATGACATAAATTGATACAAGGGATGACCATTGCACGGACACAAAAGAAAGGTCATAGGAGGTCCTAAAAAAAACAAAAAAAAAAAACGATGACAAATCAAAACAGTGTACCAAAGGGAAATACATAAACAGGTAGTGAAGAAAACATAAGTGGTTGGTAGAAAGAATATGGGATCAGAAGAAAATCACAAAAATGGTATGTTCCATGGACTTTTGTGTGGGTTTGAGGGTGCTAATTTGGTCTTGGCAGCGGGCTTGCTGGGAGGTGTTGCTCCCTAGACCTCCGGTTAGTTCAGTTATTAGTCTTAGGAAGTGTGACTAGTTGATGAGACTTGGAGTTGTTGCAGGCATGGAGTGTTTGTATGCTAGAGGTGGAGAGGGCACTGGAGCAAGCCTTTCGAGAGGGGTGCTACGCTTTGAGGCACTCGGAGTAGGTGTTGGACGTGAGGCTGTCTTGGTGGATGCATAGAGATCTCGGGAGGAGTTGACCATCCAATTGGAGGTCGTAGAGTGACACTTGGCTCAGTCTACCCAAGTGTTGGAAGCAAAGAAGGTGGCACAGGTGGCTATCAAGGTCAGATTGGCTAGGGAGACAGTATTGTGTTAGCAGAGGCTACAAATGCAACGTGTTTTTGGAGACCAGTTTGGTGTAGGCATAGGAGGAATGTGAATGTGATGTGACAGAAAAAGATCTATTTTATTATAGTTAGTCACAGTTAATGTATTCCATTTTGTTAATCTGTCTCGGTAATCTTGTAATTGTCATCCAAAGACGACTTTTCTTTTTGGGGGGATGATGTTGGTAAAATCTATATTGTAGCCGATGGGTAGAATTGTATCCAAAAGGGCTTGTGACGGTTGAGTCACCCCTTCGGGAAAGTATGTCCATCGTCCGAAGGGACTATTGGAACATCATCATCATCATAATCATTGTCATTGTAAGCATTGTATTTGGAGTGCATATTGCGTATATGAATAAAGTATTTGTTTTATGTTATATCTTATTGTACTACATGCGATAAGTATCCTAAATGATAAGCTATTATATCATAGTAATCATCATTAAACATCATAGTATTCATAAACATTATTTATATTGAAATACAAATAAGCAATTGCCTTTTCAAAGTAGATTCCTATGGTAGTCTCATTAGGACTTTGTTCAAACTTTTGCAAGCCATTGTCTTAAGATTGGTCATCCTTGTACTACCAAAGAATGGAAGACCAGTCTTCCATTACTCCTCTTGGCCCATGAGCACGGAAGGTTGATCATCCTTTCCATCTTGGGGTGTTGTACTTGATGCGACCTTAATCCCAAGGGTAACCTAAGCTTCTTAGCCCACAAGCATAACATTCATTTTGGGGTGGCTTACTAAAGTTTGGCTATTTGTCCTTCCTTAGTGCAATTCATTACTCTAAATTTGGAAGAGACTATTATATGAATCTTCCATTGCATGTCTATATTAAAAAGTGCATATTTTGATTACTCACGAATATCAATAATTTCTATAAGTATCTTTACTACATGAACGCATATGCACAGATCTATTGTTCTACTTGTCTCTTAGCTTTATCTTTTAATTTAAATTGGTGCTGCTTCTAGTACAAATTCATTTCTGATTTTAATTTGTTTCTTCTTACTTTTCTTTGATCATTCAATTTTACTTGATTAATGAATTGTTGTTGAATGATTGATCGATCGAATGGATTCCTTTGATTGTTTGATTTGAGGTGTTGGTGAGTGACAATTGAGTGATTGTTGATTAGATGATTGATGAGTGATAACATAATGAAAACTGGTTTGATATGTTGGTCAATGGTGATTGAATGAGTGCTGATTGATAGAGTGATTTGCTGATTGATTGTTTGCTTGACTTGATGATAGTTATTTTGTAGATTCATTAGTGATGATTAATAAGCAATCCTTGATTGCTTAGAATGATTTGTCCTTTATACTTAATTGTGAAAGAGTCACCGCCTTTCATAAGAATTGAGTCAAGTTCCTCCATTTCTCACTTTTGAGAATAAAAAATAATTTTCTAAAATGATCTCCCTTAAGTATGCTCCTCAAATGAAACCATCTACCATTTATATCTTTCTATGTGAGGGAGAAGTCACACTTCATTATGTCTACCCTTTGCAAGAGCCACATCCTTTCATAATTACCACCCTTTCAAAGAGTACATCTCTTTATCATTTCTGCTCTTTGTAAGAGTCACAACCTCTCAAAATTATCCCCCTTTGAAAGAGCACAATTCTTCACAAGTTTTGTCCTTTGAAGGAGTCGCTTATTCTCTTCTCATTTCTTTTCTTTTGTTAACTCTTTCTTGATTCACACTCCAATTTTTTCCCCCTCCATATCTCCTTTGCAGTGAACTCTTCTCCCTTTTATATGATTATATCTCATGTTTGATAGAGCTAAAACTCTTCATTTCATGCTTTTTGACCATTCATTAAACTTAATGAAATTTTAATTATATAGTATAATATTTAAATAATATCATTATAATTTATTATCAAATCCTATTTGATTAAAAGGACATTACATTAATTGTGAAGCTGCTTGGATCTCAAATATCTCTCCAGCAAAATGAACCAACTCATGTATCTCGTGGCGACAAGCTTGAGGAATTCCTTCCTTGAAATTGTGCCGAACAAAGCATGGCTGCAAATGAATATCTACACATCTCTAGCCTTTGACACCACTACATTCACCCAATCTATCTTCCCATGTCCTTCAAGGTATTGTCCAATGCATGAACACGACATAGGGTCCAAAACATGTGCTTATAAGCACCCTCCACCATCAAGCCAATTAATTTACACACATGGTCTGAACCATTCACTCCCTATACAACATTAGAGGCTCCAACCTCTTCTATGGCTTCTTTCAAAATTTGAAATGAGAAGGTTGCATCCATCCTTTTCCTCAAACTATTGATGGGTCTTAAAAATTAAGTACCAAGTGAACTTGTGAAAATAATATTGATAAGTGGCTGATGTTTATATCGATCTGTCCATCCTTGGAATATTGTTATAGATTGGCTTTATTATACACTTGATGAACTGAAAGGTATTAACATCCATGCAACACAAATAGTCCAAAAATAACATAGATCATCCAAAGTCAGTAAAGAGTAATATTATAAAGGAACAAATGCTATAAAAAATTCTCTCACACATGAGATAATACACCATAATTACATTAAGATTGACCTACTTGTCGATACAACACATGATAATAATACAATTGGCCAACTAAAGGGGTCCAACATCATAGTGAATTATCATGTGAAACATAAAATGATACTATACATAATCTCACCTCCTTTAGCAATCAGACGACTCTCCATCTGCTATGCATGAGACAAGAATGAGGTCTAAGCGCTCTCTTTGCCCAACCATAAAGTGGCTAGCTCCCCCAATGCTCCACGTAGAAGGTTGAGCACCCGAACTCGAATGAAGAACCTAGCAAGCTGAAATCGGCAGGTCAGATGGAATAAGTGCAGTGTTCGGTCCTATTGAACATTTATATATAATAATGAAGCATCTACCTAGTGATATTACAGGGAGTAAGAACCATAATCTTTTCACTAGCATCAAATGATTGCAAAAAAACAAAAAAAATCGCTTTGGCCAAAGCATAATTAAGTCAGCTCTGTAATAAATAGGTCAGAAGAAAAAAACAAAATGCCTATCCTTCCCTATTTTCCCATTTTCAACACCGTCCATATTAAGCAATCCCCCATTGGAAATAAAAAGAAAAATCTAAATTTCCCAATTAAAAAGGTCATTATCTTGAGCACATGAACAAGTTTCTATTCCATTTGCTAGTTCCTCATTATTAAGTTGCAATAACTAATCCCACATATACAATCGCTATCAAAAGTCTTGTCATCTCCCTTGTAAGATGATAGTAAAAAAGGAAAGTAACATTGAGATAATGACCTTGCATGTATTTAATCCACCAAGATTTTGAACACCAAAAGATAGGATAGGTATTAATGACACCACCTTAAGAAAAATATTTCTAGAACAAAATTTGAGATAAAAATCCACACCCCCAATAAGTCTTACACAATAAGTTAACACCTCTTAACTCTATGCGAGATAGTAAAATCTAGGTGCTAGTTATTAAAACATTATCGACTAAATAAAATAAACATATATGCCAAAATACTAATAAAAATAAAAAGTTTATTTTAAGTCTAGTTAAAAATATCATTAAAGAACTATTTCTACAATAAAATACAATTTAATCCTAATTATTAGAAAGTTCAAATTAAATCCTTTATACTTCTTTAGTTTCTAAAAAAATCTTTTGTTTTAATTTAATAAAAAATGTTTTATTTATACTATTTTATCTTCTATCTATTTGAAAATATAATTTTTTCTTTTTGATAGATAATCGGCCGAAGCCTAGATTATTTATTATTTATTATTGTTAAGATAATAAATATTATATGTTAATCTCGAGTACATTTGAAGCCAAGACCTCCCCGATGAGAGGCTCACAATTTACCAATAAGTTGTAGGCTCTTGCCTAATTGAAAATGTGAATTTTCCTCCCTTAGCATAGCATGTAAGGGAAAAAACTCTCTAATACTTAAATAAAGGCTTATTATTGAAATAGCAATAGCTTCTTGAAATTCTGGCAGCTCACTTTGATTGTTTTTATATGGGATTTTATGTCATCCTGCTTTAGGCCAAAGGAATGTAAAGAAATGGGGTTCACATTAGAATTGGTGCTTTATGTTTTTTAATTTCAAATAAAAAGTACCATGAAACATGACCTCTTGACATGCTTATTAGCACATTGTTTTCCTCATTTTTAAATTATTCCAGAACATGGTAAAGGAGGTTGGGTAAAAAATAAGAAAACAAACAGTTTCACTTGGTAAAGGAGGTTGAGTAAGAAAAGAGCAAAGAAAGAGTTTCACCTGGAAAGTTTGAACAATATTGGATATTGCCAGAAGAACTTTTATGACCCCGTGCTCAAATTAAGAAAAACATTGTCATGTCCCCATTTTGGCTGACATCGTTTATCGTGCCGAATCAGTCTATCACAGGCTCTCGTAGACTGGTGGTGATGTGGAGAGAGTCGACCAGCGACTATTTGGCAGTATTTTGTCCTTACAGTTGATTAGTGATTTGGGCCTACGTTTGTTATAAAGTAAAGTTACTTTATTCGGGCCTAGTTTTATAATTTGATGTTGAGATGCACTTTTTATTATAAAGTAATATTTTATAAAAGTGCACTTTATTTCATAAGAATATTTGGATGCTTTTAGAATGTTTAAGTGACTTCTAGAGGAAGCTATTGAAAAGTGAATAAATAGACCCTATGGGTCTTGCATTTGATCATCTAGTTTGTATTTTCTCCCTTGACATCAAATTGTGACTCAGTCACAGTCCATTATGGAGCCAAGTGGTTTCAGATAGTCACTAGGTCTTTAGGAACGGAGTCTCCTAAGGATTTTGCATAACTGAAGAGGTGAAATATCCTTTGATGGGTTGCACATTTGGAGGTGATACTACAGACACTTCAGTTACGGCATCATTGGGCCTAAGGCCATTTTCAGCATTTTAGCATTTTAGGAGGCATTTTTAGCAGGGCCGAAATTATAGGAGGCTGTTTTTAGCAGGTTCGAAATTATAGGAAGCCATTTTTAGCAGATCTAAAATTTTAGGAGGCTTCTTTCAGTAGACCCGAAATTAAAGGAGGGCATTTGTTGAGGACTATACATTTTTCAGTCATGGATTGATTGCAGGACATCTTTAGAAGGCTTTATTTTGGTGGAGGAAAGATTTATAGCTGCTGGTTCGTTTTTGCTTCAAGTCTGATCCAATTTTCAGAATTTCAGGATAGGGCTTGGAACCACATTTTTGTTCATATCTTCTTCATTACTTAGCATATCATTCTGGATTTTTTGCATTAGATTTCTATCATCGAGGAAATAAAGATAGGTGCATTTTGGAGTTCCAAAATGCCATGATTTATTTTTAAGGAATTTTTCAAAACTCCTAGACATTTTCGAAAATTTGCAAAGTACATTTTCAGATTTGGGGTGACTTTGGCTTGGGTATTGGCATCTTTAGCATTGGTAAAAATTATTACAGCCATCTACAATCAGGTTCTTCACTTCTCATTTGGCATTTGGCATATTTTCTGAGAAATGTATGTTTTCAGCTGAATACAAAATATAGCTTCAGCACTTTACTATTTTACATTGCACTTGTCTTTGTTTGCCATTTGACATTATTGGAATCAAAGAAAGGCTAGGATTTTGCAAGTGAAAGAGTATTGTAATTTTTAGATTATCTATATTGCCAACCTA
Source organism: Cupressus sempervirens (assembly GCA_028749045.1). Classification (NCBI taxonomy): domain Eukaryota; kingdom Viridiplantae; phylum Streptophyta; class Pinopsida; order Cupressales; family Cupressaceae; genus Cupressus; species Cupressus sempervirens. Next base: position 99,193,130 of record CM053788.1, read on the forward strand.
GGGTTTGATAATCATATTATTGGCTGAAATATGTATGGCATTGTTGCAAATTGTTGATATATGAATGGCATATGGTTTTGAGCAATTTCCTATGTTCAACATTTACTTTCTATAGTGGTTTTCAGTTGCATGCCAAGTGTTTGACAAAATTTCTTAGTTCAGCATTAGAGGTTTTTAATGGGCTCTTGGTAGGGGTCATTACAAACATAGATGTACTCTAGTAGAGTATTTGCCAAGTTGCAAAAACTAGTCGATTTTCTTGGCTTGACAAGTTTTTATGACTTTAACTAACACCAAAATCTCATTGAATTTTTGGCAAAAACTCGTTGAGTACTTGTCGAGTTTTTGCCAAAACTCGGTGAGCTTTTGTTATAAACATGGTCTTAGTTTTATAAAACCACTTAAAGGCAAAAAAATGGCCCAAATTAGTTTCATTTCTCATTTCTTCACATGTATTTTACCAAGGGGGAAAATAGTCTTCTAAGCAATTGCAAACTAATTTCTATCGATGTGAAGCAGATTTAAAGTGGATTTGGGGTGGTTTTTGAAGAGGATGACATTCAATGATTTACAGAGGTAGGCTATAGAGGTGCACGGTGGATTTGATTTCACACTAGATGATATTGAGTTGAATGAGTAGTCATTTTTAGTGCTAGGAGAAGCTGAAGGAAGAGCTTAATCTAGGATGGAGGATGAGCCATAGATTGAGCCAAACATATAGAGCGAGGAGGCGCAATCATGCCTAGTGTAGACTTTTAGGACTAGACCCTCTGGTTCTATCTCTCCCTTAATTTTACTAGAGTTGGGAAGAGGAAGATGTAATTGTAATGATGTATTTAATTCTAGTTTGACATAAGTTATTTACTAAATAGCATAATTACACCGCCGTGGGGGACGGGGGGACAACGGAATGGGGGGACAAGTTTTTGGGATGAGGGGATAGAGGGGACTTAATTTTGGGATGGTGGGAGACAGGAGAGGGGGCATATATATATATATGGTACTTAAAATGCTAGTTATGGAAGTTTGTATTACAATAGAAGATATAAAGATATAAAAGAGTAAATAATTGAACATTGCATTGAATTGGAACATCAAACATTAAACATAAATAGTCGAATCTACAAATAGTTAACATTGGGATGTCCCCCATCCTTGGTGAAGGTGGCAAAATTTGGTGGTGCCGTTGGGGACAAGGGGACGGAGTTCCCAAGTCTTTGGTGTGTTGAAGTGTTCAGGACGTGGGGGAGAAAGGGGGGGGGATGCATCCACGTGGTACTATGCTATAGAGTCTATTTTGCTTCTAACCATCAACATTCCTCATGAGAATGCGATTTTGTACCCACTTTGTGTTTAAATATATCTAGACTAAGCTTGTTTCTTTTGTGTTCTCATTTATTGACTCATTGGATGCATCTTCTCATTGAATTTTGCAGAAAATGCATTTAAAATTAAATTTTAAAGTAATTTTTCAAGTTCCTAGTTTTTTTTACTGGGTCTTTGTCTAAAACTGGCAAATTTTTTCTCGATTTTTTGTAGGCCTTATCAAGTACTTGTCTTTGGCAAGTTTTCCAACTATGAAAAATAATATTGATGGAATTGCCTAAATAACCTCTGCCACTGCAAATCAATTTATTTCAATGCTAAACAAGTTAGGGGAGCTTAACAATAAGATTGTAAAAGGGAAACCAATTATATGTTTTGTCAATAACTAACTTGGGCAGTGAAGAAAATGTCCACAAGTACAAAAAATGATTCCACAAATTTAAAAGTAAAGGAAAAAAGAAGTAACCTTTCCAAATAGCATATGACACGTCTCTATAGGCATAAAACTCATTAACAGTACCCCCTCCAAAGTTGTAAACTTCACAAATTTCACAGATAATAGAGTATGCACGAAATGGTGTTGCAGGGAATGCCCCCAAAAAGACACTTCGAGAACATATGAATTAGCTGGTATAAACTAATTTTAGAAAGAAATAAATATCAGATATAAAGGCCCAAACTTCCCCAACCATTTCTCATAGTGTTAAAATGAGAACATATGGAGTAGGATGTAGGTGTGAAGAAGATGAATCAAATCTATGAAGGTTCGGATGTGGGCATAGACAACTAGAATAATAACAAACAAAGAAAATGTTGATAACTAAATTGTCACAATGCATATTCATGTAAGGAAGAGCTGGGTGACAATTTTGTCTAATAGAAAATATACTAAAACATTGAAAGTGAAGAAAAACTAAGTTTAAAGGGAACTTGGTAGTTATGCCCTTCCTTGGATTACTAGTGTTTATCCTTCTTAATAGCCTATTTGATCTCCTTAACCCTACTCTCCTCTCTCAACTAGAGCATTTTTTTTCTTCTTCTATGAATTTTGCGTCCTCATTATTTTCCCATCTTTCCTTTTTAACATCTAACTCCAACCACCTTTATTAATTTTTTCAACTCCCCTCTATAAATAAGGGCTAGCAAGATGAGAAAGGTCAGCAAGAATGGAGCACTGGCAAGGTACTTGGGTTTTGGGCTTTGGGTTTCAAGTGTGTTCCATGTTTTTCCTCTGGTCTTCTATATTTATTCTTTTTCTTTTTTCCCCTTTATCCCATGCTGAGAAAGGGCAAAAAAAAAGAAACTACACAACTCTATGTACAATTACAAAAACCTTTACACTTTTAGTGTGCAAATCCACACAAAATCAAAACACCTTTAAAACTTTAGTGAACTGCAATGATTCATTATGGAGGGAAATATTGGCAGAGACATACCAGAGTTTGATGGATCTCAGACAGCTGAAACTTTCGTCAACCAAAACAAAATGTTCGATCAGTCTAAGAAAATAGAACTGCACATAGACATAGGTGAGGCTACAACAAATAACAACCCAGCGTCTGGTACCAACACATTGGAAATTGTTCAAAGGGATAGTTTACTTCAGATTTGTCTTTGTGATGATAAATCAGGGGGGTTTTCTAGTCTTTCCTGGGATGTTCTCTCCAATAAGGTTTGGGAACTCTAGCAACCTGAGGGAAGCAAGTGACACTCAGCTACCAGGATCATTAGGCTTTCCCCAATTTCAATGTTCCAACATCGGGGGGGAGGAGGGGAAATGTGTGTATGTGAATGCGAAATAGTACATAGAAATAATCAGACGTGGAAAGATTTGAAAGGTTAAATATTTGAAGAGGGGTAAACTTGCAGTTATATTGCCAAAATCGGTACCAAAAACCTTGGTTATTGATGCTACGAAGGTTGGGCAAAAGGATCATAATGAAACAATCAATGCAACACTAGTTCCCAAAGGTAAGATAAATGATTCTCACACAACAAATAGTGGAAAAGGTTCTGTCAAATACTTGCAGCCCTACAAAAACACTTTTGACATGGTGTCCAAATCGATATGTTAATGACCTACTTATGAAAGAGAGGTTGTTGGCCTTAGAAGAGAGGAGTCACATGGAGGTTATCAAAGTAGAAGAGATCACGAAAAAAACTGGAAACTAACAAGAGAGAACAATATGCTTAGAGATCAAGTACATAACCAACACGTTAACATGGTAAAAGGGGAGTACGAGTTGATTTTGTTAAGTAAGATGGTAGGAGAGATGAAAATGACGAGTAGTGATAGGAGGAAGGGAAAGGGACAAATATAATGAACCACATATTAAAAGAAATATAATCTGCAATGGCCAACATGAAACTAAAAGGGAGCCAATTAAGAGAGCAAGTTGAAGAAGTTAGGTTGTGGACCACATAGTAAGAGGGCCAGCAAATGCACCAAATGACATCATAGAAAAGCAAGTAAGGAGAGAGATTAGGGAAGAGAAAGAAAGAAATGAGAAGGCATCAAACATCATCATTATAGGGCTAAGAAACTACGGAGAACAAGTAAATACAGGAGTTAATAAAAAACTTCCTTAGAGACCAACTAGATTGGAATGGAGCAGTTCCACAAACACAAAGAATCGGAAAATGGTTGAAGGATAGCAAGAGCTGACATGTAAGGGTGACATTGAGGAATATAAAAGACAAAAACAGAATTTTAAGTAATAAGAGGTTTCTGAAAGACACACATATTTGTCTTGATGAAGACCTTACCATAACTCAATAAAACTGTAAGAGGAAAGATTGGCAAAAAGTTAAAGCATGAAGAGACAATGGAAAATGGGACAAGCCCAAATCAGTGATATAATAATACATGATAAATAGGAACTCGAGCCCACCGAAGAACACTTGACAGTAGTTAGCTGGAATTGTAGAGGTTACCCTTGGAGAAGAGGACTTGCGTTAGGGCCCATAGCTAGATATAATGACATTTTTCTTACAAGGACACATGAACATGATGGATGTAAGGTCGAGAAGTTTGAGGGGTACAAGAAAGTCTCATTGTGGAATGAAAGGACTGAAAGTGGCAAGAGCATGGAGTTATTACCATTTTAATTAAGGCAACGTGGGTCTGATTTATAAGTATAGAGAAAGATGTAAATAAACAGTACAGATGGATGAAAAAAAAACACGTGTCTATAAGGGTGGCAGCCTTCTACTTCACTCCTAAATGCTCAAAAACATATAAGAAGAATCTTGATCGAGAAGATCCATATACATCACTCAAAAATGACATTTCTGCCTTTAGCTCTTTAGGCAAAATTTTGATCATAGGTGACTTTAATGTTAGGATGACAAACAATCAAACTCTCAACCTCAAAAGAAGTTACAAAGAAATTAGTGATCCACTATGGTTAGAAGAAGATTTGATGCAATACTGGCAAAGGTCATCACAGGACAAGAAGTGCAAGGTTAATCACTGTGGGGAAAAATTACAGGGTTTTTGTAGCCTTTACAACATGGTCATATTTAGTGGTATGGAAAGATGGCCTAAATAAGGGGGCATAATTTGCAAAACCAACGGACAAAATGTGGTTGACCATGTCATCTTCTCTCAAGGCTACACCTCAAGGATAATTGAATTTGAGATAGGGGAATGCCCAATTGGGCTAAATTCTAACCACAATCCAATTTATTGAAACTGGCCACTCACAAAAAATGACAACAAAATGTTCAAACAACTTCCAAGGAAGGATAGTGCCTCGATTGGCAGGATTTTAATGACACAAGAAAATTAGGAATTTTTCAAAGGTTGCCGACTATCTAATACTCAGGAAAATAATTTAGTATATAACCAACATCTTATTGATAAAGATAATCTTGTTGTAATTATCATCAAGGTTCTTAAGGAATATAAAAGATCAAGGCCCAAAAAAGTCGCTAAGAATACTTTCCCAGCCAATCCTTGGTTTGATGATGAGTGCAAGATGGAAAAAAGGAGTAAGAGAGGGAAAATGAATAAAGAAAACAAAGAGGGGTATGAAAAGTCATTAAGGCAAGAAAAGAGCAATATGTGGACATAAGAAGGCTTGAGTTGATCAACCTTGAAAACAATCCCAAAAAGTTTCGGAAAGAGCTATGACGAAAGAAGAAACAAATAGAGAATAAGATTGCGTGGGCTCAAAGACTGGAGTATGCCAAGATACTTTATGAACGCAGGAGGGGAGAGCATAGGACCCCGGTAGTTAAACCCATGGTTGATAGATTTAGCAACGAAGATATTATTCAAGGCATAAGGAGATTAGGTGCAAGAAAAGCCCAAGATATTGATGGGTTACAAGCTGAATATCTAAAATAGAGTATTGATGTTCTTGCACCTCATATCAATCATATCTTCAACAATGGCAATGGTGGAGGGTTTCCCTCAAAATTGGACAACTAGTGTGACGATACCACTTCACAAAAGTGGAGACACAAACAACCCTTCAAATTATCACATTACCATGGTCAATCCCCTCCTCAGAAAATTATTTGGCAGCATGGTAGAATGGAAAATCAGTAGATGGGTAAAAATAGAGGGAAAAAGAGCTAAGGGACAAGCTAGTAGTAGACCAAAATATTCCACTATCGATCATGGGGTCAATCTTAGATTCCTGGTTGAAACAATATGGGACACCCATGGGGTTGAAGCTTTTTGTTGTTTTGTGGACTATAAAAAAAGCTTTTCACATGGTGTCACGTGAAAAATTTATAGGATTGAATGGAAGAGCTGGAAATGCCTAAGGAGCTTAGGGCTGCGACACATAGATTGTATAAGTATGTTAAGGCTTAAATCAGAACTACAGACGTGAAGTATGAATGCTTTGGCAGTGACATTCGAGTCAAAGAGGGGTGTCCATTATCTCCAACTTTGTTTGGGCTTTACATTGACAAGTTGGAAGAATGGTTAAACAAGACAAGTGGTGAGGGGGTGCAACTAACTAGATATGTGATAAAACTGCTTTTGTATGCAAATGTTCTCATCATTATCGCTAAGATAGGCAATGATTTGAGAGAACACTTGAATTCATTATAAAACTTCTGTCAAGAAGTGGGAATGCAAGTGAATACCAACAAAACCAAAGTGATGATCTTCTCTTTGAAGAGAAATAGAAAGCCCTCAAGCACGTTTCTCTTTGAGAGTAATCCTCTTGATGAACGAGTACAAATATCTGGGAATCGATTTTCAAAACAAGCTCAACTAGGAAACATGTTGAACAAAAAGAATTCAAGGGGGCTGGAAAGTGTTGTATTCTTTACAAAATAAGTGTAGGAATGCAAAATTATAGGATTGGAAGACCAAGAAGATGTTGTTTGGTCTGATAGTCACCTTGGTGGTCTTGTATGGTATAAAATCTAGGGCAACAATATATTAGATCAGAAATAGAGATAGGTTGAAAGAATATAGAAATATTTTATGATAGGCAACGTCAAAATCAAAACAACTGTGCCTTATGAGATCTAACTGGTGGAAGCTGACTCCCCCCCTTAGAAGCTATGGCAATGGTATAACATATATATTTTTTACTGTTTTAACTAAGAACTAACATTTTATTGAACATAGTTACTTTTCATATCCATGAGCATGAGAAGGCAGTTATAACAGATAATTTGCATATTCATATGAAGAGGATTAACAACTATAACAGATTAACTGATTTATCTTACTAACATTTGAAAAGAATATGCAATTATTCATTACTTAATGGAAAGAGAGAACATTTTCTATTGTATTCAACTGAACAATACTATTTAAAAACTAAAGAAGATATTTGCAACATTCACATGATAATTTCGTAATTAAGTGAACTTGATTAACACATAAAAGAATAATACCTGATAATTGTGAAGAATTAAGAATGCAGAGCTTGACTTTGTCTTGTTCAAGTCTTGGCATTTGGTAGAGAGGAGAAGCATTGTCAAAAGCTTAACCTCCCAACCGTGTATCCTAAGTATACCCACACAATCTCAACTGAGAAAGGCCCTCCCTACACAGGATTAGGCATGGAACACCACTTGTCCTGCCACCTGAGCATCCTGGTGTTAGAGTGTCAGCTATAAGCTGACTAGGCTATGGAGTCCTTCCCATCAACCCATCTATTTGTCTGCAAGCTACCCTGACCTCTAGTGATCATAGGAGCATGGACACTCTGTACTTGATCACCCATTGCTTGATTTGACAAACAAGACTTATACCACTTGACCACCATGAGTTGACTCAATTTCATATGTTTGCTTATGTTCATTTTCTATTTAGTTTGTTACTAATTCCACCTCTTGCCTTGCAAGTATTTCCCATAATCCAATTGTTATCAGCCTACACCTTTCATCTCAACCTTGCTGGTCATCCTTGATGAATCATGGTGTGGCTATCCATGAATCTTGGATAAATTCTTTTTGCTATAGACAAGATCACTCTACCCAACCTGGGCCTATAGTAGATATTAGAAAAGCCCTCATGGCAATACAAAGACAATGTTGTTATCTCACTGTGATGGTGCCTCATCTTATCTCATAGGCATATGGTTTATACCCCTATATAAGAATGCACAATTGGTTCTTTCCCAATTATTATAAGTTCTAAAATGAAAATATGATAATATACAATAGGTAAATCAGATCGATTGCATGTACACAAGCAACCATGATGGAAAACTTTAACATAGGTAAATAAATCAATTAGTAACTGATCCTAGTTCGTCTTGCACTGTTCATAATATTTAAAAATCCTTCATGCTACGAGCTTGAATCCCACATCTTTCAATCATAGTAGAAGAGAAAAGGAAAAGTGTAGGAAAACAGGACTTGGCTTACAAAAAGTAGACGTACACCGCCCTTGAATGTTGGCAAAGCTTTCAAATGGCCTGGCTCGGCTCATCAGTTGTATAAATCAATGTTTTTATTGTGGCTATGATTGCTGGTACATGGAAGAGCTAAAGGAGAGATTGTAATGGCTCGTTGATGCTAGAAGAAATAGATTGTAGCCATGGGAGAGAATAACAGTGAGCTTGGTATGCCTGGCTATTGCTAAAAGAATGCATTGCAGACATGATTGTTTATCATGGAGTAGAGAGATGGCTTCCTTCTCTTCAAGTGCACTCAATCACAAGTTATAATCTTGAAATAGGAGTTACGTACAAGATGGTTAGAAAGGTGGCAATCATAAGTTACATTCTTGATTGAAAATTCAAAAGCCATAAATAAAAGGCCAATGAAAAAAAATTAAAAAGGCTGATGGAATTAATAATAGAAGGCTGATGGAATAATATAAAAATATTGACATAAGATGGAAATAATAATTTTCTCGTTATGCTTTATTATAATGACACCCGCTTGTATCTACATAAATTTGTATATGTATGCAAACATATACATATGTATAAGTAGTATTCTAAATATACCTATTTTTGTGTATACGTTGCATTTTAAGTGAATACATACATTCATTTATGTCATATTTGAATATACACATATATATGTATGTACATGTACAAGTACATGTAAGTACCATGTTATCATTATAATAGAACATTTCTACCATAACAAGGAAGCTTTGAGGTCGACCCAAATCATAAAGGTGACAATTGTTCTTCGTTCGTTCATTTCATCATCTGATTAAGCGTGTTGACTAGTTAGCTCATGATGATCACTCGGTATACCCTTGCTTGCCTAGTTCTTTTCATTTGGCCATGTCAGTTAGGAATCACACCTGTTGATTCAATGGTAGGATAGTGCCCATATGTCCACTTCCCTCTCTTGCAATGCTTTCCCCCCTTTCTTTGTGTTCTTGCAAAAATAAATTTATCATGCTAATACGTATTTCCAATTGTTTAATCAAAATCAAATAATCATCTTAGCATAACATCATAACAAAAAACCAATATTTCTAATTCTCATGAATCATAACAAATAACCAACACTTCAACTTCACATAAAATCATAACAAATAACTAATTTGTATCAATCAACTCACTCTTCGCACGAAGTCTCAATGGCTATATAAAATATTTTAAAATTAAGTAAAATAGGGGATGTAACAAATGGTTTGACTACTACGTTACCTAAAGAAAACTCAGGGTATGGAAAGCCATGGTTGGCCTAATTTAGTCACCGAGGAAAGGCTAGATAGGAGAAAAGGCATGTGGATGAAGCAAAATGTCAAGTGGATGGAAAAATGGGATGTTAACATTCAAGGGTGCCCGGTTAGTAATGAAAAAATAAAAATTTGTTCCCAAAAAAATTCGAAGTATCATATGGACAAGGCACAATGGGTGGAAAAAACTTATTATATCAAGGAATTCAATCCACAACAAATCACGAGGAAAATGTGAATATGGGAGCAAATATTAAATGGAGAGCGAAAATGTTCATAGCCCAACTTAGAACCAACTCTCATCAGTTGAAATGTGAAATGGGTAGATGGTGGGTGCTAAAGGAGGAAGGGGAGAATAGGATGTACTTATTTTGTGACATGGGGGTTGTTAAGATGGAGTACTATTTTGTCATGGAGTGCTTGGTGTACAATGACATCAGATCTGAGTATTTTAGAGGAAGGTAGCTTGAACTACATATTTGAGGAAAAACAATTAGGCAAAACTGCAAACCTGATTATCAAAATCCACCGGCAAAGAGATGAGTTAGTTAAGTGCTTACAATTTTCTTAGCTTCTCTTCCTTCTTTTTGAGTGTGTGTGCTAGCTTGCAAGTCTGATAGGCTGCTCTGGCCTCATTGACGTTAAAATCTTTCCTTCATTCGTTCAAATGCGATGAGCATGCTGTATAAATGGGGTATGGGGAGTTATTTTTATAAATAAGCATGGGGCGGGGTGACTTTCTAAACCTTTTTTTTGGACTCAATTTATAAATGTGATTTGATTTTTTTCCCTTAATAATTAATTTTAAAAGATAAAAATAAATAAAAGAGTATTATTAACAAGTGTCCTCTATTTGATTAATAAATGCATATCTCTCTCTATATATATTATCATAAATTAATAAGAATGAATTCTTAAATTTTCTTATTAATTTTGTTATACATTTTTATCTTTAATCAATTTAACAAATCATAATTAAAAGTATATAAATTTCTAAAAGCACACTTTTTAGAGTAATAAAATCTCACTTTTAAAAAAAAAATTCCAAAAGAGTTAGAAATGGCAATTATTCAAATAAATTTTAAAACTACCCTTATCTATCACAACCTCATATATGACCACCAAATGTCTATATCTAAGTATGTTACATTGCTAGATTGCAGTTTGAAGGTAGGATTAGAAATTCATTAGAGCAAGCATAGTCATTTATTTAAGTTGTGTGTGAGTGCTAGATCCTATCATTCCTAGCGCCACCAGAGTGCTAGCTTCTTCTACCTAGGCCTCATTTCCACCTTCAATACCCTATCCAAAACTTACAACACTGTTAGCCGACTGGATGGTTTCGGCGGTATTTTGTATTCTGTAGCAGACAAACTGGCAGTGTTTCTGTATTCTGTAGCCGACGGTCTAGCGGTGTTTCTATATTCTGTAACCGACGGTCCGGCGGTGTTTCTGTATTCTGTAGCCGACGGTCCGGCGGTGTTTCTATATTCTGTAACCGACGGTCTGGCGTTGTTTCTGTATTCTGTAGCCGACGGTCCGGCGGTGTTTCTGTATTCTGTAACCGATGGTCCGGCGGTGTTTCGGTATTCTGTAGCCGACGGTCCGGCGGTGTTTCTGTATTCTGTAGCCGACGGTCCGGCGGTAAATAGTTTGTAGCGGATAAAATAATTGTGGCCGACGGACTCCTTCGAGAAGGTTCGGCGGTAGTATTTATATCCCGTCTGGGATCATTGTAAATCAATCATTCATCTACTATTGTGAATATAATTCTACTATTGGTGTTCATTGTCTGTGTGCGTTCATTTCCTTTACCAGTACGGTAAACAGTTGGCGCCGTTGCCTTATGAATCTGGAAGGTGGGAGGAATGAAGATTAATGCCAAATCAGCTTAACAAGGATCGGAATAAGGCGAAGGGAAAAGATGGCATCCGTATTGCGCAAGAGAATTTAATTCTGGCACAGCAAGCCGAACATCGACGGAGATTCCAGAAGATTGTTGACGGAAATCGAAGTGCGGAGGAATTGTTGGAAGAGACTTGGCAGCGGGTGGAATTGGTGGAAGAAGCACGGGAGGAGTTCTTGAATTTGTGTTCGCCGAGGGAAGAAAATTCAAACGGGAGAGCATCAACTCGCATGGCTCACAATGCCGACGGAGCACGAGCGTGGAGTGACCTCTTTGTCCAGGATAGACTTCCGCGGGGAACAATTTCGGAGGATCCTTTGTCTTCACCAAGGTTCGCAGCTGTCAACACCTCCGGTGTAGGAGTGCAAACCGCCGGTGTGGGAGTGCAAACCTCCGGTGTGGGAGACCAGTCCGCCGGTGTGGGAGTACAGACTGTCGGTGTGGGAGTCCAGACTGCCGATGTGGGATTGCGACCACTGTCAGAGTGCAGACCTCCAGAGTTATGGCGGGACCCAAAGAAAAATTACCGAAATTTGAAGGCGATGGTACAGCTGACCCCCTCCGACATTGTAAGACATGTGAGACGATCTGGCGGGCAAATGGAATCACAGATGCCGACGATTGGGCCAGGCAATTTTCGGCAACCCTACGGGGTGTCGCGATTGATTGGTTTTCGGATATGGATCTGCAGAAGCTGGATACATAGGATAACATTAAAAAGGAGTTCTTGGTAGAATTTAAACTCTTGCGAGATGATAATGAAATCGTAGCGGAAATTTTCAATACCAAGCAAGGGAAGCATGAAACTGTCCGTGTCTACGCTAGGAGATTGAAAGACTTAATAAACAAAATGGAAAGCAAGCCAGCGGACAGATTGCAGAAAAGGTGGTTTGTGGATGGCCTATGCTCACAGCTGCGGAGGAAAATGAAAATTGTACCATCGTCGTCATATGTGGATGCTTATAACAGAGCATTGGACCTTGAAAGTGAACAGAAGACAAAGAAGAAGAAAACTAGCTCCTCTGATTCTGATGACGACTAGCCAGCCGGAGATGATAGTAGTGACAACGAAGGTAGTAGCAAAAAGGTTCGTGCCTTATAGAAGGATATGGTTCGAATGATGGAGTTTAAAAATATGCAAAAAGAGCCAAAAGGTAATGAATTGTGGTGCACGGAATGTAAGACCGACGGTCATACTAAAGGATCGTGTCCGAAGAACCAATTCTGTGACATCTGTCAGATCATGGGACATTTGACAAAGGACTGCCCCTTTAACATGAAAACAAGAGGATCTCCGCAGGTGTTTCTCACACAGGAGGCTTCCCCGTCGGGTAGTAGCGAAAACACGAATACGGCCGGTGCTACATTCGGAGGATACAAGAATAATAATAGAGGGCAAAATAATAACAACAATAACAATAATAATGGAAGCCGAAGTCGAACCCAGTATTGATGCAAACAGACGGCCGATCGTTCAATGCCGAGCCTGTAATTTGTGGGGTCATTTTGCGCGGGATTGTACAGTGGCAAACACACCGAAATTATTATGTAGATGGTGCGGACCCGGCGATCACGAAGATTCCAAGTGTCCAAAGGCTGGAGTAAACTTGATCATTGTTGGCACGGATGTAGAGGAGGTTTTGGCAATTACACGGAGGCAAACAGAGGAAAAGAGAAAAGTGGGGGAAGCGCAAGCGGAAATTGCAAAGGCATCGTCGATGGGGACATCTCAGTTGAAGGATATTACCGACACCTTGGCAAGGAACTTTGCAGAACAAAACATTGTACGACAGATCTTACAAACGGAGATACCGGTCAAGATAAGTGACCTCTTCATAATGCCCCAATTACGGACGGCCATTCTGAATCATACACCGTTTTCGAAAGCAACGGCGGGTACAGGAAGGGACAGTGGGGAAGCGACGGCAACAAACCCAATGCTGCTGGCACTCACCTCCGGACGGCATCCAGCGGTCGTCGAGATGGGAATTTTGGGAAATGTTTTGACAGAGACAATTGTTGACGGAGGGTCCGACGTGAATGTCTTACCGGAGGATACTTGAAAGAAGTTGGGAAAGCCGACGCTGTGGCCACCTGCATTTCAGTTGCTCACGACAGACCAACATGGGATCAAACCGTTGGGAATTCTGAAAGCGCAACCGGTAACAATTGGTATGCAACCATTTTTATTGGATTTTGTGGTCATTCCATTGAAAAGAAAAGGCTATGATGCTATTCTGGGACGGGATTGGTTGGTGCAAGCAAAAGTACAACATGATTGGAAACGCAATACCCTATCAATGGAGCGCGGAGGCAAAAGATTCATGATTGACCTGCACACGCAAATGGTTGGCGAGGAGGCAGCATTGTCAGATTCTGACAGTGAAGGCGAGAGTGATGATGAAGGAAAGAGGAGAATGGAACCGGATGAAGGAGTATTGAGACTTGACGGAGGATCGAATGACGACGACCTGGACTCAGTAAATGGCCTTTACCACTGGCAGATAGAAGACTACGAACTCTTTCCGAGTTGCAATATGCTAAGGGTCGACGAAGATGAGAAAAAGGAGGAAAATGAATGTCCGCAGGAATGCAGGGAAGCGAAAGAAAGAAAAGCTGCCATGGCTGAAGTTGAGGGGAAGAACATACAGTTTGAACATAGAAAAACGAAAGATCCCACTGTCCGGTACATGGTGAATAGACCGCGCGGAAAGAAAAGGGTGCACCGCAGCATAAAATTAATGGAAGGGCACCGATAGCAAGGAAATAATCCAGTTGCGCGACGACGGCAGGCACAGTGGGCGACGGAGGTGGCACAGAACAAAAGTAAGGCATACGACGGTCAAAATGAAATCAAAGTGGAAAAGTTTAAGGGCAGATGGGTTGGACCATATCAAATTCGGAAGGTTGGAGACAATGGAGCGATCGGATTATCAACTTTGGACGGGCAGAAGGTACCTCTGGCAGTCAACAGATCCAAATTCAAAAAATATGGTGCCAGGAAGATTCCGTCGCTGTCACAGGATGGCCACCTGACTCCGTCGTCGTTGCAGAATGGGGACGCCTGGAGGCAAAATGGAGGTATCTCTGTTAGTTGATTTCTTTTGAAAATAAAAAAAGAAATTAAAAAAAAAAAAAAAAAAAACAAAAAAATGACAAAAAAAGAAAAAAGAAAAGGGCCGCGGACAGAAAGGCCCGCGGGCTGAAAAGCCCCGTGGGCAACTGCTGTCCGCACCACGGATAGAAAGTCCCGTGGGCAGAGAAAGCCCCGCGGGCAGGGAACTAGAGGTCCCCGCGGACAGTCTGTCCGCGGGTTATTAAAAGCCCTGCAGGCAAATGTCCGCGGGCTTAACATTTTATAACTCCTCTCCTCGCCTAGTTAGCCATGGGTAGAAACAGAAAGATCGCGGGTGAAAACAGGAAGGCCGCGGGCGACGACAGGAAGGCCGTGGGTGAGGACAAGGCCGTGGATAGGATGCGGGCACCAGTCAGAGTTTCTCCTCCGCACTGCAAGGGAAAAGACTTCCGTGGGGAAACAGAGACATAAAAAAGAGTTCTTGTTCTGCCAAAAGGAGAAGAATTTCTGTGTGCAGAGGGATTTGTGGTGGATTGTAGAGGAAGCAGTAAAAAAAAAAAAAACGATGACAGATTCAAGTTGTTCAGAATGAGTGACAGATGATGCCAAAGGAAAGGGGATGCATCCGTAGTTGCTAGAAAGAGTGCAGAATCGGCAGAAAAGGACAAAGATGGTGTGATCCGTGCATTTCTGTGTGGGTGGCAAAGTGTTAATTTGGTCTTGGTGGCGAGGGGCGCTGCCCCTCGACCCCTGCCCCAGGACCTCGCCAGGGGCGTTGCCCCCTGGACCCCCAGTCGTGGCGGATATCAGTCGTGGGAGTCTGACCAGTTGAGAAGAGTTGAAGTTGCTGCAGGCATGGACTTTCTGTGTAGCAGAGGCAGTGGGAGCAGGTGTTGGCTGTGAGGCTGTCTTGGTGGATGCGTAGAGAGCTCGGGAGGAGCTGATCATCCAGTTGGAGGCAGTGCAGCAACACTTGGCTCAGGGTACCGAGGAATTGAAAACAGAGAAAGCAGCACAGGTGGCTATCAAGGTCAGCTTGAGGAGACAGTGTTGTGTTAGCAGAGGCTATAGGCACGGGACGAAGGTGACAGTGATGTGTCGGAAGCAGATTTCTTTTGTTGTAGTCAGTCTGTAAATGTATTTTTTGCTAATTTGTCTCAGATATTGTCAGTCGTCAGGAGACGACTTTTCTTTTTGGGGGGGATGGTGTTAGCCGACTGGATGGTTTCGGCGGTATTTTGTATTCTGTAGCCGACGGACCGACAGTGTTTCTGTATTCTGTAGCTGACGGTCCGGCGATGTTTCTATATTCTGTAACCGACGGTCCGGCGGTGTTTCTGTATTCTGTAGCTGACGGTCCGGCGGTGTTTCTATATTCTGTAACCGACGGTCCGACGGTGTTTCTATATTCTGTAGCCGACGGTCCGGCAGTGTTTCTGTATTCTGTAATCGACGGTCCGGCGGTGTTTCGGTATTCTGTAGCCGACGGTCCGGCGGTGTTTATGTATTCTGTAGCCGACGGTCCGGCGGTGTTTCTGTAGCCGACGGTCCGGCGGTAAATAGTTTGTAGCGGATAAAATAATTGTGGCTGACGGACTCCTTCGGGAAGGTTCGGCGGTAGTATTTATATCCCGTCTGGGATCATTGTAAATCAATCATTCATCTACTATTGTGAATATAATTCTGCTATTGGTGTTCATTGTCTGTGTGCGTTCATTTCCTTTACCAGTACGGTAAACAAACACCCAAATTTTCATTAGTATGGGTTAGTAGCAAAAACCATAATCCATAATCCATAAATCAATAATGAACTTGCATCATCAATACATTTCAATTCACATTTGATCCTATAATTACAATTTAAAATAGACACATTCAAAGTTAAAGCACAATGTGATATCCATGAACTCACTAATCAAACATAGAACTGCCCATAAAACACAATAAGCAAATGTCTAAAATCATTCAGTCTTTGACTAGTCAAACAAAGTTAATAAAGTCTTAAACATTTTTAAAAAACTAGGCCATTAAAGATCAAGACATGACATCCTTCTCCACTTGGAAATGACATTATCCTAATGTCTTACTACCTACATAAGTATACACCCACACAAACATAATATCAAATTATATATATAGTCTATGAAACCATGTTTGGGAAAGAATGCTCAATATCCTTAGTGTTCTCATGTAGCAATCTCTACTA
Organism: Cupressus sempervirens; assembly: GCA_028749045.1. NCBI lineage: Eukaryota > Viridiplantae > Streptophyta > Pinopsida > Cupressales > Cupressaceae > Cupressus > Cupressus sempervirens. Next base: position 99,209,769 of record CM053788.1, read on the forward strand.
AGTACTGGTCCTACTAGACCTTATACTACATGGTGTCTCTCTTATGCAACTTGATGGTGCGATTGTTAATAACCTGAGTGGGCTCCACTATTATCACCCCTGGATCCTGTACCTGTAATGGCCAATCAAGAATTGAGATCATTGAGATGATAAGGTTTGAGAGATGAAACATGAAAAACATTATGGATTCAAGCAAGAGCCCACCTATTTAGGGCCAAGCTTGGAAGATTCTCCAAATGAAATTAAAGTTTTACGAGGCTTGACCCTCAAGAAAACTCTATCCCCTATTGAGAATTTTTTTGGCAGTCCTATTTTTATTGGTATAACTCTTTTGTTTGTCAATTGCTTCTTTCAAAATTTCTTTAGTCAACTTCATTTGTTCATCCATCTCCTTGCTCATGTCTTTGATTCTATCCCAACTTATGGGAGTATACATTTCCATAGAGTGCTTGAAAAGACATCATTCCCAAAGATGCACAATGAGAATTATTGTATGCATACTCCATTAGGGGAAGGTACTATTCAACTTGTACCGTTGATCCGTAAAGTTCATCCAAAGAAAATCCTCTAGCACTTTGTTCACTCATTCTGTGTGCCTATTTGTCTATGGGTTAATAGGTTGTAGTGAAATTCAGTCTTCTTCCCATGGCAACATTCAAGGTTGTCCAAAACCTTGATGCCATCCTCTTGTGTCTATTAGAGATAATGGTTTCAGGAACACCATGCAATCTAAATATATCTTGCAGAAATTTCTTTGTGAAGATTAAAGTTTCATCTTTGAGGTTCCTCGATAATAAATGTGCTACCTTGGTTGGTTTGCGCACGAGTACAAAGATGACATCATGCCAATTCCTTGTCGTGGGTAACCCCTAAATAAAATCCATCGTAATAACTTGCCATTTTTACTTTGGCACATCATGTGGATATAACATCCTCATTGGGTGAATATGCTTAGCCTTGACTTGTTGATATTCTAAATACTAGGCCACATATATAATAACACATTTTTTAAGTCCTGGCCAAAAGTGCAATGGTTTCATTTCAGCTACCATTTTATTTATATTGGGATTCCCCAAATAAGGCATACTGTGCATCTCATCTAAGATCAACTTCTTCAACCTTTCTCAGTTAGGAATATACATTCTATCTTGGTATCTAAAATTTCCATCTTGTTCAAAAGTATATCCATTAGGCCCCGTTTGGTTGGGGAAGGGGAATTTGGTTCAAAACCTTATTATCCCATAACTAGGTTTTCGAAAATCTAGTTTTCCATTTTGGGAAGATAGTTGGACCATTTGGTTGACACAGAAGATGAATATACAAATCCATCTTCTGCATTTGGTTGCCAATTTAGAAATTGGAATTGGAACGAAATATCCTTTTTTTGCATTTGGTTGTTCATTTTTGAATTGGAATTGGAATTTGCTGTAGATTTTTTAATCTTATTTTATTATGGAACACAAGTATTATAAATAGATACAAACATTCAAATAACAATGTGATTATAACAAAAAAGTACAAAACACTAGTGTTCCAAATATGTTCAAATTATGAATCTGATCAATGATTCAAAGCAACATATGTACCATGAGATAGAAGATGGAAAAACAATATCCATGAATTGATGGGAAAGTACAATATCCATGATATGAATGGTGGTGTGAAAACACACCGTTTGATATGAAAACACAAAGAAATCCATAGTCTACACAAACAATATCCATGAATTGATGGGAAAGAACATATCCATGATCTGAATGGTGGTGTGAAAACACACCATTAAATATAAAAATGCAGGGAAATCCATGCTCTACACCCTTATGCCCCACATTTGATGAGCAACCCTCTTATATGTTGCTCAATCTTCCCACTACTATCTATATTGTTAGATGGTTAGTCCTGCATATACAAACTAAACATGCTTGAAAAAGTAAAACCAGATTATTTTTTAATTGAATACACCAAAGAGTAGCATCAAAAATATTGACCATTTACAAACATGAATAGTAAACAATCATCAAATACCTTTTTTTTTATTAGCATTTGCAGTCTTGCAATATCAACAAATCAGGTCCAATCAGAAAAACACAAAAGAAAGACACTTTGTCAATACTGTTGACAATCCTGTCAGGAAGCACATACGTAGGAAACCAAATAGGGAAAAAAGACGAGAAATAAAAAAATATCCAAGCAAATTAGGAATATACATATAAGACGGGACAAAATCATGAACTGTACAATCATCTACTCTAGAAAAACACAAAAAAACACTTTCTCAATACTTTCGATAATTTTGTCAGCAAGAACATACATAGGAAATCAAATAGGGACAAGAAGACAAGAAATAAAAACATATCCAAGAAAATTAGGACTTACAGATATAACATGGGACAGAATCATGAATTGTACAATCATCTGCCAAAACACATTTCTATCAGCATATGCTCTCAAAGTTCTACAATTGAGAATTCATCATTTTCTACTCCTTGGTGTATTCCACGTAAGCATTGTTCAATTATAGCTCTAATTAGCAATGAGTTTCAGTTTAGTGCTGTCATAGATCAATGCAATACCATTAAACAAAGGTAACTCACCAATTGGAATTACTTTAGATGCCAATCATGCCAATGCCAATGAAATGAACTAAACTATGTAACAATTTAGTGATGTAATGAGTTCCAGTTTAGTGTTGTCATAGATCAATGCAATACCATTAAACAAAGCCAACTCACCAACTAGAATTACTTCGGATGCCAATCATGCCAATACCAATGCCAATGAAATGAACAACTAAGCTATGTGACAATTTAGTGCTGTCATAGATCAATGCAATACCACTAAACAAAGCCAACTCACCAACTGGAATTACTTCAGATGCCAATCATGCCAATGCCAATGAAATGAACAACTAAACTATGTAACAATTTGTTGTTGTAATGAGTTCCAGTTTAATGTGGTGAGAGATTAATGCAATACCATTAAACAAGGGCAACTCATAAACCGGAATTACTTTAGATGCCAATCATGCCAATGCCAATGAAATGAACAACTAAACTATGTAACAGTTTGTTGTTGTAATGAGTTCCAGTTTAGTGCGGTGAGAGATCAATGCAATACCACTAAACAGAGCCAAATCACCAACTGGAATTACTTTGGATGCCAATCATGCCAATGCCAATGAAATGAGCTAAACTATGTAACAAGTTAGTGCTGTAATGAGTTCTAGTTTAGTGCTGTGAGAGATCAATGCAATACCACTAAATAGAGCCAACTCATAAACTTGAATTACTTCAAATGCCAATCATGCCAATGCCAACGAAATGAACAACTAAACTATGTATTGATCAATGCCAATCATGCCAATGAAAAAAACAACTAAATTGTGGATAGATCAAGGATGTATAGATCAATGCAATACCATTAAACAAAGCCAACTCACAACTAGAATTAATTCAGATGTCAATTATGCCAATGCCAATGAAATGAAGAACTAAACTATGTAACAGTTTGTTGTTGTAACGAGTTCCAGTTTAGTGTGGTGAGAGATCAATGCAATACCACTAAACAGAGCCAAGTCATAAACTGGAATTACTTCAGATGCCAATCATGCCAATGCTAATGAAATGAACAACTAAACTATGTAACAATTTGTTGCTGTAATGAGTTCCAGTTTAGTGCAGTGAGAGATCAATGCAATATCACTAAACAGAGCCAACTCACCACCTGGAATTGCTTCAGGTTCCAATCATGCCAATGCCAATGCCAATGAAATGAACTAAACTATGTAACAATTTAGTGTTGTAATGAGTTCTAATTTAGTGTTGTGAAAGATCGATGCAATACCACAAAACAAAGCCAAGTCATAAACTTGAATTACTTCAGATGCCAATCATGCCAATGCCAATGAAATGAACAACTAAACTATGTATTGATCAATGCCAATTATTCCAATGAAATGAACAACTAAACTATATATTGAACAATGCCAATCATGCCAATGAAATGAACAACTAAACTATGGATAGATCAAGTATGTATAGATCCATGCCAATCTTGGCTCTTATCTATACATAGCTCATCTACACATAATACTATAAGAGTTTATGATGTCATAAACTATGAATAGATCAATGATGTCATGTCATTACCTTTGATTACTTGTATACATCATAGTTAAAGCTCTCATTATATGCACCAATAACAATGAAATGCACAACTATATCAATAGTTTACGAGGTCATAAACTATGGATAGATCCAAGCACGTATAGGTCCATGCAATACCATTAAACATAGGCAACTCATAAACAAGAATTACTTCAGATGCCAATCATGCCAATGCCAATGAAATGAACAACTAAACTACGTAATAGTTTGTTGCCAGTCTACTTAGCAAAATAGTCAATTTGTGCTCAATAATGGGTTCCACTTTAGTGTCGTGAGATGAATGCAATACCATTAAATAGAGCCAACTCATAAATTGGAATTTCTTCAGATGCCAATCATACCAATGTCAATGAAATGAACAACTAAACTATGTATTGATCAATGAAAATCATGCATAGATCAAGTGTATATATATATATATATATATATATATATATATATATATATATATATATATATATATATATATATATATATATATATATATATATATATATATATATATCATAGTTAAGCTCTGATTATCTATACCAATAGCAATGAAATGTACAACTATAGCAATAGTTTACAAGGTCATAAACAGAGTCAACTCATAAATTGGAATTTCTTCAGATGCCAATCATGAAAATGTCAATGAAATGAACAACTAAACTATGTATTGATCAATGAAAATCATCATTAGATCAAATATGTATATATCATAGTTAAAGCTCTGATTATCTGTACCAATAGCAATGAAATGTAGAACTATAGCAATAGTTTATAAGGTCATAAACAAAGTCAACTCATAAACTGGAATATCATGAAAATGTCAATGAAGTAAATAACTAAACTGTGTATTGATCAATGCCAATCATGCCAACGAAATGAACAACTAAACTATGGACAGATCAAGTATGTATAGATCCATGTAATACCATTAAACAAAGACAACTCATAAATTGGAATTACTTCAGATGCCAATCATGCCAATGCCATTAAAATGAACAACTAAACTATGTAACAGTTTGTTGTCAGTCTGCTTAGCAAAATAGTTAATATGTGCTCAGTAATGAGTTCCAGTTTAGAGTTATCAGAGATCAATGCAAAACCATTAAACAAAGGCAACTCATAAACATGAATTACTTAAGATGCTAATCATGCCAATGCCAATAAAATGAACTAAACTATGTAACAGTTTGTTGCCAGTTTGCTTAGCAAAATAGTTAATATGTGCTCAGTAATGAGTTCCAATTTAGTGCTATGGGTTCCATCGATGCAAAACCATTAAACAGAGGCAACTTATAAATTGGAATTACTTTAGATGCCAATCATGCCAATTCCAATGAAATGAACAACTAAACTACGTATTGATCAATGCCAATTGCTGAAAATAGCAGTTACTAGCTGAAATAGCTAAATTGAACCAAACGTCATTGCAATGTAGTCCACTCTCTCTGCCTCATCCATCATCAAGAACCCTTTGGCTCTTTCATGTTGAAGCACGAAGGTGTCGTGTGCTCTAAGGAAAACATCTCGACTCAGTTCAGGGATGGCTTTGAGAGCGGTATATGCCTCAAAACATTATCCTCTTTAGATTTATCTATTTTTACAATTTGAGGCTTACCGGGGCCATCTTTGAGTTCCTTCACAGTTTCACATATCACATCCAATGATGCAGCTAGAGTTGTCTTCTTCCTCTTTCCCCTCCTTGATGATGGTGGTGGAGGAGTACCTCTAGCACTTGCACTCAATTGATTGGAATGATGAAACTCTTCATCCAAATTTGGTTGGCTGTCAAGAGGTGTACCTTAACCGGTATCATCTTCATTAAGCGGGTGGAATACATCGTTCACAGGGTGCCCTTCTTCAGTATCAAGAGGCGTTGTAGCTGCGTACCCTTCAGCAATGTCATTGCCAAAAATTACAGCCAACTCATTGAAATATTGGAAGGGTGACCTCATACATTTTTGCATTTTTGAATTCTCTCCTCTACATGTAAGCATAAATAAAAGGTTGTTAGTCTTTCATTATTAAAATAAGAAGGCAATATTTTTTCAATCAAAAGAGTACAAAGATCATCCTACCTTCAAGAGGCCAACCCACACAAAATCCTTAGCATCCACAGTTTGAGTTGCTTCATTCCAAGCAAACCCACTTGTATTTTTCAAATCCTTCATTACTCTATATCATACTTTCCATGATTTCAGCTTATTCTGAAAATGATCCCATAATAGATTCAAGTTCATCTCTGTATTGAATTTCCTCTCTATGGTTGTCCACGCTTTTTTTTAAAAACCACCTTCACCTTTTTTTTAAAAACCAAGTCTATAAACTTGCGTTCCATCTATTTTGTCCACATTATCTTCTTTGAAGAAGAAGAGGATTTGTTGCTCACACTAGGGGATCCATCCATATCGCTCAAACTAATAGGAGAATACATTTAGCTCACACTAACGTGTTTGTTCATTCTGTTCGTGAGCTTAGCATATGCCATATTCTACAATTTATGTTTATAAAATATATATTATTGTCATTTCTTTAAATATATTACAATTTAAACTAATCATATGATTGAAATTGAAAGTTAATGTTGTTTAAATTTAAATGGAACGCAACAAGGACTAACATCAAAAAAATAGTATTTTCAGCAAATTCGTTGTTCTCTTGTTATTAGTGGGCTTATAATCTTCATCATTTGGTACTCTTGCTGTATTTCATTTAAACATCCTAATGCAACGGGGCTAAGAGGGCTATCATTTGTAATACATCCTAATGCAACAAGGCTAACATATTCAATAGGCATAAACATTAGAAAAAGAAAATCATCCATCATTGTATATGCATACATCACTTTAATCAAATAAAAACACATTGTCCCATAAAAGTTCAATTATTCTTGGGATCTGTAATCTTCCCACATCTTGCTTGCTAACATATTCAATAGGTATAAACGTATTACAATTTAAACTAATCATATGATTGAAAGTGAAAGTTAATGCTGTTTGAATTTAAATGGAATGTGACAAGGACTAATATTAGAAAAATAGGATTTTCAATGAATTTGATGTTCTTTTGTTATTAGTAGGCTTATAATCTTCATCATTTGGTACTCCTTGTTGTATTTCATTTACATCCTAATGCAATGGGGCTAAGAGGGCTATCATTTGTAATACATCGTAATGCAACGAGGCTAACATATTCAATAGGTATAAACATCTAAAAAATGAAATCATCCATCATTGTATATGCATACATCACTTTAATAAAATAAAACACATTGTCCCATAAAAGCCAATTATTCTTAGAATCTGTAATCTTCCCACATCCTACTTGCTATATCTTCTCAAAATTGTGCCCACTCATTTCTATCCTTCTAAAACAACCCATATGTCTCAAGCACTGGTACCTCTATCCCATCACGATCATCTTCCTCTTCAATAGCTACTTCCAATGGAAGGCCATCCTCTATTGTAATGAAATTGTGAAGTATGCAACATGCTAAACATGCTAAAACAGTATAGGATTGTCTCATGATACCATAAGACGTTGCATGTCTTAGGATTGGAAAATGCTGCTTCAGAATACCAAACGTACGTTCTATTGCATTTCTAAGTGAGGAGTGTTGATGGTTGAACAACTCATGTGCAGAGTATATTGGGTTTTCTCTTGACCACTCTTTCAAGTGGTAGCATGTACATCGATAAGGAGCGAGAAATCCAAGTGCATTTGGATATTCAACATCCACTAGAAAATATATTCCTACATAAAGAAAGTATATTGTCAATACTTGAAATATTTAGCATACCCTTGAGTATATTAAAATGTGTTTTGGCTTACTAAGGGAACTACAAGTGTATCTGCTCTGGACAAAAATGAGGCTAGAACTTGACTATCTGCAGCAGAGCCTTCCCAACCAGCAAGGCAGTAGTGAAACTTACAATCAAAGGAGCAGACATCCATAACATTTTGCGACAAGTTCACTTTTCTATCACGATATTTACCTTGTATGTCGACATCAACCCGCACTGGAATATGGGTTCCATAGATAGCTCCAACACAGTCCTATGGGATATGATACACTGATTAAATGTATGCTCAAGCAATAATAAGATAAGGATAACAATCCAGACAATAAACTTGTAACAATGCATGATTTACCTTGAAGAACAGATCAAAACGGTCCTGCCCACTAATTTTGAGAGGAGTTCCTAGACTAGGTGGTATGAAGTAATCCCTATAAAGGGCTAAGACAACCATCAACACCTTGTGGAAGTACCGACTTACTGTCTCTCCTGAGTGCCCAAAGTTATAGGCAATCTTAGAGTTCCTCAAATTGTGCCCAAGGGTGTGGAGGAACATCACTAGTTGTTCCTCTAACTTCAAGTGAATCGTATCTCTCAAGCTTCCTTTCAACCTAAGAATACGAGCTAGACAAAAGAAGGCTGCCCTACTCATCCGAATCTGATCATGACAATCCACCTCATTGGAATGAATAATGTCTCTACAAAAGGAATTTCCTTTTCTTATTTGTTTACCCATTTGACTGCCTTCTTGGGCTACCAATACTTTGGCTATGGCAACAAAAGCAAAAAGAACTGTGAGAATGTGGGTTTATGTGGTCTTCCTAACTATGCATCCTTGAATCTCTATGCTGTCCATAGGATCCATTAGTAGCCTAAAACGTGGACAAATTATACACTATCAGTTATGAGATATCAACTATCACCTATCCAGATACAACATGATTATTTGCTGGCCTCATTGCATTAAGAAGTCAACTATTTATTCAAATACAGAAAGGAGTACCAACTGGTGAGGATCATAAGCCCATAATGAATAATGCAACAATAACGTGTCATTCTACTCCATGTAATCTGTCTGTACTCTATAGCAGTGAATGCATATTACTAATTCCATTTGTCTATATGTACACACAAAAATATGTATATATGAACACAAACACATGCATATGCATACAGACACATGTATATATGTACACAAATGTATATATGTATGTATACACACATGTATATACACACACACATGTATGAATGTACACACACAAATACAAATTATAACTTGAATTTGGGTTTTTATGAATGTGTTTTAATAAATCGTTGGGTCCGTCAAAATAAAGATTCATCTTTTAGAAGATGAAAAGGAGCATCGTTGGCATGTCAGAATAGGGTTTCTCTCTGCATTGATCTATACATAGTTTAGTTGCTCATTTCATTGGCATGATTTGCATTGATCTCATTACTGAGCACATATTGATTGTTCTGTTAAGGAGATTTGAAACAAACTATTACAACATATATTAACTGTTTTGCTAAGTAGATAGAAACAAAGCCATGATAAACTATGTATATATAAAAGCTATGATTGTCATTGAGTTGATCCATACATAGTTTATGAGTTGGCTGTGTTTAATGGAATTCCATTGATCTATACATAGTCTATGACCTCATAAATTATGTGTACACAAACTATGTATAGATCAGATCCAAGATTGGCACTGATCTATACATAGTTTACAACCTCATAAACTATGTATAGATAAAAGCCATGATTTCTATTGATCTATACATAGTTGATCCATACATAGTTTATGACTTGGCTCTGTTTCGTGGTATTGCATTGATCTCTCACAACACTAAACTGAAACTCATTACAGCAACATACTGTTACATAGTTTAGTTGTTCATTTCATTAGCATTGGCATGATTAGCATCTGAAGTAATTCCAGTGTATGAGTTGCCTCTGTTAAATGGTATTGCATGGATCTATACACACTTGATCTATACATAGTTTATGACCTCGTAAACTATTATTATAGTTGTACATTTCATTGCTATTGGTACAAATAATCAGAGCTTTAACTACGATATATATAGGTAATGATATGAGCACATACTGGAACTCATTACTGAACACATATTGAACATTTTCTTAAGCAGTCTGGCAACAAACTGTTATCAGTTCGAACTGATTTATGTCTTGAATGTAAAGAAAAAACCTAAAATGCATTGTTAGCCTTAGATTGAATAAAAGAGGCTTTTGAAAAAAAAAAACCAAATATGCAAAGGTGGGTGAGAGAAGAGAACCAGACAAAGCTTCCATCATCGTCCAAAGCCAGGCAAACCCCACAACCACAACCATCGGCCAAGAACAAGCAAAGAATGAGGCAGATAAACCCCACAGTCACAACCGTTAGCCAAGAACAAGCCAGACAAACCCAATAGCCACAATCACAGCCACAGCCAGAGAAACCCCAAACTCACCCAAGAACAATGGTGCCAGAAACCCCAAAAACCTGCCCAAGAACAATGTCTTCTCCTTTTCCCTAATGCCTCTTTCATCTTCCAAAAACCTAACCACGATTTCTATAGATCCAATGGATTTATTAAAATGCATTCATAATTTGCAATAATCGGGTTTTAATTTCGAATTCCACCTCTTTGTTGGAAGATGCATCTTCCAATATTCGTCCAAAAATGGAAGATGAAAGTGAAAATTGGGTTTTGAGTTTGACGAACCAAACACCCATTTTAGCTTCATAACCAGATTTTTGCCCTCGTAACCCTATTCCGCTCTGCATCTTCTTGCAACCAAATAGGGCCTCAAAGCAGTAATTATATGGATCTTCTAATGTTGATTTGACTAATTCATAATGCTCATCATCTTGAAGATTTTGCAACACCTATTGCCTTAAGTTAGTGTTAGTGGTCGATATAACTGATATGTCTTCTCCTGCTGAGGGCATCAGCTACCATATTTTCTTTGCCTTTGATATATTCAATCCAAAAATTATATTCACGAAGGAACTCAAATCATCGTCTTTGACAAGCATTAAGATTTGGCTGCATAAAAATATACATGAGTCCTAAGTGATCAATTTTCAACTTAAAGGGTGAAGGTAATGTCTCTACATTTGTAATGTGTGCATTATTGCAGCTAGCTTTAAATCATGGGGTGTATAAATAAGTTATACTACAATTTTCGTGACTCATATGCCACCGCTTGACCATTCTGCATTAACGTTCCTATTCCTTCACCTGATGCATTTGTAGTAATTGTGAATTAACCATAGGATAATGAATAGTCAAAATAGGATCTGAAGTATGGTTCTCTTTTAAAAGTTGAAAAGCTTGTTCACATTTATCCATCTAGTTAAACTTCTTCTCTTTCTTCTAAAGAGAAGTGATTGGTGCAATAACTTTGGAGAATCCCTCCACAAACTTCATATCGTATCTAGCTAGTCTCATGAAACTTTGGATCTCTTTGGCATTCTTAGGAACCATTCTAGTATTGCCTTGACCTTATTGGGATCTACTGATACTAGTGTTGATATAATATGACCTAAGTAGTGGACTTGTTTTTAATCAAATGTACACTTGGACAATTTTCCATATGACCCAAATGATCTTTCAAATACTACAAAACTATCATTAGATCTTTATAATGCTCCTCTAATGCCTTAGGATAGGTCAAGTGTTACATCCCAATTTTTGACCTAGCTTGAAATATAGAAGTTGAGATTCACATGAAGTCAGTTGGCAGTTTAATTTGATATAATCTGGCGAAATGGTAAGATAGTTAGCCGTTATGATTTCAAGTGAAGGTGACATGTTAGTTGATCATTAATTGCAAATTCATGAAATTAAGATGAAAGGTTAACTGATACGATTAGTTATAATTTTATAATTTAATTACAGAGAAATCCCTTGCAGGGAGCCTGTCAAAGGGGTGGAAGCATTGTCAAAAAAGAATTAGGTAGGGCATCACCATCATTGGTAGACGGGTAAAGGACCTAGCGATTTGAAATAGGATACATCTGTGGAATTGCATGAGTTATTTAAATAATAAAATAATTGAGTTAAAATAAAACGTATCTTAAGGACTTTAATTTTAAAAAAAAGATTTTAATTTATCTTTCGTTATATTGTTTTTAATAAATATTTATAAACGTATATTTAAATATAAAATCATTTAGCACCACTATAATTTAATAATCAATTAAGTGATGTTTATAAGTGCATGTAAGATTTTAATAGTATTCGAATTATTATAACTTCAGAATTATTATGAATTATTCCCTTTCAATTTAATATTCTTTAATGATATAACTTGGCATAATTAATCGATTTGAAGGAATTCATATGGGTTCTTTATAACTGCTGGGTAGCCATAAGGTCGGCTTAAGCTTATTTATGCATTCTTTGTTGTGTATTGGAGACCACGGTTGAACCATTATCCTTCTTTCTTATTCTTTCCTCTTATTTTCCTTCATTTTATAAATTCGATTTTTAATGGCATACAAATGGCTTCTTGTAATTGAAGGTAGCCGAAAAGCCAAGTCATCTTTTAATAGAGTCTCGATGATTGCTTTTGATAACCTTTTCTTTTGGTTCCCGACTTCCATTTTTTTATTAATCACAGCAATAGCTTTTGGGACCTTCAGAAATGTCCTTAGCATCTCATACTCTTGTATATACTGCGATTTAATATATACCTTGGGGAAGGAATGTATATTCGGTGAAAAATGTCTGCAGCCTAATTTATAACCGCAATGGCACTATTTTTGATTTCTGATGACACATACTCTGCTGTTGGGGAGACATCTTTGCATCGTTTGATGGATACGAACCTTTCCATTCAATTCTGTGCATTTTTCACTTCAAGGAAACGTTAACTTCTGTTGCTGAAACTAGGCATATTGTTGAATCTTTCTTAGCTGTTGAAGAATTGCCTGTTGGCACAGTTGTTGATCCGCAATGTGAGGATGAGATGGTTCACTTCTTCCGTTTCTTAAGAAAAATCCTATCAGGTCATGAGTTATTAATTTAAACTCTGTTTATTTCTTCTTCTTTTTTTTATAACAGTCAGCTATGAGGAATAAGACAAATGCATTGTAATTCTTAGTTATTCTTTATTTGGTTACCATTAGGTACATATTGATAGAGTTGAAATCAATGCAAAGGTTTTTCATACTCTTAATCTTCTCTTTCCTGGTCTAAATGTTAAAAACCATAGCCGGCTATACATTATTATATTGAGACTAGATTAAAGCACCTTGCTGTTGGTCTCCGGCTTAATATAGAATTCATTGAAGATCTTCGTTAAATAACTTTATGAACCAATATCAATGTTCATGCTTTTATTATCAAAATACTTATTTGATCCACTAACACCAAGGATTCACAGGCGAATATGCCATGAAATGGTGAAGAGGTGGAGCTAAACAAATTTAGACATTCAAATTTGAAACCTTAAAAAAAACATAATTATGTAAACATAGAATGTGAAATTATGGATGCATGTAATCTTCTTGAATAAATGAAGGAGCCGACTGCTCTAAGAATCTCGAATACCTGGGACTCACCCGGCTGTGAAGTCAAGTAGATGGGTGATGAATTTTCAATATTATGAACCAATATCAGTTATGACATTTCAATAATTACCATGTAAAATGAATTTAATTAATAGCTCATGCATATTCTTGTTATGGTGATCTCTTACTGCCAAGTCGTATGGCGTGTTGTATATCATGATGCCTAGTGGATGGAATGATGTTTCTTGTCAATTCCGGGTAGGGAGGGCCTTTCTCGTTAGAGATCGTGTGGGGATATAATGTGGTTCGAGGTTGGGTGGTTAAGCCCTTGATAATGTTTTATGTAATAACCCTCCTCAAATCTGCCCTCAAAAATGCTGATGAAAGCTCAAGGAATTTCATCAAACAATTCACATGCAAGGGACGTATGACTGATATAGTATTTCAGCTAGCTTCAAATGACCTTTTTACAATTTGCATCAATGAAAATCTTGTGCTAGAAGACTACAATGGACTACACAAATGACCTAACATGAGTGTGCTACTAAATTTGACAATATTCAGTGCATATATATGATCTAAGCATGAGAAATGAACACCTACAGCCAACTGGCATTTTTACAAACAGTTGGTATGCAAACTAACTAGCTGATAAATAATGATATTAAATTGCTTAAATGACACCAGCAACTATTATCTTCTTAATTGCAATGAAAATTACAATGCTCATGAAATATGGCCAAGACTTTGGCATTTACATGGATTACAAAATGATAATGCTGGTATAATGCACACTTACAGCTGAAAGCTTATAACACCCTAAAAACAATACTAACAAAAGAACCTGGTTGCAGATGGCTGAAATAATTTCCTTCTATGCTGCCCCTTCTGCTTTGCTTTTTTTGAACTGCTTTTTCGGCTTGCTTTTTCGTACCCACTTTTTCAGCCTGCTTTTTCGGTTCCACTTTTTGAACTGCTTTTACGGATTGCTTTTTCCGCTTGCTTTTTCGGTTCTGCTTTTTTCGGGCTGCTTTTTCGTATCTGCTTTTTTCAGACTGCTACCATGTTGAATCTCAAGACCATATCTTTCAATGGCGTCAAGATTTCCAGCTTGAAGGGATTTCGTCCTTCAAACTATTGAGATATAATCTCTAGAAAATTCTCCAATTTCTTTGATATTTCCCAGCCTGAATAAATGAGAGCTATCCTCTTCCTTTTAATCCCTTCCTCACTTGCTCCACGCTTCCGTCTTGCCAATGTGGGATAATACATGACTTTTAATATTACTTCTTTTTTCTTTTTACAAAGTCCATGTATGTACTCAAAAGGGGGACTCTTGATTTTTATAAAGTGACTTCATGAAACATATAATATTTAATTTAAATAGTCACTTTACCATTGTAACTTCAAACATTAAAATAATATACCAAATAAACTCGAAATCCCACATATAATAGCTCATTAGAAAGAGCCCAACAAAACGCATCTCATCCTGTCACTGAAAATTGAAGGCACTGCATCCCCCTATTGGCTTACTAAAAATAGTAAGTCTTCCTGACAACCCAACAAACGAACTCCGTTTGGCCTGTAATTAAATTTGACTAGGCCAAATAACCTCAGGATCCCTTTTGAAGTCCTGGTTAGCCCTCGGGACCATACAAGAATGGGCTAACGACAACATACCTCCAAACTGGCTAAGTGGGGGACATTACAGTCCGCCCCTCTTGCAATTGCTTGTCCCCAAGCAATCTCAACTCAGGATGCTAAATAATCTCCTCTTCCCCCCATGTCGCATTCTCAACTGGTAGGTTCCTCCACTTTACTAGGTACTCCCTGATAGTTCGCCTGCGAAGCACCCTCTCCCTGGAGTCAAGTATAGCCTCAGGAATCAAGATAAGTTTTCCCTCATCATCGAGAGGTAGCAATATTACTGAAGGCACCACATTATGCCCCAATGCCTTCTTAAGGCGTGACACATGGAACACGTTATGTACTTTACTGTCTGCAGGTAGCTCCAACTCATAAGCTACCTCACCCTCTCTCCTGATTACTTTGAATGGTCCATAGTAGCGTGGTTTCAATTTCTCTGCTCCACTCCTCTTGAGAGAGGACTGCCTATACGGCTGTAACATGAGGTACACCATGTCTCCTACCTCGAAAGATCTCTCAACCCTGTGCTGATCAACATATTGCTTCTGCTGATTTTGTGCCCTTTGCAAATTTTCCTTCAAGGATCGCATAATGTCCTGACACTCCTGCAATATATCCTTGGCCTTAGGCACACTACTGTCCCCAAATAACAAATCCAGAAAATTAGGAGCATCATACCCGTACAGTGCCATGAAAGGGGACATTTGAATAGACATATGGAAAGAGGTATTATAGCAGTACTCCCCTAGATGCAGCCACTTCACCCAAGCCTTCTGCTCTCCTGCAATGTAGTTTCGAAAGTACCCCTCAACCCATTTATTCACTATCTCTGTCTGCCCATCAGTTTGGGGGTGGTAACTGGTACTTGGAGTTAGCTCTGTTCCGTATAACCTGAACAACTCCTGCCAAAAGTGGCTCATAAACCTACTATCCCTGTCGCTGACTATGTTTCGTGGCATCCCATGTAATCTAAATACCTCTTGGAAGAATAGCTCTGCTGTCTGTACTGCTGAATATGTGGACGAAATCGCAAAGAAATGTGCAAATTTCGTCAATCTGTCTACCACAACAAAAATACAATTCCGACCCTGTACCTTGGGGAGGCCTGTAATGAAATCCATGGAAATGCTATCCCACTTCTTCTCTGGTAAGGGTAGGGGCTGTAGTAAACCACCTGGAAAGGAATGTTCCTGTTTGTTCTGCTAACATACTGGGCACTCCCTAACAAACTGAAGCACCTCTGTTTTGAGTCCTTTCCAAGTGAAGCGCTCTTTCACCTGCCGATATGTCTTAAAGAATCCAAGATGTTCTGCCAATGGTGAATCATGAAATGCCCTCAGAATCTTCTACTTCATAGCAGACCCGGGTACTAAATAAATCCTTTTCTTGTAGATGATCAAATCATTTGCAACAGTGTATCGACTATCCTGAATAGTTCCTTCAATAACACTAGATGCCCAACTATCCTTGGCATACTCTGCCAGGATCAACTCTCTCCAATCGTCCATGACTATCCCAACAGCAAGCAAATGAGGCCTTCTGGATAAAGCATCTGCGACGATATTTCTCTTCCCTTTGACATAGACTATGTCAAAATCATAAGCCTGTAACTTACTCACCCATTTTTGTTGCTTGTCATTGAGATCCTTCTGTCCAAGGAAATGTTTCAAGCTGTTATGATCTGTTTTTACTGTGAATCGGCTCCCTGTTAAGTATTGCCTGAACTTAGCTAGCGCGTGCATGATTGCTAGCATTTCTTTGTCATAGATGCTGTAAGTTCTCTCAACACCTCCTAATTTCCTGCTCTCATATGCGATGGGATGTTTGTCCTGCATGAGGACAGCTCCAACGCCCTCTCCCGAGGCATCACAGTGCAGCTCAAAAGGCCTGGTGAAATCTGGAATGGCTAAAACAGGGCATGTACTCATCAACTCCTTGAACCTGTCAAAACAATCCTGAGCCTTCTCTGACCACTTGAAACTGTCTCTCCGTGTCAAATCTGTAAGTGGTGCTGCTATCTGTGAAAATCCCTTTACAAATCTGCGGTAGAACCCGCAAAGCCCAAGAAATCCCTTGAGTTGCGAAATGTTCCTCGGCGGTGGCCAATCCAGAATGGCCCTGATCTTGTCTGGGTCAACTCGAACACTTCCTGCACTAATAATATGCCCTAGATAGAGCAACTCTGTCATCCCGAACTCGCATTTACTCATCTTGGCATATAATGACTCCCTCTCTAGAATGTTGAGCACTGCATCAATATGCTTCAAATGTTCCTCCCAAGTACGGCTGTATATCAGTATATCATCAAAAAAAATCACCACAAACTTCCTCAACTGATCTCTGAATACTCTATTCATACAGAAATGGAAAGTGGCGGGGGCATTAGTCAACCCAAAGGGCATGACTAAGAAATCAAAATGTCCATAGTGGCATCTAAAAGCTGTCTTCTCCACATCCGCCTCTCTAAGCCGTATTTGGTGGTAGCCGGATCTCAAATCAATCTTAGAGAAGTAGCAGGCACCGTGCAATTCATCAATAAGCTCATCAATGCGTGGAATAGGGTATCAGTTCTTGATTGTCTTCTTGTTTAGTTCCCTATAATCAATGCACATCCTCATTGTACCATCCTTCTTCTTCACCAATACTACTGAAGAAGCAAAAGGACTCTTGCTTGGTCGTATGTGCCCCATGTCAATCAACTCCTTGATTGCCTTTTCTATTTCATCTTTATATCTCTTTGGATGGCGGTAGGGTGTGATGATGACTGGCTTAGCCCCTTCCTCTAACCCAATAACATGCTCGATTCCCCTATCCGGGGGTCTCCCTGGAGGTATCTCACCAAACACCTTAGTATGTTTGGTTATTATTTTTTGTACATCAGGGGGATACTCCTGTTTATGTTGCTCTGTCACCTCAGGCATTACTCTAAACTCTGCTGTCCACTGCACCTGGTCGTGTCTGAAGAAACTCTGAATCTGCTTGAGTGACACCACTCGTAAACTCTTCCAGAGATTTCATCCAATTCATCCCAAGCACCATATCCTGATCACTAATGTTGACAACAAAGAAATCTCCCACCATGTCATAATCTCCCAAACGAAGCTGCAAGTTGGAGATTTTCTTGGTACAGTCGATTTTGAAGCCGTCGGCAACCATCACCTTAAATCCCCTATGCTCTTCTGTATGTAGCCCTCTACGTGTCACAAACTTTTCATCAATGAAGTTATGTGTTGCCCCTGTATCAATGAGTGCCACAAATCTTTGTCCATCCAAAGTTCCCCTAACTCTGAAAGTGACGGCCTCTTGTATACTCGACAACTGAGCTATCGTGCTATCACTGTGTGCTTCCTCATGTGAAGAATTATCATCTCCATCTGATTCTGATGACTGCTCTGAATCTCCATCCACTGACTCTTCGGGTGAAAAGTACTCCATCTGCTTGGCTTTTGCTTTCAATGGACACTTATGTGACAAATCCCAAGGCTCCCTGCAATGAAAACAAAGCTTCTTCTTCCTGAGATCATTAAGTGTCTCATTGTCCAACCTCTTACTTTCCTCCTTAGGTGGCTGACCCTCCCTACGAAAAGGTTTACTGTCCTTATCTTTCCTCGAAGGGAAACTCTTTGCTTGGAATTTATTTTTAGAAGCTGAAGAGGAATCCATGTCACGAGCTTTCTTAATGGCTTCCTGCAAAGTGGGAGGGTTGAGAGCTTTAATCCACCCTCTCAACGGATCAGCTAACCCATCCATAAATAGAACCAGTATCCTCCGTTCAGATACATCTGTTACTAACACTGCTAGTTTCTGAAATTCTGAAATGTATGTTTCCAATGATCCCCATTGTTTAAGCTGAGCTAACTCCTTGAAATGTAGTTCTGGATCCTTCCTATCAAAACATTCAATCAGTCTCTCCGTAAACTCTACATATGAGGTAATGTGTGCATGACCCATAGTGACTAGACCATGATGCCACCACTTGTGTGCTAACCCATCCAGATGAATTGCTGCATACTTAATAGATTCTTCCTCAGGCATAGGGTTCAATTGAAAGTATGTATCAAGCTTTTGAACCCAAGCTCTTGCTGTAGACTTCCCCGAGCCATCATAATATGGTAACTGAAGTTTCCCTACTTTCTTCCGTAGCTCATAGCTCTGGTTCCTGTCATGTCCACGTGGCATATGTTTCATCCGCACATCCATATACTCCCTAAAGGTAATTGCAGCAGTAAAATCTGGACCTCCGGCTTCCCAATCTCTCCTCAATTGGTCCTTTATATCAGTGATCTGGGGCTTTGGTACGGGCTGCTCTGGAGCTCTAGGAGGAAATGTGGGAATCATGGGCCTCGAACTCACTGTCCTAGCTTGCTGGGGTGCATGACCGAAATTGTTCTCGACTTGTTCACCTCCATTATGTGTCCCATCCTGATTATTCCCATTCTGATTGTTACCATTCTGATTATTTCCTCCACCTATGTTAGCGTTCAACCCCATTTGACGAGCCATCATCTGCATCATAACCTCCATTCTCTAATTTTGTTCCTGTGCCCTCTGTTCTGCTAATCGTTGTCCCTGTGCCAAGGTCTCTAATAACTGTAAGAATCTTTCCTCTCCAGGATCTCGAGCATTCCTGTCATCTCGGTCACCCATATTGATGTCTTGATGAAAGAATACCTCCTCTGTGTCTGTATGACTGGATTCTATGTCCACCTGCACGGATGAACTAGACTGTATGCTCTGCAGGTTTGAAGTTCTATTTTGTCTTGCTCTGGTATTGCGGAAATTATAAGGCCCTTGTCGCATGCTCAAACAAAAAATGCTCTGATTTTAGTGTTTTGACATTTCGTCAAACACTTTCCCCTCTATCTGGCTGTTCCAAATTCCCTATAAGACCTCCACAGGATGGCAGGACTTTTAGCTCTGATAATAACCCTCCTCAAATCTGCCTTCAAAAATGCTGATGAAAGCTCAAGGAATTTCATCAAACAATTCACATGCATGGGACGTATGACTGATATAGTATTTCAGCTAGCTTCAAATGACCTTTTTACAATTTGCATCAATGAAAATCTTGTGCTAGAAGACTACAATGGACTACACAAATGACCTAACATGAGTGTGCTACTAAATTTGACAATATTCAGTGCATATATATGATCTAAGCATGAGAAATGAACACCTACAGCCAACTGGCATTTTTACAAACAGTTGGTATGCAAACTAACTAGCTGATAAATAATGATATTAAATTGCTTAAATGACACCAGCAACTATTATCTTTTTAATTGCAATGAAAATTACAATGCTCATGAAATATGGCCAAGACTTTGGCATTTACATGGATTACAAAATGATAATGCTGGTATAATGCACACTTACAGCTGAAAGCTTATAACACCCTGAAAACAATACTAACAAAAGAACCTAGTTGTAGATAGCTGAAATAATTTCCTTCTATGCTGCCCCTTCTGCTTTGCTTTTTTCGAACTGCTTTTTCGGCCTGCTTTTTCGTACCCGCTTTTTCAGCCTGCTTTTTCGGTTCCGCTTTTTGAACTGCTTTTACGGATTGCTTTTTCCGCCTGCTTTTTCGGTTCCGCTTTTTCCGGGCTGCTTTTTCGTATCTGCTTTTTTCAGACTGCTACCATGTTGAATCTCAAGACCATATCTTTCAATGGCGTCAAGATTTCCAGCTTGAAGGGATTTCGTCCTTCAAACTATTGAGATATAATCTCTAGAAAATTTTCCAATTTCTTTGATATTTCCCAGCCTGAATAAATGAGAGCTATCCTCTTCCTTTTAATCCCTTCCTCCCTTGCTCAACGCTTCCGTCTTGCCAATGTGGGATAATACATGACTTTTAATATTACTTCTTTTTTTCTTTTTACAAAGTCCATGTATGTACTCAAAAGGGGGACTCTTGATTTTTATAAAGTGACTTTATGAAACATTATAATATTTAATTTAAATAGTCACTTTACCATTGTAACTTCAAACATTAAAATAATATACCAAATAAACTCGAAATCCCACATATAATAGCTCATTAGAAAGAGCCCAACAAAACGCATCTCATCCTGTCACTGAAAATTGAAGGCACTGCATCCCCCTATTGGCTTACTAAAAATAGTAAGTCTTCCTGACAACCCAACAAACGAACTCCGTTTGGCCTGTAATTAAATTTGACTAGGCCAAATAACCTCAGGATCCCTTTTGAAGTCCTGGTTAGCCCTCGGGACCATACAAGAATGGGCTAACGACAACATACCTCCAAATTGGCTAAGTGGAGGACATTACATTTTACCTCTCTCAAGCTGTCGGATATGTGTCAGACAGAGATAAGCCATGCATTCAATTGTTTATCGGAAACAGGTATTATCATCTTTGTTTATGAGAAGGTAAGAATAAATTGAAGTATTTCATTGTTATCATCATTTTACTGTCATAAAAATGAATATTGAATATAAGTACTTATCTAATCTTAAGAAACTGTCACAGATAAGCAATCGGTAGGAAAAGAAATCCGAAGCCTTAATTGATTGTGTGACAGTTGGAACCTTAAATGATACAGTGGTATTGGAAGCCCTAACTGAATCTGTGGTATTGAAAGCCCTAGTTGAATCTGTGGTCGTGAAAGCTCTAGAATAAATCCATCGTCGCGGAAGCCCTAAATTGAATCCGTGGTCGCAGAAGCCTTAAGTGGTAAAGCGGTACCAGAAGCCCTAAATGAACCTATGGTAATTGATACCCTAAGTGGTAAAATGATATGTGATGCCCTAATTTAAATTTTAGTGGTATTTAGTTGTAATCATCAACTGGTTTTTGAGATAGCAGTTTTTAGATGATAGTCGACTTGTGAAATTGTTATAGTGTATTTGTGGACTAATCCGGGTGGTTGCAGAAGCATCCTTTGTTGATTTTAGTCTCAGTTTTTCTGAGGTATGTGATTTTCAATTTCAAAAGTAATTTCATTTAATGGTATTTCAAGTATTAGTTAAGAAATTTTGTTTAACTAATTTTAACGGTAAAATCTTCTTCACATGAACATGAATGATGTAACTACCTTCCTATGAAACGAAGAAGTAACTG
This sequence comes from Cupressus sempervirens, assembly GCA_028749045.1. Classification (NCBI taxonomy): domain Eukaryota; kingdom Viridiplantae; phylum Streptophyta; class Pinopsida; order Cupressales; family Cupressaceae; genus Cupressus; species Cupressus sempervirens. The sequence goes on from CM053788.1 coordinate 99,231,981, forward strand.
TATTCCTTGAGTATGTTGAATGATAAATTAGACCCAGGAAATCTGGGTGTTACATCAAGATATCATAGATGAATATCAACACAAAATCATCAAGGCAATCTTTGAAGACATTATTCATCAAATTCATAAATGTTGAAAGTCCATTTGCTTATCCAAAAGGCAATGCCACAAATTAGTAATGTCCATACTGGGTTCCAAATGCAGTCTTTGCTATATCTTCCTCCTTATTTCAGAGTTGATGGTATTCTGATCTTAATTCAGTTTTGGATAAAAATGTAGCTCCCTTCATTTGATCAAATAATTCATCGATTTACGGGAGAAATATCTATACTTAATAGTCAAGTTGTTTAATATCATGTAGTGGATGCATAAACACAAGGTGCCATCCTTCTTGAGAAAAATCACCAAAGCTCCCTAAGGTGATACTCTAGGTCGAATAAACCCTTTGTCTCATAAGTCCTAGGATTCTGTTTATAATTCATATAATTCAGTACTGGTCATCTTATATGGAGCCTTGGATTTTGGCTTTGTTCCCAACAATAAATCAATAGAGAAGTCAAATTCACTCTTCGAAGGTAATTCAAGCAATTCCTCTAGAAAGACATCTTGGAGGTTTTCTAAAATAGGATAGTTGTCAATTGAGGGAGGAGTATTTTCTACATCCTTAACATGTACTACATATATCATGCACCTGTTTCTAAGCTTTCTTTATCTGCATTGTTGAGATCTGTTTCGGTTCAATGGGTCTCTTTACACCCTAATCTCTATAGGTTTCCTCGTATCATCAAGGAACTCTATTGATTTGTCTCTACAATTGACTACTGTCTTATGTTCTGTCAACCAATTAATGTCCAAATGACATCATGTGAACCGAATGGGGCTATATACAAGTTTATTTGTGTTAGGAAGCTTAGAAGCTTCGTCCATTGTAAGCTAGACATTGGTCTACCCTTCGCTCATCCCTATTACCATGCTCTACTACTCAAGGTTTGGACATAAATCATACTCTAGTAGGTAAACTAGATACAACTCTAGGGTCTACTAAGCACTCAATAGCTCCACTATCAATTGAAATAGAAACATTGTGTACAAAGAGTTTACCAAATGTATGGGAGGAGCTTGTAATTCAATTTGTTTGTGGTCAATTGTTGCATGGATATGATGTTGTGCCTTTACCTATTGACCTTTTCCATTTTTGTTTCTTGAGCATTAAGGACACGATTTAGCATAATGATCACCCTCATACACCTAACAACTATCTAGGGTTCACTATTTTCCCTTAGGCATGTTTCTCCTTTTACCATTCTTCTTAACGTTGTTCTAATTATCTCCTCTATTCTGGTTCTAATCTTGATTATTCTTGTTAGAAATCCTACCAGAATTCCTTGTCCTCTTCCCCTCATATTTCGGATCTGATGGTTACTTCTCTTTTCTTTCCCTTAGAATTTTCTCTTATTATAGCCTTGTGAAGTATGGAATCTTCGATTCCTGTAGATCAATGATAGTTTTTGTTTTTGTTTGATGGCCTTTTGACAAGCTTGGTTCATTGTGGTTGGGTTATGTGTATCTATCTCATTGCCCACTTTAGGTCTCAAACCCAAAATGAACTTGTGAATTTTAAACCTCTCATTCGTCTAACAATAAGGAACATATATCACGGGATGGAAAAAGTTCTCATGATTCTGTGTTACTATCAAGACAACTTGTATTAGATTCTGAAACGTGGGGCACTTACCATCTTACTGGGGAAAGGTTATAGCTCGGAGAGATCACATGGGAGATGTTCTTACAACTTTTTGGCAAGAGGGGGGTTGCTTGATTGTAGTTTTACAGGAAGATGAGTGGGTTCAAGAACTAGATATATGGTGTCTTGATAGTTACACAATATCATGAGGAGTTTTATCACTTGCTGAGGTATGTTCCACGATGTTTATTGGAGATGAGCAATTCAAAATTCACTAGTTTATCCTAGGTTTGAGGCTTGAAGTGGGTGCATATGTTGATATGCATGACCCAAAAACACTAGACCTTGCTTTTGAAAAGGCTATCAATCAGGAACAAAAATTACAAAAGATGCTCACAGTGAGTAGGAGCCAAAGACGTAGCACTTCCCAAGGTTATAATAAGATAAAACTTCAAGGTGGTAAGCAAAACAATAGTGGAGGATATCAAATTTGAATCATGAGAGGAAGAGGGCAAGGCAATTCTTGTAGGAATTCCAACATGAACACTTAGAATCAAAATCTGAACAAGGGTAATAACAGGAAAGATAACATGAGAAACAAATCTGAGGGTAGACAAGGACCCCTAGACAGATGCTTTGTATGTGAGGGCAACCACTATGCTAGTACATTTCCTCAACGTTCAGGCCAAAGGAATGGGAAAGTTCCAAAGGTATAGAAACAACATCATATTTATGAAATTGTTAACCACGTGTAAGCTAAATTCTAAGCTATTCCTCAATGGTTGATTGGTAAATAATGTTTTGATTTTAATAGATGCTAGAGCCTCTAAACTCTTGGTAAATCCCAAAATTGTATCTAGATTACTTGTTAGAGCAGGATATATGTCTGAACCTTGGATAGTAAAATATGAAAATATGGCTGTGTAAGGTTGAGCAGTGTTTAGTTTGTAGTGAATTGAAGTTTCCAAGATTTTTAATGCAAGTTAACATATATGCAACACCATTGGATTCACATGTCATCTTGGGCATCAATTGGTTCACAAAACATAAAGCAATTGTCAATTTTCGAGACAAATCCAAAGAATGCCTTGATGATAAAGATAAACCTATAATAGTAAGGGGTGTGAAAAGACCCATTGAACTGAGACAAGTTTCTATTATGCAACTGAAGAAGGATTAAAGGAAGGGGTGCATGTTATATGTAGCCCTTGTTAAGGATTTAGACAACACTCCTCCCTGTTTGGATGATTAGCCTATATTACAGGTGTTTCAGGATGTCTTTCTGGAGGAATTAACTGAATTACCTCTGAATAAAGAATTTGATTTCTCTAGTGATCTGATGCTCAGAACCGAGCCATAATCTAAGGCTCCATACAGAATGACCACTACAGAGAAGTATGAACTTAAAGTGCAATTAGAGTAATTGTGGGATAAAGGGATCATATGCTGTAGTGTATCACCTTGGGGAGCCGCAGAGATCTTTGTAAAGAAGGATGACAATGTGGCATTGATTGTTGAATGCTCAATAAGGCAACCATAAAAGGTAGATGCCTTCTCCCTTGGTTAAATGAATGATTTGATTAAATAAAGGGAACAACTGTATTGTCAAAGATGATATGAGATCTGGATATCATCAGCTCTGAATAAATGAAGAGGACATATCTAAAACAATGTTTAGAACATGATATGGGCATTATGAATTTGCCGTCCTACCTTTTGTTTTGTGTAAGAACCCTGCTGGTTTTAACTCTGGAAACTCAAATATAGATGTTTGTCATTCCGTCAAACATTTGCCCTACAAAGTCTTTACCTGTCGTTCTGTGTTTAAACTTGTATTGTTTTGAGTTGTATGTTGCAAATGGTGTTTTGAATATTCTACTGATGCAAAATTGATTGGCAATGCAATAGACATAATATGCTATCTCGTTTTCAACCTTTCTCATACACGAGTGACAGAAATCAGCTTTAATAATGAGTGGACATATTGTCAAATGCTTTTCATGTATCCTAGGAAAAACAAACATCCATCAAAGGACATTTTTACAAACATTTGGCATGCAATCTAACTTGCACACTAACTTCATTTTGCAATTGATCAACAACAAATATTGACAAGCTCATACTTCTAACAATAAATTAATTGTTTAGAGAACTTGGATCATATAGGAGATTCATCTTGAAGCTAGAAATGAGTTGCACTAATTAATATAGTCTCCAACTGTAACGCCACACCCAGATTGTTAATCACAGCCACAAGATAGACCATGTTCTCCTTATTGTAAAGAATTCAGACCCCAATGCATGAAACGGTGCTACAGTTGTAGGAAATATGCAACCAGTAAATGGTGAATGCTGCCAGCAAACCAAATGCAACACATAAACTTGGAAGGCAGGTCGAAGGAATGAAATCACAGCTATGAAATGCAGATCGCTGCCACTGTAAAGCTCTTCAAAATGACACTGAACTTGTGGTATGTTTGCAGAGAATTACCCTCGTTGAATTAAACCTCATCTACCTCAAACACATCAGTAGATATAATTGAAGGATATACATCAGAACCATTCAATTCTCAGAAAGAATACAGATCAAATACTCAGTACATAAAACACAATTTACCTGGATTTTCACAGATTCAAAAGTGTTGAAATGGTGAAGAATCCACAATTCTCGAACAACATTGAAACCCTTGTTTAAATCTCTTCTCCAAACACAAAGTTATCAAATGCACAATAAATAACATAAACAATAGAAGGAATTCCTTTCTCACAAAACATTGCTTTTACAATAAATTAAGATGACTTGTTGAAGACACCAAAAGCAAGTAACTTCACTCACATACTTTTCGCTAAAGAGACTTCATCAATACACTTTTCAATTAGAAACACTTCATTTAATAATTTCAAATTAATAATAAATAACTCCCAAGCTAAAAGCTTCTGGAAGACTCTTTTCACTTTAAAGGCTTCTTCAACACATCTTTCACTTAAAATCATTGCTTTTAACACTTAGGATTATATTCCATGTGAAATAATGATTAATAACCCCACGTGGCACCCAAAAGCAATTTATAAAACTTAAACTCAATATATACCACTGAAAGTGCCAATATCATCATTGATTAAATATAATGCCTAGGTGCCTACCGGAAATGGAAACTATAATCCCTAACTAACTAAAATTGTAAGTTGATCACGATGGTCCCTCGAAACATCTTGCTAGACCACGAGGATGACAATGATGGACTAGCTTCACTGATTACCTGCCAACTACTAAAAATAGGGGACATTACAGTTTAACAAAGGCTCTTGCGGCTATTACGGATCTAATGAATAGTGTTTTCAAAGACTATTTGGATGACATTTTGGAAATATTTATTGATGTCATATTGATCTATTCTAAGAATATGAAGGAGCATGAAGAGCATATACACATAGTTTTACATCTAAGAGACAAGAAACTTTATGGTAAGTTATCTAAGTTCTCTTTTTATCAAAAAAAGAGACACTATTTGGGTTACATCATCTCTATAGATGGAATTGCAGTACGCCTTGCTAAGATAAAGCTATTGTAGAATGGCTAGCTACTCAAAATGTGATGAAAGTTGGAAGTTTCAAGGGACTTGCTGGCTATAATAGGAAGTTTGTGGAGGGTTTCTCTAAGAATGTAATGCCTATTACATCCCTTTAGAGTAAAAGAAAGAGATATGAGTGGACATATGAATGTGAGAAGGCCTTAAGCTTTTGAATTAGAAATTCACATCGGCCTCCATCTTGATCATACCTGATCCCAATGTAAAATTTATTTTGATTACAAATGCGTTGGGTAAAGGATTGGGGGTGTATTAATGCAGGTTGGCAGAGTATTGGTCTATGACTCTTGAAAGTTGAAGTAACATAAGCTAAACTATGCACCACATGATTTAGAGTAGGTTGTGATTATACATGATTTACAGATGTGGTGGCATTACCTGTTGGGTAAGCAATTTGAGTTGAGAACAAATCACATGGGACTTGGATATATTTCACACAACCCAATCTCAATGCCAGAAAAGATGATGGTTAGAGTTTATGAGTTAGTATGATATTGGTAGAGTACATTAAAGGGAAGGAGTATATACTATAGATTGATTGATGCTCACCATGAGCAGATTCAATTTATTTTTCTTGCTTATATTAAATTCTGATTTGTTTAGTGTTGATTACTCTTTTTTGACTTGCAGGTTATTCCATGTAACCTTTGGTTATCAGCCCACACCCTTCATCTCAACTTTTCTGGTCATTCTCGATGAATCCCGGTGTGGCTGTCCAAGATTTATTGATGAAAACTCTGCCTATTTCAGACATGATATCTCTGCCCAATCTAGGCTTATTACAGATTTATAATAGGAGGTTCACTGGTATATCTTTATCAACAATCCTTCAAGTGATGCTTTTCCTTATCTCAGGGACATACGAATAATGCCACTGTATAAAGATGTTACGGAGGTGTTATTTCTCTCCATTTATTTAAACATTGATATGAGACATGTAATTATACAGTAAGCAGTTCAATTAATCCACATGCACATTCTCTCAAAAATTGTTGTATCATAAAAGAAAACAATTCATCATCATGGATTCTAATCCATGGGGCTCTATCCAAAGAATACTTGCAGCATTTATGCCATTGGTTTGAAATCACAGAACTGTCAATCAAAATGATTAAGAGAAGAGGAGTGCAACTAGACACACAAGCTAGCTTTGTAAACAAATGGTTGATTCCCTTCAATGTTGGTATGAACTAATGAATCCTAACACGACTCCTTGACTACCAATCAACAGGCCTCTAGCAATGCAAGTATGAAAAACAATCACTAGAAGGCAAATCATAGGTAGAAATATTAACCACCAATATGCCTATCGTGATATGAAGTCAACCAAGTATGGATGCAATTCACGGAAGTATTCAATGGCATAGTGAATGCAACTCTATGATATGAACAATGGCATACAATAATGTCATTCGTAGATATGTAATCACGAGACTATGGATGCAATGCAGGTATCAGACTTGAATATAATTGTAGATATGAATTTGATTGCATAAGCTAGTATGTTTGCAAATTACAAATAATAACAATGGCTACTATGAATGCTTCTCAAATAGGAATCAACGACTCATTGAATGTATTGCTGGTAATAACAATGGCTGGTATAAATTGAATCTCAGATATGTATCATCAACACTATGAATACAGGGCATGGATGATAAAAGAAATCACAGAGATTAGGAGCGTTCAATGCTATGAAAGCAATCACAGATGAAGAAAAAGGCTTTCCCTTTCAAATTCTCGATACAGAATTTACGACAAAGATAGAAGAAAGGTGGCAAAATGTGAGTTACATACAAAAGTCTTAACAAGAAGCCGATATTGCAAATGGCTCATTATCAAGATATGCCCATTGGAAAAATAAAGGTCTGAAGGAGGAAAATAAAAATATAGGCTACTAGAAGTATAAAGGGAGATGACACAAAATAATAATATTAAAAACATTGCCAAAGGTTGGAAATAATAATAACTTATTAAAAGTTGACATAAGGATAAAATAATAATTTTACTCTTTACATTTAATTATAATGACACCCTACTATATTTATATATATGACAATTATTCTTAGTTTGTTTCATGCTCAAGTGAATACTTTATTATTTTGTTGAAGGTGTTGACCCAGTTAGCTCATGATGATTACTTGGTATACATTTGCTTGTGTAGTCCATTTTCCCTTGGCCATGGTGGTTTAGGACTCATACCTGTTATCTCAATGGTAGGTTGGTGCCCTTATGCCCAAGTCCCTCTCTCGCAATGGTTCCCCCTTCGTCGTGTTCATTTAAAAGGAAATTAGCATGGTAATAATATATTTCTCCACCATAATATCAAATTACTATAAAAAGTAATCATTTCTAATATATTTAACATCACAACGATTAACCACTATTTCACGTTCCCATGAAATTATAAATAATAACCAACACTTCTATTTCACATGAGACCATAATGGTTAACTAATTTACCAATCAAATCAACTTTGCCTGAAGTCTCAACTGCTATAAGGAACATTTTATAACTAAACAAAAATAGGGATTTAACATATCCTCCCCCTTGTGTTTCATTGTCCTCGATGAACTTTGCAATTCAAACATTAAAAGAATATTTAAAATACAAGATATATATCAGCATGAAATCATCACATTCCAATTTGAATCACAATCTAGGCCAAAAAATAATTCAAAGTCTATCATTCTCTTATCTCAGTGCTTTCAGATAGAAAACATATTACACAATACCATAAAATCAAAGCAAAACACACACTTACCTATGCTTACTTTACCATACCTGTACTCACTTCGCTATACCATAGCATCACATTAAATTAATTATATTTTAGGATATACTCTTCTATATTCTTGTCACACTCATGTAGACACTTAAAATATTTTTAGTTTGATTCTCATACCAGTAGCTTATGTAAAGGAAGTTCCAATTTTCAGTATTCAAGAGCAAAGATAATCATTCAAAAACTTGCAATTCTTTAACTAGCATGCTCTAGATCACAACTTCATCACAAGTAATTGAATCACTTATACATACCATCTAATATATGGGACCCATTAAATGCGTAAATCATACAAATCACGTGAAATGGTTAGTGAATCCATGTTTCCATTTATGTGACCTGACCTTCATGCCCATCACAATAGTGTTTCCAATAGAGATTTTTAAATCATTTCATGATAAAAATATATAATGCCTAAAAGTCTTTCATCTTAATATTATTAACCATTAACATTCCATCAATGTAATACAAGTGTGCTTAATATAAACATAAGCATCCCAATACATCATGATAATTCATTACCATATGGAATCAATACTTCTATAACAATGCATCCAAAAGTATAATCCTAATATACTATGAGCATTCATAATACATCCAATCAAGACCATCGAGGTCATAATAACCATGGTACCCCACTATCTGCATCCCAGTCTCCTAAGCCATTGCGTAACATCCACTTTTTGTGAGTCTTAACTAACAACTTATCATATCAAGAAATATAGTTAATACCTCATATTCATAGGAAGATAGTTATAATAGTTTTGTTCATGTGAATGAGATTAATGGTTACAATTAGTTAAATGAAATTTTTTATAACTAACAATTGAAGACACCATCAATGAGTTTAACAAGGAATGTGAAATCTACATATCGTAGAATTCAAAACCAAATCAGTCTAGGGATGCTTCTGCAAAACCCAGGTTAGTCAATATATACCACTTAGGAACAAATAGCTATACCACTTTATCAAATGACAAATAACATCAAATACCACTATATCATTTAGGAAATCAAATGCCACAGTATCATTTAGGGCATCAAATAACACTGTATCATCCATTTTCTTTCTATTGCTAACTATGGCAATAACATATAGTTAGAAGTTATGCTCATATTCATTATTCACATAAATGAAAGATAGAAATAACAATCCATTAGATAAACCTATCTATTGCATATAGATATATTTCATGTTCAGTGGGAAGATCAATCGATCTAACTGGTTACCAATTACACTGACGAGAACAATTGCTTTCATTAAAGGAATAACTAAATCAATGATATAAATCAATCCATCATTTCTTCTACTCGTATAAACATCATAAGAGTAAAATACCTATTACTAGCAAATGTTTGAATACATAACTTATCTTTGTCTGGTACATGTCTTGGCATCTTATGGAGAGGGAAACATTGTTAGGGGCTTAACTCCCAGCCACGGACCTTAACTTATCCCCCACGCAATCTCTAACGAGAAAGGCCCTCCCTATGTGGAAAAGACATGGAACAACTTGACCAGCCACTAAGCATCCCGATACATAATTCTACCACTCGACTTGACAACTGACTATACTTGGACAATCATGAGCTAACTTGGATGTTCTTTTGGAAATTATTATAAAATTAATCATGGATACATTTATGGAAGTTATGATTTCTGTTCTTTCCCTTGCAGGGATTTCTTTTCCTCTTCACCCCCTTTCATTGGCTATTCCAGCCAGGGTGAGTCCTTGGAGAGAGTGATTGTCATTTTGGTATAGATCATCTTGGTTATTCATGGATTCCTATCCATTGGCGAGTACACCATGATTAACAAACTTGTGTAAGATGTAATTAAATTTTGGCAACATGCCAATATTATATTTCAGTACCACACATGGCAAAGTAAAAGACATGATCATAAATGTAAACACAATTAGGAAAGAACTTGATCTTGGTGATAATTTTTCCATACTGTATATCAGCCCCCTTTTGATATTAACATTTTTTAGTGAACTTAAATAGAAAGATTGATAGAACATAAGCAAAGCATATAGACATTGATCATACAGCTAATGCATAAATTATAAAGGTTGGATGCATAGATAATCCATCTAAAAACTATTGCATCGATTTATAAACATTATGATTCAAATGCATGGGTACCGAATTTAAAATTTGTTGCATTGTTTCAAATTCATAAAGAATGAAGTGTGTAATTATTGAACATATCTTGAACGAAAGCCTTTGTGGGATTCAAATGATGCCTCCATCGTACAGATCAAGCTGACTCAACTGTGAATGAAATGCAAAATCTATTGTGGGAAGACCCGCGCTTGAATCAAGAGGTGTTGTGTACAAAGTAGAGAAATAGAAGGAGAAGAGAAAGAGAATATAATGTATGCAGTCAAACAAGAGATGTATATAATCTCCCTTGGGCTCAAGCGAGCCGTGGCTCAAGGTTGCAGTTTCATCCAAAACCCTCAGTTACAAGGTCACCAATTTTAAAAGGAAAGGAGGCACCAAGTGTATATGGTCACCTATCTAGGGGAAATACAAGTTTGATTTATTAAATATACACTTATTTATTTACGTGTGTAGTTCAAAGAATTATGGTTTATTTCTAACATCATATCCTCCTTGTATATGCACATGTGTGTGTGTGTATATATATATTAATAAATTAATAGATATCATCCTAGTATCATGGTGGCCTCATACATATATATATATATATATATATATATATATTCATTCTTATGATAAGATTGTCAGTGTCTCAAAACAACAGAGAGGTAATAGTTATTATCATGATATTAAATGTTTAATATTTTTCTTGTTATAAAAATTGACCAAGTAGCTCATGGTATTTCCCAAGGTACACTCTTGCTTGCCTAGTCATTTACCCTTAGCCATGGTGATTCAAGATTCCTACCTATTTGCCTAGTGATGGTGGTGCCCCTGTGCCCAATTCTTTTTTGACAATGCTTCCACCCCTTTGACGTGTTTCCTACAAGGAAATTCTCCAATATTAAAACATGTTCCTCAATATAATAATAATTACCATAACAAGTTATTAATCATAAACAATCATAATGGCTAACCGCCTTTTCACTTCTCATGAATTCATGATGAATAACCACCTATCCAAAATAGCATTAAAATATCATCATAACAATTAGCTAGCATGCCAATCTTCATATGAAATTATAACGATTAACTATCTTACCATTTCAAATGATTGAAACTAATTTTACCTATCAACAAACTTCACATGAAACCTCAACGGTTATATGAACATTTCAAATTGAGCCAAATTTGGGATGTAACATACCCTCCCCTTGTGATTCATCGTCGTCAATGAATTTTGAAATTTTAATGAACACGATAAGAGAACATTTAAAATTGGGATGTAACATACCCTCCCCCTTGTGTTTCATCGTCCTCAATGGTCTCTACAATTTTAGACACTAAAAGAATATTCCAAATACAAGATGTATATATAGTATCATGAAATCATTTCATTTCAAAATTGAATCAAAATCTAAGTCATGATAAAAAATCAAGGTCCATTATTCCTTTACGTCAATGCTTCCAGAAAAATGTTTACATGATATCATAAAATATAAAATGAAACACACTCACCTAAGTTTATTTTACCGTACTTGTGGCCACATCAACATCACTTTGAGTTGATCATGTTTTAGGATATTCTATTTCGTATTCCTGCCATACTCATGTAAATGCTCACAATATATTTAGTTCAATTCTCATATTGATATCTCACATAAGAGAATTATTAGTATTCAATAATTGAAAGTAAGATAAGCATTCAAAATTTGTAATTCCCCAACTAACATGTTCTAGATCATAACTTGATCACAAAATTTAAATCATTCATACATACCATCTGGCATATAGTACTCATTAAATGAGTAGTTCATCCTTGGAAGCTCACAGATCACCTAAAAAAGGTTAGTGGATCCATGTTTTCCATTTATGTATCCTTGGCCTTCATGCTCATCTTATCACAATAACATTTCATTAGAATAATTATTTCATAATAGAAATATACTTCATCTCTAAAAAATATAAAACAACTCAGTTTGTGGTGATATTACCATATAAAATCAATATCGCATGTGTATGCATAACAATGTGTCAAAAGGTTAAAACATGTTATACTATGAAAGATCACCATACATCCAATCAAAATTATAGAGATTAGGATAGACATGTTACCACACTATTTGTATCCCAATCTCCTAACACTTGGACTACATGCTTATGCAATTCCTGAGTCAGGGGTGTAGCCTTGATGCATGTATGTTCTGTCCATCATAGTCCGATTGTGGCTTAGACCCTGAGTCTGGTCTCTCCACTAAACATTTCCAAGGAAATCTACCTTTCATGCTGAAATTTCTTAGCTCAACCCATCCTTGGGTCATAAATTGGTCATAAGCATCTGAAACAAATTTATATAGGGTTCTTATCAAGTAGCTCATCTAAGCATGTTTTCCAGTCGCGTGTAAACATTTGGGAGTTTACCTTTCCCATTCGTGTGACCTAAGCTTTCATGCCCATCTTGTCACCGTAATGTTTCAAGGAAAAATCAAGTCAAACAAAAGTTAAATTTATAAATAAGCATTGATAGTTTCAGTTATACAGGTGTGCTTACTCCCTACTCGAGCACAAAATGACCTTCTTGTCATTTAATCAACATTAGAAAGGATTATCATTTTCAAGTTAAAGAATTCTCAAAATCATGGTTCACAATTTTATTTTTCCTTTAGTTCAAGTTCAAGAATGGATAACAAAATATTAACTACCATTTCATATGAATAGAAATATAATTGCATAAGTATAATGCTGAAAACATGCAACTGAAAAGAAATATCTAGTCACCATCAAGGTTTAGATAACGCCGCTTTAAGGGTTATGGAAAGTGGTTTGTATTGTGCAAGCCTCGGCATTTGGACCTAGTGTAATCTTCTCATTCTCTATTGAGAATGGTCCTACCTCTTGGGATAAGGCATACATACCATTCTGGTCCTACCATCCGAGCATACAGGTGTTTAGAATGTCCACTCAGTAATTGGCGAGCCTGCCTGATTAGCTGGCACCACCGACATCTTGTGATCATTTTAGGCAAGCATGCTTCTAAACGACCTTGGCCAAGGATTTAGATGGGTTTCTAATACTTAATCATCACCGCTCGGCTTGTCAATCATGTTATTTTCCTTAATTTTGATTCATCTTTATGATTTTGCAAATTTATCCACCTGTCCATTTCATATGGACCACACCATCATCTCAGCCCTTCCTAGCTATTTTGGATGATCCCCAGTGTGATTTTTCCAACTTACATTGCAAAATATTCAGTTATGAAATACAAATCTCATTCAACATTACATTATCTGTTCCTCTAAAATAGTGTTGGGCCCAAGGTTTAGTGTCAAACCCAGAGCTCTGATACCATATGTAACATCCACTTGTTCCAAGTCTTGACTAACAACTTATCATGTCAAGAAAAACAGTTAATACTTCATATTCATAGGGAGATAGTAATAACAGTTATGTTCATGTGAATGAGATTAATGGTTACAATCAGTTAAATGATTTTTTTTGGTGTAGGGTCCTAAGGTCCTAACCAGTCTCGTCAAACCTCTGTTTTGGACATGTTAGGTTGGTAATATGTGTCCAAGTTGACACAAAACATTATGTTAGGCTTCAAGCATCTCTAGAGTTCATTTAGGCAATTTCATTCATGTTGTAATATGACCTATGAGCAAGATTTGGGTCAGTCAACATTGATCAACACTAGGGTTTAACCAATATTATGCATTTTAATGTTTTTTAGGACTCTTTTATGTTTTGAAATGCATTTGTATGCATTTGAAGTTATTTAGAGTGAGAATCAATAAAAGTTGCAAAATTGTCAAAAAAAAGTTGTCATGCAACAATTTTTGTTGCTGAGCAACTTTTGCAATTTTTTGGGAAGGCCAACAGTCATGGCCATGTAATAGTCGATCAAAGAGGAATGAAGGTGAAAGCTCAAAATACATGACCTATATCTTGTTTTTGTTCAACCAAGGAAGGGGTTGGACATGGTATAGAAGTTGAATCAATAAAGTGAAAAAGCTTTTGGTGGGAAATTTGTTAGTACTGTAATGATAGTAAGTAAAATTTTGGTGTATGATTTTGTTGTCTTAGCTTGTAGTTTACATTGATTTGTTGTAGAAATCTTCTTTCAATTTGGTGGATGTTGTGTTAAGACCTTTTGGTCACTACCAATAGCTAGGTTAAAGTTTTATTTTTATTTTTGGTCATTGGTTACCCTAGACAACAATCAGGGTTTGAAACAAGAATGAGTTCTCCCTCCTAAACCCACTGGTGGAAAAGTCCCATTTTCTGCATGGAGCAAGGGGATAGAATGGAGGATACAATGTTGAAGTTAGTTGTTATGCCACCCACTAGCTTGGGGTCTTTTGGAGCCTATTAGGTCAAGCATCTCTATGTGCTTGGCGAGCAGACATCTGCAAGAAGATGTTGCAGAGATTAATGGGGAAGATATAGGTGCTCAGAGTTGGAGAGGATTTAAGATACTCATGGTGTTGGCACAACCATTTGTGAAGTGGGTTTTAGAGCAAGGCGTGTGGTGGAGCAATTTGTGATTTTAGCCCTTAATAGGCCTAAACTAGGGCTCGATAGTTAAGGGGTAAGGAGGACAGATTGAGAACTCATCTTTTGGAATTTGTTAGGTTTACATGACCTATGAAAGATTATCCAATTGGTTTGGTAGCTTCTTTGCAAGTTTTGTGAGTGTAGTGGTTAAAACTATGAAATAGGGCTATAAGGAAGAGACCCCAATTAGGCCAACTAGAGCAACTTGTTGTTTGAGCTTAGGAGAGTGCCTAAAACCTATTGTTTGGTCTTGAAACTTGGTGGAAATATGGAAGGCAGCGTAAATGGGTGTAGCAAGGCTTAACATACTGGAGGGTGCAAGGGAGTGAGCTGTAAGTGGTGTTTGGTTGCCTTTGTGAAGGCTTGTGGATGCCTAGAAGGCAGAGATGGATTTGAAGGGTGAAGGTGAAGTGTTAGGAAAACCATTCACCACCTCTCTAGCCATAGGTAGGTCCAAAGGGACTGGAGGAAGTGTTGGTAGAGCTTAGGAGAAACTCAAGGGAAGATAGTGTGAGCATTTAGTTAATTACACCTATTACTTGCATCAATTTTATAACTAACAATTGAGACACCATCAATGAATTTAACAAGGAATTTAAAATCTACATACCGTAGAATTCAAAATTGAAATCTATATAGGGATGCTTCTGCGAAACCCAATTTAGTCCATAAATACCGCTTAGGAACAAATAGCTATACCACTTTATCAAATGACAAATAAATACCACTGTATCATTTAGGGTATCAAGTACCACTATATCATTTAGGGTGTCAAATACCATTGTATCATCCCTTTTCTTTCCATTTCTAACTATGGCAATAACATATAGTTAGAAGGTATGCTCATATTCATTATTTACATAAATAAAAGACAAAAATAACAATCCATCAGATAAACCTATCTCTTGCATATAGATATATTTTATGTTCAGTTGGAAGATCAATCAATCTAGCTGGTTACCAATTATATTGACGAGAAAAGTTACTTTCGTTAAAGGAATAATTGAATCAATGATATAAATCAATCCATCATATCTTCTACTCGTATAAACACCATAAGAGTAAAATACGTATTACCAACAAATGATTCAATGCATAACTTATCTTTGTCTGGTACATGTCTTGGCATCTTGTGGATAGGGGAAACATTGTTAGGGGCTTAACCTCCCAACCACAGACCTTAACTTATCCCCTACGCATTCTCTAATGAGAAGGACCCTCCCTACGTGGAAAAGACATGGAACACCTTGACCAACCACCAAGCATCCTGGAACTTAATTCCACCACTCGACTTGACAACTGAGTATACTTGGACAATCATGAGCTAACTTGGTGTTTTTTTGGAATTTATTATAAAATTTATCATGGATACATATATGGAAGTTCTGATTTTTTTCCTTTCCCTTGCAAGGATTTCTTCCTCTTCACCCCCTTTTATTGGCTATTTTAGCTAGGGTGATTCCTTGGAGAGAGTGATTCTTATTTTGGTATAGATCATCTTGGTTATTCATGGGTTCCTATCCATTGGCGGGTATACCGTGGTTAACAAACTTGTGTAAGATGTAATTAAATTCTGGCAACATGCCGATATTATATTTCAGTACCACATATGGCAAAGTAAAAGATAGGATCATAAATGTAAACACAATGAGGAAAGAACTTGATCTCGGTGATAATTTTCTCATACTATATATCGGCCCCCTTTTGATATTAACAGTTTTCAGTGAAAATAGAAAGGTTGATAGAACATAAGCCAAGCATATAGACATTGGTCATACAATTGATGCATAAATTATAAAGGTTAGATGCATACATAATCCATCTAAAAACTGTTGCATCAATTTAGAAACATAATGATTCGAATGCATGGGCACCGAACTTCAAATCTGTTGCATTGTTTCAAATTCTTTAAGAATGGAGTGTGTAATTACTGAACATAACCTGAATGAAAGCCTTTGTGGGATTCAAATGATGCCTCCACCATACGACTCAAGTCAAATCGACTGTGATTGAATGCAAAATCTGTTGTGAGAAGACCCTTGCTTGAATTAAGAGGTGTTGTGTACAGAGCAGAGAAATAGAAGGAGAATAGAATGTCGTCTGCAGTCATATGTGAGATGTTTATTATCTCCCTTGGGCTCAAACGAGCTGAGGCTTAAGCTTGCAGTTTCATCCAAGACCCTTAGTTACAAGGTCACTGATTTTAAAAGGAAAGGTGGTGCCAAGTGTATATGTTCACCTATCAATGGGAAATACAAGTTTGATTTATTAAAGAGTTCCATTGAATAACATTTACACACACACACACACACATATATACACACACATACATATAGATATATATATATATATATATATAATTTAAATATATGTGTGTAGTTCAGAGAATTATGGTTTATTCTTAACATCATATCCTCCTTGTATATATATATATTAATAAGTATGATTTATAGATATCATCCTAGTATCATGGTGGCCTCATACACACACACACACACACATATATATCTTAATTCTTATGATAAGATTGTTGGTGCCTCAAAACAATAGAGAAGTAATAGTTAATATCATGATATTAAATGTTTAATATTTTTCTTGTTATAAAAATTGACCAAGTTGCTCATGATATTGCCCAACGTAAACTCTTGCTTGCCTAGTCGTTTACCCTTAGCCATGGTGATTCAAGATTCATACCTATTTGCCTAGTGATGGGTGGTGCCCTTGTGCCCAATTCTTTTCTGACAATGCTTCCACCCCTTTGGTGTGTTCCTACAAGGGAATTTTCTACAATTAAATCATATTCCTCAATATAATAATATTACCATAACAAGTTATTAATCATAAAATATCATTGCGGCTAACCACCTCTTCACTTCTCATGAATTCATGATGAATAACAAACTTTCCCAAATAGCATTAAAATATCATCATAACGGTTAGCTATCATGCCAATCTTCATATGAAATTATAACGATTAACCATCTTACCATTTCACATGATTGTAGCTAATTATACCTGTCAACAAACTTCACATGAAACCTCAACGGTTATATGAACATTTCAAATGGAGCCAAATTTGGGATGTAACACATTGGACTACATGTCCACATGTAATCCTGAGATGGGAGTGTGGCCCTGATGCTTGTATGTTCTATCCACAAAACATTCCAATTGTGGCTTGGACCCTAGTTTCGATCTATCCACAAAACTTTTTCATTTCCTTGGGATCCTTCCTATAGAAATCCCAACCACAGGATGGCTAGCTCCCCCCACTTAACCACAATTAAAGCAATGTCTCATATATAATTACCCATGTGTTAGTAATATCATATTAAGGGTCATAAAGATATATTTCCACAAATTCCATCTACCCAAGAAGGTCCATAAAATGCTTGTCTTAGCATCAATTCATATCATATATGTTGTTCAATATTATTTATTTTATACAATGCATTTCCAATCTTTGCACCTATGTGCATACTAATTTAGTTTAATCGTTTTATAATAGTTGGGACATAATACAAACATTTAATTGCAAGTAAATATTTATTCACATAAGGAAACATTCTTTCCTTTTCAAAACTAAGTGTAGCCGACTCGAGGCCATAGCACAAAACCCAAAGCTCTAGTATTAATTAATATAGAAATGGGGTTTCCAAAATCTTATCCGACATTTCTATGGGGCCTAGTTACTGCTCTGCCTAGCGATTATCCAAAGCTGCATGAAACTTCTGGTGGAAGATGTCTTGCTGGGGAGGTAAGGGTGGTCATGTCTACTGGTTGGAGTTGGCTTTTTTAGGGCATAGATTGGTGTAGTTGTTTCTGCCATAAATAAAGCAGCCCTTGGCTTGTCCCTTCTCATTTATTCTGTTACCATTGTTACCACTGAAATTCCCTTTTGGTTCTTCACCATTATTCCCTTTAAAGTTTTTAAACCTCTTTTTGGACTGGTGGTGCTACAGTTGGCCTTTCTTTTGTTATCCTAGATAAAATCATCCTTCTAACCTTGTGTTCTTGACGAATGGCCCTTTCAAGATCTCCTTCCTATTGATGTGAGTTTTGTCCACTGCAACATATAGAATCAAATACTTAATGTTTCAAACACTCAATCATCTCTTGATATAAGGTCATTTTTCATGCTAAGCTTGCAAACTAAGATCATGAAATGACTTCAAGGTTCCTTCTTAATCGTGGACTTCACTCAGTTGTATGATGTGAAATGTTGGTTATTGCAAAAGGACTTATGCTATTCATTCAATGGATATCAACTCTTCCACCTCTAAAGATTTGGCTCTACAATGTGCAATGAAAATGTAATTTGATTTTGCAACTTTTTCACTTCAAATTAAACTTAACTTCTACTACTACTACTACATCTAACTAGGAATGGATGGAATCATGGATGGACGTAGACTCTACTAGGTGTAATCTAACCAGCGATTCCACCCACCTAGTGCAAGCTTCTAAGGAATACACAAATTGTTTTCACATCAATATCCCCCTTCCAATCCCATCATCTGGATGCAAACCAAAGATTGAACATCAATTGAAGTTAAGTGTTCATCAGCTTACCACACAAGGAACCCTTACCATTAGCAAAAGGCTAATGCCCTAGATTTGTTCAAGTCAAATAAGTAAACATCCACAATAACTTCCACTTAACTAAACTACCTTAACATGAAAAAAAACTACTCCAAGTGAAGGATAGAGGGAACCATGCAATACTACAAAGCAATATTAAGCAATCCACCATGAAAAACCAACAATGAATTATCCATTACTTTGAAAAGTATTATAGCAACAACTTCATTAAGTCTCTCCCTTGGCTACCCTATTCTACTCCAGCCTTCTAATCTCTAGCTAAGCTCTTAAGTTCCTCCAATCTAACCCCTACAAATGAGAAGGCCTTGGCCTTTTATAGTAGTTCTATTACAATGAAGGGCCAAGACCGAATCAAGATCAAGGGACAAGATTTCTTCCCACAAACCTTAATTAGTGTTACCAAATTCCCAACCAATTACACAAAGGCACTAATTTATGGCCCGATAAGAAAATTACAATGATTTTGATAGATAATGAGAAAATAGGACACTTGGCACAATTTGATAGATTGTGCTTGAAACTGAAATTTTTTAATTGGAGGAGGCAAACAATTGCCACCTCATCATCCTTATTTTGTGCTTGGAGCTAAGGCTTGTAGAGTATCCCAACATTTGTGATTTTCTCCATCCTTTAAAATTTCCTTATGGAATCGACTTGAACCACTTGCATCTTCGTGAACCTATGAGCTTGATTTTTCTTGATTCCGCCTTGAGTTTGTGGGTTGATCACTTGATCATGAATCCTTCCTTCTCACTTGAGTCCTCGGGCTCGAGCCATCTCCTTGTAGAATCCACTTGAAGTTTCGAGGCCTTGATTATCACCTTACCCTCTAGCCTCTCCTTCTTGTAGGTGTGACGATGGAGGGTATGCGCACCAATAACACTATGATTTTCCAAGAATGAATTTCCATCCACCGTTCCCCCTCTTGAATTCACCTAGCAAAACAAAGGAGAAAGTATTAAGTTTGTGAAAAAAATTTGAAAACTAAAATCACATCAATCAACAAGATTCATCCCATTTTGCATTTAAATTCAATTCTCTCGCAACTCTACCCATTCAATTGGTCTTGAAGTAATTCAGATTTCCCTTTTAGATCATCCAAAGTTAGGCATCTTAGTGGTGATAACGCCTAGAAAAATAAAATCACCGCCCTTGGAGCTAGGGTCACCTTGACATCATCAATCACAATTTTTCAATCTTTGGAGGCAAAATATTGAACAATTTTAGTGCTTGGTAGTAGATGGGATGCGATGAGGGAGATTTTAGAAGATCGAAAATTTCCACCAAGGGGGGGATTTCAGAAGATGTAAAATTTACATTAAAGGGAAGATTTCGGAAGATTCAAAATTTCCACCAAGGGGGAGACTTTGAAAGATGCATAATGTCCACCAAGGGGAGATTTCAGAAGATTCAAAATTTCCACCAAGGGGGAGATTTTGGAAGATCCAAAATTTCCACCAAGGCTTGGTGTTCTTAAGGCTTCTTCATTCTAACGTTCCTTGGCAATTCCCTATCCCACGCTTGATTGTGATGTTGTCTTCATCCCACAAACCAATTTTCTATTTTCTAAGGGGATTAAAATTGGGAGACTCAATGTGTGGAAATTTCGGAAGATCCCAAATTTCCATTGGTGGAAAGTTCTGAAGTTGTGAAATTTCCACCGAAAGGAAAATCTTTTGGAAAATTGCCAATTTTTTCCCCTTACCTTCCTAGTTTTGCAGTTCTTGAGTTGCCATAAAATGAAAGGTCCGAGCTTGAGATTCTTTGGGAGAAATGAGGAGGGGGAGATTTCGGAAGATGTGAAATTTCCACCAAGGGGGAGATTTTGGAATATCTGAAATTTCCACCAAGGGGAATATTTCGCACAAACATCGTTCCCCTTTTCAAACATAGAAACCCATCACTCCCAAATCGAAAAAAAATCACTTTCCCTCTGGACTTAGGCCATGAAAATCCCCTTAAGTGGCATCAAAATGCTTGCACAAACCCGAGATTAGAACTTGCTTCCCAACGAGCCAAAATTGCTCAAACCTTCCGTAGACTTGGATACTTGACAAAAAAACTGCCAACCTAAAACTGCTTAAGACAACTATTACTAGCTAAAGCAAAAAGAGGGGGTCCCCATTTGCAATGGGGCAATGGTGTGAAAACCACACAACATCTAGCACCCGCCCAAAGAAACGAACCTAATCATTTCAAGGATAAGACTTGTGTAGAACCAAGAACCTTTGATTGAATTCACTTTCACCTATCAAACAACTAGGAAATGCACTCAAAATGGAAGCAACCATGAAATTGGGCTAAGCCCCTTCATCCTCGATTACATATGTGTATGCAAGTGTATTCATTCCCTACTTGACAAGAACCTTGAAAGCCTCTCATATCCATTGGACTTAGCTATTTTGATATCCTTACTCCGAAAGCATCCTAGATAGAGCCTCGTTGCTAGTCACACGTCCATAGCCTCGATGAGGTTATCACTATGGTGAACCACGAACATTGCTCTACCTTTAGTGATTATTTTTATAGCACTGATAGAAATATTCACACACCCAAAGCCAAATTGTTCCATTGTTCACTTCTATCTCTCTATCTCTCTCTCTCTCTCTTTGATATTGCCTTTCTTTTCTTCCCAATCTTCTCTTTTGGCTTACAAGCAATGAAGTTCATACAGGGTTCGGAAGACCATAGTGGCGCTGAAGCAGGTGTATGATTTTTGCTAATCCCAATTTCACATTGAGAACTCCCAAAGCACTCAAAGAAATTAAGTGTGAGTAAAAATGTTATAATCAAAAGACTTAGATACTCCAACTCAAAGAATGAATCCAATCCAAACTCAGTACAAATCCTTTTCGCAAGATAAGGTTGATCAAGAATCCTATCTCCAATTCAACGAAACCTCACAAAGAGATATCTAGGAAATATACCAAACAAATCCACTACAAGAAATATCAAAGTGTGTTGCTTAACACCCTATCTCTCTCACAAATTTGGACCCCTCTAGCCAGCTAACCACACAAGCAACTAAACTAAAGAAGCCTAGATAATAAAAGGAAAAAATTACTAAACTACTTGGGCCAAATGACTCAATGAAAACCTATAGATTGGCTCTCTAAAGCAAACCAAGCCAAGCAACTAACAAAGGCACTCAAAGAAATTTTAAGTCAAATGACTCAAGGCAAATTAACATCCTAGCTTGACATGTAACAACTATTTGAACCAACAAAAAGGAAAGCTACCCTAACCCTCTTGAACCAAGTGGTTCAAGACAAACCTACTCTAACTATGTACAAGAATCTCGAAGTGATGACACAAACCAAACTAATATATACACTTGATCTAACATGGTTTCTCAAGATGTTCAAGAGTAGCAAGGCTTTGGTGATGGTTCTTAGTTTTTCAAATTTATCCTTTTACTCTGAAAAAATATTTACTACCTCATTTTCAAACTCAAGAAAATTATCATGCAAGATCAACAGTTGAGGCCATTCATGTGGTCCATGGTTAATCCAAATGCAAGTTTTCTCTCCTAAACCTCCATAATCAAAATAGTAACTTTCAAAATTTTGAACATTAGAAGCAAGGAAAGAAACACCCTAACATGTCTCAAGTGGTAATTCATGTTGAAATCCTTGTTGATCATCCATAGCTTTAGGAGATCGCAGTTGGTGGTGGATTCCCCCTCTCGTATCAGCATCAAACTCATGGGTGTTCAAGGAAGGAGTACTTTGGAGATCAAGCCCTTGGAATACTGCTTTAGATGGCTTGTCCTTGTATAGCATGAACCACGCATCCTTGTGTGTATTGCTAAGTGCATACTAAAAAATTAAGGATTCCCTAATAATCTCTCCTTCGAATATCTCTCTGAGTTGACCGAATACAAATTCCCACTGTAGCACATATCCAAATTGTTCTTCATCATCTTCCACCATGGTGTCGCATATAGATCTCTCATTAGGAACAACTTGCAATTCTTCATATAGAACCTCATCAATCTTAGCCTCTTCAAAACTAGAAGAAAGCTCATGACCAAATGTCCTCATGAGTTCATCAAATTCATTCTCAAGTGGTGAAGTCTCAGGAGGCTGAAGTTATGGTGAACCATGCCACTTGCAGTAACTTGATCATCTTGAAATTTATTTGCTAATGAATTAACTTCGTTCATGATATCCTGAAAATCTAGGGGGGTTAATCTTCTTATAGTCAGTGAATAAATCGCTCACTATTTCCTATTTCTTTTGCATTTTAGATGGTGTTAAAAAGGGTCCGATTTCTTGTGTGCTATGGGCAGATAGTTTTGGCTCAATTCTAGAATGGCATGAGGAGTGAGTCTCATCCCGTCCTCGTCCGAATGGGACTGCCAAGTCATTCATTTTTTTCTCCATGTTTCCTATTCTAGTTTGAGTATATCGTAAAACTTGGACCAACATGTCCATGGAATTGTTAAGGTTGGCCCCACTAGACACTTCATTCTTGACAATGTTTTTGTTGTTTTCCATAGTGTATGTTTTGTTTCCTAAAATGTACAGTTGGTTCCTTTATCAATATTATGTTTACATACATATGTTCATTATCTAAAAGAGAGAAGATACAATTGTTTGTTAAAAAAAAATTAAGTACAAAATGCCATTTGTTCTCATTATTTTTCAATAAACCAAAATAGAGATCCTTTTACCGTTGTAAATGCAACCTTACTTATTGACAATATTTCTCCCTCTCCTAAGAGTAGATAGAGATAAGCCAACAAATCTTCTTAAGGAAATTAGACACCCTATTCCTAGGTATCTTGTATGTTTCCTTCCTTGGGCTTTTCCTGCCCTTTACAAGGTACATTATAGATCATAAGTGGATCAATTTGGTTGGCATTCCATGTTTGAAAAAGTTTGTTTTTCATGATTGCCTTTCTAGCAGGATTCCACCTAACCTTTTCCTTCTTGATCCGGAGCAAGGCGTGAGCTAGAGTCTGTAATGTCCCCATTTCCAAAATTAATAGAGTTATTTTACGATTAAACAAATGAATATAATTATTTATTATATGTTTAATAAAGAGAATCTAATAATAAAAAAATAAACATTCAGTACATTGAAATATTAATAAACCATAATTTTGTTTATTAATTTTATATATATATATATATATATATGTATATATATAAGAATAATAATACTATTTTTAATATTATTATATTAAAATAAAATGACCAATGATTATATCTTACAGATTATACTATTTAAGTATATATAGAATAGATCATATTTATATATGAAACATATACATAATTAATATAATATATTTAAAAATAAAATATTAAAGAAAAGTAATAATGTGACTATTCAGAGAGAATAGTCATAATCCTTGAGAAATCTTCATATTTATAAGGCGTGGCATAGCATAAAAAGTGGGAGGAAAAACAGAGAACAAGGAAAAGGTTTTATAGTATCGAACCTTAGTTTGCAAATATAATCCACATAAATTACAACGTACAGATCGGGAGATTCTACAACAATTAAGAACTACAGCCAATGCCTACTATTATAAAATATGTGGCGGACTCTTTCCTGGAGTTACCAAGATAATAAAGGAGATGGCTATCATTAATGGGAATCAACATAAGGGAAGCAAGAAGATAAGACCGGCATTATTAAACAAAAATCCTACTCAACGAACTCACATAGATTCCTAAAGATAATAATAATAAAAAAATCATTCGAGCACTGTGAGATTACAAACTCAGCACTTTGACCTGGACAGTTATTCGATAATTTCTCCAGCGTGGTGTTTTGTTAATCAATGGTTTTAGAGCCTATGGCTAGCAAATAAGATCACGACAATGTTTACAACAATCACAAATACTATTGAATAGGAAAATAAAACTGCCCTCATAGCGATACATGAAGAGATAAAATCAACACTATATACCATTGCGTATTATCAGTTTCTGCATAAATTCTGCAATAGTTAACTATACTTATGTGTTAAGTTTGGTCTGGAAGACTATAGTATAGCAGAGATAGCTAATACATATATTGGGAATTTATTCATATCTATAGTTTATACTTGCAGATCTCAAAGAGAGTTATCGTAGGCAATGAAGATAGTATTGGTCCGCCTTTGGCAAGGTTTAACACATGTGCATCTTGCCATTAATCAGAATTGGAACCTTAAGAAGATCATCAACAATAAATAGATATAAAAAAAAGGGATTAGGAAAGACATATAAAGAGAGTATAAAAAAGGAAAAACAATATTTTCTCACTGTGATAGAAAAGTAAACAAGAACAAGTATAGCCGAACTAGTAATACTTGACAGAACACCAGCTATTGTCAGAGAAGAGAAGAACACACAGATAGATTGAAAAGGCTATAGATGACTTGCATCAAATTCATAGTATGCTCTAGAATCAATTGCCTCCTTCGTAAGATAGGAACAGGAAACACCAAAGGAAGCTATTATCTAAAAAGCACAAACCATCTTCTTTCAGACTACCATCATACTCTCGATGCAAGAATATAACTACACATTGGAAATCACATCATTCTACTATAAGCAATTATATTAAACATCCTGTACGATCCATATTCTCAAACAATGGACTAGAACTATCAATTCATCATTATATGTATAACAGAACATTATAGCATAACATCCATTAACAAATGAGAAGAGGCCAAAGGTATATGGAATATTAGGACAATCATTATAAAAATGATATCAAGTGTATCAAGTATAGATGAGATAATATATTTTTCTGAGAGGAAATATTTCAAGAAGGGGAAATTATTTGGTAGTCTCAAACCTTTAGAAACAAGGGACATTACAGTGGTATCAGAGCATGATCTTGCCATCTTGTAGGGTGAATCTTTAATATGGATCAACATATAAGAACAAAAAAAATGGTCATCAAAGATATGTGGAAGAAGGATGAAAGAAGATATGTACAGTCAGAGAGCAAGAAGAAAAATATACAACAACATTGAGTAGTTAGACGAAATAGTAAGCAATAATGAGGGAAACCAGTTATTTTTGACGGCAAATATATGAAGTAAAAAGCCTAAAGCAATAGAAATCATTAGTGGCATGGCTACGGATTATCATCATTTAGATTGACAACAAGTTCATATATTGGAAAAATGAGAAGAGACCTCATCCATTGAGAACACATAAAGATTGAAGACTTTATTCAAACTATAATAGATGGAAGTATAATCCATATCAGAGTTGCCCAAATAACACCTTGGGAACAATGACATGTCTACACAAATATACCATCTATTAAGGATCAAGCAAGGTATGGACAATAGCAAATATCGAATCGCATTGGACTGGTTATGATTAAGTAAAAGATTCCTTATTTGCGCCAAATTGGAAATAAAGTTTAAAGCAAGGACATTTCAAAATGAATGTTAAAATTACTAGTATGGAATTGAGGCAGAGAGCTAACATCTCTGAAGGACTTCACGAGATATTCTATAATTGAATATACATAAAGAAGTGAGGCAGAGAGACAAGTATTCTCTGAAGGATAGTACATACTGTTAAGGAAAATCATATGCATATGTAAGGATGGATACACCCAGAGTGGGTATCCATAAGGCCTAGAATGAGGAAGAACTCCCTCCTAGGAAGGATGGATATATCAAGATTGATTATCCATAAGGTCTTAATGAGAAGCTTGTGAGAAGATGGTGCTTAGTGGAGAGTTCTATTAATTAGAGCCACAAGAACTTCTCCTTAAGAACGGCTTTAATTGGGAATTAGGATCTTATAAGTAAATGACTTACAAGATTGAATATATTCTTATCATGGTTTTTGAAGTACTAACATGTGATGCATGTCTAACATGTGTATGCTTCATGTTTGCATTGTGTCTTCATGCATCAATGTGTATACTTTGTGTCTGCATCGTGTCTTCATACACTAATTATATATATTTTTGGTGCATGCTTTATGTTTTCATATATTCTAGTATATGTTTCTTAGTGATTATCAGGCACAATCTCAATGAGTGTCAAAAAGTAAGGACATTCTTAAGGAGTATGGAGCATCATGAACATTCTTAGCAAGTGTTAAGATTAAGGACATTCTGTCAAGGTTGGATCAGAGGCATTCTTTGTGAGTGTTGAAGTTAAGAGGACATTCTAATGAATGCTAGAATTCTTAGAAAAGAATTAAGACAAAGACTCTACATCTTTGAAAACTTACTTAATCCAGAAAGGAAGCAACACCTAGCAAAAGGAGAACCACAAGTGTTCTACTACATCAAGATAAGTTCCTTCTTTAAATTTATTCTTAATAATTTAAATCTAATCTTGTAATATTTAAATTATAACTATCTAATCCCAAAAATTGAAATCGTTGTTGCAGGACTATCACAAGGAGAAAATATTGAATTGCTTGAGGACAAGCAATTTTGGGAAGGGCGGACTATAATGTCCCCATTTCCAAAATTAATAGAGTTATTTTACGATTAAACAAATGAATAAATGAATATAATTATTTATTATATGTTTAATAAAGAGAATCTAATAATAAAAAATAAACATTCAATACATTAAAATATGAATAAACTATAATTTTGTTTATTAATTATATATATATATATATATGAATAATAATACTATTTTTAATATTATTATATTAAAATACAATGACCAATGATTATATCTTACAGATTATACTATTTAAGTATATATAGAATAGATCATATTTATATATGAAACATTAACATAGTATCATGTAATATTATTTAATCATTACATGCATAATTAATATAATATATTTAAAAATAAAATATTAAAGAAAAGTAATAATGTGACTATTTAGAGAGAATAGTCATAATCCTTGAGAAATCCTCATATTTATAAGGCATGGCATAGCATAGAAAGGAGAAGGAAAAATGGAGAACAGGGAAAAGGTTTTACAGCATCGAACCTTAGTTTGCAAATATAATCCACATAAATTACAACGTACAGATCGGGAGATTCTACACCAATTAAGAACTACAGCTAGTGCCTACTATTATAAAATATGTGGCGAACTCTCTCTTGGAGTTACCAAGATAATAAAGGAGATGGCTATCATTAATGGGAATCAACATAAGGGAAGCAAGAAGATAAGACCGACATTATTAAACAAAAATCCTACTCAACAAACTCACACAGATTCCTGAAGATAATAATAAGATCACCGTGAGATTACAAACTCAACACTTTGATCTGGACAGTTATTCGATAATTTCTCCAACCTGGTATTTTGTTAATCAAAGGTTTGAGAGAGCCTATGGCTAGCAAATAAGATTACGGCAATGTCTACAACAATCACGAATACTATTGAATAGGAAAATAAAATTGCCCTCATAGCGATACATGAAGAGATAAAATCAACACTATATACCATTGCGTATTATCAGTTTCTGCATAAATTCTGCAATAGTAAACTATACTAATGTGTCGTGTCCGGTCTAGAAGACTATAGTATAGCAGAGATAGCTAATACATATATTGGGAATTTATTCATATCTATAGTTTATATTTGCAGATCTCAAAGAGAGTTATCGTAGGCAATGAAGATAGTATTGATCCGCCTTTAGCAAGGTTTAACACGTGCATCTTGCCATTAATCAGAATTGGAACCTTAAGAAGATCATCAACGATAAATAGATATTAAAAAAGGGATTAGGAAAGACATATAAGGAGAGTATAAAAAAAGGAAATACAATATTTTCTCACTATGATAGAAAAGTAAACAAGAACAAGTATATCCAAACCAGTAATACTTGACAGTACACCAGCTATTGTCAGAGAAGAGAAGAACACACAGATAGACAGAAAAGGCTATAGATGACTTACATCAAATTCATAGTACACTCTAGAAATAATTGCCTCCTTGGTAAGATAGGAACAAGAAACACCAAAGGAAGCTATTATCCAAAAAGCACAAACCATCTACTTTCAGACTACCATCATACTCTCGATGCAAGAATATAACTACACATTGGAAATCACATCATTCTACTATAAGAAATTATATTAAACATCCTATACAATCCATATTCTCAAACAATGGACTAGAACTATCAATTCATCATTATATGTATAACAAAACATTATAGCATAACATCCATTAACAAATGAGAAGAGGCCAAAGGTATATGGAATATCAGGACAGTCATTATAAAAGTGATATCAAGTGTATCAAGTATAGATGAGATAATATATTTTTTTGAGAGGAAATAGTTCAAGAAGGGAAAATTATTTGGTAGTCTCAAACCTTTAGAAACAAGGGACATTACAGAGTCTCATCATCTTTAGGTACAGAACAATAGGAGTAATCATATTTTGGCATGTTCTTAATTAGGAAGAAGAATACAAGGTGGAAAGGTTTCTTTCGAGGAGTAATTTGGTTTTTCATCTTGTCCCAATTTAACATTGTAGTTTTAGTT
This sequence comes from Cupressus sempervirens, assembly GCA_028749045.1. Classification (NCBI taxonomy): domain Eukaryota; kingdom Viridiplantae; phylum Streptophyta; class Pinopsida; order Cupressales; family Cupressaceae; genus Cupressus; species Cupressus sempervirens. The sequence continues at coordinate 99,261,752 of CM053788.1, forward strand.
TCCTTGGAAGTCAATGAAGAACCTAAGGTTTAGTGTCGAACCCAAAGCTTCGATGCCATATGTAACAAGCTATTTTTTCCAGTCCTAATTTAATAGTCAAAGTTATATAAAAGATACATTACTCTTCATAATCACATGAAAGATAGTTATAACGACTTCTTAACGTATTCAAATAAAGGAGATTAACACTTTTAATTGATTAACAAAATCCTAGATAATTGAAAAGTGATTAATTAAATTAACTGCCTGAATGATTATAACAATATCAACTACCTAAACATGAATTCAATTTAACTTGCAAGTACATAAAAGTAAAATACCCATTAAAAAGAAGATAACTGGAATGCAGATCATATCTCTGTCTTCTACAAGTCTTGGCATTAGGTGGAGAGGAGAAGCATTGGCAGGGGATTAACCTTCCAATTGTAGACCCTTAAGTGTCACCACAATCTCAATTGAGAAAGGTCCTCACTACCTAGTATTAGGCATGCAACACCCTTGCCCTACCACTGAGCATCGTGGTGTTAGAGTGTTGGCTATGCAACCAGCTAGTCTATGGAGTCCTTCCTATCAACCCATCTATCCAACTACTAGCAGCCCCGACCTTTAGTGATTACAACAGCAAGTATGCCACTAAACCTACCTTGACTACAGATTAACATGGACATTATATATTTTGCCTAATTTAAAAAATGTTATAGCCGTTGAGATTTCATGTAAAGTTAGTCGACTGGTAAGATTAGTTAAATGATATGATCATGTGAAATGGAAATATGGTTATTCATTATAATTTCATGTGAAGATGACATGTTAGTTAATCGTAATGATATTATTAATGATTATTTGTTGTCTTGAAAATTTTAGAAAGTTGGTTACTCATTATGGTTTCTTGAAAAGTGAAATAGTGGTTAATCGTTATGATGTTTTATGAAAATGATTGCTTGTTATAGTGACCTTGGTTTTATAATGAGGAATACATTATTACCATGGCAATTCTCGTTTGCAAGAGCGTGATGAAGTGGGGAAGCATTGCCAGAGAACGAATTGGGTGAGGGACACCAATCTACCTATGGGTCAATAGGTATGAATTCTAACCACCAAGGCTAAGGGGTAAATGGCTAGGTAAGTTACAATGGATTACCGTGAGCTAATCGGTCAATAAAAAGTGTATTATTAAAGAAAAGATCACTAAGTTTTAAATAAAATAAAAAAGAACTAATGTGTTACCTTATAAACTAGATGATCTTAGAGCTTCCTCTAATATTTGTCATGTCTTAATATAACAATACCATAGTATCTACATATGCTTGTATATGTGTATGCATATATATGTATGTATGCATAAATTTGAATGAGACGTACGTATACGCCCACTTAATATATGACATATACATTACATACATTGTTGGATATACATACATACATACATATATATTTACGTGTGTACATACATACACAAGTATAGTTAGGTGTAGTATGGTTTTTTTATATTGAGATATTAGTATAAGTTATTATTACTCCTTGGCAATTTTTTCATTAATTTATCTTGAGCGGCCACATTTCTATAATTCATTGGGCCCTATATTGTTCGGTGGTCATTTTAATAATATTGCCACATATGTGTTGATGGCTTTTGGTTTTAACTCCTTGCCACATTCATAATTTCTTGCTCATAACTAGCCATGTAACTAAGCAAGGAAAGATCTATTTTGTGCGATGGTTCATATTGAGCAACATTGATATCTTCGACAAAGTTTATACTTCATACTACCTGTGTTGCTTTTTACACATTGCTTTACATATACTTGTCATGCCTGTAAATTCCTTTCATATTTCTTGCACTCGCACACAGTTTCTATTTCCATATTACTTTTGAATAATTCCTCCACCTTAAATACCGATTTAGGCATCATTGTAGTGTAACTATACCACAAGGTATTCTCTTATTCATAATTTCCATATGGTGTCGGGACTTACCGCTGGAAGATACAAGCACAGAGGTGTTGTGAAAGGCATCAAAAACTATTAGCAATACTTTTTTGCTCTGCGGTTAGTAGTCTTGGTCCTGTTTGACTTACATTGCTTGAAGACCAACCGAACATTTGAAGAAGCAACATTCAGTTAGGTCATGAAAATATTTCTGCTTAATTATGCTCTATAAGCTTGATGTAATGTGTTTCGTAGTTATTAGCCTAGAATTAAGAAGGCAATGCTAACAGTTATAGAGTCTTGATTTGAAATGATCTAATGGTTTTCATTTGTATAACATTTGTAAATATGCTCCAAATCGAGCAAACTATGGCACTTTGCCTATATACATTTGTCTATTTCAGAATTATTATTTAACTTGGAGAAATATCTGACAGTGCAAGCTTATCTAGAGGTGTCTACTATATATTCTTTGAGATAAGAGACAACACCCTTATGAAAGTCAAGAATGAATTTCAAAGTAGTATGAATCTTTGTAAAGCCATAGGCTCAGACTGGCCAGAATGCTTTGGCTGTGACTATATAAAGTTTAGACAATCACCCAAGAATTCATCAAGGAAGACCAACACAGTCAAGATGAAGGGCATGTATTGATAACCATAGAACCACAGGTTATCCCTGCATGATAAGAGAAAGAAAAGTTTGTAATAAATAAGTAAGTAATAAAGTGTTTTGAAATTGAGTTAGCTCATGGTAGTCCATTGTATAGGTCTTGTTGTCAAGTCGAGCGGTGGGTGATAGGTTTGCCCACAAAAATCCTTTTCCAAGGTAGGTTAGTGGCATGCTTGCTGCTGTGATCACTCAAGGTCAAGGTTGCTAGCAGTCGGCGGATAGGTGCATGGAAGGTATCCAAAGCCTAGCTAGTTGTCTAGCCGACCCTCTAACACCAAGATACTCAATGGATAGACAGTGGTGTCTGAAGCCTAATCCCAGGGTAGGGATGACCTTTCTCAATAAAAATTATGAAGGGATACTTAAGGGTATGTAGTTGGGAGGTTAAGCCCTTATCAACACTTCTCTCTTTCGATGCCAAGGCTTGCACAACTCAAGGATAAGATCTGCATGCAAGATAACTACATTTCGGGTATTTTACTTATATACTTTCCGCATTCTAATTTATGTATTGTAGATGGTCATTATAGTTATGTTGGTTTCTCTTTCATTGGATTAAGAATCAGTTAAATTTATTATTCCTTTTCTTTGAATATATAAAACGAAATGAAATTGTATTACATGTGTAAATGATATTGTAGTTGTTAAAACTGTGCTCCTTATGAATCTGAAAGGAAGTGTTATTTTGTTATTTTAAACCATTAAAATACGATTAGAAATTTTAGCATGTTACACTATATGCTTGATCACCCATCACTTAGCTTGACAACAAGATTTATACCCATTGATCTCCATGAGTGGACTCAATCTATTTTAGTTGTTTATATTCAAAACAGATTTGGTTAGTGCTGATTATTATTTTTTGACTTGTAGCTTATTCCATGTAACCTTTGGTTATCAGCCCACCCCATTCATCTCAACCTTTCTGGTCATCCTCAATGAATCCCAGTGTGGCTGTCCAAGATTTATTGATGAAAACTCTGCCTATTTCAGACATGATATCTCTGCCCAATCTGGGCTTATTACAGATTTATAATAGGAGGGTCATTGTTATATCTTTATCAACAATCTTCTAGTGATGCTTTTCCTTATTTCAGGGACATACGAATAATGCCACTGCATAGGGATTTCACAGATTTGGAATTTCTCTCCATTTATTTAAACATTGATATGAGACATGTAATTATACAGTAAGCCGTTCAATTAATCCACATGCGCATTCTCTCAGAGATAGTTGTATCATTAAAGAAAACAATTCATCATTGTGGATCTAATCCATCGAGCTCTATTCAAAGAATACTTGCAGCATTTATGCCATTGGTTCGAAATCATAGAACTATCAATCAAAATGTTTAAGAGAAGAGGAGTGCAGTTGGATGCATGACTTGGCTTTATAAACAAAGGGTTGATTCCCTTCAATGCTGGTATGAACTGATCAAGCCTATAACAACTCCTTGACTTCTGATCAACAAGCCTCTAGCAATGCGAGTATGAAAAAAATCACCAAAAGGAAAATCGTAGGTAGAGATAATGACCACCAATATGCATATCGTGATATGAAATCAACTAGGCACAGATGCAATTCACTGAGGTATTCAACGGCACAGTGAATGCAACTCTATGATATGAACACTGACATACAAGAATGTAATTCGTAGATTCGTATTCATGGGACTATGGATACAACGCAAGTAGCAAACTTGAATACAATTGTAGATATGAATTTGATTGCATAAGCTAGCATGTTTGCAAATTGCCGATAATAACAATGGCTAGAATGAATACTATCTCCAATAGGAAACAATAGCTCATTGATTGTATTCATAGGAAATAACAATGACTAGCATAAATGAAATCTCAAATATGTATCATCAACACTATGAACGCAGATCGTGGATGGTAAAAGCAATTACAGAGATTGGGAGCATCCCATTCTATGAAAGCAATCACAAATAAATAAAAAGAATGCTCGATATAGGAGAAACGCCCAAGATAGAAGAAAGGTGGCAAAATGTGAGTTATGTACAAGAATCTTAACAAGAAGATGATATTACAAATGATTCATTATTAGAATAGGCCGCTGGAAAAATGAAGGCCGGAAGGAGAAAAATAAAAATATAGGCTGTTGGAAGTATAAAGGTTGATGGCACAAAATAATAATATTAATAGCATTGCCAAAGGTCAGAAATAATAATAACTTATAAAACATTGACATAAGGATGAAAATAATAATTTTACTCTTTATATTTTATTATAATGACACCCTACTATATTTATTTATATTACAATTGTTCTTAGTTCATTTCATGCTCAAGTGAATACTTTTATTAGTTTATTAAAGGTGTTGACACAGTTAGCTCATGATGATCACTTGGTATACTCTTTCTTGCGTAGTCCATTTTTCCTTGGCCATGGTGGTTTAGGACTCATACTTGTTAGCTCAATGGTAGGTTGGTGCTCTCATGCCCAATTCCCTCTCTGGCAATGCTTTCCCCCTTCGTCACGTTCTTGCAAAAGGAAATTACCGTGGTAATAATATATTTCCTATCATAAATTCAAACTACCATAACAAGTAATCATTTATAATTTATTTAATATCATAATGATTAACCACTATTTCATGTTCTCGTGAAATTATAATGAATAGCCAAAACTTCCATTTCACATGAGACCATAATGATTAACTAATCTTCTAATCCAATCAACTTTGCATGAAGTTTTCAATGGCTATAAGGAATATCTAATAATTAAGCAAAAATAGGGATGTAGCACTCATGACCAATCATAGACATGTTGCTATTTTAGTAGTAGTTGATGAACTAACCAAAGTGATACAATTCATTCCAGGGAGTTTGAGAGATGGTTCATTGACTTTTAACCAAGAGATTTATATAGGAAATATTCAGGTTGCACGTAGTGCCAAAGACTATAGTATCTGACAAGGATACACAGATGACATTAAGGTTTTGGACAACCATTAATGCTTCCTTTGATTCACGATTGAACTTCAACACTACCTATCATCCTCAAAAGGATGGGCAAACAAGAGAGTGAATTAAGTGATAGAGGATTCCAAATGTACTGCATGGATTAACAATACAAGTGGGAAGGGTATCCCCCCTTAGTAGAGTTTGCATATAACAACCCTTACCATACTTCCTTGGGTAAGAAACCATTTGAGGCACTTCATGGACATAAGTGTCACACTACTATTAGCTGGGACATAATTGAGGAGGATATTGTGATAGGTCCTAATATGTTAAGAGAAATGGAGGACCAAATGACATTGATTTGAAGTCGATTGAAGGAAGCGGTTGTTCGACAAAAGAGCTATACATATAGAACTTGACTTTTTTCAAGTTGCTTCAAGAAATAGGTAAGGCATTCTTGCATGTTAGACTCACAAAAGCTCAATTTTATCTTGCAAATCCTCAAAACTTGCACCAAGATATGTGGGGCTCTTTCATGTACTTGAGGCTATCAATCCAATTGCATATCGACCTTCTCTACCACTCACTCTACCCCAAATACGTAATGTGTGTTCATGTTTATTTGCTTAAGCCTTATCATTTTGATGCATCTCATATCTTTGATTGGCATGCATTGTAGGTTTAGGATTTGGGGGTAGTGCTGTTGGAGCCTACCTGCATCGTTGATTAGCATACCATCTAGATATTTAACATAGATGTTTTGCATATATGATCCAATAAAACCAATCCACTGTTGACTATGCTACTTGAGAGGATGTTGAAGATATGCATAGATCCTTCCGTCAGTTATTTTCATAGACTTTTTTATGTTTTATCAGCTATATATATATTTGGGTATACAGTACTATGGTGTGATCATTTTTTGTGTTTTCATATGGCATTAGGTCATTGTCTCTTCCTAGTAGGGAGGGATGTCATGAATTGATCCTTTAGGATCTTACCTTTTAGGATTATGAGTGTTGACTTAGACTTTTGTTGACATATTCTGTTAGACTTAGACGGTGGTCGCTTTATTTTAGTCGTAATACTTTGCTAGATTTAGAAATGGTCCAAGTTGCCTTAACACTTTTGACTTTACGATGGTGACTTATATTTCAACTCAATATACTCTTGGGATATGATCTTTATTTTGATGCTTTAATTGATCTATGATGACATTACATTCTATGATGATGCTATATGTTATGATGCAAAATTTTGTTATCATATATTTTACATGCATATATGATGAAACATGACGTGTTACTAAGTTTTACTAGTATTTCATGGTTATAGACCTATTGACGTGATCTTGAGTGTCTTATTGTTTTGGTAGAATGAAGGTGGGGGTGTGGCCGAGGTAGAGGAGGCTAGCTTCTCGGTAATGGTAAGTTTTGGATGATCCAAAATATGCACACCACGTAGATGTAATTGTGCATTCATGATATAAAAAAATTATTTTCTACTTGACAATGTGTGTGTGTTTGGTATGTTTGTCTCTTGACTATGTTGATTAGTGAAGTCAAATCCAATTAAGAGATTTGAAGAATAACTTTGATTTTATTGTGGATAAATTATTTTATGAAAATTATCATCATTTGAGTTTTCATTTTTGTCAGCATCAATTAATATTGTTAAGATGGGAAAAAAAATGAAGTTATAATGTCTTATCTTTTAAATTAACATAAGATTTATGAAACCCATTAAATATGTGCTTAATTCTTTAAAAACAATTTCGTAACCTGATGTCCCCATGTGACTGCTTAAGTGCAATTTGTACTTAAATTTAAGCAACTGCAGTGTCCCCATGCCAATATTTAATCACGGGAAATAGATAATTTAGAATCTATCCCTATTTTTGTGGAACAACCACTGCTTAAAATTTGAAAAAAGCTTTGAAATAAACAGGGGGCTAGAATAAGCAGCCACTGCTTATTGAGAAAAATGACACATGGCTGCATAAGATTTTTCCTATTTTTTATTCTCTAATATTTTCTCAAAAAAATTATTTACAAAATTTATTGTGGGGATTTTTATTTAAACATTCTATTTTAGATGTGTGCTAAGAAATAAGCAACAACAATTAGCAACCATGGGGCCACCAACTTCACATACTGGTGCTAAAAAAGTTGACAGTAGCTATGAGCCAAAATAATCTTAGCAGCCACATGAAGACCTGCCCTAAGTATCTTATATTCAGATAGGCCTAAGGATGGAAACTGTTATTTACAAGTAGTGGGCAATAAATACGATGGTAAGGATTCTGTTTGGGGTTCATCTTGTTTTCTAAGAACAAAGAAAGAAAAACCATTTCTTGAAAAAGGAAGAAAACCTGAAAGGGACTCAATCTGGAAAAGGGTGATATTCTGGAAAGGAAGAATATAGAAAAGTTCGTAGGAGGAAAAGACTTCACTTTATACGAAGATTAGGAGAAGGCAGAGCAAGTCAACCTGGAACTCATTTACAGGAAACATAGCACAATTTGATATATCACATTGTACAATACTCAGGTTCCTTCCTTGTTTTATAACTTAAGAAATCAGTTTCAATTTCTTTTCTCTTCAGGAAGGTTCTTAAAAATCTGTTCTTCCCTGTATTTCGACCAGACTGCGTCTTGTGATTTTTCCTTTGATGTTTTATATCAAAGAGATTCTCTTCCTCAGACTTTTATTCTTTCATTAAAGCTGAAAACGAGTACCTTAAACACAGTGTATATGAGACGAATAAAGCTTAAGACACAAAGGGGTCAATCTATCCTCTCATCAAACTAGTATCCTAGTCGCTGTTTGGACGTTGCCTACATTCTTTAGAAGACAGTTGTTGTGGGTATTAATGTCTAAATTCAGATACAGTTAGTGTACTCCTCAGTTAATTAAGTTTTCATTGCTCCATGAAATGGATAAAAGACTTTACAAATCATGCAAACATATCTCATAGCACGTTGTAAGTACCACCAGATGCCAAAATTTGTGGATATATTTCAGATCTTGACTCGTAAGTAATTCTTTTTAATGGGGAACAAGAATGCAGTTTATCAAGAGTCAAGAATAGAAAATGCTGAAGACCAAAATCTTAGCACCCATGTATGTTCGAGCTCCTTCTCTTTGCTTAAAACTGTGGTGTTATGACATTGTTATTTGATTTTTCTCCACTTTGAAACGCTTCAGGAAAGAATGGTAATGTTTTGTTTGCATCTATGTACTTGTTCATTATGGATATTAGTAGTTTGGGCCAGCAGAAATATATCTGCCAGTCAAAATATATAATTGGCGTTGCAAATGGACTGATGAAGCCAGTCAATAACCTGAGACCAAACTAATTAAATGGGATCTTACAATAAAAAACTTAGAACCAGAGAACTTCTTAGGATAAATTTGGGGAACAGCAAGACCATCAGTTATGCCCTTCCTCTATGTTCTTTAGCTGTTTCCAGACAAGAATATCCTGTGATGTATTTAATTGATCTATCAGTTTGTGTTGAATTTTGTAATTTACTTATCTCCTAGGTCTGGTTAAAAATGTCCCTTGTGAGACTAGTTAAGGGTTTTTTTTCCAACAGACTTTGAGTCTTATTGTGAAACATTTGCTGAGTACCCACAAAATGAGATAGTTGAGTTAGTCAATACTCATGAAACGATGGATTTAGAACTCTAATAGTTTGTTGAGAACCACGGCCAGTATAAGGGATAACATACAGAATCTGTCTTTCTGTCGATTAAAAAAATGGTAAATGGTCAGGATTGTGAGTTTCTTTCTAAAATTCTAAAATGATATTTCTTAAAGCAAGATGCTGTGTGCATGATTCGTCTTTTTAAGCACTATTGTTTAATTGATTTCTACTTTTCTGGAGATTAGATTTTTTTTTCCAAATATGCTAGAAACCGTAAGTGGTTGAGTTACTACAACATACAGCCCTGTATTGAGATTTACCAGTCTTTCTCGTATTGTGAAAGCATTGTATAGATTTCTGATTGTGTTTCTGAATGCACTTAAATAAGCCAATCAATTCTTCTTGAGAATTCCAAGAAATGTTAGTGTGATTGCTGCAAGTATGGATATATGCAGAGAATGATTTTGATAAGTTTCCGGTTGCTTGAGAATGTAAAATACAGTTTAATTCTGTGTTCCCCGAGTTTCTGGGATGGGGATGGAAGGGGAGTGGGATGGATTTCCGGCACAACATATAAATATAGGAAATTTTTTAAAAATATACACTGAGATTTGCAAGTATACATGTCATTCATATGAAACTAAGTGCAAAGCACGTCATTTAATCATTATAGAACCTTAACATACACCATTTGAATGCTATCTAGGAAATAATAACTGATTTAGTATGCAATTGTCAACATGCATATCAACATATGAACAAAAATATAAGTTTAGCAATCAACAATATCATAGATGTAACATCCGGTTTTCCCGGGTCTAAATCAACATCTATCATATTCAATAATACAATTATAACTTCAATTTAATAGGAAGACAATTACATCATTAATGTTCATGTGAATAAGATTTACCGTTAAAATCAGTTAGACAAAATTTCTTAACTAAAACTTAAAACACCATCAAACGAAATTACTACAGAAATTAAAAACCACATACCTCGGAAATTGAGATCGAAATCAATACTAGGGATGCTTCTACAACCACCCGGGTTAGTCCACAATACCAATTTAACAATATCACATGACAACTATCACCTAAAAACCACTATCTCAAAATCAAATGATAATTACAATTAAATACCACTAAATTTAAAATTAGGGCATCACATACCATTGTATCAATTAGGGCATTGTTTTCCATCAGTTCATTTAGGGCTTTTGATACCACTATATCACTTCCGCTACCATGGAATTCAATTAGGGTTCCAGTCATCATTCAATCAATTAGGGCTTCAGGTTCCTTTCCTTCCGATTGCTTAACTGTGACAGTATCTCAAGATTAGAAATATACTTATATTCAATATTCATATAAATGAAAAACAATCAATGAATCTATCTCTTGCATCTAGGTGTAGAATAACGGTAACAATGAAATGACTCAATTTAATCTTACCTCATAAATAAAAGTGATAATACCTGTTTCCAATAAACAATTGACTGCATAGCTTATCTCTGTCTGATGCACAACTAACATTTTGGGGAGAGGTGAAACATTGCCAGGGGCTTAACCACCCAACCTCAGACCACAACTTGTCCCCACATGATCTCTAATGAGAAAGGCCCTCCCTACTCAGAATAGACAAGAGTCATCTTGCCATCCACTGGGCTTCCTGGTAATTAACTCACCATACGACTTGGCCACAGGAGATCATAATAATAGGAATATGCATGAGCTATTAATTAATTCATATTAAATGATAAATATTGAAATATCATAACGGATACTGATTCATATTATTGATGATTCCTTTCTCACGCCTCATCACCCATCTTCTTGGCTACACAGCTAGGTGAGTCCCAAGTATTCGGAATTCTCAGAGCAAACAACTCTATCAAATATTCAAGAAGATTACATACATCCGTCATTTCACATTCTGTGTTTACATAAATTATATTCTTTAAAGATTTCAAAAAAATCGAATGCTTAATTACTTAATTTAATCATAACTGAATTCTCTTCCGCGTTCTTGCAGATTATCTCCACCTCTTCACCATTTCATGGTTCCTCTGTTGGTGAATTCCTCGATGTTAATATTATTCTGGATTGTTTGGAGAATTCTGATAGCATGTGCATTGATGTTGTTTTATAAAATCAATCAAGTTTTTAAACAGTTGCCATTTGAATTTATAAATGATGTATTCTCAAGGTTACTCGATTAATGATCTCTGATGCACTTTAGAAAACCAACTAGTATTATATATTAATCACAAACTAATATGCCTAGCCAGCTATGGATGAATACTAATGAGAAATGAAAAGAGATGGAACATTTTTTTTTTTCAAATTTATTCACAGCATTGTTTTACACCTTCTCCACCTATGATGGTATCATTGCTTGGTGAATGCATTGGTGTTTTAATTTCATGTTATCATCTTGTAAAGAAGAGAAATGTATTTTAATTCTGTGATAAATGGTTATACAGATTTGATATTCTTTCATGGCAGAGTAAAGCATCATTATGTAGATTTCATGATTCCAAATCTATTAATAAGCTCTTTGAATTCGAACCAAAATATGTGTGTGTGTGTGTGTGTGTGCAGTAGAGTTGTGGCTCGTGATAGCTCTAACACAATTCGGTTGCTCTGTCGCTGGGAGAAGACCTCTATTCTGAAAACCACAGCCAGAGATATGAAGGAAATCGAAGGCGGATGAATGAGCAGTAATATAATTTAATATCTTTCCCAATTATCTTGAGAACCCTTGGATAGCAAGGAGATGGTAATGGAAATAAGAATGAAAAGATTGGGTTGGAATACAATATGAGACTATAAAAAGAAGAGCTTGACTTTACGACTTCTTGCAGTTACAAGAATCCATTCGAATTCCCAAGAAGTCTATACGAATTCAAAACATAAATTCGATTAAACATGCCAAAAAACAACCAGTTAAAAATAAAAAAAAGAGAATAGAATTGGAAGATTAAAATTTGAAAATTGTAAAAATACAATTATTATAATTCGAACATTATTATAATCTTATTTGTAACATTACTTATTATTTATTAAATTATAATGGTGGCAAATCATTTTATTTATTAAATGCACATATATAAATTATTATTAAAATAATATGACAAAAGATAAATTAAAATCCTTTAAGATACGTTTTATATTTTAACTTAATTATTTTAAATAAATTATTTATTAAATAGCTCATGCGGGTCCTGCAAATGTGTTATGTTCCAAGTCGCTAGGTCCTCTACCCATCTACTCAGTGATGGTGATGCTCTTGCCTAATTGTTTTTTGACAATGCTTCCACGGTTCCACCCCTTCGACATGTTTTCTACAAGGAAACTCGCCTATAATTAAATTATAAATTATTTAATCATAAATATTCGTAATGGTTAATCTTCATCTCAATTCCATGAATTAGTGATTAACGATCATCTAACATATTATCTTCACTTGAAATCATAACGATTAACTATCTTACCTTTTTGCCAGATTATAACGAATTAAACTGCCAACTGACTCAATGTGAACCTCAACGGCTATATTCTAAATTAGGTCAAAATTTGGGATGTAACATACCATTCCCCTTGTGGTTCATCGTCCTCGATGAACTTGAAATTGTAACGAACATTATAAAGGAGTATTTTAAAATTGGAATGTATCGTACCATTCCCCTTGTGGTTCATCGTCCTTGATGATCTCTGCAAATTAGGCACTAAAGAATATTCCAAATACAAGATATATTTATATATATATATATATATATTTATAACATTGTGATATCATCTCTTTTCTCAATTGGGTCAGAATCAAAATCCTAATTGAAACTCAAGATCCATTCTTACTTTAAAGTTTCCAGAAAGATACTGCATGGTAACATAAAATTAAACACGTACTCACTTGAGTTTACTTTACCGTAATGGTGGTCATCTCAGCATCGGTTGAGTTGATTCTATTTCATATTCCTGTCATACTCATGTAGACACTCACCATATCATTAGTTTGATTCCATATTGATATCATCATTCAAGAGGATTTTTAGGGTTCAATAAGATAAGTATTTAAAATTGAAATTCTTCAACCAGCAAGCTCTAGATCATATCTTGATCATAATTTAAAGCACTCATACGTACCATCTGGCATATGGCCCTCATTAATGGATAGATCATCCTTGCAAACTTACAGATTGCCTGAAATAGGTTAGTGAATCCATGTTTTTCCATTGTAACCTTGGCCTTCATGCCCAACATTTCATTAGAATAATCATTTCATGATGGGATATCTCCAAAACAATATACAACAGCTCAATATGTAAAGTCAACATTGCATGTGTATTATACATGTATAACAATGTGTCAAAGGGTAAAAACATGATATACTATGCAAGATCATCAAACCAAGATCATAAGCATCTGAAACAATTCATAAAATTCTCAAGAGTATTCTTATCATTCATTTGCAAATGTCTGGAAGTTTATCTTTTCCATTTCTGTGATTTAGGCTTCCATGCCCACCTTGTCAAGGTTTACATCTGTAAACAAGCATTGATAGTTCCAATTATGCAAGTGTGTTTACTCCTTACTGGAGGACATAATGATCTTGTTGTTTAACCAACATCAGAAAGGATCATGGTTCATAGTTTCACTTTCCTTCAATTCAAGTTCAAATAGGTAACAATTTATTTCTGTCATTAATTATATAGAGAATTATTTAGCCATCATGATGGATTTAGATAACATTTTATCAAGATTATATAAATTGTGTTTGGATTGCGCAAGCCTCGGCCTTGAACCTTACTCATCCCTCATACATTCTAACTTGTTAGAATGGCTTTCTCGGAATGCTTATCAGTCCGACCATCAGAGCAACCCGGTGGGTTGAACTCCCAATTATTATTCTCAAAAATAACTGAAGCGTCTAGACAATCAACAAAGATCACATGTTTGGCATATTTGCCCATATTTACCCTGGCCAAGGATTTCAAAGTTGGGTCTACAAACCCGATCTCCACCTCCCGACTTGCCAATCATTTTTATCTTCTTAATTAGGTTTCGTCTTTAACATATTACATTTGTCCACTTTATATCATTTCAGCCTTCCCGACTATTTTGAGTGTTTTCCAGTGATTTTCCAAGTTTTGATTGCAATATCCAATTATGCAAAATAAATCCTTTTTCAACATTGCATTTCAATTTCTCAGAAACAGTGTTGGACCCAAGGTTTCAGCGTTGGACCCAGCACTCTGATACCATATGTAACATCCAGTTTTTCTAGGTCTAAATTAACATCTATCATACTCAATAATACAGTTATAACTTCAATTTCATAGGAAGACAATTACATCATTCATGTTCATGTGAATAAGATTTACCGTTAAAATCAGTTAGACAAAATTTCTTAACTAAAACTTAAAATGCCATCAAATGAAATTACTACAGAAATTAAAAACCACATACCTTGGAAATTGAGATCGAAATCAATACTAGGGATGCTTCTGCAACCACCTAGGTTAGTCCACAATACCAATTTAACAATATCACATGACAACTATCATCTAAAAATTGCTATCTTAAAATCAAATGATAATTATAATTAAATACCACTAATTTTAAAATTAGGACATCACATACCACTGTATTAATTAGGGCATCATTTTCCATCGGTTCATTTAGGGTTTTTGATACCGCTATATCACTTAAGGCTTTCGATACTACTGATTCAAATAGGGCTTCCGCTACCACAGATTCAATTAGGGCTTTCGCTACCACGGAATTCAACTAGGGCTTTCACTACCACGAAATTCAATTAGGATTCCAGTCATCACTCAATCAATTAGGGCTTCAGGTTCCTTTCCTTCCAATTGCTTAACTGTGACAGTATCTCAAGATTAGAAATATACTTATATTCGATATTTATATAAATGAAAAACAATTCACGAATCTATCTCTTGCATCTAGGTGTAAAATAACGGTAATAATGAAATAACTCAATTTAATCTTAACTCCTCATAAATAAAAGTGATAATATTTGTTTCCGATAAACAATTGACTGCATAGCTTATCTCTGTCTAATGCACAACTAACATTTTGGGGAGAGGTGAAACATTGCTATGGGCTTAACCACCCAACCTCGGACCACAACTTGTCTCCACACGATCTCTAACGAGAGAGGCCCTCCCTACCCGGAATAGACAGGGGTCATCCTGCCATCCATTGGGCTTCCTGGTAATTAACTCACCATACGACTTGGCAACAAGAGATCATGATAACAGGAATATGCATGAGCTATTAATTAATTCATATTAAATGATAAATATTGAAATGTCATAACTGATACTAATTCATATTATTGATGATTCCTTTCTCACACCTCATTACCCATCTTCTTGGCTACACAGTCAGGTGAGTCCCAAGTATTCGAAATTCTTAGAGCAGACAACTCTATCAATTATTCAAGAAGATTACATACATCCATCATTTCACATTCTGTCTTTATATAAATTATGTTCTTTAAAGATTTCAAAAAAATCGAATGCTTAATTACTTGATTTAATCATAACTGAATTCTCTTCCGCGTTCTTGCAAATTATCTCTACCTCTTCACCATTTCATGGTGTCTCTGCCTGTGAATTCCTTGATGTTAATATTATTTTGGATTGTTTGGAGAATTGTGATAGCATGTGAATTGATGTTGTTTTATAAAATCAATCAAGTTTTTAAACAACTGCCATTTGAATTTATAAATGATGTATTCTCAAGGTTACCCGATTAATGATCTCTAATGCACTTCAGAAAACCAACAACTAGTATTATATATTAATCACAAACTAATATGCCTAGCCGGCTATGGATGAATACTAAATCAGAAAAGAAAAGAGATGAAACATTTTTTTTTTCAAATTTATTCACAGCATTGTTTTACACCTTCTCCACCTATGATGGCATCATTGCCTGGTGAATGCATTGGTGTTCTGATTTCATGTTATCATCTTGTAAAGAAGAAAAATGTATTTTAATTCTACGATAAATGGTTATATAGATTTGATATTCTTTCATGGCAAAGAAAAGCATCATTATGCAGATTTCATGATTCCAAATCTATTAATAAGCTCTTTGAATTCGAACCAAAAAATAATAATAATAATAATAATTATATATATATATATATATATATATATATATATATATATATATATATATATATATATATATATATATATATATATATATATATATATATATATATATATATATATATATATATATATATATATATATATATATATATGCTGTAGAGTTGTGGTTCGTGACACCTCTAACATAGTTCAATTGCTCTATTGTTGGTAGAAGACCTCTATTCTAAAAGCCATGGCCAGAGATATGAAGGAAATCAAAGGCGAATGAATGAGCAGTAATATAATTTAATATCGTTCTCAGTTATCTTGAGAACCCTTCGATAGCAAGGAGACGGTAATGGAAATAAGAATGAAAAGATTGGGTTGAAATATGATATGAGACACTATAAAAAGAAGAGCTTGACTTTACGACTTCTTGCAGTTATAAGAATTAATTCAAATTCCCAAGAAGTCTATATGAATTCAAAACATAAATTCGATTAAACATGACAAATAATAATCGGTTAAAAATAAATAGAAGAGAATAGAATTGGAAGATTAAAATTCGAAAATTATAATAATACAATTATTATAATTCAAACATTATTATATCTTATTTGTAACATTACTTATTAATTATTAAATTATAATGGTGCCAAATCATTTTATTTATTAAATGCACCTATATAAATTATTATTAAAATAATATGACGAAAGATAAATTAAAATCCTTTAAGATACTTTTTATATTTTAACTCAATTATTTAAATTAAATTATTTATTAAATAGCTCATGCGGGTCCCATAGATGTATTTTGTTCCAAGTCGCTAGGTCCTCTACCCATCTGCTCAGTGATGGTGATGCTCCTACCTAATTCTTTTCTAACAATGCTTCCACCCCTTCGACGTGTTTTCTGCAAGGAAACTCTCTTGTAATTAAATTATAAATTATTTAATCATAAATATTTTTAATGGTTAACCTTCATCTCAATTCCATGAATTAGTGATTAACGATCATCTAACATATTATCTTCACTTGAAATCATAACGATTAACTATCTTACCTTTTTGCCAGATTATAACGAATTAAATTGCCAACTGACTTCATGTGAAACTCAACGGCTATATTCTAAATTAGGTAAAAAATTGGGATGTAACAATAGAAATCTGGAAATCTAAATATTTTGAAAGGCTAGAGGGCTGCCATAAAGTTTCATCATCATGTTCAAGTTCAACATAAAAAATGAAGTATAGAAAAATGAAATTAAGCACGAAGCATGTCATTTAATCATTATAGAACCTTAGCATACACCATTTGAATGTCATCTAGGAAATAATAACTAATTTAGTACTCAACTGTCAATTTGCATATTGATATGTGAACAAAAATATAAGTTTAGCAATCAACAATATCATAGAAATCTGGAAATCTGAATATTCCCAAAGGATAGAGGGCTGCCATAAAGTTTCATCATCATGTTCAACTTCAACATAAAAAATGAAATATAGAAAAATAAAGTAGATTGCTGCTCCTATTCTGCTTCAGCCACCATAGCATCAAGATAAGGTCCTTATCCTCACTATCATGCTCTATAGGCATCGCAATCTGATCCAATGGAACCCCAACCAATCATAAAAAAAATTAGACTCTTTCAAGCTACAAATCTATTTAAAAAATGGAAAATGGAAGCATAAAGAGTTTCATACTTGGTGCACAATAGAGGAAGCTCAAACCCCTATAAAAGCTCTTGGAATTTAAAAAAAAATCACCTCCTCTTCTTGCAAAATAAAAACTCAAGTTTGCTGCTATAAACTCAAACTTCATATGCAAAACAAAGAATGTCAAACAAAGCCATTTGTGGTCATTTTTGACCTTTTAGGGCAAGTGGGGAGGCAGGCTCCACTGGATGCCCAAATTCATGCAAAAAAATTAAGTTTGAAACTTTATTTTTTTGTTTTAATGTCATTTTTATTGGGGATGAACTGTTGTCCCCGAGATGGTCGAGGGATGTCTGTGACGTCCCCTTCCATACTATGGACTGTGGTATGTCCCCAATTTCTTGCCCACACATCCTCAAGTCTTCGGGACATTTCCTATCAACTTTGGGATTTTGGGGACGGGAGGGGGATGTCCCACACCTGTCTCAAGTATGTCCCCGTTTCCAAAACTTGTTTTTATTTTCGGGGGGGAGCGCGTCCCTCGGTTACATAGGTTCTGTTTTATACTAGTAACCTTTCTTAAAAAGGAAATTGTTTGTATGATGAGTATGATAATAATGAAATTGTTTTTCTTTCATATATATAAGAACGTTAGGTATGGAAGGGTGTCGATTGTGGAAATTGCAGGGAAGGGTAGAAATGGAATAAACAAGATTAGTGATAAACAAGATTCAATCCTTGTGAATGTTCTAACTAAGATGTAAGCTCTACTGTAAATCAATTCCCAAGAATACTCACTAGATGGATGATATCAAAGGTTGATTCCAAACATTGGTTCTATTAACTATTTTTCAAAATTGTGGCTATCTCCAGTGATATTGTAACTTCTCTAATCAGAGTAGCAAGATTAATAAAAGAGTGGCTCAAGAAGCCAATGGCATTCAGGAATGTAAATTCTTTTTATCACCTCGAGGACAACGAGTTACCTTCACCATCCTCTTATAATAGAATGTGCCACTTGAGAAAAGAGGTAATGCATTGAATTAATAATTAATGTTATGTTAATCATTTATCCTCAATGGTATTATTCATGTATGTCCTTATACATGTAATGTGTATGTGCTTATAAATAGGTAGTTGCAATTCTCACATCCCATGTATATTGATGTTCAAGCTCATTGTAGATGTATACATATAGTCTGTAATTATTTCATGACATAAATGTATATATGTATATACATAGATTTATAATTTACATATATGCACCTATTGCAACTTGCATACAATGCACTTGTATACACACACACATGTTTATATGTACAATAGAGAATAATAAGGTTGTTCCATAAAACCAATAAAGGAGATTTTCAATGTAATTCCTTTCATGATATAATAAATGCAATTTTTTTCGTTAAAGAGATTTAATTCTTCTAATTAAACAATGAACAAGCCAAGGACTTCCAACCCCCCCTAACAGTGGGTGACAAAAAGTTAACTAATCTTAACTCCTTCTAATCTGATGACCAAGATACTTAACTATAGGTTTTGACTTGGATGGAAATTCCAACCTTTCTCCATGGGTTTGCATCTTCTCTCTTTGATGATACTCTCCCTCCATTCTTGAGGGCAATCTTCTCTTGCATCCAGTAACATATGGAGAAGTTAGCCATACTTATATTTATTCAACAATAATATTTCAAACTAGCATAAATCATTTAGATTATCATCCTTCATCCAAGTTGTCAGTATACAACTTTATTCATCCTTAAATATTTAAATTCTACTGAAACATCATAATTAAACAAATTAATTTCATACTTTTCGTCAAACAATTATAATAGTTATTTAAAAAGTATACGAGGGTTGTAAAATTGATTCCAAGGAAGTTGTGTGGGAGATCAAAAGTTCAATGGATGGGAGGTAAAGCCTCCTCCAATATGCTCTCCCTCTTCTTGAAAAACATCAAGTTCAATATCAGTAAAGGAACAAAGTTCAGAGAATTCACACTTTACAAATTTCTGTGAACTTTTGCACATAGTTAATTCAGTTAAGCAGTTATTTTCCTTTCCAGATAAATCAGTTTATATCATTAGTTATTCTATTTTCATGTGAAGTAGTTACTTTTGAATATCATATTTCCCTTAATCTTTGAATGCTGCTTGAATCAGTAATTATAAGTCTTCATATTCATATGAAAAGGAGAGAGTTACTTCTTGTTAATTTAATATTTAAGTAGTTAAGATTAGCATGTTACAAGCTACTTCTATAGAAACTTCAATGAGTGAGTTTTATGTCATTTTTGAGAAAAGCCTTCCAATGTTTTCTTGTATTTCTGCTAGCACAACTTTAAAGAATGCTTAGATTGTGGACAGTGGGGCCTTTAGGCATATGACATCAGCACAATAGTCTTTTACCAAAATTGAAAGAGCATAACTTTAGAGTTTAGGTTGAACTTCATAATGATGACAAGCATCTAATAGCAGGAGTTGGTGGAATTCCTTTTCAATTATAATTAGCCAACTCTTCGGAGTTTGTTCTTGGTCTTATTAATTTTTTTCTCTCAGTTTTGGAAATGGAGGATATTGGCTTTCCAGTTGAATTGAAGGATCACAAGTTCTTATAAAGGTGAAGGGATCTATCCCAACTATAGAATAGTTTAAAAGGTATTTTAAAATGCAATATTTATAGGTTACAATGTAAGCAAAGTGTAGCTTTAGTTCATAATAGTCATAATCTGTGTGAGAAATGGCATAAGCGGATGCATCACCCAATGTTGCCTATTTTGAGGGAGATCGTCACGGAACTTGTAGGCTTCAATATTGGACGATAGGGAGTTTATAGAGGAAACACACTTGGAAAACATGCTAAGATTTTTTTTCCAAGCAACAAGCAAAGGTCTAAAGAGATTTTAGACCTAGTGCATTTAGATGTGTGGAGTGAATCTATAGGATCTATTGTACGAAGTGTGTCCTATGTTTCCTTCATTGATGATTTCTCTAACAAGGGATGGGGCTGTTTGTTAAAGACTGAGTCAGTTTTAGGAGTTCAACTCTGTAATTGAGAACCAAAATGGGAGAAGGTAAAGGTCTTGAGATGGAACAATGGGGAAGAGTATATCTCGAAGGAATTTGAAAGTTTTTGCAAGTAGGGATAAAGAGGGAGTTGATAGTTTTGTACAAACCATTGCAGAATGGGGTTGTAGATGGAGAAACTGATCAATTATAGGGGTTGTTAAAGCCTTGATTCATGACCTAGAGTTTCTGATGTTTCTATAGGTAGAAGCATTTCTTACAATTCTCTATCCAAAATGGGTGTCTTTTAGATTTGGAGGATGACACTAGAGGAGACGTTTAGTGTTTTGAAGCCAAAGGTGAGTCATTTTTTGCATCTATGGTTGTCTAGTGCATATCTACATGCATATAGAGAAGAGGACTCATGGTAACCTTCTAGCAATAAGGCTTATTTGTAGGTTACAATAAGACTTCAAAGGCCTATAGAGTCTAAAGTATAGAGCTAAGAAAAGTTAAGAGTTAGCAGGGATATCAAGAGGAAGACTTTGTGTCTAGAAATTCATAGCAATTCAATTGATTGAGGATGAGAAGTAAGGAAACCCCAAAGTTTTAAGCTCAAAAGATTGTAGTTGTTTTAGTTCAAGACGACGATCCCTAGGGAAGGAGTTATAAACTTCAGCCCCATCTTCTATTAGGAGACTTTGACAGTTTGAACAAACATTGAGGGATGCTCAAGAGTGCATCGAGGCAACTAGGAGCACATTCAAGGAGGATAGGCCTCTAAAGAGGTTTCCTAACTACACGGTATAGATGAATAACATCATTGAGTCTTCCAACCTCTAGGAATTAGTTGATTTGTAGCTAGCTGATGCCTTGACTAAGCTCTTTGCAAGAGGGAAGTTTTAAGCATTTAGATACAAATTTATATTGGTCCCTAATTCCTTCCTCAATAAGAGGGAATGTTGAATTTCTATCTTAGTGTGGAACTGGTGCACAAGTCTACAGTGAATACACAAGTATTTAAGTTATTTTTGTAATACACTTAAGTTATAATCTTCTTTTTTTCTCGGTAACAATTTTTTTGAATTTAATAAAGTGTAATTACATTATATTGCTAAAGATTAAAAGTTTTTGTCATCCACCCCAACCTGCAGCTATCTACCTCTACTTCTTGAAGGCTCATTACAAACTTGATTAGCAAAGTACATTTCAAAAAGAACCCTAACCTTAGCCTTGCAACCCTTACGAAATCGACCCTTGCAGCATGTTCTTAACAATAAAAAATGCAAGGAAAACCACTGACCCAGTACCAAAACCAAATTTACATTCACCATTACAAATCATGTCTGGGAAACCAAAAATGTAACTGATCAAAACAGAATGTGGCACCTGTAGCTCACATGACACGACTCAATCGTTGCACACCACATTAGCACTAGTTGCACCTTCATCCACACCACCATTATGACAAAACCAAAGACCACCATGTAGAGACCCATAATGGTCAAGCAATAGTTACTAGAGTGTTGCATAATTACAAAGTTCTAAACCATAGAAACAAACATTCTCCTAGCCATCCCAGAAACACAAAATGGCCATTCCCCACCCAACAACAAAAGATCAAAGATAAACTAGACCAAAATAGCATATTGTGCACAAAAGAAACCAATTATGGGTACTTGTTGAGGATCTTCCACTAGCTCTTAGTGTTGTCCTTGTCCACTCCACCTGCAATGCGCTCATGCAGCCATGCATTAATTTTTGCCTTTGTGAAATCCTTGCCACCATCACCCACCTCCTTCCTTTTCGAGAGCTTCTCTTGTAATCTAGGCTTGTCCTCTTGAGAACTTCCAAATTCCCAATTCATCCTGTCAATGTCTTTATCCAAAAAGAAAATCATGACCACCATCTCGAATGCCACCCAACCATTCTAGGCTTCTCTAAACCTTTTGCTCGTGTTTCTCTCATCAAAGCACCACTGAAAGGTGTGTACCTAGTGCCCTCAATCTTCACTAGGCCACTCTTCTTATCCCTTAGATATATTCCAATTCTTGGGATGGATTTCTCTAAGGGCCCGTTTGGTTGCTGGCATAGGAATTGGGAAATAGAATTGATAATGGGAATGGGAATGAGGATTGAGATTGGGATTCAAATTTGCAATTCCAGTCTCGTTTGGTTCACCTAGAATTTGATCGAGAATATGTTAATCTCATGTTTGGCTGTACAAAACTGGAATTGGAATAGGGAATAGGAATTTAATTTATTTAAACTTCTTAATAGCATACACAGGACTGCTACATAAATCTTTGCAAATCTTAAATAGCTACATAAATCTTTATACAACATAAACAAACATATATTTGTCAATTATTGAAGAAAAACAGTAAAAAAAATGTTATCTTTATAACATAGTTACAAAAATCTTTGTACATCATAAATGGACTTATATTTGTCAATTTTTGGAGGAAAATCATAAAATATATGCTATCTCTATATACAGTCATAATATCAATACATATTACATAACTAAACCTGGTGAAATTGTGGACTCTTGCTTCCAGATGGACAGCAAGGGATGTCGATTTTCATACAAATCAGTCAAATCCATAACTGGGTTGATACTAAATCTTACACAGCCTACATAAACATTTGTATATCGGAAACAAAATTATATTTATCAATAGTTGGATATAGATATTCAAAGAAATCTTCACAATTATGATATTATATAGGTAAGCATTGCTTCAAGATGGATAGAGAAATTGCAGGGCCAGAAGCATGACTGAATTTACATCAATACAAATTGCAGGGGTAGAGGCTGAAATAAATCAATAGTAATCATTGGTATCAAGAAATTGGTCTTCAATGTCATTAGGGATATCACTTCCAACAAATATGAATCCAAATCTGTGGAGAATGAACCTACAACATCATCGATATACTTTATATCCCACTCCATACAAATCAGTCAAATCCATAAGTAGGTTGATACTAAATCTTACACAACGTAGAAAAACTTTTGTATATCATAAACAAAATTATATTTATCAATAGTTAGGCGTAGATCTTCAAAGAAATCTTCACAATTATGATATTATACAGGTAAACATTGCTTCAAGATGGATAGAGAAATTGCAGGGCAGGAAGCATGATTGAATTTACATCAATACAAATTGCACGTATAGAGGCTGAAATAAATCAATAAAAATCATTGGTATCAAGAAACTAGTCTTCAATGTCATTAGGCATATCACTTCCGACGATTATGAATCCAAATCTGTGGAGAATGAACCTGACAACATCATTGATATACTTTTTATCCCACTCCATTTCTTGGAAAGAACCATTGCAGCAACAAATCTGGGAATTCAAATCTTCCAAAGGAGCTCTCTGTAGATGGAAATTCATCTCTTGAGTCTTCATGTTTGACATTGAGTACAGGAACTAGAGATGTTGAAACCTTAGCTCCACCAGTACCTGCAAAAAAACATTCCCATTTTCGGATTCAAAAATGCCTCTAAGGGGCACCATTATTGTATCTGGAGACCTTGTTTCGTCTTTCCTACATTGTCGAGTTGCTCATAGGTTGACCATTACAACATCCAGAGACAAATGAAAGCTGCTACAATCATGGAGTATATCTTGGATGGGAGTTCATACATGCATCATGCCCTCAAAATGAAGCGGATCTAAAAATATTATCAAATAAGAAAAAGTCAAAATGGGAATAGGAATAGCCTATTCTAATAACATTTATTTTTGGGAATGGATAAAAGCTCATTTTGGGGCTAAAATGGGAATACGTATTCCTATTCCCCATTCGAATTCTACGTACCAAACAAGGAATAAAATCATATTCTAATTTTCAATGACTATTTTGGTTGCCTTCCAACAACCGAACAGACACTAAGATTTCATCAAAACCTCCTACAGCCTCCGTTGCAACAATGGTATCCATGATCAGCCTTATAATAGCTTTATCTTCAGGTAATTGTCCTGTCATGGAGTAAATGCCTATGTTACTTTTGTATCTATTTTCTACTTGGTGGAACATGTTCCCTAATTGAACCAAGACGCTCTCCATGAGCTTGTTGTCCACAAAATTAAACATTCTATGAATCCTTATCCTTTTACTCTATCCATGATAAGGATTTTATTGCTTTGCACATATAAGGGTAAAGGTGGTTTTTATCTCTTCGGGAGTTACAAATAGTTCACCAAGTGGAAAAGAAATGATCAAGAAATCTCTCAACCAAGTTTTTTAGAGACAAATCAAGCATTTTCCGTTTTAATCATTCTGATCGCTACTAGCTACCTGGCATTTGCAGCATGACACCCAATGAAACTAACATCAAAGCTCCAATGTCACCAACATGCCACACTAAATGGTTGTGGTTATTTGTGGACAAAAGAGGAATGGAATGATTACGATAGATTTCCCAAATCCATCCTTAAAGATTGGAAATCGTCCAGTGAGAAACTAATTCTGCAATAATATGATTGTTAAGCAATATTTTTTTATTTGGTTGGTTAAGTCTAATAAAATGTGGAGAAGCAGTGATTACTTAGACTTATTTTCCAAGTCATTCTTGCGCGAGATAAGGATTGCAGCTCTTGGAAGATTCGAATTTTAAGTTGAATAGTTTAAAGTTTAAACTATAAAGATAGAATTTTAATATAGAGTAATTTTTTGTATAGTTGTTAGTTTGATAGTTGTGGAGGCTCCCTTGTAACCTTTTGAAGGCATGCTAAGCAATTTCCAAGGTTTAAATTATTTGGGTACTTGTATTCTTTTCCATAGTTTGAAGTCTAATGGTTCATTTAATTAATTCAATATTTTAAAAAATTAGGTAATTAGTTAGTGCAATCGGAATTTTAATACTAAACACTTTTGGGTGACAATGCAATTTGAATTTATATTAAATTCCAAATATTGGTGACAACAATACAATGATACGCCTAATAAAAAAAAGAGAAAATATGATATTGAGGTGAATTGTTGATTTGAAAGAGGTAGAATTCTACCAACTTTATTGTGATGTTTTTCTAAACCCTGTGTCATCTTGTTTTATATGCATGTATTTCTTTGCATTTGATGTCATTTTAATGGGCATGTGCTCTTGTCGATGTACTTTCATTAGTAACTTAGGTACCAATTAGGATTGTTGCATAAGAGTCTAAGACAACAATGCTAATAATATTAATAGTGAACAATGGAAACGTTGATGTATGGAGGTGGCTCCCTGATAGTTTTCTCAAAATAAGAATCATATTTGGGTAGAGCTCTATGGCCAAATTATCAAATTATAATGCGGTGCATTTATTCTCTATTCTTCTAGAAATCGAATTTTGATTCATTTTCATGATTTATCATTAAATATTTGTTTGGAATACATACATTTACAATGGCTATGTTAAAGGATGGATAGCAATGCACTAATGTACCTAGGTGTCCCCTAATTTCTTTTTGTTCATTCTAGTGATTTGAACTTTTTTTTCGTTAAAACAAACTAGGGGATGGAGTGAGGAATTTTCCTACCCATTCCCACATCCCTGAAAATTTCACTATGGGGGACAAGATCATATTTAGCAGTGGATGCATCCTTAAAGAGCGTAGATTCCAAACAAAGGAAGGATGAAGCATCGTCATCTTACGCCTTGGAATGCTATATGCATTCATAGATGTGAGGGATTTATTCCAAATACGAAAAAGAGAGGCCCAAGTGCACAACAATTACCATTACCTTCCATCTCAAAGCACTTGAGCGCAATAGTATCACTTGGTTTCTTCCATGAGCATGTGAGAGTTTTTTTTGAATCAATTCTGGACATAGAGTTTTCAACTTTTGAAGGAGAGTTTTTTTGAAAGTTTTATAAGCATGCTTTCTAATAGTCTTCATAGGGTTTCCATTGTATCTAGGAGTAGATCCCATCCTTGATCGGAAAGATACTTCAGGCTGTTACGACGCTATTTTTTATATTCATATAGCATCAAAAGTTGAATATGTGTACATACTTACATTCGTTTTGAGAAGTCATGCAATTAAGGAAAAACACCTCATTACAAGTTTGTGTTCAAAAGCTATGGCTTCTAAAAGGGTAAAACTATCTATAATGGTGGCTTTGAAAGTGTTGCTGTATAAGAAAAAGACAACCCCTTATTACATGTTTTTATGCAAAAGTAATGGTGTAGGCCGCAATTATGTGAGGAATAGTTAAACAAGACTTTTGTTAGCTAATGTAATAAAACATTGTTCCGAAGGGGTGTGAGTTGTGTCATCAATTGGTGACAATTGGAGACTTAACCAATCATCTTGAGTCTATTTGTGTGGAGTTTGAAACAAGTGAATGGTTAATATTGGAAAGTTTATGCTATGAAAGATATATTATTCTGTCATTTATGTTGTAATGTGATTCCATGTTATTCCATGCTATTGTTGTATTTCATTTATCTTTGGTATTATGCGATCTTGTGCAATCTATCTCAACTTAAATGTACAAACACTTTCATATCTGGCACATAACGAATGGCTTCTAGACGAAGATGAAAACTATCAGTGCTAGTAGTTTTGCAATTTCTACATGGTTCTGAAACCAGCCCTATTAAAATGGTTGGGCTTACAACTGCCTTATGTTGTAAGTGGTGGTTCTGTCCAAATTGGAAAAACAAAAAGATTTCAAATGAATCGGCATCCTTGTTTTGTGTTTTTATATAGAAGGATTTATGCATGCATGGGAGGCTTCAAGTGCTTTATAAGAAGTTAGAACCTATTGGGATTAAAAATCAAATGGGACAAAGATAATTCAGTGTTTTTACTTCCCAAAAATACAAGGTTGAAGTAGTGATAGGCTTGAGAGTCATTGTGTATCCCATTTTACTTGTCCATTATGAGAAATTCATTCTAATAGAGAGCGACGACCTCTATCAATTGGGGTTTTTCTTCTCTTGCAGGGGTTTCCCAGCATCAAACCCTATGTCATGTTGCATTGGCATTTCAGTATTTCATTTCTTAAAGCAGTACCATATTACCATAGTCCACTGGGAGATTTGAACTCCAAGTAGCACAGTAGCTTCATTGTTTGGTTCCCTAGTTCCTAACCAACTTCAAGGGGGAAATTTCAGCTTAGCATTAGTTCACTATTTGTTAGTTCTTTACATAAGTCAAGTTACATTGTGTTTTGCCTCTTCGTGTCATTTGGGAAGCTAGGGTCTCATGTTCATGCCAAATTTCAAGATGTTTCTTTAATTTTCTCATGCCATATTTGATGTTCTTAATGATTGCCAATGAGTACACATTCTTTTTAAGTTGGTAGTGATTATTCGTTATTTACTTGGATAACCAAGGGTTTTATAACAAATGCTATTGTGAGTTGAAGTTAATTGGTTATGGACTTCATTCAATTCTCTAAGTCATGGGTCTGAATTATTATATGTGAATGGCTGAGTTCACCTTGACATCCATGATGTTGTTGATGGGAGTCACTCAAGCTGTGTGAGCCATGTATCTTGGTGGTAGTTTCTAGTTTGGATATAGTTCATCATCGAAATCTTGTTGAAGTTTGGTTGGACCTGGTTTTGGTCTCGTAAATGTGGTTGTCCTATAGGGGTAGACATAGACTCATGGCAATCAAGGTTGAATATTTTTAATATTCAATTTTTTCTCAAAACAATATGAACTTAAAATAAATGGCAACTTGTTTCAAGTCTATATCCAAGATTGTCGGCTTCTAGAACATAAAGGACAATGTAATGTTCTGTTCCCGTCTACATGTTGCTTAGTACCCAAACTTGGAAGTAAGTTTCAAAAACCACGAAATTGGTAGTACAGTGATGTTTAGGTTGACTGTAAGGTGTGAACGGGAAGACAATATAAGTTGGTCGTACAACTTGAGAATGATGTTCATACAGTATGAGATGTTGGTTGTACGGTGATGTGTTGACCGTACGGTGGGATCGGGGAGACTACTTGACCGTATGGTAGAGGGTGTATGGTGAGGAGAGAACAAGTTGTCGTATGACCTGAGAGGGATGTTCGTATGGTAGCCAAGACTGAGACATCAAGTGGAGATGTTGCTTAAGAGAATGGTGAGATTGGATTGTCGTGTAGTGAGACCACACGATAGATGTCATACAACTACTCAGGGTGTCAATTTGTCTATTCCTCCTATGCCAATGAACAAACGAAAATGTTGTAAATCGCTAGAGGTGTCGATAGAATTAATGAAGTTTCACTAAACAATATTTATAATTGCAAACAAAGATTGTGTGCGAATTTGCCAGATCTGAGTGAGTAATACAAAGACGGAATAGGGTGAGGGTTGAATCCCACTGAAATCGGAATAGCCAAGTAGGGAAGATCTTTCACTTTCGAAATGGAGAACAATAGAGAATCTCAACTGGAATTCGCAATATAAAGAAAACATAATCCAAATTGCATACCAACTACTACCTACATTTCGTGCTTAAATACCCTTTGGAGGAACTCCTAAGGATTTACAAAGATAGCCGATGACAACACTTATAGAAACAATTAAATAAAAATGGGTCTGAGATATATTAAATCAATCGGCCCATAAGCAATGCTTTGATTATTTATTTATTTTATGATGGGAACATTACAGTCCTCTCGTCCTAAAATTTGCTTGTCCTCAAACAAATGCATGTTAGCCGACTGGATGGTTCCGGCGGTGTTCCTGTAGCCGACGGTCCGGCGGTGTTTCTGTAGCCAATGGTCCGGCAGTGTTTTTGTAGCCAACGGACCGTCGGCTCTCCGTCGGCGTTCGACTTGCTGTGCTAGAATTAAATTCTCTTGCGCAATACGGATTCCATCTTTTCCCTTCGCCTTATTTCGATCCTTGTTAAGCTGATTTGGCATTAATCTTCATTCCTCCCACCTTCCAGATTCATAAGGCAACGGCGCCAAATGTTTAGCGTAAAGACAAAGATGATGAATGCATACAGACAATAGAACACGAACAGCAGTAGTATATTCACAATAGTAGATGAATGATCATTTACAATGATCCCAAACGGGATATAAATACTACTCCCGAACCTTCCCGAAGGAGTCTGTCGGCCACAATTATTCTATCCGTTACAAACTATTTACCGCCGGACCGTCGGCTACGGAATACCGAAACACCGCCGGACCGTTGGCTACAAAAACACTGCCGGACCATTGGCTACAGAAACACCGCCGGACCGTCGGCTACAGGAACACCGCCGGAACCATCCAGTCGGCTAACAATGCAATCCCTGATGTTGAAGATGTGTTCACCTTCCCAAGTCACGTCGTCCAACAATTTGTTTTTTCAGCATACCAAGTATTCCCTCAAGGTACGGTTCCGTAGAGTCTTCTCCCATACATCAATGATCTCGACCGGTTTTAACACAAGCTTCCCTTCTTCAAAGATCTGTGGTTACTGCAATGTTTTGTCCAATCACTTTCTTCAAGCAGGAGACCCAAAAGACGTTATGGATGCGGCTCCCTTTTGAAAGTTCCAGTTCATAGACAAATTCACCGATGCGGCAAGTTACACGATAAGGACCATAAAAACATGGCTTCAATTTTTCTTTCCTTTTTGCCTTCAATGATGATTTCCTGCATGACTGAAGCTTGAGATAGACCAAGTCTCCCACTTCAAAACTTCTCTTGATTTGTTGTCTTTTGATGTAGATCTTTCGTTGATTTTGTGCCCTTTGTAAGTTTCCCTTCAAGAATCTCAGGATGTCTTGCCCTTCCTGAAGCTAGTCCCTCACCTTAGGTGCGTGATTGTTACCCAAGACCATGTTGATAAAATGAAAGGGGTTCATACCCGTACAATGCTTTTAAGGGTGTCGTCCCAATAGATATGTGATAATTTGTTTTGTAATAGTATTCCCTCATATGCATCCATTTGACCCATGCCTGTTGTTGTGCTGAAACGTAGTTCTGGAGGTGGCCTTCTAGCCACTTGTTCCCAATCTCCGTCTGTCTGAGGGTGGTAGCTAGTACTTGACAACAATTGTGTTTTTTCTAACTGAAACAATTTTGTCCAGAAAATACTAAGAAACCGACCATCCCTATCACTAACAATGTTTTGGGGTAACCCGTGTAGACAAAAAACTTCTCTAAAAAATAAGTCGGCTACTCGTGTTGCCTAGAAATCTAAGGAGATGGCAAAGGAGTGTCCATGCTTCATCAATCTATCAACCATCACAAATATATAATCCTTTCCATTTACCTTAGGAAGTCCAGTGATGAAGTACATAGAGATACTTCCCCACTTTTGTTCTGGTATTGGCAAGGGTTGCAATAGCTGGACAGGTAAAGTGTGTTTGGATTTGTTTTGTTGGTAGAGTGCACATTCCCGCACATACTGCAAAACATCATCTTTAATTCCCTTCTACAAGAATCTCTCCCTGAGCTTTCTATAGGTTTTGAGAAACCCCAGGTGTCTGGCCAAGGGTGAGGCATGTATTTCCTTCAAGATTTTCTACTTCAGTTTGGATTTGGGCACTAAGTATATCCGCTCCTTATAGTAAATGATGTCATCCACCACCTTGTATTGGTTGTCCTAAGTGTCACCGTCCATTAGCTACATGCAGATGTGTTTTTGGAATATTCCACCAATAAGTGTGCTTTTCAATTAGTGGAAATTTGAGACAATAAGCAGATGGCGAGTTTTCTTGACAAAGCATCTGCAACCACATTGTTCTTTCCCTTCACATGTTCAATGTTGAAATCAAAAGCCTAAATCTTGCTTACCCATTTTTGTTGCCTCTCATTCAAATCCCGTTGCTCCAAAAAATATCTCAAACTATTATGATCTGTACGGACGACAAACTTGGCCCCCACCAGATATTGTCGAAACTTGGTCAGTGCATGCTTGATGGCCAACATTCTTTGTCATATATGGAATATTGGCACTCAGCTTGTGTGAGCTTTTGACTGTCATAGGCTATAGGGTGTCTATCTTGCATCAATACTGCGCATCTATAGGTTTTGAGAAACCCCGGGTGTCTAGCCAAGGGTGAGGCATGTATTTTCTTCAAGATTTTCTACTTCAGTTTGGATTCGGGCACTAAGTATATCCACTCCTTATAGTAAATGATGTCATCCACCACCTTGTATTGGTCGTCCTAAGTGTCGCTGTCCATTACCTACATGCAAATGTGTTTTTGGAATATTCCACCAATAAGTGTGCTTTCCAATTAATGGAAATCTGAGACAATAAGCAGATGGCGAGTTTTCTTGACAAAGCATCTGCAACCACATTGTTCTTTCCCTTCACATGTTCAATGTCGAAATCAAAAGCCTAAATCTTACTTACCCATTTTTGTTGCCTCTCATTCAAATCCCGTTGCTCTAGAAAATATCTCAAACTATTATGATTTGTACGGACGACAAACTTGGCCCCCACCAGATATTGTCGAAACTTGGTTAGTGCATGCATGATGGCCAACATCTCTTTGTCATATATGGAATATAGTCACTTAGCTTGTGTGAGCTTTCGGCTGTCATAGGCTATAGGGTGTCTATCTTGCATCAATACTATGCATCTATAGGTTTTGAAAAACCCCGAGTGTTTGGCCAAGGGTGAGGGATGTATTTCCTTCAAGATTTTCTACTTCAGTTTGGATTCGAGCACTAAGTATATCCGCTTCTTATAGTAAATGATGTCATCCACCACCTTGTATTGGTCGTCCTGAGTGTCGCCGTCCATTAGCTACATGCAGATGTGTTTTTGGAATATTCTACCAATAAGTGTGCTTTTGGAAATCTGAGACAATAAGCAGATGGCGAGTTTTCTTGACAAAGCATTTGCAACCACATTGTTCTTTCCCTTCACATGTTCAATGTCGAAATCAAAAGCCTGAATCTTACTTATCCATTTTTGTTACCTCTCATTCAAATCCCGTTGCTCCAGAAAATATCTCAAACTATTATGATCTGTATGGACAACAAACTTGGCCCCCACCAAATATTGTCGAAACTTGGTCAGTGCATGCATGATGGCCAACATCTCTTTGTCATATATGGAATATAGGCACTCAGCTTGTGTGAGCTTTCGACTGTCATAGGCTATAGGGTGTCTATCTTGCATCAATACTACACCAATGCCCTCTCCGGATGCGTCACACTCCAGAATGAATGGTTGAGTGAAGTCAAGTAAGGCGAAAACTGGGCAAGTGCTCATTGCTTCTTGTAACTTATCAAAGGTGTGTTGTGCTTTTTCATTCCACTAAAAGGAGCCTTTCTTAGTCAGATATGTTAATGGTGTTTTGAGGTGAGAGAATCCTTTTACAAACTTTCAATAATAACTGCACAATCCAAAGAACCCTCGTAGCTCAGAGAGCAATTTTGGTGGGGGCCAATCAAGGATAGCTTGAATCTTCTCCTGGTGGACCTACACTCCATATTTACTAACAATGTGCCCTAGGTATAATATTTTTGTCATTCTGAATTCACATTTGGATTGCTTGGCAAACAAGGAGTGAGCCTACATGATCCCTAGGGTTTCATCCAAATGTCTCAGGTGTTCTTCCCAAGTTTTTCTATAAATAAGGATATCATCAATGAATACCATCAAGTACTTATGTAATCGTTTGTTGAAGATGTGATTCATGTAAAATTAAAAACTAGTTGGTGTATTTGTTAATCCGAACGACATGACCAAGAACTCGTAATCTCAGTAGTGACAACAAAAATCCTTCTTCGCATCTTCTTTCCGCATGTGGATTTGATGGTATCCGGAACAGAGATCTATTTTAGAAAAATAAACCGCACCATGCAACTCATCCAAAAATTCATCGATCTTAGGAATAGGGTATCTATTTTTTATTATCTTCTTATTCAATGCACAGTAGTCCACACACATCCGCAACATCTCATCCTTCTTTTTTACCAATACTACCAATGATGCAAAAGGGCTAGAGCTAGGATGGATCCATCCTTTCTCAAGTAGCTCCTGAATAGTCTTCTTGATCTCATCTTTGAATTTTTTTGGGATGGCAGTATGGCATGGTGATAATTGGTTTGGTGCTAGCTTCCAACTCGATGGTATGCTCAAAACCACAATCGGGAGGTATGCCAGGAGGAATGTCTATAAAAACTTTACATGGGTACTCAAGATATTCTGAAGATCATCATCCCAGTGGGGTCTTTGTTGTCCTTTTATTGGTTTTGCCAAAACAAAACAATGTGCAACCCATGCAATATTATCATGCTGAACAATGGCCTCTATCTGTTGTGCCAAAACTTCCTTCGGTCCCTCGTTGGCCATTCAACAAATAATAACCTTCTTTCCATCAACAACAAAAGTGAAGTCCATCTGCTTGAAACTCTATGTGTATTCATCTAGTGACTCCATCCACTGTACGTCCAGAGTAAACTCCATATCATCTAGGTCCACTATAAAGAAATCCTCTGTCATAGTGTGATTAGCCATGGTGATACTCAGTTGGGGAACAAGGTGCGTGCAGGGTAAAATTGTTCCTTCGGTGACCTTGACCTAGAATCTTGTGTGCGTCTCTGTAGGTAGACCTCTTCTTTTCACCAAAGATGAGTTTATGAAGTTTAGGGTGGCTCCGCTATCGAGCATCACAACGACCCTCTGTCCTTGAAGGGTTCCTTGCACTCAAAACACCGTACATCTCGGGCTTCCAACCAAGGCGATGGTTCCTCCACGTTTTACCAATTTGGCGATCCTCTATGTACGGTTCAACTTAACTATTTTGGAGTCCTCCTGGGGGTGACTGCCCTCTGTGGATAGATTCTTCTAATCGTCCTCATCATTAGACATGACCTCAATGTAGTGTATTTTCCATTTACCGAGACATCTATGCCTGGGTTCCCACGACTCCTTACAATTGAAACATAATTTCTTCCTTCAGAGCTCCTATCTAGTAGCTTCGTTCAACAAAGGCTTCTTCAACAGAGCTTTGTTAACTTTGTCCCTTGGAAATACTGGCCGTTTGGAGTGGGAGTAACCTCGAGAGGACAATGTCGATGATGATGCCATGCTTCGTGCCTTTTTAATAGCCTTTGAAAGCATGGCAGGATTAAAACCTTTTACCCAACCCCTCAATGGTTCTATCAGTCCGTCCATGAAGAGCACTATCTATCTCCTTTCGAAAATGTTCGTAACCAAAATAGAGAGTTTCTAAAATTCCGTTATGTATTGGTCAACCGATCCAGTTTGCCTCAATTGTGCCAACTCTTTAAAATTAAGTTCCAGATCTTTACCATCAAACCGATCTATCAATCTTTCAGTGAATTCTACATAAGTATTTACTTAGTCATGCCCCAACATAATAGTGCCATGATGCCACCACTCATGTGCCACCCCTCCAAGTGAAGTGTGCAAATTTAATTGCTTCTTCTTCTGGCATTGGATTAAGCTGGAAGTAAGTATCGACCTTTATTACCCATGTCTGGGAAGATATGGATTTGGATCTGTCAAATGGTGACAAATTTACTTTACTCAACTTTATTCTGAGATCATCGTTAAAATATCCTTGGTTTTTGCCTCCTGAATATTGCATTCTCAATTCTGCATTATCTTTGTAGAATATATTCTCTTCCAAGTTTGCATTCTTCCAGTCTTCTTTCAACTATTCTTGAATTTCTTCAAAGGTTGGTTGCCTTCCTTCGTGTGGTACCTCTGTCTGTGGAGGGAAAGTCGGCATGGACGGTCGAAAGCGTGTCGGATGAGGATTCGCCTTTCCTAAAACCCAATTCGGTACTGTGACCATTTTGTTCCCCAGATATATTATTATCTGCTAGTTTGCAGAGAATTTCTTCCATAAGTCACTAAGTGTCATTGATATGTGCCTAATTCCTCAAAAGATCCCTCAATAGTGCCATGACTTTCGTAGGAGTGGGTTCTTGATTTGTCATTCTATCAACTGAGTGGGATCTCCTTCTTTTCTGGCTAGAAACTTTCATTCATTGTCCACGGGATGGCAAGATCTTTGGCTCTGATACCACTATAATGTTCCATTCCCGGATGCACATTGCTAATAATTCCCAAACCCAGAAGTAAGTTTTAGAAGCCATAAAATTGGTTGTACAATGATGTTTAGGTTGACCGTATGATGGGATTAGGAAGACAATATAAGTTGGTCGTACAACCTAAGAAGGATATTCGTACGGTATGAGATGTGTTGGTTGTATAGTGATGTGTTGACTGTACAGTAGAGGGTGTATGGTGAGGAGAGAACAAGGTTGTCGTACGACCTGAGAGGGATGTTGGTACAGTAGCCAAGACTGAGATGTTGGGTGGAGATGTTGCTTGAGAGAATGGTGAGACTGGATTGTCATGTAGTAAGCCCGTATGGTGGATACTGTATAACTTCTCAGGGTTTCAATTTGCCAATTCCTCCTATGCCTATGAACAAAGGAAAATGTTGTAAATCGCTAGAACAAGATGGATGCCAATAGAATTGATGAAGTTTCACCGAACAATATTTATAATTGCAAACAAAGATGGTACACGGTATTGCCAAATCCAAGCAAGTAATACAAAGATAGAATTGGGTGAGAGTTGAATCCCACTAAAATTGGAATAGCCAAGTAGGGAAGATCTTTCACTTCCAAAATGGCGAACAATAGAGAATCCCAACTAGAATTCACAGTATAAAGAAAACGTAATCCAAATTGCATACCAACTACTACCTACATGGCGTGCTTAAATACCCTTTGGAGGAATTCCTAAGGGTTTACAAAGATAGCCAATAATAACACCTACAGAAATAATTAAATAAAAATGGGTCTAAGATATATTAAATCAATCGGCCCATAAACAATACTTTGATTATTTATTTATTTTATGATGGGGACATTACAATTCAATTTTTTCTCAAAACAATATGAACTTAAAATAAATGGCACCTTGTTTCAAGTCTATATCTAAAATTTATGGCTTCTAGAACATAAAGGCCAATTTAAACACTAAAGGGGTGGTTTCCTAACTGCCAATTTGTATGAACAAGTAGTTGCCATCCATTTTGAATGTGCAAGAAGAAAAGCAACAAGGAAGTATATTGCCAGCGTAATGTGTAAATGTGAGGATATATCATGATTATCAACAAATAGAATATTTGGGTATTACACAGTACCCAAATATTATATTTATTTAATGATCATGGATTTATTTCTATCAATATTTTTCTTGGAAGTCAGGTTTGGACCCTGGAGCTCGGGTCTAGGTCTTGATTCATTCGCGTATGGATTTGAGCTAGGGTACGCTATGGGTTCAAGCAGGGTCCCTATTGGAGACTATGGATTTGCTTAGGTATGCGCAAGCGTGGACCCGGGCAGACCCACAATCCCCAACAGGGACCATGTCCGTACCCACTATAGACTCGGGAGGACCTTCGGCCTGTAGGGCCAAAATAGTGAATTTAAAAACATTTAATTATCAATTTTTTAATATTTTTGGTTTGCAACCCTAAAAGAAGCCTAATAAAAAACTTTTCATTCATCTAATCTCTCATTTGCTTTCTCATTTCGCTCTCTCATTTTGGTGTGGCCATTTTGGAACTTTGAAGAGAAGGTTGTAGAGATTATTTGTGAAGTCTCATATCCTTCCAATAATCAATGTTGAGTGTTCCAACTATGCATTTGATCCTTCCCTTTGCTTCTTTCATAGTTTGTTTTTTGTTTTTTTATTGTTCTAAAATTTTGTCAAGCTTTTGTATAAGTTTTAAAATTTTATGAAGCTTTTGTATAAGTGTTGAATTTTTTAATAGGTTTCTCAATAAATTTTGGTCTTCATTATGGGCAATTATGGATACTAACAAAGTTTGCTGCATTCCATCCTCGAATAGATAGTCGAACAAAGATCTTCAATCGAATGGTTATTCAAATTTTGTGTATGTATCACTCAAAATATCCCTGTACATGGGATGAGAGCCTTCCATATGTACAACATAGCTACAACAGGGCAATTCATAGTTCAACTAGCCATAGCCCATTTGAAGATTGTCTTGGATATCAACCTTTAGCACCAATAAATGTTTCTATACTAGTTAAGCAACCTGACTTTGTAGTAGATGTGGTTGTGGGACCCTTCTTTCCATAATCTTATGCTTGAGTGGTGGCATGATGGAAAGCTTGCTTATAGAACTACAATGTTTTCTTTTGTCAAGAACCTCTAATTTATCATGTACAAATTTAAAGGTGTTACCCACTTTGGGGAAAACCACCAAGTAATATGCAACTGAGCCAAAATCCTGAATGCGAAATATTTAGGGGGTGTAGATAGCAAGGATGTTCCACTCTTTTCTATAGTAGACAATTGTTTGATGATTTGGAGCACCCTCCGGTACACAAGGGCATTTTTGGATTGGCAATATAGGTGTTGAAGTTTTTTTTGGCAGGAGTCTTGGGATGAACACCTCCACATTATCAAGCAATTTCCTCATTTGCAACCTTTACACAATTGTTTCCTTGATACAAGTAGGAGTAGAGTGCAAGATTTCAAAACTTCCTTAAATATGGGGTAAGTGGCTAGATGGAAAGATTAGCATGACTGCCCTCCTAGAGGTTGTGAGTGCATTATAAGGAGGAACTTGTTGTTGGAAAGTGCAATTGGAGAAATTGTTATGTTGTCATTGATTTCAATCCTATTGGTAAGACAAAATGTCAAACCTACTGGAGAGACATTTACTAACAGTGTAGAATGCCTTTATCATTTGATTGATGAAGAGGATTTGGAAAGAAGACATGATGAGATGACTTAGTGAAAGGTTGAGTTGAGATGTGTTAAGTATCATGGAAATACAATGGGCACTTGATAAGTTAGTCCTTGACAAGATAATGTGTTGTTCAATCAATACATGAAGTAAAGAAGATAATTGGATGAAGCTTGGAGTTGGAACAAGTCATAAGGAACAACTCGAGTTGGAACAAGTCATAAGGATAACTTACGTAGAAGCCGAACAAAATAATTCAAGTCTAGTGTTAGTTACTGCTGACCAAATATATGAAGTGTCAGTAGCGACCGAGCATAGTATTGGTTAAGCAAGCATGTTGATGCCAAGTGAGACAGTATAGTGTGTGCTGACCTATACAGTGATGACTGAGTAGAAGAACACAATAATTACCGAGTGACAACAAAAGTGATAGTTTGAGAAAGATTGTATTTTGAGGTCGACACAGTTGGAATTTTGAATCAGTCAAAGCACGTGGAATATAAGGATTGATGATCTAGTGTATTTAATGCACAAGGAGAGTTTGTTATGCGATCAAAGACAAGGATTTGATC
Source organism: Cupressus sempervirens (assembly GCA_028749045.1). Taxonomy (NCBI): domain Eukaryota; kingdom Viridiplantae; phylum Streptophyta; class Pinopsida; order Cupressales; family Cupressaceae; genus Cupressus; species Cupressus sempervirens. Next base: position 99,300,982 of record CM053788.1, read on the forward strand.
ATAAGTTTCTAGAAAGAGGAGAACAAAAAGATAGAAGGATTTAATGAATCTAACCTAACCCTAAGATCAATGGTGATGTTTAAGCAACAAAAGATCAAAATTGCCTATTTAAGGAGGTGCAAGAGATGTTTTCTAAGGTTGGTTTGTTGTTGATTGGCGATCTTAAGGAGAACCTGTGAAGAATAGAACAACAGAGGAGAAGTGTGAAGAGTTTGGTGAAGAGTGATTGCTTGAGGAGGTGCCAAGCAGATCAGTGACGGAGATGTTAATGGAGGCCAGTTAGTGAACCAATAGATGAGCGAATGGAGATCTAAATTTGCAAAGTTGTACTTTATAGATCAAACTTGTTGTTACATTCTAACCATTGTATTAGTCAAAATCCTTTAATCAAGGTTGACTTAACAGTCATTTTGTAAATCCTTTAATCAAGGTGACAGTCTAATGGAATGATCCAAAGTCCTTTAGCAAGGCCACTTCTAATAGGGTGATTAAATCCTTTAACAGGGTCACATTTAACAGTGTGCTGTATAACTTTTAACAGGGTTGGCTCTTAACGAGCTCACTTCATAAGAGTGAAAAAATAGTAGCATGTTACTTGGTGGTTTTTCCCAAATTGGGTTTCCACGTTAAATCCTAGTGTCAGAGTGTAATCCTCATCTATGGATGTAATTGTTATGCATGCTATATTTTACAGTAGTTTATTTAGTGGCAGTTGGCACATATAGAGACAAAGAGTTAAAAATATTGTATGAAATGTTAAATTGTTGATGATATGCTATATAGACCGAATGGGTTTTTGAGATTGATTAATCTTTTTGAACTTATTAAAAGTTGAATTGGTACATCTGGACCTGAGGATAATTGAGTCACCCGCCCCTGCCCCCCCTTAGTTATTCTAAATCATTATAACACTTGCTTTGATTTGGTATGTAGAATGCATAACTCTTTGATGGATAAGGATTTTTTTGCGTGGTGTACTAATTTGAAGGAAAGTTCTCAATGGATTTTAGGATACATGGAGCTAGATAGAATGACAAATGGGAAGATGGATGTTCCTTAGTGGAAGTGATTTTGGAATAGCTTTGCTTGCCCCAAGTGCAACTCTTTCTTGTGACTACTTCTGCAAAATAGATGTCTTACATATGAGAACTTGTAAAAAAGAGGGTTTCACCACCTTTCCATTCTACGTACTAATAGTGTGGAGAATATCCCACATTTTTTTCAATGTGCTTTTACCGCCAAAATTCGGCTTTACTGATGGGGAGCATGGAAGCATGCTTGTGTTCATGCGAACTATTGCCTCTAACCAAGACTTCTTTTCTTTAGGTGGCCTAGAGTCAATCCTCCTCTTTATTATTCAGCAAGTGTGGTTGGAAAGAATCGCAGAATTTATCAAAGAAAGAAAATGTTGGTGCAACATATATTGCATAAAATTATTAATAATACTCCAAGAAAATTCGAATGGCGAAATGTGATCTCTTTGTGGATGTGGATCTTGGTGACATGGGTGTTACTCATTCTTTACATATTTGTAGCGGGGACATTAAAAATGTCAGTTATTGGAGGAAATGAAAAGCTAAGTGCCAACATGCTAAGAAGGTTCGACAGGATGATAAGTGGTCTCCACCCTAGGGTAATCTGAAGATTAATATTGATGGTACTTCTAGCAGAAATCTTGGGCTTTGGGGATTGGAGGCATTGGTAGGGATAACCTGGGTCATGCATTTTTCTTATTTTCCTGTTTATAAGGGGAAGAAAACTAATAATTATATGGAAGCTATTGCAATCCTTTTCGCAATGGGAAAAGTGTGTTCATTGGGTTGGTGCAAAATTGTCTGTGAATCAGATTCCCAAGTGGTTACAGATATGTTGAATAAGCATCAGCTAGATGATGTTGATCGCAATTTGGCAATGGTAGTCAAACAGATTCTTTTATTGAGAGATTCTTTGGAGACTCTCATTCTGCTATGTTTCACGAGAGTTGAATAAGGCAGCTGATTGCTTGACTAAATAGGCCTCTGAGTGCCTTGATGGATGTAGTTGATGATTGGGGCAGTTCATTAATGGAAAAAAAGAGAGTCATTGAAAAATATGCACATCTCCAATTGATTATGATTACGAACATCGTCAGATATTCATAAGGCCTCTGTTTCTCGAGGCACAAGGACATGGGAAAAGAGAGAACAAAGGGGGAGGAAATGGCGGGTTGATGGGGAACAAACCTATGGTTTATATCTTCTATTATAATCTCCAATCATAATAACTACAGCAATTCTTTTCATTATTGATTCTGTCAGTCAGAGAAAGTTCCCTGTTATCTTTTCAAAATACCCTTGAAACCATAAATTGCTTTTTTAGAGCCAAGAAAAATCATCTTAGAATAAAAATAAACTCGGAATATGTTAAATAATCATTGACATGTCATTACATTTGGCCAACCAGCTGGAAGTGTTTATTATGTTCACAAATGACTTTTTCATTTTTGTTAATCAGGCAATAGTTGTCCTATGAAGGAAAGAGGAGCAAACAGCATCCCATTTTCTGACCTGCAAATGACATGGAAGAGGCCAAAATGATTTGTCTCAAGGATCTTTCACCAGTGGCTACAAATACTGTGAACACAAAGTTCATCATGTTGGAGAAAGGGACACTAATGAGAGATGGAGGAGAAAGGACTTGTTTGACTTTGGTAGCTGATCAATCTGCTTCTGTTCACTTTCAACTTTGGGGCAATGAATGTGATGCTTTTCAACCTGGTGATATTATTCATCTGACCAATGGCATTTTCTCCGATCATAAAGCTAATCTAGTTTTAAGAGCTGGAAAGAAAGGGAGGGCACACAAAAATGGAGAGTTCATTATGACCTTTGTTGAGAAGCCCAATATCAGTGAGGTGCATTGGGTGCGTGATCCTTCTGATAACAAAAAGTTAATACCTGATCCTACCATCTCTGCAGTCACCAACTCCCTTGGGTTATACTCAAGCAATGATAGATAATTACGGATGATATGATTGGTTAGCGATGGCCCTATCTGGGTCTTCTTTTGGTAGGTTTTCTCTGGTTGTACTCTTCTTGGTGGGCTGGTTGTCCCCAGTCTTTGTATTGCTCTTCCTGATTCAATAAATTTTCACCCCCTTTTCAAAAAAATGGAATAAAAAGAATAAATTGTATTTTGGTATCTAGTTTTATGCTCTGATTTGGGAGTCTGGATATGTTGGAATTGATTTACACTCTGCAGTACTTGTTTCATGAATCTGATTTTTATGTCAGCTTGCAAGGAAAATAAAATATTTTTTCCAATGCTCATCGAATTTGGCTTTAAAATTGCAAGAATCAACAAGCTTTGAGTGCCAAGCGGACCTTTGCTAAGCTATTATTACTGATTCTATTTGTACCATTTTCTTTCTATAGTGTTTTTCAGTAATTAGAAAATTGCATACACCAATCATAGACAAGTAGTAGAGGGGAGAGGGGAATCTCTTCAAAATGGTGTTTTGTATAGGTTGACTCTGATTAGATGGTTCTGAAAATAATCCAGTCCTTTCTATGTCACAGTTCATAATATCGTAGCCAGTGGAAAATTGGCTTCCTAAGCTGTAGACAAAATGTTTTTATGCATGTTGTTCGCACAGAACCACATTGGTACATATATACGTGTATAGGAGAAAATGCAATCTTAAGTCTGGGATTTTTCCAAAAATCTCTAAACAAGGGATATTGAGACCAATTTCCTTATAACTTCTGTCAAAAGTTTCTCTATTTTTATCTTTTAAACTCAAAATGAGCAACAGTGATAAATCAGAGCTTAATATTTGCAAAGCAGACTCTGTCTATTATTTGCTAAGCATGCAACATAACGTTTTATTCAGAAAGTAGTTAGAAATGACTTACTTACAACCAGTCATTAGCTTTCTTAGTGTCAACTTTAACGTTTTATTCAGAAAGTAGTTAGAAATGACTTACTTACAACCAGTCATTAGCTTTCTTAGTGTCAACTTTATTTCATGGATAAATTATTTAAACTCAAAAATTTGAGAGAGTAACAGCTTTACTCCTTTATCAAGGCATTATGCACTAACCTATTCCAGATATATGCTTAGGAAATGCAAATCCCTGTTAAATAGAAACTTATTCTATTTGTACCTACCTAAATCTTAGTTACCAAGTTCAACCCTTTGGGGAACAAAATGAGACCTTTCAGGGCAATTGGATTTGTGCATTTTTGGTATTTTTGGGTGCAAATGTTTAACACTTGTTGGTAGTTGTCTTAAAATTTATTTTACAATTTTGGATGGCAATCCTCCCTGTACTGCTTCTATTTTAGATTCCTGCACTGTGAAAAATGAATGAGTTTTGCAATTTGTTTTGTGATCTGATCCAAGTCGACAGAGTTTTGGTCATTTAGGTCCTTAGGAGGCTGTAACCAGCTTTTCAGTCATCAACCTTAGGTAGGTTTTCTGTTTTTTTTACAAGGCTTACAGGTTTCAAGGAAAACTCTAGTTTCTCTGTTTTGATATACTAGGCTTTGAGCAAACTTTTGGTTTTTTTCTGGCAAAATTTGCAATTGCCAATTTTGATTACACACATACAATTGTTAAAGAGTAAATAAGTCACCTTTTCAAATAAGCAATATTGTTTTTGTAGGTAGTGAGTTTAAAATTTGATTACTTATTTCTATGATCAGTTTCTCTGCATAAACAATATTTTGTAATGTCCTTTATGGGGTATTGCTGATTTTTGCCTTAAAACATGAATATTTTCTCAAAATGACAATAGCTTTGTCAAAGATTAAGAATTTATGATAATATTCGGATCAATAAATTATAGCATATTTCTCAATATCAATTATATTGTGAATTCTTTGAAAACACTCGCAAATATACTGAATTAGCAGTTCTTTTAATCTCTAATTCATAAGTGACAATATCAAGGGTTTTCGTTCTTAAAACTTAGTCCACCTTGGAGGTATTTTGTCCTTCTTTATCAAGATTTGGGTTTTTGTCCAAACTCAATTTGCAGGACACTTCCTCAGATCCAAAACTAATGGCTTGATGTATTTGCTAAGTTATTGCTGATTGCTTAATTTCTCTTATATTGATATATCTTGATGGATTGATGGTTGATTGCTAGAATGATGATTGAATGATTTTTGTTCTTCTCAAGAAATGACCTTCCCTTTATGTCTAATCATTGGGGTTGTAATGTCCCCACTTCTATAATAAAAATTAATAATCAATATAAAAATAAAATAATAGCCTATTAAATAAATAATAATTTTTCTAATGAATAGTATAAATACATATCCAAAATAATTTATCATTGATCTATTATACAAAATAAAACATTATCATAATAATAATAATAAAAATAATAAATAAAATAGAATCCTAATTGATATTATAATAGATAATTACAATTTTAATAATATCAATATTTTTAACCATGATAGATTCTAAATATTGGTATGAAATATATATATGAAATGTATAACAATAATATAATTAAATTGAATTAATAAATGAACTAATAAAAATAATATAATAATATATTATTACCAAATATATGTCACTCATACAATATATTATTATGATGTGTAAATAATAAATATGTCAAATTAGTGAGAAGTTACTAATGATATAAAATAGATATTAACATAGATATTAGCAAATATCATACAACGCCGTAAAATGTGAAAGGCTCAAACACAGGAAACAAAACCATCAATAATCTAAAATTATTCATAATTTCATTAGCTGGGCAAAGGCATATATTCCCAAATTGATAATCGACGGAGGTTTGATCGCTTCTATACATGATAAGCACACCAATATCTACCTTACCTATATGTTCTTCTGTACCTATATGTTGTTCTGTAGGAAGGGACGATGATAATCTCTCATTCCTTACCGTTAGCACTGATAAAGACAAAATAACGTTATGATGGAAAACTGTAGAAGTTGAAGTGAGCATCGACGGTGAAGACATTGTTGGGAGATGCATGACTCATATTAGAAACCATACATTGTAATACTGTAATATAATAATGTTCTTCCACGATGAAAGATATACTCTTCCGTAGATATATTCATAAACCTGTGATCTATTTAGACATAAGGACTTATGATAATTTGATACTTTATAAAGCATCATCGTTATCCCTGCCACCGTTAAAGAATGCTTTAGCAAAATTAATGATACAGTTATTAAAACAAATGAAAAGTCACGGACACATAAAAGACACAACGTTATTAAGATATTAATAGATGATTCTTCGAATGAAGGAGAGGAAGATGGGATAAGAAGATTACCATCCGGGAATCTTTGATTAGAAACTCTGAGATTAATACCAGACGTACTAAGGAACTTCACAAGATACGATATAAGATTGGAATTTCTGTGCAGTAATATTGAAGGTTTATCATTGGAGTTGGTCCTACTAGGCATCCCCTAACTAAGCATATATATCAACACTTGACGTTCTTGCTATGAGGGAATAGTACAAATTATAAGGAACGATTAGATTATGATCTAATATGGCATAGTTGATCGCACAAGTATATAAAACAGGAGAGACAACACCGATGATTACCATTTAATTGAGTCTAATTTCGGAAACAACACCAACCCGTCCTTTACAATTTTGTATATTAAGTCATACATAGGAATTCCATTGGGAATCATATTGGAGGCATCATCATTTATTATTCCAAACAACATCAGAAGGTGATATCACCCATACTCTCCATTACATAGAAGATTTTATATGATGAACTAAAGCTACTTTCCTAATATTTCAAAGATGTTCTATTGGGGACATTTCAGGGAGAGTCATAATCCTTAACAATTTTCTCTGCCATTTGTAAGAGTACAAAGGTTCATCCTTAATCAGTGTCTTAAAACTCTTAATCTTATTTTAATTAAGTCTCTGTCATTATAGGAAATCTCTGCGCGTGATAAATTATTTAATTTAATTTTAACCAACTTCCTCTATGAATCTATAGCTCCAATTTGATGTCATCTTCACTGAAATCACACATCAGTTATATTTTTGAGGGGCTACGAGTATGGTCCAATAAAATGAGTATTTGGCAGAGACATAACATATTTTTATTCAAGGTGACAGTTTTTGGAGGAAAGTACCTATATATTTGACAAGATCAATCCTTCAGGGCACACATTGGTACAATGTTTGGATTAAAAACAGTGATATATATATATATATCAAAGAAGACTGCATTTTGAGGTGAACAAACAATTAATCAATGCCTTCGCAAGAATAAAAAAAGTGGACCATGAGACAAAAAAATTATTTTTCATATATGTGCAGTATTTTTCACTTGGTGGCTGTACACATGTTAATGATGGGTTTCCAAGAATTGCTATGTTCAAGGCCAACATCTTTTTTGAGATTATAGTATAATGCTTTCTGCTTTCAATAGCTTCTTTTTCTTTTCTCTACCCAAAGTGGTCTTCCTTTACCAAGAATTTTGCCTTTTAAATAGAAATGCCTGAAGAATAAATATGCACATTTTATGTTAAAGCTGAGCTTTTCATACGGTCATAAATTGTATCCAAGTTATAACGCCTTTCCTTAGTATTCTTCATAGAGAGGTCGTCTTAGCAAGACTTCTGCAAGTTCAATACAAATGTCATTGGAGGATACATGCACATGTTCTATTAATTCTTAGCTTTTGATTCTGTCAAGAATGCTGAGCACTTTTCCTTTCTTTTTCTGTAGCTCTCTTAATTTCTCTGATGTAGGCCCAACCACACATAAGTCGGTATGATGATCCCCCAAACATGATACTGCCTCAAACAGGTCCTTCAAAGATTTAAGCGTACCGCCAATTTCAATTTCAATTTATATAAGAAAATTGATTTGACATTTTGCCTCCCAATTCTTTGGACCATTCTTGTTCTGTTCATTATTATAGTTGTCATGTACAATACTTCCCCCTACTCTTTTCTAAAGTGGTAAACTTCCATGCTTCCAAATGATTTTTGTTTTGGATTTTAAAAACAATCATTTGTCTCATAATTGTCCTAATTAGTTGTACTTTCCAAATCAATTTGAGATATATCTGAGAACATTGGAATTACTTTTTCATTGAAATTCTGCTGCTGTAATAATCTGATTGCTTGTTTCTGAAATAACCCCGACAGGTTATTGCTTACTCCAGCACCAAAAATACTAAAACTTATAAGGTGTAGGGTTTAACTCACGCATGTGATTAGGACGTTTTGCAGCCAATTATTCTGAACACCATTTTCTAATCGACTACAATGTTGGCAATGGTTTGCTTCTGTACCTGAAATGCCCGAACAGTAGTTCTTGTAAAGTTCCTCCACTTGTTTTGGTACAATATATGCTCTTAGATTCTACACAAAATCCATTCTCCTTCCTGGAGTTACTGCCGCTCCCATAATTGCCATAGTATGAAGATGGCGTTTCTCCTGCTGATAAGTTTGGTGGAGACGAATCTACTTTTTGTCTGTAGACTTAAGCTAGCGGAGTCTTCATGCTGTCATGGTCTCCGCCCAAACCGCCGACCTCCAAGGTTCATAATTCGTAGCCTCAATACGAGATTGGAACTGGTCCAGACTGGATCGAATGGAGATCAGATTCGTTCTTGTTTGTTCAGAGGGAATCGCTCCAATATTAATTGCAACCTGTTTCAAACCCGTGTCCTTGTACTCTGCGATTATTTAGTGATCTCTCCAAACTCCACGCAATTGCCAGTGCTGTTTACGGATGCTGAAGGAAGTCGCTTGTATTGAAAGAGGTTTCTTCTGCCCGTTTCCTTCTCAATCCCAAATGTTGCAGGTGGACGGATTTGAATTTATTCTATCCGCTCCCTCTCTCTATTCCGCCTTCTATCATTTGATGCCGGCTGCAGGTGATATTTTGTTGCAAGGGTTCAAGGCGGACGCCTGTCTATCTTCGGCCCTGTATGAATTGCTCCGTGGTCTTGTTGTGACTCAATGAACCAACCCCATAGATATTCCGATGCTACCATTTATCGCTATGTATCCTATAACATGATCTTTGCCATTGCCTTTGGCCCAGACTTCGGCCTTAACAGCGTACGGAAATGCTAGCTGGGAAGCTGGCTTGGAACTCGTTCTTCTACTCCCGATCTGCTCACACTGCAACTTTCTATGAAGAAGTCGCCTTGCTCCTTTTTGCCAACTGATCTGTAAAATAATACTCCAATTTTGTAAATCGCTTAATCTTCAAATCTCAATTCTCAGAATGATTCTCCAAAATTCGGCCTTAGACCACCCGATTCTGCCCCTGATGAAATGACTGAATGTCACCTCCAATCTGCAATAATTCGGATGATATTTCACACCCTCAAAATTGCGAACCAATTGAGAGTTATCGTTCTCAATGGCCAACTGTGACAATTGTAGAAACCCTAGGTTCCACAATGCACCTGTGATTGAATCACAATCTGAAAACACAAAGAGAGATAATCAACTGCCTGATTCGAATGGAGCCCTGGGGTGCCTATTTATTCTTTTCCCTCCATCCTCTCCAGAGACTTCTAGAACTTTTTTGATCTTATCTCTTAAGTGACTTTATTAAATATTTTTCCAAGTCACTTTATTAAATACAAGGTTATCTTTTAATATTATTTATTTAATTAAAATAATTAATTAGTCGTCCTTGGACAACCATTAATTAAATTAATTAAATCGAACTGTCACCAAAAAATTGGGGACATGACAGTCCGCCCTTCCTGAAATTGCTTGTCCCCAAGCAATGGCTGAACCATGAACCAATCAGTCTTCCTGGGTCCCAAATGTAAATCTGTGTATCATCCCAATCCTCACCATACTCCCGTGGAGAAATCATCAATATCAACAACTGAGAAACTATACTCAATACCAAACAACTTGACAACTCTGATGAAATTATCCGAAGACCAACTGTAGATGATGATAGAAGAAACCTTTCTGTAGATCTCAACCCAACTAAAACATCAACCCTACCGGAATTCAAGCCCCTGTCAAAATGACACCTGCACCCAACTGCACTGTAGATATGACAACAGCCATAGGTACCTGAATCATTGCCATCAAATCCAATCTCTGAAAAACTGCTCCGGGTGTGTTGATGCTGCAGGCTGAGTAACTTGCTACTACCAATTTTATTTTCAAAAGATGGTGCCAATCTATCCCCTAATGGATGATAAGAAACTGGAGCCAATCTACATCTGCGTGAAATAAAATCTTCTATCTCTGTGTCAAAAGAAAAATGATGAGCGTACCCTACCATATAATGCCGGTAAGAACCTCCAAACTTTGCTGCTGGCTCATCATCACTGAACTGGGAATCAACAGATGGCTCCATTTTCTGACTCCGAGTGACTGTAGGCTGGCTAGGGTCCCGTGCATTCTGCTCAACAAACCCTTCCTCGAGATCCCTGTGAGGTAGCATAGTAGAAAGGACCCCTATAATCTTCTCAACCAATCTGCAAATAACACTAGTATCTCAGATGAGAACACCTTCTGTCACCTTACATGCATTATTCAGCAAATACTTCATGAACGGTTTAGTGCAGTAAAAATTATATGAGGAAACATTTACATACTCCCCTTTACACCACATCGGGTTACTCCCCTTTACACCACATCGGGTCCTCCTGTAAGGGTGGCGTGCTCAACTGTACCATACTATCAGCTATCTGAGAAGAATCAGTCTGGGAACTTGACTCTACCGGTATCCCGAACTCATTAGAACCAGCTACTACCAAATCTTGAATGTATGTGTCGGCCTTAACAATATGCTCCTTAGTAGTAACTGCGGAAGTGTACTTACCATCATCCACCTCAGTAGTCAAATGAACTGGGTCTGGGGCTGGTTTTGACCGCAAATGCTCCAACTCCACGGTCACCTCCTTCAACTGAAACTGCGACTTCTGTAGATCTCGCTGTGTGTCCTCTAACGCCTCAGTAGTTGCTATGAGCTCTTGGGAAAGCTCACTCACCTCCTCTTCACGATCCAAGAGTGCCTCATATGCTGTACTCCCCCACTCAACCAGGTGATCACGGTCGGCTACCAATTGTAAGTAATCATGCTTCAGAATCCGAACAGCTTCACGCAAGGCATGAATCTCTGCCAAAGAAAAGTAACCACCGCTGGACTCATCTGTCATAGAAGAACCCCAACCAGTAATAGCCAACAACTGACGAGCAGTATCAAAATGCTCACAAGCGATAGCAATGTCTCGCTCACTAACTTTCAACTGGCTAACCACACGATGGCTCTGGCTGAATTGTCTCCTATAAACTCCCTCTGACACATTGTCTGGAGGAATGTCTTCAAAGATACTGGTCTCTGGATTATTACCATCTATATTTTTCGAATCAACTTCAAAACTCATATCAACATCCGGAGTGTCAAAATCTGTAGTTCTGCTATCAAGCTCTTCTGTACCTAAAGAAACTGTCAAAGAAGCTGTGTCTTCAAAACTGTCCACTTCATCCTCCTGGATGTCATCAAGATCAAAACGATCCTGGGACTCATCTGTACATGCTTCCAAATATGAAAAACCTTCAACACCTTTCAGCAAGGATGGTCGACTGGAAATATGAACCAAACCCAACAACGGTGCATAAAAACTAATACCAACATCGGATGTTCTGCTGGCACAAGGAAAGATAACACCGTATATTCTGCTAATCAAATCCATGATAGTACTCAAACAATCATGGCTATCATAAAGTGCTAAAGATCTTCGGTTGACTGAATCCCAAATGCTGCTGAAACATTCCCGAATCCATATGCAAGAAACAACTGGTAACTCAAGCAAACTACTTACCTGAGTAATGTGACCAATACCAGCTAACTTCACATACCTGTCTGCCATTGTCCTTGTATCCTGGATGTGAATGCAAGATGAACTCGTAGCATTATCAGCTACCATATATGATCCGTCAAATGTAGAAAGCTGAGTGTTAGACGTACCAGATGAAATTAAACTTAGCTCCATGCCATGCTCATTCTCATGTCTCTCCCAGTCCTGTAATGCCAAAGTTGCTCGAGTGTCCTCAAGCTCGCAAGAAAGCTTGACAACTTCCTCCTCCTTCCTCCTCAAGGCATTTGAATAGTCTTTGGCAAGGCTTAGAAGATGGTCACGATCTGATAGAAGATGTAAATAGCTCAGCTTTGTCGTCCCCATTCCTTCACCAATTGCATGTAAGTCACAGCAGGAAGAATTTGCCTGAACTCCCTTATGTCTTCCTTGTAACTGAATCATCTGGATGTGCTCTTCTAACATTCCCCGCATCCTGTCATGATGAGATAAAGAAGCCACAATACTATCTTTGCTTACCTTCAACTGGCTGGACAAATCATGTGAAGTACTGCCATTCTCATCCTCATGTGATGAAGCATCTAACTGAGCCTGGTACTCTCTCTCAGCAAAATCATGAATGCTCGATGTCTGCTCATTTCCACCAGGTATCTCATCATCATGCACAATGACATCTTCATCGTCATCTGAACTCACTTCACTGAAATCATTGCTTGTCAGAACCAAACTACCCTGAGTACATGAGACATCACCTTTGGGAAACTCGTATTCAACTGTCTCAACTTGAGTGTCAAGTTGATAGTTACTATCCATCAGCGTAATATCCTTCACCACTTCTTCCTGTGACCGAACTGAAGCTTCTGACTGGTTGCACACTTGTTTCTCGAACTCCTCATTAAGGTTCCTAGTAGCATCTCTCATTGTATCAGTCAACGCTTTGTGAGAAGATTTGTCAAAACGAAATCCAGTTGATTTATTCACCTTAGCTGGGGCGGACAGCCTGTCAAGCATACGGTGGTGTTTAACCAACAGTTCAGACATGTTATGTTTGATTTTTCTGAGCTCATCCTGAATGCCTGAATAGTCCTCCTTTCCACAATTCCGACTCTGAATACTGCGTCTATTACTTGTCTGAGATTGTGTCCTCGGAGACTGTGCTGTACCTGTACATCTTGGTTGAAGTCGAGTGCTGATTACTCATGTAAGTCGGTCCTCTTCCCACAGGATGGCAAGAAAAACCGCTCTGATACCACTTAAATAACCCCGACAGGTTATTGCTTACTCCAGCACCAAAAATACTAAAACTTCAAAGGTTTGACATTTCGTCAAACAGTTAGCAATCGAGCTCTGATACCACTGAAATAACCCCGCATCCTGTCATGATGAGATAAAGAAGCCACAATACTATCTTTGCTTACCTTCAACTGGCTGGACAAATCATGTGAAGTACTGCCATTCTCATCCTCATGTGATGAAGCATCTAACTGAGCCTGGTACTCTCTCTCAGCAAAATCATGAATGCTCGATGTCTGCTCATTTCCACCAGGTATCTCATCATCATGCACAATGACATCTTCATCGTCATCTGAACTCACTTCACTGAAATCATTGCTTGTCAGAACCAAACTACCCTGAGTACATGAGACATCACCTTTGGGAAACTCGTATTCAACTGTCTCAACTTGAGTGTCAAGTTGACAGTTACTATCCATCAGCGTAATATCCTTCACCACTTCTTCCTGTGACCGAACTGAAGCTTCTGACTGGTTGCACACTTGTTTCTCGAACTCCTCATTAAGGTTCCTAGTAGCATCTCTCATTGTATCAGTCAACGCTTTGTGAGAAGATTTGTCAAAACGAAATCCAGTTGATTTATTCACCTTAGCTGGGGCGGACAGCCTGTCAAGCATACGGTGGTGTTTAACCAACAGTTCAGACATGTTATGTTTGATTTTTCTGAGCTCATCCTGAATGCCTGAATAGTCCTCCTTTCCACAATTCCAACTCTGAATACTGCGTCTATTACTTGTCTGAGATTGTGTCCTCGGAGACTTTGTGCTGTACCTGTACATCTTGGTTGAAGTCGAGTGCTGATTACTCATGTAAGTCGGTTCTCTCCCCACAGGATGGCAAGAAAACTGCTCTGATACCACTGAAATAACCCCGACAGGTTATTGCTTACTCCAGCACCAAAAATACTAAAACTTATAAGGTGTAGGGTTTAACTCACGCATGTGATTAGGACGTTTTGCAGCCAATTATTCTGAACACCATTTTCTAATCGACTACAATGTTGGCAATGGTTTGCTTCTGTACCTGAAATGCCCGAACAGTAGTTCTTGTAAAGTTCCTCCACTTGTTTTGGTACAATATATGCTCTTAGATTCTACACAAAATCCATTCTCCTTCTTGGAGTTACTGCCGCTCCCATAATTGCCATAGTATGAAGATGGCGTTTCTCCTGCTGATAAATTTGGTGGAGACGAATCTACTTTTTGTCTGTAGACTTAAGCTAGCGGAGTCTTCATGCTGTCATGGTCTCCGCCCAAACCGCCGACCTCCAAGGTTCATAATTCGTAGCCTCAATACGAGATTGGAACTGGTCTAGACTGGATCGAATGGAGATCAGATTCGTTCTTGTTTGTTCAGAGGGAATCGCTCCAATATTAATTGCAACCTGTTTCAAACCCGTGTCCTTGTACTCTGCGATTATTTAGTGATCTCTCCAAACTCCACGCAATTGCCAGTGCTGTTTACGGATGCTGAAGGAAGTCGCTTGTATTGAAAGAGGTTTCTTCTGCCCGTTTCCTTCTCAATCCCAAATGTTGCAGGTGGACGGATTTGAATTTATTCTATCCGCTCCCTCTCTCTATTCCGCCTTCTATCATTTGATGCCGGCTGCAGGTGATATTTTGTTGCAAGGGTTCAAGGCGGACGCCTGTCTATCTTCGGCCCTGTATGAATTGCTCCGTGGTCTTGTTGTGACTCAATGAACCAACCCCATAGATATTCCGATGCTACCATTTATCGCTGTGTATCATATAACATGATCTTTGCCATTGCCTTTGGCCCAGACTTCGGCCTTAACAGCGTACGGAAATGCTGGCTGGGAAGCTGGCTTGGAACTCGTTCTTCTACTCCCGATCTGCTCACACTGCAACTTTCTATGAAGAAGTCGCCTTGCTCCTTTTTGCCAACTGATCCGTAAAATAATACTCCAATTTTGTAAATCGCTTAATCTTCAAATCTCAATTCTCAGAATGATTCTCCAAAATTCGGCCTTAGACCACCCGATTCTGCCCCTGATGAAATGACTGAATGTCACCTCCAATCTGCAATAATTCGGATGATATTTCACACCCTCAAAATTGCGAACCAATTGAGAGTTATCGTTCTCAATGGCCAACTGTGACAATTGTAGAAACCCTAGGTTCCACAATGCACCTGTGATTGAATCACAATCTGAAAACACAAAGAGAGATAATCAACTGCCTGATTCGAATGGAGCCCCGGGGTGCCTATTTATTCTTTTCCCTCCATCCTCTCCAGAGACTTCTAGAACTTTTTTGATCTTATCTCTTAAGTGACTTTATTAAATATTTTTCCAAGTCACTTTATTAAATACAAGGTTATCTTTTAATATTATTTATTTAATTAAAATAATTAAGTAGTCGTCCTTGGACAACCATTAATTAAATTAATTAAATCGAACTGTCACCAAAAAATTGGGGACATGACAGTTTCTAGGTTCCACTATTTATGAACAAGTTGAGTCTGCTCTTGCTCATCATTACATGCGAGGCCCTCTGCATTACGACAAATCTCAGAGAAAATTGCTTTTTTTAGTGGGAGATGACAAGGATATTTCTCATAGTTCAGATTGATTTGATTTCCAGAGTGAATTGGAGATAGTGTTGAGAACACTTTGACCTTTTCATGTCATTTAAGATTTGCTGCAAAATTTGTTTTCTCAATTTTTAATATTTTGTTGACAGCTTGGCCTCCTCTTAGTCATCTTGACATGCAAAGGTCCTCTGTATGGCTTTAAAAATAATAATAAGCTTTCTTTCCTCTTGTTGCAGCAGAGTCATAAAGAGATAAACAAATTAGGTCAAACATTAAACGACCTGTCATGTCTTGCTGAAACTCTTCCTTCATTTAGGGATCCACAATATGTTGCCACAAGTACTGCTGAACTGCAAGTCTTGTCAAAAGCTCATGTAGTTTGTTTTTTAAAATTTGTAATAACCTTTAATTTTCTTGATAACTGAAACCATTAATTTTTAATATCATGAATATGCTGTATCAGATGTTAAAATATTGCTAGCCTTTGACTTATCCGTACATATATTTTCTACAGAATAATTGAGACCAAGCGATTGGTAGCTGTGCTGGAACAGCCAGTGCTACATTCAGATCCCTTGTCTGCCATCCAACAACACCTTGAAAATACTGTTAGCCCACGATACACACTGAAGCCAAGTCTAAACGCACTAACAAGAGAATAAAACAATGAACAGAGACCATAATCAACAGCCAATGGATATATTGCATTAGCTGTTGACTCCCTCTAGATTGAAGGGTAATTACAGATTTTCGATGTTTTGATTTTAACTCTGCTAATTTAGTATTTTATGAAAAATATGAAATGCTATTTAATTTTCAGGCAACGAGAAAGTAGTAATATTTGATTTTGCAGTAATGAAACATATCTGATTATGTTTTCTGAGGATCATTTCTAACTTGTTAATGAGAAAGAAGTAACACAAGGTTTTGCAATTATGAAACTATTCACATTTTGAAATCGGCTATGACTTGTTCACTCTGCATGGAGCAGCATTGCCTCCACTCGCAGCCCTGGGTAGGAATGTAGTACAAGGGTTTTGGTAGAGCTGTTTTTAAGGGCTCAATTTTAATCAAGTTTTTGGAGCTATATCTACAATGGTGCTTGGGGTTGAGTTTTAAAGCTTTCCCTTTATATTTATAGTGCATGACATACAGTTTTGTATCTGCCCCCTTTTTTGGTTGGGAGGGGGGATGGGTGGCAGTAACAATAACATTTTATTTTGAGAATTGTATAGGGGATCAAAATCTTATGTGGAAATTTCAAATCACTGCTAATTTTTCACAGCATATTATTTGGCAAGCCATCTTCTTATAATTAAGGTTCCAAACCCACAATAATTATGATGGCACATTAACATGTTTTTTGCTAAGGTGTCAAAAGCAACCCAAATAAAAAGTGAGACCAATGGTCGTGCAAAAAGGGTATCCATAAGTGTGAAGTCAACGTGTCTTCACACCATTGGTTGCTCTTTACAACTAAAGATACATTTCATTCAATTATGGGTAGTCACCATTGTACTAACAACTTGAAAGTCCCAACAAGTGGTGCATTGTTGTAAAAAAAAATGATATTAAATCAACAATTATAGATATAAAATTGATAAAGTGTGGGTATTGTTGATGTGTGTTTTATGATCTACCAAATAGTAGAAGAAAATACTAAGGTATCTTATCCTCTCTTGAACAAAGTCTCATGTATGCTAAGATTGTAAGAACATCATACAATGACTCTAAGGTTCCTTCTATGTCAAGTATTGACTATGGATAAGCTCAGTGGTTGATGTGATTTGTTGATGATCACAAGGGGGCTAACTTGCATTTCCTCAGATTCATTTCAAGTCGTACTGGATGTGAGAGTTATCAAAAAGTTTTGCAATGAACTACTTTCTTTTTTTGAATTTTCACGAAATATGCAGAAATTAAAGGGGATTAGGGTTTTAAAGATTCTATTTTATTCCTAAGGTAGTTATAACAACATATGGTATTCTGGTGGACATATTCCTTAATTACCAAGCTCTGCTTTGCCAAGTTATACAACAATTGTGCATGAACTGATACAATGTTCAAGGGGTATGCAAAAGATTTTCATACCACCACATAAACCATCATAAAGAACAATGTATAAGAATGATAGAAGTTAAACACATGCATGAAAGGGGTTTCGGCTAACTTTGCACAATGATTTAGAATCACTAAAACATCAAAAGTATGAACCAGAGGAATTCGTCAAAACACCATCATCTTCTCCATTGTAATTGGCACACTATAAATAAACTTAATCTAAATGGGAGAATTTAAGAGAATGGGAGAATTTAAGAGAATGAGCAAACACTAAAACACATCAAGTATGTACCAGACTTCAGTGAAAACTTTATTGTCTCAATAGCTCATAGCAACAATCTCAGAAAATCCTCGCTCTACAAATGAGAAGTGAGGCCTTTATTTATGTCCTCAACTACAATGGATGGCCTGGGTAAAAACTATAAATCGTGCCACATCAACATAAATTAGAGTTAGGGCAAATAAAATGAATCTACATTAATGTAATAAGTAGTCCACTACTATAATGAATAATAAATGTCCACTATGCATGCTTGCTCGGGAAGAGAGGGGTACAATAAATGACCACTAAGCACACACCCACTATGCATTAAATGCATCTATCCTTGACTCTATTGCCTGAAGGCATGGAATCGATCCAACACCATCTCCAATTCCTTCATGTTGATGCTTGGTGTCTAATCCTGCTTGAATTTGTAGTGTCCCTTTGTTTGTTGACCGTTATCTTTCAAATATATCATCTTCTGAAATGACTTGTTTCTACTTCATATCAATAATATCTACAACTATGGTGTTTTCCAAAGTCGATAGTTACACATTTGTACCAGACTGCACAAATTAAGAAAGTGCTCAGGTCCCATATCTCTTCATACTTGACGATCCTTAATCTTAACTTTCCCAAATACTAAATCAATATAGTTTCAGATGCATTCATCATTTCTTATTGTACTCAACTTTTATTCATATATACATGGTGTCTATTAATTATGATTAGCGTTCTTACGAAGTAGTGCCAAACAGTTATTATATCTTATTCACATCAAATACTCTTATGTCCTTGATCCATGGTGAACATGTCTTATCTCTTTAATAGTTGTTGTTGGTAACCGTTGTGATTATGATTGCTGGAATTATCATCAATTTGGTTTTCCATTCATACCATGTTTATATGTTCTTGATACGAACACTATGCCTTCTCAAGAATCCGTATCTAGTTTGTCTATTATCATAAATATTTCTTGTGTGTTATGTCGCTAGTTTGATGGTATAGACCAACAACATTGGCTTTGTCATAACCAACTTGTTATGTGTTTGAGATCTTATTCTTCTTTGTTGTCTGGGCTATTGATCCCATGATGTCTCCTCAGTGCTGAGCGAGCTCTATTTTTTTTTATTCCTATCGTTGATTGGATCCTTCCCATTCATTCTATCTGTGTATCCATTGAACTTAGTTGTGTGAGGCCTTTTTTTGACACCGGTTCATTATCAATCTAATTCTCTGCAATATGTGTTTGATACCATTCTGCAACCAGTATGTGTGATTTTCATGCACTCTGTGGAGATAATGTTTCCTTATCTTCATAATATATACACTGTATTAGTACTTTATTTAATTGACCTCATCTGATCAATGCTCATGGTGATTGTCGAATGATATCGTAATCACTGCAGGTCGTCGACATTTTTTCTTCTCAATATCCTTTCTACCGTCATTCCAATCTCCAAGAATACAGAGACACATCTTCCTGTGATGAATTACTCATATGTTGCTGCCCAATCACGTGAATGTTGTATATAATGCAATAGCATCCACATTCCACATTTTGTGTCCTTACCCATGTTGCCTTCGCTGACTAAAATCTTACTGTATCTTGTATTTTCTAATACTGAAAATATGATTTAAGATATTTAGCCCTCAGAATGCTCCCTCTCAGTCAATGTCTCTCTGCACATCCTTATTTGTTTATCGCTGATATCTATTCGCTGTTTATATTTGCAGCATCAAGTATTGGTCCTCTCTTCCTTCAGCGGCTAATTCCTTCTCATAAGTAGTGATAATGATATCTGATTTTTCCGAGCAAGGAAAATGTATTCTCTCCCAATAATAGGCATATATGCACTTCTTCCTTCTACATCCCTGAGAGGTCTGTAATAATTGTCGGTTCACAATAGAGGATATGACACAACAGTTGCATTTTGGATTTCCTATTGATGTTTCAAATCTGCCTTGTAAAAATTGCAGGCTGGATGTTTTGTTATTTGTTGATGCACAAAAGGAAACTTCATTCCTGAGCATATGGTTGAAATAATCTCCTTGTTTTCTCCCCTTATTTGATCTTCAGATATGGAATCTGCTGGCTATAAATTTATGGTTGCACAGATTCTTCCTCTCAATCGCTGTCGTATTAGAGATCAAAATGTTTGCTAATATCTAGGAAATTTGATGCCTTGCAGAGCAGCTCAGATGTCTCTCCCCCTTGAAATGATTAGCAAGACATTTTCTATATAGGTGATTGTTGAGGCCAAAAGGCATGTCTCCCTAGAGGGCCAACCTGGGCAGTTTAGATGACGTAAAAAACAGAAATGTTTTGGGCCTGCCTGTTGGCCGACCTGACCATGCTTAATTATTATTTTATTATTATAATATAGCTTTTTTTATTATTATTTTTTTATTTATTCCCAATGAGACTAATGTTTATTATATTATGTTCATTAATTATTTTTATTTCATACTCTGTCAATATATTACATTCATTCCTTATCTAGATTATTTGTTTTAACAATAAACTATATCATATTTTATTATTATTACTTTCATTTTTCAGACTATTTATTAATTAATTTAATTATTAACATTTTATTATTCTATATTTTTATTATGGTATTTATTGTAGTAACTTTGTTATTATAATTTTGTTTGTTAAACTTAACCTCAAGAGTAGGGACATGACAGAATTTTAGAACTGCAACTGCTCTTTCTGCCTTTCCTCAACTTTCCTTCCAATTTGGTAATAAGTTATGACTGGTGTACATGATATTCGAGAAGATGGAGAAGTTCTTCAAATCATCTCTCTTCAAAATATTTAGTTGAAAGAATGCCTCCAACTTGCCACTCAAGTTGTCTATTGTTATTTCATCCTCTTCCAATCTCTTTCATAACAAGGATGCAACTGTAGTGCACACCCCTTGCTTGATGTTGTCAAATGTCCTTTTCCATCGAGTAGATTCCTTGATGAAGCTCTCGAACATTTTCTTGATTGGATCAATACATTGTACCATTGGAGGAATTCATAGGCATCCTATTGCCAATAACTTCATCGTAAGTCAACGTCTGTCAGGGGGTTTCCATAAGATTTTGTATATCAAAGATCACTTCATCTTGGTAAATATGCTCATATTCCCATGATTCCTCCATGTATTGTATCCTGAAGAGTACAACTAATGCCTACTATGAACTTGCACCAATTCTTTTGCATGTTTCAAGGCTTCTTTCTTAATTCTTTCAACCAGACCTTTACACCCTAAGCAAATTGCTTGATCCTACCAATATCATCTATCACTTCAATTGAACCACACATTGGAGGGACAAGGACGGACCTTCCTCTCTCACTAGACGAGGCAAGTTGTTTATGAACTGACACAAGGCCTTGATTTCTCTTTTCTATTTATGGTATCCTTCTTCTAGCTTTTTCATTCTTCCTTTCAAAGCTTGCGTGGAATCATCAAATTCCTCTATGATTTTTCGTGATATGGTACTCATTTGGAGTGATTTGATCTTTAATCTTATTGACTGTAGGAGTTGCAATTTGCAAAATCCTAGAGCCTGATTCTCCCCTAACAACCATAGTGAACTTTTTCGCTTTCCCTTTTTCTCGGATTGGTTGGCTTGGTCCAAAATTTCTTGTAATTCAACTATTGGGTCAACCTCCTTTTCTTGATTTTTTTGAATCTGTTGGTTTAATCACTCTAGAATATGTATATTCTTGTCTTCCTCTGTCACCAATTGTTCTTTCTCTGGGACTGCTCGAATGTTGATCTCCTTTTCGCCTCCTAGACTATCCACTATCACTTCAGGAGCTACAACCTCTACAGTTGGAATCTTTGTCGTTTTTGTAGGAACTTCCTTTCTCTTTTGGATCATCTTCAACTTCCATCATTTCTCGCTCCAAGATCACAAGAAGAATTTCTTTTGTAGCCATATCTTGATCTTCACCTTTCCCTTGTGCAAATTTCTCATGTGCATTTATACTCAATCTATCTTATATTGGTCTTGCCAAGTTTTCCTCTCACTCAAATCTCCTTATAATTGTTGCTACTTCATACCTCTCAAAAGTTTCTATCTCATGTACACTAGGATTGTGACTTGGAGAAGAGAGAACATTTCCAAAAATCTGCTTCTTTTTAAGGCTCTTGGATGTCTGGCCTATTCTTGGGTTGTTTTTCTTGAGCTACCTCTTTTACTTTTCTGTTTTGTGCACCTTTTGGAGTTTCCCTTTCTTTAATACTTTATTCGAATATTTATCTTGGTCATTCATCTCGAAGTGGTCGATGGCCAATCAATCGATATGTGAATCCACTTTTTGGCACAACTAGTTTTTTGAGTTTATGTTCAATCCACCACTTTATGAAATCCAATACCAACTTTGACAGTTAATCAAGATCTGTGACCTCCTTCCTTTGCCACTTGCATGGATGAATTGCCTTCTCTAGATGAAATCCCTTTTGCACTACATTTGGGTCCTCCTCCATTTGATCGGGCACTTGGAATATGTTGCATACTCTAATCATGTTTAATGACACTCTTGAGTTCATCCTCTTTCTAATTTCATTCTCATCTACAACATTTGCCCAAAAATCCTCCAGGTGAACTTTATGTTGGTAGTTTGATCCTACTACTAATTTGATCTTATTGTAGGAATAAAAATTAGAACTTTCTGAATAAAGTGGAGTTCATCTGATGATCTTTATGTTGCCTTCAAACATGGGCACATCTCAATTTTCCCTTCTCCTATGGAGATTGGGAAATGCAATTCGAGCTTCTTCCCTTTCTGGATCTTGTCATAAATTGTGAGTTGTTGAGTAAGCTCCAACAAGACCATATTATCCATTGGGTACCTTAGAAGCTTATATGGCTCCAAAGAAAACCCTTGAACTCATATGTATGAAAAGATGGGGAATCAAATGAACCAGGCTCTATAATCCTCTACCAACTTCATTGCTCCAACTAACAATCTCATATGCAACCTTTTTTGTAGTCTCCTAACAATACACATGACAAATACATCATTAACTCTTACATAACCATCCTTGGGATACAAATGTGGTTGTTGGTAGCATTCATGAACTCTCAAGTGCTTGATTTCATTCTCGATTGACAATTTGCATCTCAATCCATCATACTTCATCTTTTGAGCTAGCATATAGATGACGTAGAAACTCATATAAAATTTCCTTCTGTGCTCCAAATTTATTAATTGTTAATTCAGGTTATCACTGATGAGCTTGACCCAATCTATCTTGTGAACTCCTCCCATCACTTGCGCGATGAAGTACCACATCCAAGTTTCAATTTATAGAAATGGGGTATCCCAAAAATACGATTGTGCATCATGACCATTTCACTATACTCTCGTTGCAAGTCAAACCATACCAACTCCTTAGAACTCTTGAAATGATGGGATCTATTCTTTTTCAACCATTTCTTATTAATGATTTCCTCACAAAATGAAATCCCAATAGTATAGACTTTGAGTGCATGCTCTTGTATTTTGTCACCATGGTCGAGGGTGAAGGAATCCCAAATGCTTCAGATATGGATACTGGAGAAAAGTCTACGAGAATGTTTCCATCTAAATCCTTGATTGTTCTATCTCTAGGGTTATAATATTTGGCACATTCCACAATTAGTTCTAGATCTTGAAATGTAGGAAGGAAGCCGACTATAACAACAATTCCATTTTTCATGATCCTAGTGGCCAAATGTGTAGGTTGATGGTCTTTGTATCCAAACATCCTTTAGTTGAATTCATTCATATCAAGGATGCCAAGGCTTGTATCTCTAATTTTTGTACATTTTAAAAGGATCTTTGATTTGAGGAAAAATCCTTTCTCCTCATTCTTTATCAGTTGTCCTCTAGTTTCACTAACTCCTTGGGGTTATGTCATTTCTCCTTCTTGCAAAATAAAAAACCACCATACACAAGAACATGAAAAACAAAACAATTTTTCCAAAAGGAGAAGATTTTGGAAACTTGTCTGAATTTATGGATTTTTTCCCTTCAAATTCACTCTCTATGCTTTTCTCCAAGTTGCCAAAAGTATCTGCTCTAATAAAGTTCAATCTTTTCAATAACTCCAGGAAAATTTCTCTCTTTATTCAAGATCTTTTAGACAAGCCTTTTGAATTTCACATTTTGCTCTTCTCAATTCACTTTTCAAATTTCTATTTGAGAAGAACAATGAAATAGTTTCTTATATAGACTCTACTCGTAAATAGTTGTCATTATGATTATGAGTTAATTTTAGGCAACTACTTTAAGACTTGATTTCCAAGATTCCATTTTGGAAGGGTTTTTGTGCCGCTTGTCATTGTTTTTCTTCTATTTTTTAAAAGGCTATCAATTTGATGCTTTTGACTAATTGAAGAAGCTATATAGCAATTGATTTTTAAAAATAATAATAATTAATTAAATACTTATTAAAATCAATATTTAATTATTTCTTGATTTAATGCAAAAAATTGCTTATGTTTCTAAATTTCCTCAATTTTCAAAATGTGGATAATTTTTAAAAATAATCAAATATTAATAAATTAAGTTTTGACTTTTTTATGTAAACCCAAAACAAATCTTATGCATTTTCACAGAAAAACAATGTTACATTGACACAGGGGTGTGGCGGTGCGGGGGGACGTCAAGACGAGTTTCAAGTGAGGAAAAAAAAGGGCCTCAATTTGGGGACGGTAGCGGGATGGCATGGGTGCGGAGGGGGGGGAGGGGGAGGGAGGGGGTTGCATGGTATATATAATAATATATATGACTGAAAATGTTAATTATGAAATGATACTTCAATATATATTATATTACATAACATACAAAATATAGTTGAATAGAGAAAATTGAAATGTGATCCACAAATCATAAGTTCAAACTTGAAACTTCATAACCATTACCAATGACCATTTAACAAATTAACTTAGTTCAAGATGCAAGATTCAAAATTAATTGTTCAAATATGAATATCATATATCATAAAGATGCTCATGATGACAATGAGCTGAGTAGCATGAAACAATGAAATGACATAATGTGTCATAGCCATATCAAAGTGAATACAATCAACAAAATGTCAATAATGAGAATGGAATCATCTCAAGTGCTCTCTAATCATCCCCTATATCGAAGTCCTCATTACTAGAACTACTAGACTCCTAATGGGTAAGATTTGGATCCTCTAAAGGAACACCAACTAGCCCTGCATTGGCTTCTGCTACATCTTCATCCTCATCAATATGAGCTAGATCCTCTGGCTCCACATCCCATCGTGTTGCAGGGTTCTCCTTGTACTGATGTGTCTTGCAATATTTGAGTCGCAAGAAACCATGTATAGCAACAAAATTATTCGCTCACTTAGAGGTAAGTATGTTCTTCTTAATAGAGTGAATGAAGCTATATGTGGACTAGTTCCTCTCTGTAGCTAAGGAGCTAGACACGTGAGATAACAAAGTTGAAAGTTACAACTTACAAACAAACATTCATACAATTTGTAACAAATGATAAATGGTAATTTGTTGAATCAATGAATCATAAATTAAAATCAATAAAGTAAACTGTAAAACTTTTAAAGTTGAGATTATAAAGGGGTGGAATTTTGAATTACAAACCTGAGAAAGCAGTCGGGTGGCTAGTGAGGTGATCTTTGACTTCTTTGACCCATGAATTTCCACCACAAAATGGGATTCTTTTGCGCCATAGTTTTGAGATCCACCTTTGCAATATCTAAGTATCCTACAAGTTACAAGTTTACAACATAATATTAAAATAACTTAAATAAAGTTATAAGTAACAATTGAAAGAACTTATAATTACAAAGAGTTTAGAGCACTGAATCAAGATTTAAGGATTACCTAAAAGACTAGTAAATTTGGACCACTCGGTGCGAATCTCACTAGCAGTCTCAGTATCATACATCTTGGCAATGCATCGAAAGAACCCATTCTTCACCTCATCATCCTAAAGTGGTGTGACACTACCAGGCATAGGTATGTACCACTTCGGGTTCAATGCATAGGCAACCATGTGCAAAGGAGTGTTCAGCTTCTCCCACTTGGGATGAATGATAGGTTCAATGTGCTCCATATAGAATGCTATAGTGGGGTCTCTCTCACGCACAACTCTCATCTGCCCAAGCATGGAATCAATGCACTCATAACCCTCTCCAAGGCTAGGTGAATCTGTATCTCCATATCTAATCACATGAAAAATTGGAGTAATGATGGAGACTATGTATTTTGCATCACTCCAAAACTGATCACTCTTCATTGTCTCCTTTACCCTCTTCCTTTGCTCTGTTATGAACTCAGGCCCTCGATTCCATTCTTGTGTCATAACCATGAGTTGCAATGGCTCTTGCAACTCAATCATTCCCTCCAAGAGAATATAATATGATGTGTACCTGGTCTCAATTGGTTTCAGGAATTGCTTCTTTACGAAGCTCTTAAAAAGTGCATGTGATGTATGGTGATTGCACATAAACATCTGCACCTCTCTTGCATCATTAACCACCTTTCTAATCCACTCTATTTTCCCCATGTCTTTGAGTGCATTGTACATGGCATGCACACAACATGGAGTCCACCAAACATGCCTATAGGCTTCCTCAACAAGCCTTCCTATCGCTTTGCACACGTGTTGCATCTGTCACAACTTGGACCACATTTTGTGGCCCAACCTCCTCAATGGCTTCCCTAAGCACATGAAATTGAAAATCAACATCTTTATGATGCCCTGAACAATCAATTGCCCTCAAAAAGTATGGGCCCTCGGTGCATGTAACCATAATGTTGATGAGTGGACGATGACTAATGTTCGTCCACCCATCCATGATAATGTTGCAACGTGAATCCATCCAATATGTTTTCATCTATTGCATGAAGATCCAACCTTGTCATAGGCTCTATGTAACATTGTGGTCCTCAACTTGTGAGCACCTAGTGGCACATATGATGGCTCTCCCTTGTTCACTACCATGGACATCATCCTCACAAAATAGGGAGATCGAACCATATGTGTAGGGATGCCATTGGAAAAGAAGAAATCACCAACAACATTGTCTAATTGGTCCTTTGTGTGCATGTTAAATAAATAAACAATGGGGTTACTACCACTACGACTTGTAGTTGCTTTATGTTTCCCCCTACTACTATCCCCTGTTGAACTGTGTGTAGGTGAGGAAAAGGATGGTGTAGGTGACATAGTCCCTGCTCTCTGATGCAAGATACGAGTAGATGTATCTCGTTTCCCTTGTAACTGTTGTATACCCTGTACCTATTGCCTAGCGGCCAAAGTTCTAGACACTAGAACATCAATATCATCAAGAAAGCCCCATAGTTTGTTCACTTCAATCCTAAATTTCACATTCTCAGGATTTGTCAAGAATATGCATGGCAACTAGTCCAAAAAAGATGTGAATTAACTCTTGTAATTCTGCCAAACCATTCTGCGCCACATATATTACACTTCCATTTATGTGTGTCACCACCTAAAGGTGTAGGGCGTGTAATTTTCACAGCAAATTGTATTAGAGGGGACTCTAGATCATAAGGACCCCTAAGATAACTTTTCCAAGATCTTTGAAGGGAAATCAATAGAAGGCACCCCTGGTGCAACATAAGGAGGCTCTTCCTCAAATTGATCATCTACATTAGCCCCATGATCACTTCCCTTGGGCTCAGACTCATAATCAAATGGACTTGCCTCATTAATTTCTATGTCTTCTCCACTTTGGTTGCATCTAGATGTCATTTATAAAACTGCATTTCACAAAATAAAAATAAAATTATAAAAATGATCATGATATATTTCAGCCCAAGTAAAAATTTTAAATAACTAAATACTCTTCAACATATTTTTTAATTTTTATTTTAGAAGCAATAAAAAAATTAATATAGATAATAAAAACCATAGAACTATCAACTATCTACTATCAAAAAGATTCAATAATGAAGCATTCAAAAAATTAAAGTTGAAACTTGAAAGTAAATCTAAATACTAAATTTTAAAATTATAATTTGACTTCTAAAATAAATAAAAAGTTGTTAAAAAAAAAAAAAAAAAAAACCTACCTTGAACTTGAGGAGACACCTTCCAAATCAAATCTTCTTGCTCCTCTTGATCTTGCAATCCCTTTCAAAGTCACCCACTAAACTCTCACAAACTCCTCTAAATTATTTTGCTCACTTAGCTCCTTGTAACAATGAAATGAAATGGTGAAATGAAAATGAGGTATATTGGTCTTATTAAACCTTCAAATAAACCACATGGTACCCACACCCAATTAGGGTTAGCATGCATAAAAAAACAAATCTAAAAATATATGCAAAAAATAATTATTTTTTTTACTTTTTCAGCCATTTAGATGGTCATACCTAGCAAGTATCGTGGGAACACCCCCAAACTCAAATACCCACCATGCACTCGAGTCTCACGTCTCACCCGGGTGCTTGATTGGTGTGGTCGAGGTACGATGATGCAATTTTAGTCGACGGCAGTACTCGAGTGCGTGATGCACTCGCACTAGGTGCTTGCGTGCATCGAGTGTGTCGGGTCTTTGACCCGGGTGCGCACACCCAAGTTACAGTGAAAAAAAAAAGTCATTTTAATTTTACAAATGTGTTAATTAAATATTGATAAAAATCAATTTTTAATTTTAAAAGATTGCTTTAGTTTTATCCCATCCGTCATTTAAGAATTCAGTTTGAAAATCTCCAATTTTTCCCTTTTTCTATTTTTCAATTGATTTTTTAACACTTCACTTTTCTAAAATTTTCAAACTTATAGGATTCAATTTTTTATAATAAAAAATAATAATAATTTTTTTGCCCTTTGGGATCAAACAATTTCAAGTCTTTCGGGAATTTCATAACCTTATGGGTTCTAATGAATTTCTCCACTATCAAAGATTTTTCCAAATAATTTTGAGTTTTCAAATTTTTTACATGGTACTTGAATCTCTTTTTTTTTGGAAAGTTTCGTCATCTTGCTGAAATTTAACTTGAGCGCATATTGAATCCTTATGTGGATTGTTTCCCTTTTCCCTTTTAACTCATTTCACGATTCATAAAATGCATTTGAGGAGAAGACTAAGACAGGGCTTGGATGCCATTGTGGATTTTATCCTTCAAAAAAAAAATCCACGACCTCATGTGGATGCACTTGAGACAAAGTAGGGTTTGTACATGTGTTAGATTTGTCCATTTTGGACAAAATCCTTGGTTGTTTTAAAAGAGCGCTCCATAGGTGAGGGAGAACAAGTTTTGGGTTGGGTTGTGGATATTATCCCAGGCAAAGGAAATCTATAGCTTGGTGTTTTTTGTCGTTAGCAAGGAGGGCCTAATGGGGATTTAAGTACGTGAAGGATTTCCTCCTGCTGGAAAAAATCCACGACAATATTGAAAGTGCACTCCATTTTTCTTGGTAAGGACCTTGGGAATTTTGTCTTGTCTGACCACCCTGACCTGCGTTGATTGTGATCCACCTAATTTGGGGTGTCCACTATGGATACTATTCTTGCCTCTTCATGAACACATGCATGTCTGGATAAGGGTCCCATGAGAAATGAGCAATGTGTAAAAGGTTGTCACAACAGGTATTAAATCAACAAATTCTATCACAACCATTGTAACATGTTCAAGTATTAGCTCCTTTCCCCTATCCAAAGTCAAATACATAAATATTAGGAGGGATGTCTTCCGCTAAACCTAGGACTTTACTAGTTCTGCCTATCTAGGCAAAAACTAGTGTTTTCGGTTGAATCTCTTGTCTTTTTTGAAGAATATATTTAATTTTTTTGGGGGTTTAATTATTATTCCTTTGACAAATTCAAAAAAAAATCCATTCACTAAAAAAGCAACAACAAATTAATCTTTATAGAGGAACATTTTTTCCTTAAAACTAGTGAGTTAATCTTTACAGAGGAAACACCAAATTAACACCAATTGTTTGAGTTCCCACGAAACAATATGGGACTCTCTGCTTAATATTACTTTCCAATATTATTAGGTGCAACTACCTTATAATGAAAGATATTTGTTAACTTCTCTTTACGAGAGAATATCTTCCCATGAGAATTTTTACCAGAAAATACTTAAAGGATATAACAATCAATTCATCAATATGAAGAGAATGTGCAATTTGAAAAACCATTCAAATTTAATAACTACAATCATCCACATGATTTTTAAAAAAATGAAATCCAACTATGATTTTCACTTTCTTCCCTCAGTTTCGTCTTACTTCGAAATAAGATTATATTCACATAAGTAAAGAGCACTTTCACATGTAACCCATTTCCACAAGAAAGTAAATCACAATTTGAACAAACAACATCATCTATCTGAAAAAGCTGAAATCATAAAATTGGCAAAATTTTATAATTCTTATCACAAAAATCTTACTTAGAATTCAAAAGCATAGATACTAATCAAAAATAGTTATGTTTTGTATCTACTAAGAGTTGACCTTTTCTGAGTAGCTAGTTATTACATATATATCATTTTTAGGGTTAGACAAACCATGATCCAAAATTACCCCACCAGGAGTTAATAGTTTTTAGTTACTTAACAATGTTAACTGCTAAAGCACGAAAAAGTAAAGAAACTAAAATATGACAATCATTGTCAACTAGGCACCTCTAGATGTCATAAGATCCTAGGATTTCTCCACAGTAGCAGCGGCAAGTTTGGTTGATTTCCAACTCTTGTATGTAGTAGTGAAGGTAGAGATAACCAACTGATGTGGTAGACCAAGATATGCAATCCTTTGTTTCCATACCTTATTTTCCTTATGAAGTTCGCCAATCATTACTTCATGAATTTCAATGTGTTTCTGATTAATTATCAACATGGTTTCCACATGAGCTATGTTGGAGAAATCCTATTTTGTTGGCGTCTTCTTTTATTTTACCTCCAGGAACTTCTTTTGTAGGTATCTGATAATCTCTTCATTGGGAGCGATTGGATTTTTGCCCTCCTTAGCCCATTGTTTATGGAACCATTTTAGGTCACCCTGGATGATATCATTAATGTCATCAAGTCCACTGAGCAACTTGTTGATTTGAGAGATCCCTTTTGTGATAGCTTCATTCCTCCATTCAATGCAATCCTTGATCACATAGAAGGTTTTGTCGTCCAACCCTACTTATCGTTCTACAAGGAAAGTTTGTAAACCATATTCTTGCACCTCATTCATCCATGAAACCTCTTTGACCCAGTTAGCTTTTTCTTTCTTGTGAACATCAACATTCAATTCTATCTTTCTAATCATGTTAGAAAGATTCCTTTCAAGCTTCGTTCAGAAGATTTAACTACTTTATTGTCTCATCCTGGATGAACTGAATTTATTCTTCGAATGTTTTGGCAACTACCTTGTTCCTCTGTAGATTATCTAATAATTGTTGGTTAACCAGAGACTTAACATCAATCATGGCATATATCTCATTAAGCGGCTTTAGTTCTGGATGTAGGATAGTGTTGATGTATTGGGTCATATCCTTCATTGTTTCTTTCATATCTTGCTTGTCTTTAGCATCCTTCTAGACTTGGTCAATGATTTTCTTTTTGGAGACTTCAAATATCTTCATATCTATTACCATGCTCCCTTTTCCAAGGTCCACCTTTGATACTTGATAATCCTGAGTAGTTATCTCATCCTCGTCTTTGTCCGGAGATGGTTTGGTGATCTCTACCAACTAGTACCCTGTATCTTTATCAAAATCAAGCCTAGATTCAATTTTTTCTTTCTTGGATTTGGATGATTTACCTAGACATTTTCTCACTTGGTCATCAATGGGTAGGGATAATGGTACTATGCTTCGTTTCTTGACTACTGAATTCTCTAGCCACTTTGGTGCTATGGGATTCTTTTCCGACCTAGTGAAAGTATTGGTAAGGGCAAGGGAAACCATGGGTACACTTCCATCTTTAGCTGAGATTTGCTGACTTTCTGCATTGCTTGAAAAATTATTACTAGGGATTTGCTTTGTTTTAGGTTCAGCTTTAGGTGAATCCAACTCTATCATTACTTCTCCTCCTTTAGGTCCTGTTTGGTTGCAGGCATAGGAATTGAGAATAGGAATGCATATTAGGAACAGGAATGGCTATTCCAATAACAACTATTTAATTGAATGGACATAAGCTCATTTTAGAGGCAAATTGAGAATATATATTCCTATTCCCTATTCCAATTGATGCTCCAAATGGAAAATAGAAAATGTATTTCTAATTTCCTATTCCTATTTCAGCAACCAAATGGACCCTTAGGGTTGTGTCCTCCCTATTTCTTTCTAGTGCTTGAACAAGTTATTCTTCTGACAGCTTTTGCCTTGGGTTGAACTTGAACCTTGGGAATGGTCAATTCAACTTCAAGTTCTTGTTTACCTACAATGGAATCATTTGCACCGTAGTCAAAGGAAACAATTAGTTTTTTAGGAGATTTCTTTTCTTTAGACTTTGAATGTTTCTTTGATGATTCCATGATAGTTTCCTAGTCTTTCTTCTTCTTAAACCATTCCTTTGTTCTTCTAAGCACATCTATTGTTTAGGAAGGCAAGCCATCTTCCTCTCTCTTTCTCTAGTCTACTTCCAGAATTGGGAAACATTCAATTTGTTTAATATAGCAGGGATCTACTACCTCTTCTTTTTCATCATCTTTTACTCCACTAATGTTTAGGTCAATTTTGAAGGTTTTTACTTGATCTAAGGTCATTCTTGACCACAACCTCTTTTTGACCTCTTATTCATTAGAGCAGTTGGGCCAATAATCCTCTAAAGGAGGGATATGCCTGAAAGTGGATACAATCTTGAGATTCTCTTTAGCAAACCCTGCATAGTCAAAACCTTTCCTAGATACATAAGGTTTGAGACATAGGTTAAACATTTCTGCTTTCACTATCATAGCATGCTTGAGGTTTGGGCATCTATAATGACCCAATTCTATATGGAAGAGTATCACAAATGTTTTCTTAGTTCTCTTAGACAAATTTTCAACAATGATTAGTTGCCTGCATATCTCCAATAGAACAACATTGTCTAAACAACAACGAGGTAGCTTGAGGGGTTCACCATCAAAGGCACCAACTTTGAGATAGGTAAACTTGGGAAACTGGATGTAATAGAAACCATAGGTTTCAATTGCTTGCATGGATTCTTCTGAAAGTCTGCAATTTTCCTTTCCCCTGAGTTCAAATACTAGCCTTCCCAAAAACACATCATCGATCCTCCTGAATTCCTGAGAGGGCTTTCTAGCATGTAAGTGTTTATTGTATTGATATATTGTCATATCCTATGCCCATGGTTCATGAGGGAGACCTTCCCACTCTTTTGAAACAACTAGAATGTAAATAAGGAAAGGTAACATGAAGAAGGGAGCGAAGTTAGGTAAACCCAAAAGCCCTTTATGTACCCCTTCTACTATCAAATCAAACCAAAAAACAAATTTATCACCTCCTATAATTTTTTGGATGAAGAAACAAATCTAGTCCTCCCAGTGGAAAGCATGTTTATTCCCTTTTACTTTATTGAAGAGGATAACTATATTAGTGATTTCCTTAATAAAATGCTCAATAGTCATCGGCTTGGGAAACCCTGATCCTCTTGTCCCTAGCTGTAAGAGTCAACTCTGTGCCACCACAAAGTTGTGATATTTCTTATTCTTTTCATACAACTGCTTTGCTTCTTCAAAAGTCCAAGGCTCATAAGGCTCCTTGTGAGGGATTTTTAGAGTTGACACAATAGTTACCCTATCGATTCTTGCCAAGACTTCACCTAAAACCTTCTTTATTCACCTATTCTGAGGATAATAGTGATTTGCACATTCTATCATTAACTCAGGACATCCCATAGCGGGTGGAAAAGTCACAACCTCTAACAATCCACTGCATATCAGTTTGTGAGCTATGGTTCCATTTTGGGCATTTCTGATTCTTTCTACTAGCTCTGTTAGATTTGCATTTACTAGAAATGTATCTCGAATTTTCGACAAGGAGCTCAACAAACAAACTTTCTCAGGTTTTGGGAGTTTTGGCCGAAATAGGGTCATGTTTATTTGAAAAATGAAGAATGATCCACTAAAAACAACTACTTGAAATTCTTAAAGAGAAACCAGAAATGTAAACAAACAAGGAAGGTTGATTTGTACTTGTTGATTTCACATGCTAAATTACTCCTGGTTAATCCTTACCAGCTTGTTGCTCTAGACTCTAGAATAGCAAGTTTAAGACATTAAGCAAGAAAACGAGTACTTAAGGTGCAATTTTGAGAAAGATCATGAATGTATATGGTAATGTGAAATCATTAATACACCCGTGCGAAGATTTATTTGACAAGACATTTTAGTCTTTTCAATTAATTGCTCCCATCAAATTGACACACGATCTCACACTTGAGTGATGTCAGTTGGCTATCACACTCTATTGATGTATCGTACTTTAACATGTGCCTTCTAACTATCACTATTATCATTCTTTCAACATCTAATCCTGGCCTGATGTACAATTTTTGAAACCCCATGCTTAAATGGTTTAGAAAAAATACCTAAAAAGAAAATAAGGTAAAAAAATCATATCAGAAAATGATAGGTCAAAGTTGAACTTGAAGTTGAATCTCACAAGTTCAATTTCAACTTCAACTTGATGCATTGATGGACTAATCGTTGGAGGCTCAGAACAAATAAGTTTTAGCTTTTAACCCCTCCTACACAACTTCGACTTGAACTTGAACTTGAACTAAGCAGCAATAGTTCAACTTCAACTTCAACTTGACAAAACCAAGATGCATTAAATAAGAAGGGTAATTATGAGTGCAACAATCGGCTCTAACTAGGGACTCAGACTGTAAAGGATCAAGAATGAAGTTAGAATCACTGGTTTCATAGACTAGACATGAACTAACTTACAAGAAGGGTGACTGAAAGTGACGACCACAAAGAAAGGAAAGTAGAGGAAAAAGAAAAGAAAACGAGTATGTAACACGTGAAAATCCAAGGACTTAAAGATGATACAATTTTAGGTCCTGCCCATTGTAGAACAAGGGTAGTTTGTCTCCATTGCTATACTTCAGTTTAAATGCATTAGATCCCAATTTTTGAGAAATCACATAACATCCTTTCCATAGGCTTTCAAAATTGTCATGACCTCCCTTGGGTTCTCATAGTTTGTCCCATAGCAACACTTTATCCCCCTCCATGAATTTTCTAGGCCTTTCTCTTCTGTCAAAAACCGTTTTTCCTCTGGCTTGGTGCTTTGTGATGTGATCTACTAAATCCCCTCTTCCTTCTTCAATTTTCAGGATGTATAGGATTTTTTTTGCAAAGGGTTAGCAAAAACTTCATCTTCAATTACCTTTTGCAACTTTACGACAGCTAGTTCTAGAGGAAGTGATAGTTGCACCTCCACTCCATCGACCAATTCAAATGGAGGCATGCCAATAGCTCTTTTAGGAGAGGTTTTATCTTCCCATAGTGTTTTGTAGAGTTTATTGTGTCAAACTCTTCCTTTCTCATCCATTAGCTTTTTTATGATATTAATCAAGTTTTTATTTGTGGACTTTTCTTGTTCATTACCTTGGGGAAAATAATCTAACGAATGTGACAAGTGAATCCCATTATCATAACAGAAATGTTGAATTTCCCGAGATGAGAAATTTTGGGCATTGTCCGCCATATCTTAACACAAACTCCAAAATGGGTCAAGATGTTCTCAGTCAAGAATTTACATACCACCTATGATGTAGTTATTTTTATTGGCATTGCCTCCACCCACTTGGTAAATAGTCAGTGGCAATAAGTATGAGTATGATCAACACTTGAATTTGGGTTAATGGGTTCGATAAAGTCTAATCCCCAATGCTGAAAAGGTTCTTCTCTGATTACTAGTTTCAAAGGGAGAGCAACTAAATGTGGTCTACCGGTGAACAATTTACATCTTTCATAGTTGTTTACCCACTTATAAGAAAACCTAAATATACTTGGCCAATAGTAACCATTCCTCAAAATTTTGAAAGCAGTCACCGAGGAAGAAAAATGGTCGTCGCATGCTTCATTATGAAATGTTTGGAGCAACCTTTCTTGCTGATTTGCATCAACACATCTAAGGAACATCCTATCTAACCCTTCTTATATAGAATATCATCAACGATCACAAACTTAGCTGCTCTCAGTTGGAGGCTTCTCTGGTCTTTCCCTTTTAAGTGCTATGGGTAGTGTCCATAAGCCAAAAAGTGCACTATATCTGAAAATTGTTCATCTTTCAAACCTATGAATATGCAATTAGGATAAGGTTCTTCTTTATTTTCTACCATCAGCTTACAAAGTCCTTGAGCTCGAACCAACTTAGTAGGTTTGATATCAAGGTCAAACTCCTACACTTTAGCTACCCATCTTGCTTTGTTGTTTACAACCATGTCTTGTTGTGTAAGGATACATTTGGTGGTTGTGCTAGGGACATAGACCACTGAGTGTGAATGGACAATGTAATACTGAAATTGTTTCACAGCTTTAATAATGATGAAGGCTTTTTTTTTCTGTGGGAGAGTAGCGCAACTTAGGCTTCTTAAGGGGAACACTCATGAAGCAGACTGGAATTTCATCAACCTTCTCTTTCTTCTAAAGAAGAATACCAAACATGATGTGTTCAGATGCGTAGTAGTACACCCCAAAATCTCACTTGAAATCAGGGTGGATTAGGACAAATGCTTTGGCTATGGCTTCCTTAACAATTTAAATGACTTGACTGCTAGGTCATCCCACTTAAAACTTTGTTTATCACTCAAAAGCTTGGCTAACTGAGAAAATTACCTTTTACAAAATTAGGGAGAAAATTCCTGAGAAAAATTATTTGACCAAAAAAAGATTGAATGTTGTTGTGGTTTACTAGAAGACATAGTTGTTATATTGCCTTTACTCTCTCTGGATCGATTTTTATCCCTTGTTTTGAGACTATACGACCTTGTAATTTTCCCTCAATAACACAAAAGATGAACTTTTTAAGATTCAAGGAGACTCCATGTTCTCTACATCTTTGTAGCACTTCTCTTAGTTCTTTTAAATGCTTCTTCCACCTTCTGGAAAAGATAGTCATATCATCAAGATATATGGTAATGGTTTTATTCAAGAAATGCCCAAAAGTTGAATTCGTCACATGTTGAAAAGTTGCACCAACATTTATCAGTCTGAAAGACATCCTTCAATAGGCAAAAGAACCCCAAGGCATCATGAATGTCATCTTGTGTTGATCTCCTTCAACAACCTCTATCTCATTGTACTTGGAGAAATCATCAAGAAAAAATATCATTTCTAAGCTTGTGGCTATCTAGATTATTTGATCCATCATAGGTAGGGAAAAGTTGTCTTTTAAGATTGCCTGATTAAGGTATCTGAAGTCCACTCAAATTCTAATCTCCCCACTCTTCTTTCTCCCAGGCACAATATTGGCCACCCAAGTGGAATGATGTATCAAGAAGATAATACAGGCCTTAAGTATACCTTTGGATTGTAAGTTCTCAATTTCTATCTCAAAGGTGAAGTCCCTGGTTTTAGAGGAATGTGGTGTTTAAATTGTCCACCTCTTATAGTTTCCAGGTCCTCATAAGGCCATGCAAAAATATTTATGTAGTCTTTCAACAACTTGGTGAAACATTTTTTTTCACCTTCATTACAATAGGCTCCCAAGTTCATCAATTTTGGACTTTTTTCATCACCAATATTGACCTTTTCACAATCACTGTGTTCAACATCACCAGAGGTTGTAGTTTGAGCTGTAAAACTATCTCGCCCATCGAAATTTTTTTCAAATTCAACCAATCCTTTGGGTATTACATTACCTTTGAGTTGCAAAATATCCTTTGATTCCTCATTGGTGTTGTCAGGACATAATTCATGACAAATTTGCTCGTGATCCTTGAAAGTAATTGGTAGTGAATTTATCCAAACTTTGAAGTATTAATATGAGCATCATCCCTGAATATTTGCCATATCAAGTACACTTGGCTGATGTGTTATCGCTATGGTGTAGTTATCACTCACAAACTCTAGGTGTGGAATCAATAAGGATGTTGACATCACTAGAGTATTTTCCTGGGTGTTGAATTTCCTCAATATTGATTCAATAGAAAAAGCATCAAACCAATCCAACTCGTCCCACACCCGATTTCTATAATGTTATATCTTTCATTTTTTATTGAAAATAATTTTTGACTTGTTTCACTATTAATTAAGCATCCCCTTTCACCTTGAGAAATACCTTTCTTCTTTGCCTTTTCCAATCCTAGGTGTAAAGCTTTGTACTCAGCCATATTGTTTGTGTTCTCAAATGCAAGCTTGAAGGATGAGGGAAAAATTTGTTGCAAAGGAGAAATCAATATTATGCTTTTTCCTGATCCAATTGAACAACTTCCATCGAATTCTAGGACCCAAGGGTTGTCACCATTGTCCTATTTGATTCATGTCACTTCAATTTCAAGCATAATGAAATAGTTAGCAAAATTGGTCTCTTGATAGAGGATTTGAGATTTAGGGTCATCTGATGGAAAACTGTATATTTAGATCTGATTTTGTGTACCAGGGTTACTTTCTCCTTCCCTATGGATATAATTGTTTGTGACCAATCCATCTTAACCTCTCCTCTTAAATCCCTACAGAAAGTTCTACTAAGAAGCATGCCATAACCAATAGGGATGTCAACTACCAAAATAGTGAGCTTTATCCTTTTGTCAGGAAAGGTTGCTAGTGAGACTTGGGCATCTTTGATTTGGCCAACTAGTTGTACCTCCTTGGAATCCATTGAGTAGCATTTACCAATTTTTTTAGTCAAAGGAAGGTCAAGGGCCTTAACTACAACTGTTGGCATTATATTATCTGAGGCTCCCAAATCTATAATACAATTGCTCAGTTTGAAACCATGAATAAAGAGGGATACATAAAAAGGCTCAGGTTTTTCTTTGAAAGATATCTCAGGACTTCATTTCTCAAGTTCAATTTGCTCTTTATGAGATTCTTGTTGCTTTGTTTTGGTCTCTTCACAAGAAGATGTCTTGTTTACTTGTTTAGCAAATACTTTTGAGGAAGGTTCATGAACATACTCTATTAGCTTATCAAGTTCTTTAGGATTCATTTTTAGATATTCAGTAGCAGAAATTTGAATCCTAGAAGACTTACAAAACTCAACAATATCAAAAAGCGTGAGGATCAAACCTTTTTAGAATTTGAACTTGAGGAACTTGAGCTTGTGGTGCTTTATTTCCTTCTGCTATCTTGGTTTTGAAATCCTTTGCTTGCAGAGATGTTATAGTGCCTTTATGTTGGGAATCAACTTTTCCTACTTGTTGCCCCCTAGTTAAGACTAAACAAGAGGGTTCTTCCAAAGTTACAAGAATGTCACCACCTCTATTGGAATCAGATATGTATTTGAGATAACAACTTACAGAGTCGCCAAGTGCTTTGGAAGAGTCCTCTTCAAAAATTATGCTTGTTGTAGTCACTTTTTTCGCTTCCAATTTCTCATGTCTCACATTCTATAGATATGCGGCCTCATCTTGATCACTGGTAAAATGAAAAAAACACATGCTGCTTTTGCGAGAAGGTGATTCAATTTGAAGTATTTGTTGAGTGGGAGGAAGGTTAAATTGTTTCCCTTGGTTAGAAGTATTTTGGCTTGGATATCTTTGTGGGATGTCTTGATAAGGAATCGTGGCCTTAGGTAGTTGTCTTTTAATGGCTATCATATCATTCATCCTCTTTTGAATTAGTAAATCATTAGAAGAAGAGGAAGAAGATGCCTAAGAATTCGGGATTTTTACATCTTTCTTCCATTTTCTGATTATTATAAGATCATCCTCTAGCTCAATAACAAGTGTTTGAGTAGCTCTAAGTGTTGTAGGGTTATCTCTTTTTAATGGTAAAGCAATGTCTTGGGGCATCACGTGTAATGTTTCATTTGTAGCGTTGTACCCCAAACTGGTAGCCAGTCACAGAAAACACTCAATGGTCGTACAATTTGTACTATAGATAGACCATATAGGAAGGTATGGGCTATATGGTCTTTGGGAGAGATGTATGATGGACAAGAGAAGATGATGTGGGTCATACAGTATTTGATGGGTGGTTGTACGACAAAGAAGGGCCAAGTTGTATAGTGTCTTAGGCCTTGGTCGCATGATGTTGTAGGGTGGTCATATGGTGGTGGGAGTGGAGGTCATACAATAGAGGAGTGGAGACTGTACGGTAGAGGAGTGGAGGTTGTTGCTAAATAGAGGGTCGTATGGTGGCAAATAGTGTATGGATAGAAGATGGGTCTAGTCATGCAACCATAAACAAACTTATAGTCCTAAATTCATCAAATAAAAGAGAAACAAGAATGGGGTTGAACACAAATAGCCTTCAATTAATATTTGCAACAAGATGGTGCTCTGATTTGTCAAATCCAAGCAAAGTGCTATAGGCAACAGAATAGGGTGAGGGATGGATCCTACCAAAACTGAAATTTTGAAGTAGGGAAGATATTTCACTTTCGAAATGGGAAACAATCCATAACTTTAACATGAATTCACAATACAAAGAAATAATCCAAATTGCATAACATCTACTTCTTTGGAGGAACTCCTAAGGGTTTACAAAGATAGCTGATGGCAACACCTATGGAAACAATTAAATTAAAAATGGGTCTAAGATATATAAAATCAATCAGAACCACAAATACAAATAGTATTAACTTGGGCCCCATATTAACTAATTAAAGGTCTTTTTGTTATATCATTTAAATTCTAGGACTAATTAATTAATTAATTTAATTTAATTATTACATTAAAATTTGGGGACAAATCCCAGTTGCCCAAAGATTTCTTGCCCTCAAGTAAACTATCATCAAACAAAATGCCAATAGCTCTAGGGTCCCAAATCAAATGCACAGGTAAGACAAGTGAATTGGCATCAATCCTCCACAACACCACATTGTTGTCAAACTTTCTTTGTGCCACTCTGATATAAATATTGTCATGTCCTGAGTCACCAGGATCCCAAACTTGAAATTCATCTATGTAATCCATTATGATTGCCATCGGGGAGTAGACTTCATAATTAACAAACTATAAAGATTGCTCCTACAAATAATCCTCGATCGAATCCACATTACAAAGAGGTTGAACAACTATAGGTGGAGCTTGTTTATTGGAAGGGTTGCTAGTAGAACCCAAACTTCCATCAAGTTGATCGTCGGACATTGGTTCAATGATATGTGTGCAAGTACCTTCTTCTAAATTTCCTTCATCTTGGACTCGGGTACTAAGTAGATTTTGTCTTTGTGGTAAATGATTTGGCCAACCACTTTATATTTGTCATCTTGTACTTGACTATCCAATAGTTGGCATGCAAAATTATTCTTGGAGTATTCGACTAACAGATGTGCCCTCTAATCGGCTTGAAACT
This sequence comes from Cupressus sempervirens, assembly GCA_028749045.1. Taxonomy (NCBI): domain Eukaryota; kingdom Viridiplantae; phylum Streptophyta; class Pinopsida; order Cupressales; family Cupressaceae; genus Cupressus; species Cupressus sempervirens. The sequence continues at coordinate 99,342,403 of CM053788.1, forward strand.
AAGCCATAGTGTAATCCAAGTCAAAGCTCTCCATTCTCCCAACATGTTGGTAGAATCACCAGCTCTAATACCACTGTAATGTTTCATTCGTAGCGTTGTACCCCAAATTGGTAGCCAGTCATGGGAAACATTGAATGGTCGTATGGTTTGTACTGTAGATAGGCCATACATGAAGGTATGGGTTGTACAGTCTTTGGGAGAGATATACAATGGAAAAGGGAAGATGGTGTGGGTCGTACGGTATTTGATGGGTGGTTGTATGGAAGACACAATTGGTTGTAGGACAGAGAAGGGGCAGGCCATACAGTGTCTTAGGTCTTGGTCATACGATGTTGTAGGGTGGTCGTACGGGGGTGGGAGTGGAGGTCATACAGTAAAGGATTTGAGGTTGTTTCCAAATAGAGGGTCATACAATGGTGAATGGTGTATGGATGGATGGTGGGTTCAGTCATGCAACCATAAACAAATTTGTAGTCCCAAATTCATCAAATAAAAGCGAAACAAGAATACAGATTGAACACGAATAACCTTCAATTAATATTTGCAACAAGATGGTGCTTTGATTTGTCCAATCTAAGCAAAGTATTACATGCAACAGAATAGGGTGAGGGATGAGTTCCACTGAAATCGGAATAGCCAAGTAGGGAAGATATTTCACTTCCGAAATGACAAACAATCCAAAACTCCAACATGAATTCACAGTACAAAGAAATCATCCAAATCACATAACATCTACTACCTACATGTCGTGCTTAAATACCCTTCAAAGGAACTCTTGAGGGTTTACAAAGATAACCGACGACAACACCTATAGAAATAATTAAAATAAAAATGGGTTCGAGATATACAAAATCAATCGGAACCACAAATACAAATATTATTAACTTGGGCCCCATATTAACTAATTAAAGGTCCTTTTGTTATATTATTTAAATTTTGGGACTAGTTAATTAATTAATTTAATTTAATTATTACATTAAAATTTGGGGACATGACAAATCCTGGCTACCCAAAGATTGCTTTCCCTCAAGCAATCTGTCATCAGGAAAAATGCCATCAGCTCTAGGGTCCCAAATCAAATATGCAAGTGAGACAAGTGAAATGACATCAATCCTTCACAACACCACATTGTTGTCAAACTTTCGCTGCACCACTCTAATATAAATATTGTCATGTCCTGAGTCACTAGGATCCCAAACTTGAAATTCATCTGTGTAATCCATCATGATTTCCACCGGGGAGCAGACTTCATAATCATGCAACTGTAAAGATTGCTCCTACAAATAATCCTCAATCGAATCCACATCACAAAGAGGTTGAACAACTACATGTAGAGCTTGCTTATTTGGAGGGTTGTTGGTAGAACCCAAATTTCCATCAAGTTGATCATCGGACATTGGTTCAATGATATTTGTGCAAGTACCTTCTTCCAGAATTTCCTTCATCTTGGACTTAGGTACCAAGTAGATTTTGTCTTTGTGGTAAATGATTTTGCCAACCACCTTGTATTTGTCATCCTGTACTTGACCATCAAATAGTTGGCACGAAAAAGTATTCTTGGAGTATTTGACTAACAGATGTGCCCTGCAATAGGCTCGAAATAGAGCCATAGTGTAATCCAAGTCAAAGTTCTCCATTCTCCCAGTGAGTTGGTAGAATCACTAGCTCTAATACCACTATAATTTTTCGTTTGTATCGTTGTACCCCAAACTCGTAGCCAGGCATGGAAAGCACCAAATGGCCATATGGTTTGTACTATAGATAGGTCATACATGAAGGTATGGGTTGTACAGTCTCTGGGAGAGATGTATGATGGACAAGAAAAGATGGTGTGGGTTGTACAATATTTGATGGGTGGTTGTATGGAAGACATAGTTGGTCATACGACAAAGAAGGGGTAGGTTATACAGTGTCTTAGGTCTTGGTCATATGGTGTTGTAGGGTGGTTGTATGGTGGTAGGAGTGGAGGTCGTACGATAGGGGATTGGAGGTCATACAGTAAGGGAGTCGAGGTTGTTGCTAAATAGAGGGTCGTGCGGTGGCGAATGGTGTACGGATGGATGGTGAGTTTAGTCATGCAACCATAAACAAACTTATAGTCCCAAATTCATCAGACAAAAGCGAAACAAGAATGGAGATTGAACATGAATAAACTTCAATTAATATTTGCAACAAGATGGTGCTCTGATTTGTCCGATCCGAGTGAAGTATTACAAGCAATAGAATAGAGTGAGGGATGAATCCCACTGAAATCGGAATAGCCAAGTAGAAAAGATATTTCACTTCTGAAATGGAAAACAATCTAGAACTCCAACATGAATTCATAGTACAAAGAAATCATCCAAATTGCATAACATCTACTACCTACACGTCGTCCTTAAATACCCTTAAGAGGAACTCCCAAGGGTTTACAAAAATAGCTGATAGCAACACCTACATAAATAATAAAAATAAAAATATACAAAATCAATCGGAACCACAAATACAAATATTATTAACTTGGGCCCCATATTAACTAATTAAAGGTCCTTTTGTTATATCATTTAAATGTTGGGACTAGTTAATTAATTAAATTAAATTATTACATTAAAATTTGGGGACATGACAAATCCTAGCTACCCAAAGATTGCTTGCCCTCAAGCAATCTATCATCAGGAAAAATGCCAATAGCTCTAGGGTCCCAAATCAAATGTGTAGATGAGACAAGTGAAATGACATCAATCCTTCACAACACCACATTGTCGTAAAACTTTCATTGCACCACTCTGATATAAATATTGTAATGTCCTAAGTCACTAGAATCCCAAACTTGAAATTCATATGTGTAATCCATCATGATTGCCATCGGAGAATAGACTTTATAATCAGCCAACTATAAAGATTGCTCCTACAAATAATTCTCAATTGAATCCACATCACCAAGAAGTTGAACAACTACTAGTAGAGCTTGCTTATTTGGAGGGTTTTTGGTAGAACCCAAATTTCCATCAAGTTGATCGTCGGGCTTTGATTCAATGATATTTGTACAAGTACCTTCTTCCAGAATTTCCTTCATCTTGGACTCAGGTACCAAGTAGATTTTGTCTTTGTGGTAAATGATTTCACCAACCACCTTGTATCTATCATCCTATACTTGACCATCCAATAGTTGGCATGCAAAAGTATTCTTGGAGTATTTGACTAACAGATGTGCCTTCTAGTTAGCTTGAAATTGAGCCACAATGTAATCCAAGTCAAAGCTCTCCATTCTCCCAACGGGTTGGCAAAATCATCAGCTCAAATACCACTGTAATGTTTCGTTCATAGTGTTGTACCCCAAACTAGTAGCTAGTCATAGAAAACACTGAATGGTCGTACGGTTTGTACTATAGAAATGTTGTATAGGAAGGAAGGTGTGGGTTGTAAGGTCTCTAGGAGACATGTATGGTACACAAGAGAAGATGGTGTGGGTCATACAGTATTTGATGGGTGGTCGTATGGGAGACATAGTTGGTAGTACAACAGAGAAGGGGCAGGTTGCACAGTGTCTTAGGTCTTGGTTGTACGGTGATGTAGGGTGGTCATACAGTGGTGGGAGTGGAGGTTGTACGATAAGGTAGTGAAGGTCGTTGCCGGATAGAGGGTCGTACAGTGGCGATGGTGTACAAATGGAAGGTGGGTTCAGTCATGCAACCATAAAGAAACTTATAGTCTTGAATTCATCAGATAAAGGAAAAACAAGAATGAAGATTGAACACAAATAACCTTCAATTTACAATTGCAACAAGATGATGCTCTGATTTGTCAGATCTGAGTGAAGTATTATAGGCAATGGAATAGGGTGAGGGATGAATCCCACTGAAACCAGAATAATCAAGTAGGGAAGATATTTTACTTTTGAAATGGTGAACATTCTAGAAGTCCAACATGAATTTGCAATACAAAGAAATAATCCAAATTGCATAACATCTACTACCTACACGTGCTTAAATACCCTTCAGAGGAACTCCAAAGGGTTTACAAAGATAGTCGATGACAACACCTATGGAAATAATTAAAATAAAAATGGCTCTGAGGTATACAAAATCAATTGGAACCACAAATACAAATATTATTAGCTTGGGCCCCATATTAATTAATTAAAGTATCTAATTAAAGGTCCTTTTGTTATATTATTTCAATTTTGGGACCAATTAATTAATTAATTAAATTAAATTATTACATTAAAATTTGGGGACATGACATCGTGTTAAAAAAGAACCCCTTTTGGTTTTCTTCTCTGCTAGCATTAGGAATTTGTTGTAAAGGCTTGTTGAACCTTGCAACAAATTCACACATGGGTACATGTATCTCCTTATTCATTTGGCTTAGTTGCATTACCAAAGAATTGGCATCATCTGTTGATTTAAACATGGCTTCAAAAGTGGTTTTCATAGTATCCCAAGGCAAGATAGATGCATTGGGCAAATGATGAAACCAATCAACTGCAAAATCGGTCAAAGTCTAGATGAATAACCTTACAACTACATCTTTTGTAGTGTCTACCAATAAACCACATGCTATATTGAAAGCATTCAAATGTTCCTTAGATGATTTCTTGTCATCTCCACTAAATCTATGTAGAACTTCTCATGCTCCTTTAGGTAATCTTCTCATATTACCTACTAATCACAAAGGGCCTATGGTGGCACCCCAAGGTTGGTTGAGTGTCATTCTTGGTAATCTCATATTGAGATGGAGAATAATAATAGGAGGAGGAATTAATGTTCTTAGAATGAGTAGGGACTAAAAATAATATGATTGGATAACACCTTTGGTAGGAGAAGATGATCTACTAGTGGCTTTAGTTTTCTTTCTTCTTAAAGAAAGATCAGTGTTAAAATCAATCTTCTCTAGGTCTTCAAAATCTTTATCCACTAGCCCTAAGAATTTATCAATCCTGATGTACCTTTTCTCCGCCAAGGTGACTAAAAGGTTTTTTTCTTGGTTGTTTCAATTATTTATGCCAGCAAATCTCTCCATAACTACCTCTTCTTGAGCCTTTGGAACTCCTCTATTTCTCTCAGCTATTTCTTCTTTTGTCTCTAGGACTTGCTAGACCTGAAGGTATTGTTGTTTGCTTACCATATTTACCCAAGCACAAGCATTAATATTAGAAATAAGGTCTTCTTGTGTATCTAGAAAACCTAGATTTGGTCGTAAAATAGGTAATTGGTTATGGTTAGGCATAACAATTTTCAACCTTCATACAACTTATCAGATAACTTTAGGGGAGGAATTTAATCAATCGGTCTTCAAATTATCCCAGTAGTCGCCAAAAAATTTTGGTGAACAATTTTTCCTTAACATAAGTGAGTTAATCTTTATAAAGGAAACACCAAATTAACACCAACTATTTGAGTTCCCACGAAACAATATGGGATTCTCTGTTTAATATTACTTTCCAATATTATTAGGTGCAACTACCTTTTGAAAGATATTCGTTAACTTCTCTTTGCGAGAGAATGTCTTACCATGATTATTTTAATCTAAAAATATTTAAAGGTTATAATAATGAATTCATCAATATGAAGAGAGTGTGCAACTTGAAAACCCTTTCAAATCTAATAACAACAATCTTCCACATGATTATTTATTAAAATGAAATCTAACTATGACTTTCACTTTCTTCCCTCAGTTTCTTCTAACTTCAAAATAAGATTTTATTCGCAATAAGTAAAGAGCACTTTCACATGTAACCAGTTTCCACAAGAAAATATATCACAGTTTGAACAGACAACAATATCTATCTAAAAAAGCTCCAATCATATAACTAATAGAATTTTATAATCCTTATCACGAAAAATCTCACTTAGAATTCAAAAGCATAGATACTAATAAAAAATGGTTTTTCTTCTTATCTACTAAGAATCAACCTTTTTTAAGTAGCCAGTTATTACATATATATCATTTTTAGGGTTGGACAAAGCATGATCCAAAATTACCCCACCAGGGGTTAATAGTTTTGAGTTACTTAACTATTTGTTAAAGCGCAAAAAAGTAACGAAACTAAAATATGATAATCATTGCAACTAGGTGGCTCTAGGTGTCATAAGATCCTAGAATTTTTCCATAGCAGCAGTGGCATGTTTGGTTGATTTCCAGTTGTCGTATGCAATATTGAAGGCAGAGATAACCAACTAATGTGGCAGACCAAGATACACAATCCTTTGTTTCTAGAGCTCTTTTGCTTACAAATTTTTCCAATATTTGCTTCATCCATTTCCAAGTGTTTCTAATTAATTATCAACATGAATTTCACATGAGCTATGTTGGAGAAATCGTGCTTTGTTGGCATCTTCTTTTCTTTCACCTCCAGGAACTTCTTTTGCAAGTCTTTGATAATCTCTTCACTAGAAGCGATTGTATTTTTTCCCTCCTTAGCCCATTGTTTATGGAACCATTTTAGGTCACCCTAGATAATATCATCAATATCATCAAGTCCACTAAGAAACTCTTTGATTTTGGAGCCTTGTGTGATAGCTTCATTCCTCCATTCTATGCAATTCTTGATCACATTGAAGGTTTTGTCATCCAACCCTGTCACCAACCATTCTGATGGAAATTATGTAAACCATATTCTTGCACCTCATTCATCCATGAAACCTCTTTGACCCAGTTAGCATTTTCTTTCTCATGAACATCAACATTCAATTCTATCTTTCTAATCATGTTAGCAGTTTCCTTTCGAGCTTCATTTAGAAGATTTATCTACTTTATTGTCTCATCATGGACAAGCTAAATCCATTCTTCAAATATTTTGGCAATTACCTTGTTCCTTTGTAGATTATCAAAAAAAAATTAGTTAACTAAAGACTTAACATCAATGATGGCAGACATCTCATTGAGCAGCTTCAGTTCTGAATGTAGGATAGCCTTGATGTACTAGGCCTCAGTCTTCATTGTTTGTTTAATATATTGCTTGTCTTTAGCATCCTTCTAGACTCGGTCAATAATTTTCTTGTTGGAGACTTCAAATATCTTCATATCCATTGCCTTGCTCCCTTTTCCAAGGTCCACCTTTGATACTTGGTAATCTTGAGTAGTTATCTCATCCTCATAATTGTCTTGAGATGGTTTGATGATCTCTACCAACTAGTGCCCCATATCTTTATCAAAATCAAGCCTAGATTCAATTTTTGCTTTCTTAGCTTTGGATGATTTACCTAAGACATTTTCTCATTAGGTCATCAATGGGTAGGGATAAGGTACTATGCTTTGCTTCTTGACTATTGAGGTTTCTAGCCACTTTGGTGCTATGGGATTCATTTTAGGCATAGTGAAAGTATTGGTAAGGACAAGGGCATCTCCATCTTCAGCTGAGGTTTGTTGACTTTCTGTCATGCTTGAAATATTGTTACTAGGGATTTTCTCTATTTCAGGTTTGGCTTTAGGGAAATCCAACTCTATCAAGGCTTCTCCTCCTTTAGGGTTGTGTCTTCCCTGTTTCTGTCTAGTGTTTGAACGAGTTATTCTTCTGATAGCTTCCACCTTAGGTTAACTTGAACCTTGGGAATGGTTCATTCAACTTCAAGTTCTCATTACCTGCAGTAGAATCATTTACACCATGGTCAGAGGAAACAATTAGTTTTTGAGGATATTTCTTTTGTTTAGACTGTGAATGTTTCTCCAACAATTTGATGATAGTTTCCTAGTCCTTCTTCTTCTTAAGACATTTCTCTGTTATTCTAAGCACATATGTTGTTTGGGAATGCAAGTCATCTTCCTCTCTCTTGGGTTGATTTGATAGCAGGAGGAGTACATAAAGGGCTTCTGGGTTTAGCTAACTTTGCTCCCTTCTTAATGTTATATTTCCTTATTTACATTCTAACTATTTCAAAAGAGTAGGAAGGTCTCCCTCACGAACCCTGGACATATGATATGACAATATATCAATACTATAAACAATTACAGGCCAAAAGAAACCTCTCAAGAATTTAGGAGGATCAATGATGTGTTTTTGGGAAGGTTGGTATTTGAACTTAGGGGAAAGGAAAATTGCAGACTTTCAAAAGAATCCATGCAAGCAATTCAAACCTATGGTTGCTATTATATCCAATTTCCCAAGTTTACCTATCTCAAAGTTTGTGTCTTTGATGGAGAACCCTTCAAGCTACCTTGTTATTGTTTAGACAATGTTGTTCTATTGGAGATATGCTGGCAACTGATCATTGTTGAAAATTTGTCTGAGAGCACTAAGAAAATGTTTACAATACTCTTCCCTATAGAATTGGGTCATTATAGATGCTTGAACCTCAAGCATGCTATGATGGTGAAGGTGGAAATATTTAACCTTCTTCTCAAACCTTATGTCTCTAGGAAAGGTTTTGACTATGCAAGGATTGCTAAAAAGAATCTCAAGGTTGCATCCATTTCCCAGCATATCCCTCATTTAGAGGATTATTGGGCCAATTGCTCTAATGAATTAGAGGTCAAAAAGAGGTTTTCATGAAGAATGACCTTAGATCAAGCAAAAACCTTCAAAATTGACCTAAACACTATTGACTAAAAGATTATGAAAAAGAAGAGGTACTAGAACCCTGCTATATTGAACAAATTGAATGTTTCCCAATTCGTGAAATAGACTGGAGCAAGAGAGAGGAAGATGACTTGCATTCCTGAACAACATATATGCTTACAAGAACAAAGGAATGGCTTAAGAAGAAGAAAGACTAGGAAATTATCATCAAATCATCAAAGAAACGTTCAATGCCTAAAGAAAAGATATCTCCTCAAAGACTAATTGTTTCCTTTGACCATGGTGTAAATGATTCTATTACAGGTAAATAGAAACTTGAAGTTGAATTGGCCATTCTCAAGGTTCAAGTTCAACCCAAGGCAGAAGTTATCAGAAGAATAACTCATTTAAGCACCGTAAAGAAACGAGGAGGACATATCCCTAAAGGAGGAGAAGCCCTGACAAAGTTAGATTCCCCTGAAGTCGAACCTAAAACAAAGGAAATCCCTAGTATTAATATTTCAAGTATGGCAAAAAGTCAACAAGTCTCAGTTGAAGGTGGAAGCATGCTCTTGCCCTTACCAATATTGTCACTACGCCGAAAAATAATCCCATAGCACCAAAGTGACTAGAGACCTCAATAGTCAAGAAGCAAAGCATAGTACCATTATCCTTGCCCATTGATGATTTGGTGAGAAAATGTCTAGGTAAATCATCCAAAGCCAAGAAAGAAAAAACCAAATCCAGGTTTGATTTTGATAAAGATACAGGGCACTGGCTTACAAAGATCACCAAACCATATCAGGAGAAAGATGAGGATGAGATAACTGCTCAAGATTACCAAGTATCAAAGGTAGACCTTGGAAAAGGGAGCAGGTCAGTGGATATGAAGATATTTGAAGTCTCCAACAAAAAAATTGTTTACTAAGTCTAGAAGGATGCTAAAGACAAGCAAGATATGAAAGAAACAATGAAGAATATGGTCCAGTACATCAATGTTATCCTACATCCGGAACTGAAGCTGCTCAATGACATGTATGCCATCATTGATGTTAAGTTTATGGTTAACCAACAATTTTTAGATAATCTACAAAGGAACAAGGTAGATGCCAAAACATTTGAAGAATGGATTTAGTTTGTCTAGGATGAGACAATAAAGTAGATATATCTTCTAAATGAAGCCTAAAAGGAAACTACTAACATGATTAGAAATATAGAAATAAATGTTGATGTTCATGAGAAATAAAAGGCTAATTGGGTCAAAGAGGTTTCATGGATGAATGAGGTGCAAGAATATGGTTTAGAGGATTTCCTTGAAAAATGATCGCTAACAGGATTGGACGACAAAACCTTATATGTAATCAAGGATTGCTTTGAATGGAGGAATGAAGCTATCTTACAAAGGATCCCTGAAGTCAAAGAGTTGCTTAGTGGACTTGATGACATTGATGATATCATCCAAGGTGACCTAAAATGGTTCTATAATCAATGGGCTAAGGAGGGAAACAACTTAATTGCTCCGAGTGAAGAGATTAGTAGGGACCTGCAAAAGGAGTTCCTAGAGGTGAAAGAAAAGAAGATGCGAACAAAGCAAGATTTCTCCAACATAGCTCATGTAGAAGCCATGCTGATAATTAATCAGAAACACTTGGAAATGCACGCAGCAAAGATTGGCGAACTTCGTAAGGAGAAAGAGGTCTAGAAATAGAGGATTGCATATATTGGTCTATCGAATCAGTTGATTATCTTCATCTTCACTATTGCATACGAGAGTTGGAAATCAGCCAAACTTGCCGCTACTGCTATGGAGAAATCCTAGGATCTTATGACACCTAGATCCCCCTAGTTGGCAATGATTTCCATATTTTAGTTTCTTTACTTTTTCATGCTTTAATAGTTAGCATAGTTAAGTAACTAAAAACTATTAACTCCTAGTGAGGTAATTTTGGATCATGGTTTGTCCAGCCCTAAAAAGGATATATATGTAATAACTGGCTATTCAGAAAAGGTCGAATCTCAATAGATACGAAACATAACCAATTTTTATCAGTATTTGTGCTTTTGAATTCTAAGTAAGATTTTTGTGATAAGGATTATAAAATCTATTAGTTTTATGATGGAAGCTTTTTCAGATAGATATTGTTGTCTATTCAAACTGAGATTTATTTTCTTGTGGAAATTGGTTACAGGTTAAAGTGTTCTTTACTTATTGTGAATAAAATCTTATTTCGAAGTAAGAAAAAACTGAGGGAAGAAAGTGAAAGCCATAGTTGGATTTCATTTTAATAAATAATCATGTGGATGATTTTTGTTATTCAATTTGAATAGTTTTTCAAATTGCACATTCTCTTCATATTGATGAATTGATTTTTATAACCTTTAATTATTTTCAGATTAAAATACTCATGGGAAGATATTCTCTAGTAAAGAGAAGTTAATGAATATCTTTCATAAGGTAGCTACACCTAATAATATTGGAAAGTAATATTTAAGTAGATAGTCCCATATTGTTTTGTGGGAACTCAAACAATTTGTGTTAATTTTGTGTTTCTTCTATAAAGATTAACTCACTTATGTTAAGCAAAATTTGTTCATCAACATGAGTCATGTAAATACAAGTATAGATCCAGTAACACTTTAGGTTCATTGGATTTTCAGTTATAAACTCTAGTTTTTTCCTCATATGATCAACCTTATCTCTAGCTGACTTCTGATTCCACACAACTGTAGAATATGAAATAGCTAGTGACATGATGTAGTGCAAGTTAGGAGAATCCCCCAAAGGAGATTTCCTAGCCCCCAAGAAATAACCACATAACATAATATAAACAATAACACTAAGATTTAGATCCAAAATAACACCAATTTTAGAATAGATTCATAAGATTTTCATTCAACATGCCCAAATGTAAGGCCTTCTGGATTATGGCCAAATACATAAGCAATTACAATAGTAATTTTGCAAGACATCGCAAGAATCCACTAGCTAGCCCAAGCCCACAATCTGGTAGAAACTCAAGAAGAATTTGAACTTGTGCTTGCAAGCCGTCAAACAACCTTCTTGTTTCCAAAGTGCACACTTAGCTACTAGCTTTGCTCCTCTCAACTTCCTTTCTTCTCCATGTTGAATGAATAATGATCCAAGACTTCACAAGACCCTTTACTTATACCGAAGTAAGCCACAAGTTGGCCTAGCAAGTTACAAATTAAATAAACTCTAAAATTAAATAAACACTCTAGCTACAAGTCAACTTGAAGCAATTAGAACACAATAAACATAAAATGCCATAATTGGCTTTCAACAATCATTAAATATGCATAGAAAAGATCAACAAGACCAAAATATGTCTAGATACATCCCTACTATCACTTCATGTCACGATCATACTCCACATGCATTAAAATGCACCAAGTCGGTTGATCTAACCCACAAGAACTCCATTTGAAGTGCCATAATGTCGAGTGTCAACAAAATCACCAAGCATTGTCAAGAAACAATACATGTCAGATAACATAGCATAAGTTGAGCAATGTTGTATAAACTAAGCAACATAGTATATGTCGAGCTCCTTTAGTGACCAAGCTCCTCGGCTAACATGACAACTCAATGATGATCGATCACACCTCTTCGTCAACCGAGCTCTTCATCCCCCTGGTTAAACCACTCCAACATGCAAGATTGCCAACTACCTTAGGATGCTCGTGCATTAGACACCCCAAGTGCAAAAATATGTTTTTAATAGGTGGATGAACATCTTGCAAGATTCAACACATAAATCATGAACTAGTTCTTCACATACATATCCTCCAAGTTATCAACTTGCACACTCTTCTCTTTATTCCACTTCTGCCAATCCTTTCCTACAATAGTCAAATGGTTTATATGCTTCTGCACATCCTTTCTTGGTGTAGCACGTGTATGTTTTCCACATTGATCTCTAACCCACTCAAAATCCTTCAGCTCAACTCATTTCCCAAATCCCAGGTTCCTCCTACCAAGTTCTTCATTCTACAAAGGAATCAGTGAAAACTTCCTACCACCTTTCTCAACTATAAATACATTCTTGACACAATCATGCACAAATTTCTAATCATACTGCCAAGGTCTACCAAGCAAAATGTGACAACTACTCATGTCCACAATATCACATAACACCTCAATCCTTATACTACCTAATATGAAAATCAATAAGACACTGCTCGCTCACTTCCAAAGCATGTGTAGCCAACCAATCCTATAAGGACAAGTATGTCTCACTCTCTTCAAAAAAAGCTTCTAAACTATCTTCTTAGCAATAAGGTTATCAGTACTACCATCATCCACAATCACATTGCAGATTTTAGCAAAAGACTTACAACGAGTCTTGGACAAATTACTCCTTTGACAAGGTTCAAATATCCTTTTACCAAATAGTACTCATCGAGTCAACAAGTTCTCTCCTTCCCTCTTGATTTCATTGATCGAGTCTTCAAATGTCATGCACTAAAAATCCTCTATCACTAGCCTTCTAGAAACATTCATAAGCTCTATGTCCTTCTTTGCCACAACGAAAATAATTACCTTTAAAGGCAACCTTAACTATCCTCTTCATTGGCTAAATAGATTTTGGTTCATCTCTTGCACCCAATTTATCCTAATTCTCTTTCCCTTTGGAATTACCTTGATGTCTTCTCTTCAACTTCTCTGATGCCCTTAGAGCATAATTATAAGCATCCTCAATTGAAGCAATATTCAACATACCAGTCTCATCCTGAATATTGAATCTCAAACCATTGATATATCTAGCCACATTTTCCCTAGATAACTCTCTATGTCCTAACCAAATAATCAACTTATAGAACTCCTCAATATAATCTTTCACATCCACATCCTTCTATTTCAGATTCTACAATCGTTTAAACAATTCAAGTTCATAATCAATGGGAATGAACTTAGTCTTAAATTTTGTAACCACCAATCTCCATCTAGTGATGTTCATTTTACCTTCTTCTTCTCTATCCCATTGCAATTCTTTCCACCATAAAGTAGCATGTCCTTTCAACTTAGTTTGTGCCAACCTCACTCTAAGCAGATCTCCAATATCCTCTAACTCAAAGTAGTCTTCCAATTCACCAATCCAATAAATTAGGTCTTATAGATTCAAAGTACTCAAAAAATTAGAAACATCCATCTTATGCTTCAACTTCAACAAAGATTGAGATCTATCCAATTAACTAGCTCTATCTTCCATAGGTCTCTCCATTTGATCAGTTTTGTCTTCACCACTAGATCTAGCAACTTCAAAGTCTTCAAGAGCTTCCTCACAACCATATTCAATACCCACATTTTTAGGTACACCAACAATAACTCTCATGATATCATTCTTCATAATCTCTAGCTTAGATCTAAAATTCTCTCTAAACCTCTATGAAATCCTAGTCTCCACAACATCATACAAATCATCAATCACCCTAGGGTCCAATCTTCTTGGACGCATCTTCAAAAACCCTTTGCAACAAATCCACAAGATAAACCAATACCACAAGATCAACCAAATCTAACCTTTTCTCTGATAAAATCAACCACATAGATCAAACCATTTCTCTTATACCATCTGATGCAGTGCAAGGCAAGAGAAACCCTAAAGGAGATGTCCTAGCCCCCAAAAAATAACCACACAACACAATATAACTAATAATACAAAGATTTAGATCCAAAATAACACCAATTTCAGAATAGATTCATAATATTTTCATTCAAACATACCAAACTGTAAGGCATTTTGGGCTATGGCCAAATACATAAGCAAATACACTAACAATTCTGCAAGACCTCGCAAAATCTAACCACTAGCTAGCCGAGACCCAAAATATGGTAGAAACTCTAAGAAGAATCTAAACTTGTGCTCACAAGCCACCAAGCAACCTTCTTGTTTCCCAAGTCCACACTTAGCTACTAGCTCTACTCAAACTTTGCTCCTCTCAACTTCCCTTCTTCTCGATGTTGAATGCATAATGATCCAAGACTCCACATGACCCTCTACTTATACCCAACTAAGCCACATGTCGGCCTAGCAAGTTACAAAGTAAATAAATCCTTACATCAAATAAATACTCCAACCACAAGTTGGCTGTAAGCAATTAGAACACAATAAACATAAACTGCAATAGTCTGCTCACAACAATCATTAAATACACATAGGAAAGATCACCAAGACCAAAGTAGGTCCTCAAACATCCCTATGATCGCTCCATGTCATGGTCACACTCCACATTCATTAAATGCACCAAGTCGATCAATCTAATCCTCAAGAATTTGATTTGATGTGTCATAGTGTCAAGTGTTAGCAAAATCACTAAGCATCGCTGATCAACAATACATGTCAAGCTACATAGCATAAGTCAAGCAATGCAATATAAACTAAGAAACATAGTATATATTGAGCTCCTTTAGTGACTGAGCTTCTCGGCCAACATGACAACTCAATGACAATTGAGGACCTCTTCTTCGACTGAGCTCTTCAACCCCAAGGTCAAACCACTCTAGCATGCAGGATTGTTAACTGCTCTAGGATGCTCCTACATCATGAGATCAATTGTTAATGCTTGTACAACTAGCCTTGATGTCCAAAGATCTAAAAGCTAAATCTTGAATTTCTAATTTCCCACTATGTATTGATCAAAACAAATTCAAACATAAATCACTTCCCTAAGCTAAACAATGTTGAAACTTCTTTCTCCTATAGGCTGGGGTGTTGTCTAAACCTGTAAATCCTTGAGAGTTTATGCTCTTGGGATTGAATGTCATGTTGAAAGCCCTAAACTTGAGCTCTCTCAATTCTTAAATGAAGAAAAATGATCCTATCAACCCCAAACTGAGACCATGTGCATACCATCTAATTTATGTTCCTTTAGAGCCATTGTCACTAAACTAGGAGTTCCCTTCTTTAAAAATATGAAAGATAATCAAAGTCACAAAAAAATCTTAGAGTCCCTTAAATATCTCGCATACCACTCCCATTCAACCCCTAAAATGTATGAATTTCTCCTAAATTTTAGGATATTATCGTCAACTACCCAGATTTTCCTAAAAAGCTCTTGCACTTGTTCACTCCACACATTATCAACCTATGGGTCCCAAATGATAAGCTAACCTGTCATGCTTCTATTGTCTAGAAAGTGGACATTACAATCCTCATTTTTAAAGATTTCTTGTCCACAAACAATGTGTTGTTGTACCACTACCATCCCAAACAATCTTGATATAGAGCATTGATTATTCCCCCAGCTCCACTCTAATACAAACATCATGTAACCTCAAAACCTAAAACAACTCGTCAAAATCTTGCATCAAGGTGTAACCCTCACTATAAGGGATAGAGGTGAAGTAGACCACATCACCACAATAATGTATCCAACCATGAATGCATATCATCCTATAAGGTGAGGATGAATGCTCGCTTGCCCAAACGTCCACCTTGTCTCATTGTCATACCATGGTCCAACACCTCAAAATATATCAAGTATACTACCTACTTGATGTCATCCTAGTATAAATACATACTCAGTCTCTAGCCACAAGATGAACCTCTTTGTACTACCATATTGTTGAATCACCATAATGGGCCATAACCAAGGCAGTCACAAACCCCACTAGAGTCAAGAATTGTGTGGTCTCCAATCAATGAAGTGTTTGAAAGTAGTCAGTTATGAGGACACGAATGTAGTCATTTATGGAAACTTTATGAAATGTTAAGGTTTCGTATACTTGCACTTAGTTTTGACTTTGATTTGATAAAAAAATTGCCTTAGTTTAGGAAAATTGTCAGCAAAGGTATTGTTTTGATCAATGAGATTAGCAGGATCAATATTATTGATGACAATTTTGGATATTGATATATTGGAGTCTGTATGTGATGCAACTATGTTCGTTGGAGTTTATATATCGGTAAGCATGTGTTTTGGTTAGAAATTATGAAGGTAATATAATATCACAGAGTACATGATAAGAGACATAGATCAAGCATTTTGGCTCAAGAAATTGAATAGCCTTGTCAATTCAATTACTTGACAATATAGGGACAACATCCTTGATGTTAACCCTCGGCAAGTTTGATTAATTATTTTGTGAGAAGTGTTACACGCTTCATCTCTAAATTGAATTTGAGTGTGAAAAGTACGGTATTGACATACACATGACATGCAAGCTTTATGTATGGTACTATGATGATGTTTTGATGGTTAGATATGATTAGTTGTTGCATGGGTAGAATTAGATCCGAGATATACACAAATAACTAATTAGATATAACAAATATCTCTACAATCATTTTGATATTGTATCTATTACTTGTTGTATAGATCTATAACTTTGTAAGAGTAATGAGCTCATTTGCAATACAACTCCTAACATGGTTGAAGACCACTAACAAGGTCTACTCCTCTCATAGGGACTAGTATAGTAAATGTATGTAATGACTCCTAACAGGGTCAAAACTCCTAATAGAGAACTTTCGTATCAATGCATTGATGTGAATACCATCCTCATTAGGATTTTACCTTGGCCATGGTTTCCTTGAAAATAAATCATGGTGGCATGAGCTTCTTATGGTTGTGTACTTTAATTTTCATTTTATTCATTTCTGGATGCATATGGTTAAGTGTTAGAATATTTAGTTGGTGTGGAAGTGTTACAATACTTATTCACCCTCTCCCCCCTCTTAGTATTCTCTATTTTTCACAATTAGTATCAGAGCTTGGTTACCGAGAATAAGTTTAATAGCTTAAGGAAGGTCCTAATGGATATAGATAATTTGCAAAGCAACTATGAAACAACACTTGAAGACTTGGATCAACCAAATGAAGAAAAAGAAAAATTGGAGATGGAACTCAAGGATGCACAATACTATATCAAGAAGCTCAAGGATTGGATTGAAGTCTCAAGGGTAAAAAGGGAAGAGTTAGCTAAAAAAAATCAAGGGACCTAAATTAGATCATGAATTAGATATGGTTGCTAAACTCAAGAAGGAAAATCAGGCAATCAAGAATGAACGTGAAATCATACCACTTTAATTAGCTAAGACAGCTGAAGAAGGCAAATTTAAAAAATGAGAAATTTGAAGTAGAGATGAAATTTAAAGGTAGTGAAAGCAAAGATTTAAGTACTCAACTTGGAGAGGTAAAATTTGAACTTGATGATCCAAAGCTTAAATACAAGGACCTTGAGAAATACACTAATATTGTCAAAGCTGAATTTGTTGAGACTAAATTATATCTTAAGAAGTTATTCAAGTACAAATAAACTTGATGAGCAACTAATGAAACAGAAGCCCAAGGGAGACTTGACAGGAATTGGATATGTGGAAGGTAAGTATTCCAAGGAACCATAAATCATAGTTGAACAAGATCCTATGCAAGATTCCATGTAGGTTAAAAATAGATTGACAAACCTAGCAAGATGAAGAAAACATTCAAGGGAAGATGTTATGCTTGTAACAAATATGGACACGTGAAGAAAGATTGTAAATGCAATATTGATATTAAACCATTCACTGGATAATATTTCAATTGTTGGCTTTATGGACACAAATCACATGAATGCAAAAGACCTACTTAAATATTAAAAGGAAGACCTAATATGACTACAAGAAGAACTTTTGAAGTTAACAATATCATAAAAAATGGTGTCACATTCTACAAATGTAATAACTTTGGACACATTGCCCTAGATTATAGATTGCATGTTAATTAGAATAGACCAAAGTATGGAAACTTTGTTGTTACTTGTTACAATTGCAATAATTTGGGACACACGTCTAAATGCTATAGATTTAATGAATTTATAAACAATATGAGAACACCTAATGTTGGCAAAAGAAATAAATATGTTAGTATAACACAATATGATAATCTTGATCAGAATTTTGTGAAGGAAAGCAATGTTAATAATGGCAAAGTATAGAAAGAAAAAGAGAAATAGGTTAATGCATAGATCAAAGGAGAAGCAATGCCAAGAATTGAGCCCTTATCATCAACCTAAATGACTATCATTTCCATAGGCAAAGTACTTCACTAGTAAATTACCAAACCTCGAATTTGAAGTACTAAGGTATGTGAATTCGGTAAGAGGTATGTAAGGCATTATTAATCCTACATATGTGTTCACAAAATTTTATGTAAAGTTATGGATGATAGTCATAAGTCTAAGCATACACCATCAAAGGATGACTACTTTTTGTACTATAACCTAAGACATTAATGGAAAAATTGATTGCTAAGAAATTAAAGGGTAAAATCAAGTTTATTTTCACCAATTGAGCTATCAGAGAGGCGAGAAAGCTAGAGCAAGAGATTTAGAAGGAGGTTGCAAAGTTTCCAAAGTAATTTGTGGAAGCCCTTATGATTATCAAATTTAAGGTATTTATGTACTATGAAGTTCTTATTTGGAGGATTTTTTTTTTGTTGAAGTGGTAGAGTCATGTATAAGCCTCAGATATATGATGTTAAGGATAGGCCTCATTACCTATTTAAAAGGCATCCATTTAAATCATTGGAAGATTACCTTGAGAGTGTGTTCTCACAAACCACAAAGGGTGTACATCATGTATAAGATATTACGACCTACTTCCACTACAAGTTTGAGATAACAAGTAATGAAGGTATCTAGAAGGATCTAAATGAAATTTATAACAAGGATAAAAACTCTTGAAGACTGAATTCTAACATTAGAAAAACCTAGACATCCTCCAGTGTATGGGTTATGAGGAATTTGATGAGCCAAAGTGGATCAAGATAGCCCTCAGTGGGATGCATGACCAATTCTTCTAGATAGGAGACAAACTTGTGATGATAATCAAGGAATTAATTCACCTAGTCATTTGTTTAGACAATGTAGGTATAATACTTGTTGCTACTACAATGGTCAAGAAGGGAGTAGAGAAAACCATGAGAACAAAATGGGATAAGAGAGCTATGACATTATCAGTCATCTGACAAAAATATGTTAAGAGTCATTGCTAAAACTTTGGGTTACAAGATGCATTAATACATTAGAAATTACTCAGTGTCTGTTGGTGTAATCCAAACTGCATATAAGATGGTTGTTGAAATATAGCATTTTGACATCTATGAGATCCTAAGACAACATTTATTTGAGAGCTTAGGAAGGATTATACATGACAAGACTTAACCTTTTAGGATTGGTCCACTAATTTTGAACATATTCTTTCATATCATTCACAAGTTTATAAAAATGCACCCACATGCTTGGACTAATGACTTTCCTACTGTGGCCTTAATCTATGAACATCACAACATGAAATGTAAATGTGATAATACTGATGATATATTTGGATTTCTCAAGGGATTTGAAAGGGAAATGAAACATAGGTATAGGATATTCTACACGGTGTGAATGTGTATTCATGAAACTTTAGTGTAGAATGCAAATACACTGACGACGAATTAATCTAGACCCAAGATATCATCATTAGAATGTAATTTCTACAAGCATCTCATGTTTCCCTAACTACAACTACTAAAATAGCTCTTAGACCGGCATCTTAGTGATAGTTCTAGAATAAGAGTATGCTAAAAATGCATATCTACAATGAAAACATGCAAGATCTATGACTAAAATGCAGATTATATGTGAAATACAACTCCTACAAATGCTCTAGAAATGATCATGCCATGAACTAATATGCAATAAATGATGCTAAATAACACAAAATGATGCTAAAATGCTATGAACTTGCTACAATAAAAATGCTAAAATGATGAGTCTAAATATACCTATAGTGTAGATGCATAAAAACTTGGGTCCCTTGCCTCTTAGATTTCCCTCCTATTTATAGGATTTTGGAAGGGGTTGGGGTAAGAATCAGGATTTTCACTTTTGTCTGGGGGTGAAAGTGAAACTAAAAATATCTCATAAGAGACCAAGAGGAAGAGTCCAATAGAGTTGATTTTGAGGATAATTGAGGATATTTCTAATTCTTTTAAAATGAAAAAGGGAGATTTTCAACCTTGTGAGGATAAATGATTGTATTGATTTAATAAATGTCTTATTTATTTTCAACACTTTTGTCTTTTTCCTCCTCCTTTTTTGAATTTCATTTTATGAATTTGAATTGTTTTTCTCCTCTTTAAAGTTGATTTAGGTCTTGTTGATTTGATAGGTGATTAATGACCTGATGTGATTTTTGATTTGAAAAGTTTTTTGTGTTTCTTTTGATTTTTTCTTTAATTTGCACTAATTGATTGAAATTGCGTGATTTAGGTCTTTGCCAATCTTTGGGTGTCTACAAATGCCCCTCTTTGAGCTAATATGCTTCAAAGACTATCTTGATTTTCTAATTTTAGGTCAAATTTTGATGATTGGATGTCTGTTCGATGATATTCTGACATTTTTCCATTGTTATGGTCTCTATTTGTTGATGGCTTGATGTCTGATCGTTGATGATTTGATGTTTTGATTGTCATTGATTTGATGATTTGATTGTGGTGTTGATTTGGTGTTGCAAAAGTTTTGTTTGGATATCCTGATTTTGGTAGGCTTGATATTTGAAAAATTTTGGTTGGGTAAGGACATTTTTTATGTTTCAAAATTTTTTGATGCCTTAGCTTGGATGCCCCAATTTGATTTGATGTTTAAAATTTGGTTGTGGTAGGACATTTTTGATATTTTAAATTTTTTTGATGCCCCAGTATACTGCCCCCTCAAAAATGAAATTGGAAAAATGGATGTGTGAAATAGGGATGTTCCAATTTTATTTCTAAACATATTTGATGAGAACAATTGATAGGGAATGTGTAGTCACAAAGTGATGTGTAGGATCAATCAGGTAATGTTGATTGATAGAAAAAGTGCCCCCCTCAGGATACAGAGTAGGGAAAACTGACATGTCCATCTCAAGATAAAGAGTAGGACAAAAAGTCGGTTCAAGATAGAACCATTAGCTGAATAGCTAGCTATTGAGATTTGATTGATGCAGGATGATCGCTTGTGATGAAAATTTGATATCGTTGTTTGGTGTTCGATTGATGAGATGAGAGCCCCCAATGAGCAAGGACCTTTGGATCAGACACAAACAAATGATGTATGTAGTGCGACACAAGGTTTATTCTATCAGTTTGTCATGTATGTCATTTATGATGAGGACCCTTTTATGTTGATGATGATGACCTTTTGATGTTGATGTTGATGACCTTTTGATGTTGATGATTCAATCTGTTTGATTATTGAGATATTCAAGCTTGTTGATGTTCAGACTTGTGCACTTGTTATATCATGGACTTTTGTATGCATGTAATGGTTTGATTTGATGATTTATGGTAGCAGTGGATGCGGATGTGTATATATATGTGAATGATTAATGTAGCATGACATAATGGATAATGAGTAAAATAAATGATATGGAAATAATGATGTAATGAAAGGGTGGTGTGATAATATGAGTGTAAGGACATGAAATGAAATGTGGTAAAAATAAAATGTGATGTAATGAAATTGGTCGTAATGGAATGAAATAGGTAATGAAATGGAATGATATGTGATGACATGATAGTTAATGAAATGAAATGAAATGGGCAATGAAATGAAATGGAATGCAATGAAGTGAAATGATATGTAAGGACATGATAGTTAATGAAATGAAATGATAAGTAAGAGGTAATGAATTGAAATAGGGAATGAAATGACATGGTAGGAAGTGAAATGATCTGATAGGTAATGCAATGGGATGACATGAAATGATATATGATAAAATGAGAGATAATGAAATGAAATGAAGTAATGAGATGGAATGAAATATAGAATGAACAAAATGATATAAGATGAAATGAAATGAAGTAATGAGATGGAAACCAATGTAATGCAGTGCGATGTGATATAATGAATATGGAATGAGATGAAATGGGTAAAGAACACAAAAAAATGTAAATGCACAAATATGTGGCAAGGTGTCATGGAATGGAACATGGTAACATGAGAATAAAAAGGAATGCCCAAGTGTGGGGATGGGATGAAAGGAGATGGAAAGATACATGAAAATGTGATAAAATGGGATGAGACAAATGAAGTGTGAGTGAAGGTGAAGAATGGAAGGAAATGAAATTGTTTGAGATTCAAAGGCGATGAGGTGGAGTGTCGACTTTTGAGATTCAAAAGCCATGAGATGAATGGATGAAATGGAAAAATGAAGAAGATGGAGGATGAGTAAAGACAATGCAATGAATCAGATGAAATAGAAGGTGGTTAAACGAGATTGTTTGAGATTCAAAGGTGATGCAAGGTTGCCAATGAGGTGGTGAAATTTGGTAGTGACTAGAATTGGACGAGATTCAAAGGCTTTATAATGCAATGAGTGGAGTGGAAAGGTGAATCCATGAAGTGGAATGCTAGTGTGGATGGGATGAAGAGTCAAAGTCCATGATAGTTGAGTGCTCTGAAGTGCGTCTTGAGGTTGATGTTGATGTTGATGCTGTTGTCCTTTTCTTTTTCTTTTTCTAAAAACCAGTTGTGAAGTTGTTGATTAATGTTGGTGAATTGCATCCTGATTTATGTGCCAACCATTGGTTTTCAAGGAACCCAAGATGAAAATGCAAACTAGATGAATGCAACTAACTATCACTTTTTTAAAGAGATGGAAACTAATTGTCATTATAGAGTGTGTGATAAAAAGTGACTAAGTACAACCACCACTAGCTCAGCTATAGTGATATCAATACTATGTCACAACGAGAAGTACTAGCAAAGAGGAACAATGTACAAGAAAACATGACAACCACTAAGAAACAAAAGCTATAGCCACAAGATAATAAAAATAGGCACTCCAACCAATCACATGTCAGATAAAAGACCTCACCTAAGGTAGCGCACAAAATTAGTCAAGGTACACATGGCGTTCCATCCGAGAGGAGGCACTTATAAGTGGACACCAATATTGTGCGAAACCAAAGGATCACATGAGTTAAATAGTGAAAAAAAATAAAAATATCATGACTTCATCCCAAAACCTCTAGTCAAACACATCATTGAGGTACTAAAAGCACATGATAGCATAGAAAACCATTATTTGTGAACCAGACGTGCTTTCAGTTGTGTGTAATAGTGTCAAGTTTTTTAGGTTTGCCAGGGAGTAACTGTTGTACCAGGCCAATGAGAAGGCATGGGATGTGTCAGTGGTGATTTAGTAGTGGAATCCAATGGTTGGTGTGCCTCGGCAAAAAATTGGGTGGCTAAATTATGGAGCCAAGGGTCAAGTGTACTGGGTACTAGTGTGGCAGGATGTAGGGAGTGGATACGTGGAAGACTAGTACAGAATAGGTCTCGGGTGAGTGACGGCTATAAGGAGGCGAATAGTATGTGAATGAATCAAGGCAAAGTGAGGAGTAGAATGCAATTATTGGATGTATTGAGAAGTTGTAGGAATTGTGCAAGTGAAAGTATGTCAAGCTCACCAAAACAGTCGCAGCAGGAGGGTGATGCTAGCCAGGGAAGGTGGATGAGGCAAGGGGGAAGAGCAAAGCTTGTTCAACGATCCTCCGAGGAGTGGGTGGATCAGTCAGAACTCCAAGTGATAATTTCAGGTTCGGGTGAGACAAGTCAATAGGGACAAGGGCTAGCACAACCGGAAGAGGTGGGGATGGAGGCAGGAGAAATGCCCTTGTCAACTTTAATGATGTTATCAGGGATAGCAGTGCAACAGGTGTTGCAGGTGGTATTAGATAATGGGACAATGACATAAGTGGAGAATAGTCCACCTGAGAAGATGAAGAGCATGTCAGGAATGGAGGAGGAAGTGGGGGACATAAAGTCTCATGAAAAGTCTATGGGAGAAACTTCGAAGGATGCGAGAGGTGTTAGTGGAGGTGAAGTAATGAGTGGGATGTGTCAGTGGATTAGCCTCGGGATGCCGAGACGAGGGTCAAGAGAAGGTGGAACAAGCAGTGTAAATGTGGGGGAGCCACAACTAGAGGTGGGAGACGAAGATCAATCATCATAGGATGTGGAGGGATTACGAAGACTATTAGTTGTAGAGAGAGTTCGAGTAGAGAATGCAAAACAGGGATGTCACATTTTCGTTGGGATTGATAGAGAAGGCATGGGAGGATGGGGCACAAATGGAGGCAAGATGACTGCAGGCGGTGGTGGATGTAGAGCAGGCGCGGTGCAATCACTAGAGATAGAGCTACAAGTGGAACATGTGTGAACGGAGGGAAGTGATGCAGAAATACGAGTCGAGTGGTTGCAAGCTTAGTGGTTGCAAGAATCACTGAAAATGGCACAGGTGGGTTTAGAGAGCACTTAGAATGAGCTAGTGTTATTACAATCGTAGTCTAAGTCATTTAGGGAGGTGATTGCGAAGGCGAACTCCTTGGCATTGAAGTTGTAGGAGCAGTTAGCATTAAGTGAGGGGAAGGTGAGGCAATTACAGTAGCATTTGGGTGACGCAAAAGCAGATGTGGAGTGTTGGCAAATGATGACTGATCAGATGCAACAGGAGCGGGATGTGGCCCAACGAGCGATCACTGCATAGGAAGTGAGCAAGTTGGTGGAAAATGTGTTCATGGAAATGCACTAGATGACAAACGTACATTAGGAAGTCACTTATTAGATGGGACGTTATTATTAGGCATTCCAGAATGAGGACTGGCAAGAGACATAGTTTATAGATAGGGAATTTACACATCTATTGAATACGCATTTATGTGGTGGGAGGTTTCCAATTCCCATGGATGCGGTGTGGACACGTAGGGTGTTAACACCAGGAGCTTCATCATCTAGAGCTAGGCTAGAAGAGACACCATTGATTGGACATCCTGTTGTGCCACCTCCCTCGGCGAGGCCAAAATAAATAATCCATTAGACATTGTTTGAATGTAAGGTTGTTATTGCCATCATAGGGGAATAAAAAGTTTGTGCTTATTGTTGTGGCAATCAAAGGGACAACTGGTGTTGATTGTAATGCATTGTCATGTTTGGTTTTTGGAATTTTGTGGAATATATATGGATGTTTTTGTGTTTTTTGTCAAATATTTAAATGTTTTTTGGATGTTTGATAGATATTTGAATGTTTGTGTGTTTTTGTGATAAATATTGGAACTATTTGACTCTTGTAAAAGTGGAAACAATACAATCTATAGAGTGAGGATAACCGTGACTAGTAGGCAAGAATGTCTATGTGTATATTAAGAATCATTACAAACAATAATAAAGCCAATGTGGGGATGTTTCTCTAGGTGTGTGACAAGATGGACATTCTCAAGGCTTATGAAAAGGCATTTGGGGCCCAAAAGAGGACACTTGGGTCTCAAGTAGGTGAAATAGGGCCTTGAAAAGGCACTTTAACCCGAAAAAGGAGTGTTAGGGGCCCAAAAGACATCGAGGCTTGAAAAAGGCAAAACGGGGCCTTGAGAAAAGGCGTTGGGGCTGAAAAGCCATTTGAGGGGCCTAAAAAAGGCGCTTTGGGCTTTAAAAGGTGTTGGAGGGGTCTAAAAAGGACACTTGGGCCTTAAAAAAGGAAATTCATGTCTATGGTATCTCAATACATAATCGGACTCCCTATTTTGCTGAATTTGTTGTGCTCCCCTTTGTTGTTGTCATACTATCTATTTTTGTTGTTGTGAACTACATTTGGTGCCAAAAGATCTCAGAATTGTAACCCACAAGTGTTTCTCAATTGGGTATGTGTGAAATTAACTCGGCGGTGCTTGAAACAAGAAAAATTTGTCTGGAGATAGTTGCTTGAGGGTTGTCTTGGTTGTTTTTCAACATTGAAGGACTTGTGTTGTTTAGGAAAGTCCAAAAGTGTTGTCTCTCGCTCCTTTTCAAACAAAAGCTGGCGTTCTCACTTCTTTTGTACCAATTGTTCTTTCTTTCTTTATTTCTTTCTTTTTCTTTTTTTTTTAGATTTCTGAGATTTTTTGAATTTTTTTTTTTGGTATTTTTGATGTGTTTTCCTAAGCTTTAAGACATAAAACCGTTTGAGATGGATGTTGTTAACAGGTTCTGCTAGTTATATACCATCACAATCTAAAAGTCTATAAGTACCAGTCCCAAAGGATTCTGTGATAAGGTAAGGACCAATCCAATTGGCTTCCCATTTTCCTTTCTTTTCCCTCGCTGCTTGGTTCTTAGGGTTTTCTCAAAGTACTAGGTCACCAATTTGAAAAGCATGGGATTTGACCTTTTTGTTGTAATGTCTTGATAATCTATTCTAATACACTTTGAGATGTTCATGTGTTGTACATTGATGTTCTAACAACTCTAGCTGTTGTAGATGGGCCACTCTGTAATCCTCATCTGATAGGACGTCTTGAAGAGTAACTCTCAAAGATGGAACCTCAACCTCTAAAGGGAGAATAACTTCGTAGTCGTAAACCAAGGAGAAGGGTGTCATGCCTATAGGCATCCTACCACTTGTCCTATAGGCCCAAAGGGTAGGGTTCAACTATAAATGCCAATCCCTACCAATATCATTAATGACTCTTTTGAGGATGTTGATAATGGTTTTGTTGGTGGCCTCTACTTGGCCATTGCCTTGGGGATAATAAATTGATGAGGGGTGGTGTATAATGTGAAATTTTTCATATAATTCATCAATTATTTGATTTTTAAAGTATGGGGCATTATCTGTGAGAATGGCATGAGGTATGCCAAATCGACAAATGATATGATTGAGAATAAAAGAAGAGATTTGTTTTCTCATAGAGTCGGCAAGTGGTGCCACTTCGACCCACTTGGTGAAGTATTCTATGGTGGTGATAATCCATTTATTCCCATCAGAGGAGGGTGGATGGATGGCTCCAATCAAATCGAAACCCCATGAATAAAAAGGCCATGGTCTGGCCAAAGGGTTGAGCTCTTGGGCTGGTGCATGAACAAGGTTACCATGGATTTGACATTTTTTGTAGGTTTTGACATAATCGATAGAATCCTTCTCTGTGGTTGGCCAGAAATAGCCCATCCTAAGAATCTTCTTTGCTAGTGTGAATCCACTAGAGTGTGACCCGCAAATCCCTGCATGGACTTCCTACAGAGCGACTCTAGACTTGTCCTTTTTGAGACATCTAAATAAAGTACTATCAAGACCTTTCCTATACAGCATATTAGCCACCAAGGTGTAACGAGAGGTTAGTCAAATGAGATTTCATTTTTGGTTACGTGAGAGGTTAGACGGAATGTTATTATCATAGAGGTAAGTGATCATGGGGTTATACCAAAGGGAATCAGGAGTGTCTAGGTGGCAAATGATATGGGAATCGGGTTGAATAAATGAGAGTTGAACCACCTCTTCTACTAGGAACTCATACCGCTCGTGTTGCTCTAGGAGCTAAAGTAAGGAGGCCAAGGTGGCCATAGCATCCACCGCTCTATTCTTCTCTCTGGGAATTTGTTCAAAAGTAATGTACACAAAACATGCCTTGAGTGTATCGACCATATGTTTATAAGGCAATGTTTTTTCATCTTTGGTCTGATAAGTGTCAATAACTTGATTGATGATTAACTAGGAGACTCCATAAACCTCTAATGTTTTCAGTTTTTATTCTAAAGCTAGCTTGAGACCCAGGATCGAAGCTTCATATTCAGCCATGTTGTTGGTGCAGGGGAAAAGCAGTTTGTAAGACTTAGGGAGGGTAACACCTAGTGGTGTGATGAACAAGATACCGATGCTTGATCCATGGTATGTGTAGGAACCATCAAAATAGAATTAACATGTTACTTTCTCTGTCTGAAGAATGTGCATGTCTGGAAAATCTGCTAGGATAGGATTTGAACTCTCTATAGGTGCATCTACCAATTGATCAGCAATGGCCTGACCTTTGATTGCCTTCCTATCAATATACTCAATTTCAAACTCGCTTAAGATCATTACCCATTTGGCCAATCTACCCGTTAATGTTGTTTTGCTGAGAAGATATTTGAGGGGGTCAATTTTGGATATGAGCTTGACTTTGTGTGTTAGAAAGTAGTCGTGTAGCTTTTGGGAAGCAAAAACTATGGCTAGGCAAGTCTTTTCAATAAAAGAGTAATTGAGCTCATAATTGACCAAGGTACGACTAATGTAATAGATGGCCTATTCCTTTCCTTGGTCATTTTCTTGCACTAGGAGGGCTCCAATTGATTTATCTATTACAAAAATGTACAATAACAAAGGTTTATGTGGTACTAGAGGTACTAGTACAAGTGGATTCATCAAGTAGGTCTTGAGCAAGTCAAAAGCCTTCTGACACTGGTCATCCCACTTAAAATTTATATCTTTGTGTAGCAAATGTGTGAAAGGTATACACTTTGCCGCTAACTGAGAAATGAATTAACGAACCAATTGAAGTCTGCCTTGAAGAGAGCATAATTGGCTCAAGTTCTTTGGAGGTTGCATACTAATTATGGCTTGTACCTTTTCAAGGTCAACTTCTATCCCTTTGGCTGAGACAATGTATCTTAGGAGCTTGCCTGATTTGATGCCAAAAGCACATTTCTTAGGATTGAGCCTGACTTTGAACACTTTTAGTTAGGTGAATATTTTGGCTAGTATGGGGAAACACTCTTCTCAACTATGGGATTTGGCAAGAATGTCATCCACATAATCTTCCATGAAGATATGCATCATATCGGGAAAGATAGTGGTGACGGCCCATTGGTAGGTAGCCCTAGCATTCTTTAACCCAAAGGGCATCACATTCCAACAAAATGTGCCCCATGCACAAGTAAAATTTGTTTTCTCTTGATCTTTTGGTGCTATCCTGATTTGATTATACCCTGAAAACCCATCCACAAGTGAAAACATGGAATGACTCGCTACTAGATTGACAATGGTGTCAATGTTAGGAAGGGAGAAATCATCTTTGGGACATGCTTTGTCCAAATCTTAGAAATTAATGTAGATGTGTATGTTGCCATTCTTCTTTGATATGGGGACAATGTTGGATATCCATGATGCATATGCCAAGGGTCAGATGAAATTGGTGTTGAATAACTTTTCTAACTTTTCTTTGACCAACAGAGCTAAATGGGGATGCATCTTTCTAAGCTTTTGATTTACTAACTTGGCCTTTAGAGAAATATTGAGATGATGGAGGATTAAATTTGGGTCTAAGCTAGGCATGTCTACATAAGACCATGTGAAGTTTATTTGTCTTTCTTCAAAGAAACGAATGAATGCTTATCTTTCCTTTGTGCTTAAGGACTGTGTTAAATAAATGACCCTTGGTTCTTGCTCTGTGTCGATGTTGACTAGTTCTGTTGGTTCAATCAGAATAGAAGATCTTTCCTCAGAGTGTTTGGGTAAAGTATCAATCACCTCATCTACGGGTGCCACAGTTGGGTTTTCACCTTTGGATGCATCACTTTTGTTTGTTTCCATTTTTTTCTCGAGATCAGCCACAATTTGGTAGTGATCATTGAGGTTGTGGAATGCTTGACCTATTCTAATGTGACTAAGGTAATTAATACCAGACTCGACTATGTGCCTTTCTTCTGTTCTTTGTCGAAGATGGTTCAACTGTGCTAAGGTAGAGGAAGATTTCATAGTTAGTGTCAAAATGAGGGATGTGGTGAGGCTCGGTTGTATCCCAGTTAATGAGTTCGAGATGGACTAGGGGTAATGATTGGTAACATGGAACAGGTTCGATAGGGTTTTAAGACATGATTTCATTGGATGGCTCATACGTTGTATATGTTAGATGTATGACATGAGCTTCTTCTAGAGTGTCAGGAAAAGTAGAGCTTGTGAGAGGCTCATAGTAGTCATCCTCAACCTCTACTGGAAAGAATTCAAGGAACAAGATTTGAAATTGAAATCCTTTGACATGTTCATCATCTTCTAAGTTGTTTTGTTATATCTTGATTCTTGACGAAGTGGGTCTCGACCTATGAGTTGTTCCTTGTGTAGCCAAACTGTCAGATGTGGGTATGTGAACTACATCACATTCTTTATTGTGAAGAGACTCCTTGGATGATGACTCAAATTCCCATTTAGTGGAATCATCATCGTCTTCATTATTAGAGGTGTTTATAGATGGTTCTTTCGTGGGATATGAACCTGAGAGGGATAGGTTCTCATTTATGATGTCAGTTGTTTTATGGTTATAATCATCCTTTTGCTTGGGTACACACACCAAGGTGGAAGAGGAGGAATCACTATGCTTGGGATGAGCATCAGAAGAAGCTTTTGTCTTATCTTGTCCATCATATCCTACCCTCATTTTAGACTTGTTGGACTTGAATTGTACCATTAGAGGTTCAATGATGCCTATCCCTTTTCCTAAAGGACCATCTCTTGTGTATCCTATCTTTTTCATTAGGTCAAAACCTTTTTCGTGTAGGTGGGGAGAGATATCAATGTTTTATTGACTGATTTTTGCCATTGAGTTTGGAGGTGTATTGCTTGCTTTAATAAAATGTGCATGGTAAGGCTTGGTGGATGATAGTT
The DNA here is from genome assembly GCA_028749045.1 of Cupressus sempervirens. Lineage (NCBI taxonomy): Eukaryota > Viridiplantae > Streptophyta > Pinopsida > Cupressales > Cupressaceae > Cupressus > Cupressus sempervirens. Next base: position 99,373,294 of record CM053788.1, read on the forward strand.
TTCCATGAGATCTTGGAGAAAATGGGGGATCAAATATGGAAACTGAGTACTCGCCCACCCCTTTGTGATGCAATTTACACTTTCTATCAAATTCTTTCATCAATCTATCCATTTCTTTGTAGTGTGACTACTTAGAGTCTTTAGATGATGATGTTGAAGGAACGGAAGGGCCCAAACAACCCACTTTCTCTTTACCCTTAGTTGACGTTGATGAGTGGTTATCGTTTTGGTCAGTAGGGCATGAAGTGTCTGTAGTTGTGGTTTGGTTGATGTCATATATTGGTGTATTAGTTTCTTCCCTATTGTGAGGAATTAGGGAATTACAATACTGTGCAAAATGCTGGTCTCTGGGTATGGTCACTTCTTGACCCATGTAAGGAAATTTAAGATACTGGTGATAAGTGGAGGGAATGACCTACATGTCATGAATCCACGGTCTTCCCAATAGGATGTTATAGGTTAATTGTAGATCTAAGTTCTGAGAAACAATCTCTTTCACAACTAGTCCTACTCTGATTGGCAAAATAACCATGCCTTTGGAGGATCTTTCCTCGTCATCGTAAGCTTTAATGGTAATTTTCTTTCTTGGGTCAACAAAATCCTCTGTCTACCCTAATGCTTTTACTAAATTGTGTGTGCAAATATTGAGGCCTGCTCCTCCATCAACCAATGCTTGCTTAACTCTATTTCTATGGATAAAGACTTCAATATGCAAAGGAGAGTTTTGAGGCTGGATGATAGACATGTCATCTTGGGTTGAGAAAGATATGCAGTGAGGGGTGATGAGGTTGTTGACCATGTTCTAGAATCTATTCACATCTAGCTCATTTGGTACTAAGGCTTTAGTGAGTATTTCTTTATGCTCTGGGGAAATCTGTAATAGTTAAAAAATGGAGATATGGGTTGGAGTTTTAAGTAATTGGTTGACTAGGTTGTACTTGGGCAAGGAGGAGCTTGCAACTGCAAGGTCAGAAGTTGTCCCAAGTCTTGGTAGGATAACTTTAGAGGCTTGGCCTAGGGTAATGGTGTTCAAGGATTATTTTTTGTTTTTATCCTTAACTATGATGACATTTATGGTGTCATCAAAGCCGAAAATCATGTTAATGGTGTTTTCGTAATGATGTGCATAATTAACCTTAGTTTGAGGGGGTGCATTCTAATTGACTTTGGAGGATTCAACCTTTTCATGACTCATGAAGGGGTTCTTGAAGGCTATATGATCTTCATTATTGCTAAGGTTGTTTACTTCGATGACCCCATCATTGATCAATTTTTGGATTGCCCCCTTGAGGGCAAAACAATTGTGTGTTAAATGTCCCCTGTTTCAATGGTAGGCACAAATGTGTTTGTCATTCCACCATTTTGGTTTAACTTGGGGTTCATAGGGTTTAGCCTTAGGAAGTACAATGAGCTCGTCTACCAAGAGGGTTTGCAAGGCACTCTCGTAAGACACTCCTATAGGAGTATATACCTTGGGTATATCGGAAGATTGGTATCTATGAGGGGGAGGAGCTTGATTGTAAGCAACTTTTTGATTGGTCGTCGAGGAGATTTTCGCATTGCATCGATAAAACGGGTGGGCATTTTCTTGCTGGGGTCCATTTGGGTTAGTGTTGTTGATGTATAGGATATGATTGATTTAGATGGGATTGGTTTTGAGGTTTCACATGGTTGGCTTCAACCATCCCATCATTAACAGTGTTCTTGTTGTTGTTTTGCCACCACGACTTTTGTTTATCGGTGGCCTGATCGAAGGAATTATGAGTGTGTGGAGTTATTTGAAAAGCCCTTACCATCTTTTGATAGTTTAATGATGTCATTATTTAGTAAGGTCTCTTCTACTTTAGCAGCATTTTCTAAGGTAGTTTTGAAATCCTTAGGCCCTTGGAGTTGGAGCTAGTAATTCATTGGTTTGGAGACACTATTAATGAAGATGTCAGTCTTCTCTTTATTAGGTATGTCTCTTTGGTACTTAGCAAAAGTGTGTCTCCATCGTTGTAAGAAAGTTTTGAATGACTCGCCAGGGAGTTGTTTCGTGTTGCATAGGTCAATCATTGTAACTTCCCTTTTGATATTTTAAGAATATTGGGAGATGAACACAGAAGCTAGTTGGTCAAAGGTTTTGATATTGGAGGGTAGCTTAGAGAACCACTTCATGGCTTGTCCTCCAAGGCTTCTAGGAAATAGTTGCATCAGGTACATCGTGTCATTGACAATTTTTGCACTCAAAGTATAGAATTTTCTGAGGTGGTCTTGCGGATCTAATGTGCCAAAATATTTATCATATTTTGGTATTTGCACATTTTGTGGGAAAGGCGTGAAGATAATGTTATTATCAAAGGGGAAAGGGCACAGCTTATCGAGGCTGAATTCTGCGGGTTGTGTTTTTCCTCTCTTCATTCTTTCCATTTCCATTTGTAGGTCTTGTAACTTTTGTGTGACAACATCTAGGGGTGACTCTTCTTCGTCTCGTTTCAAGTTGGTCACATCAAAATCAGATGGTAATTTGGCACCTTGTTGTGCTAATGCTAGTATATAACATTCCTTATGTTTTTTGAGTATCTTGTCCATGATGTCGACAAGCTCAAGATTTTGTTGGAAATCTTTGATCTTAGTTTCAATACTTCTGCCATCCCAGACATTAGAGGAACTCATTGTGGCCATGGATTCCAAGTTTCGATTGAATAAAGGTGACTCATAAATAGATGCATTCTATGGGCAATCTATTGTTGTAGTAGGCTCAAGGAGATTTAGAGGTCTTGTTCATTTGATGGTTCTATTGGCTATTCTAGCACTCACTCATATAGGCGATTGCTTTGGTCTTGTAGCTGTATCGGTTTTATGTGGTGGCATCAAACGTGAGTTGGATTCCTTTAGCTCTTAGGCATTTTTTTGAAAGGGCAAGGGTTCCCGTTGACTGTGATTTGTCTGTGGTAACAAGCTAGATTGGACAAGGTGTTTATGAATGTCGATAGGATGAGTTTCACTTTCACGAAGTAAGGTAAGGGACGAATGTGTGTCTCTGAATGTTTCTGACTTGATGTGCAAAATAAAGCAATGATAATTGTTGGGTTGATAATGATGTTTGTAGCCCTACTTGTTTTGGAAGGATGTTTTCGGTCAAATACAAAATTTCTTAGACTTTGTGAAATACTAGCATAGAAAAGGGTATCCAAATTGATTGTTTGTTTGCGATTATTATGCCCGCAGATGGCCTCTATTTTATGTTTTTTCAGATGCGTCACAGGAATAGTCAGATGCACTATTTTAGTAATCAAATGTGCCATTTCCTTGTTCATATGCACTATTTAAATACTTAGATGCACTATTTGAATCGTCATATGTGTTTCTTCCTGAATCAGATGCATTGTTTCAAGGCTTAGATGCACACTTTTATAGGTATATGCATCATAAAAGAGATCAATAGCGTTATAGGAATATTTAAAAATGTTGTTTTATGCAGTATATGTGCTACTTTAAGGATTGTTTACTAATGTCTTCATCTCAGACTTGGTTTCTCAATACTGATTTGAGGTTTGTCTTTCTAGAAGGTTTGTGATCCGCACTGGTGTTCATTATTAAGTTTTAAAGCACTTCCAAGCACAATAGTAGTAAGACCAAAACAAAATGAAAAATTGCACACACCTAGAAAATAGAAGAAAAATGGCTTCCTATCAAGGTTATCTAAAGCCAGCACTGAGGGGTCTTAGTGTTTCAACTATGTTCGAATTTACCTCTCCTGTGACAGAGAACTTCCCACCAATGCCAAGGAGGTTTGGCGCAATCCCTTGAAGGACTACTAGAGGAAGGTTATGTTTCGAACATAGGTGGCTTGCATTCGATTAGGAATACAAGATTGCGGGGCAATCCCTCTCACTAGCCCTGTTAAGGCAACTCAGGAGGTAGCCCTTCTATGGCTAGATAATCCTACCTAGTGAAAAGCGAGAAATGGAAGTCACAAATAGGTTTGGGAGTCTGATCACTTGAGAAGAGTGAGAGCATATCCCTATTGTTTTGGTTCCCCAAACACGACAAACACAAAGGTTTAATTACTAGCCCTTACACTACTAAAGACAGAGGGGCCCCTAATTAGGCTATGTGTGGGTTCTTTCCTCATTCAATTGTGACTGATCTTTACAGAAGGTCGGGCATTTTGATCAACTTGAAGGAGTTGAGAGCATAGGCCTACTTCTTTATCAGACCAGTGAGATTGAATGCTTCCATTAAGCTATGTTTGAAAACTTAGAAATGCCACACTTTTAATCAAGAAGAGTTGAGGTCCACCTACCTGAATTGGAGCTAGCAAAGGCTAGGTGCATTTATGAGGGTCTTCATTCCTATTGCACACTGTTTGCAATCTAAAGGCTTTTTCATTAACACAGAAGGGACCTATAAGCAAATGATATTTAGATCTGGAAGTTAGATTTAGGAAACTATAATTTTTACTAGATGTGATATAGAAATGCTCATATGCATTACAATACACCTTATATGCACTATTTTATCATGCAAATGCATTATAAGAAAATCAAATGTGTTGTAAGATGCTTCATATGCGCTGCAGAAATGATTCAATGCATTAAAAAACTCTTCAAAAGCGTTATAAGAAGTTGCAAATGTGTTATAGAACTATGTAAATGTGTTACATAACTATGTATATGCACTATAGAAAGATTAAATGCATTAAAACAGAGTTCATAAGCATCAGAATATCTCTCGAAAGCATTGAAACAAAGTGCAGAAGCATCAAAAGATTTAGATTTGACCCTTCTATGCTCGGGGTAAACTTTGGAATGTTGTTCTTGCTAATATGAGGTCTCTTGAACGCTGTAGAACCTGTATTTGATCAAATTTGCACAAGAGAATAGCAAGAAACACAGATGTATACTAGAAATGAAAGATTAGATTGAAAAAATTGAAAATAGAGAAGCTTTTAGTTCAGCCCCACGATGGGCGCCATTTTGTACACAATGTGAATGCATATTCATGGAACTTTAGTGTAGAATGCAAATACACTGACGACGAACTAATCCAGACCCAAGATATCATCATCAGAATGTAATCTCTATGAGCATCTCATGTTTCCCTAACTACAACTGCTAAAATAACTCTCAGACCAGCATCTTAGTGACAGTTCTAGAATGGGAGTATGCTAAAAATGTAGATCTACAATGAAAACATGCAAGATCTATGACTAAAATGCAGATTAGATGTGAAATACAACTCCTAGAAATGCTCTTGAAATGATCATGCCATGAACTAATATGCAATAAATGATGCTAAATGACACAAAATGATGCTAAAATGCTATGAACTTGCTATGATAAAAATGCTAAAATGATGAGTCTAAATATGCCTATAGTTCAAATGCATAAAAACTTGGGTCCCTTGCCTCTTAGATTTCCCTCCTATTTATAGGATTTTGGAAGGGGTTGGGGTAAGAATCAGGATTTTCACTTTTGTCTGGGGGTGAAAGTGAAACTAAAAATATCTCATAAGAGACCAAGAGGAAGAGTCCAATAGGCTTGATTTTGAGGATAATTGAGGATATTTCTAATTCTTTTAAAATGAAAAAGGGAGATTTTCAATCTTGTGAGGATATATGATTTTATTGATTTAATAAATGTCTTATTTATTTTCAACACTTTTTGTCTTTTTCCTCCTCCTTTTTTGAATTTCATTTTATGAATTTGAATTGTTTTTCTCCTCTTTAAAGTTGATTTAGGTCTTGTTGATTTGATAGGTGATTAATGACCTGATGTGATTTTTGATTTGAAAAGTTTGTTGTGTTTCTTCTGATTTTCTCTTTAATTTGCACTGATTGATCAGAATTGTGTGATTTAGGTCTTTGCCAATTTTTGAATGTCTACAGATACCTAGGCAAGTCATGGAGAAGTATGCATATACAATTTTCTATATGGTTGAAATTGACTTTACATGCATGGAGGTTGTTGAATGTAGAGAGATATTCATCCACCCTCTTGGATATTAAATTAGCCAATAATTTTTAGTATAATATTCTGAAGTAATGCTTGCATCACCAAGGGACAAGGAAGCAAAAAGATGGGGAACATACAAAGAAAAATACAACAAAGTAAGAGAAGAATTATATAGAGGATCTAGGAAAAGGAATGTAGAAAATTTTGTAGAGAAAAATGCAAACAAAGAAGGCTAAGAAAGGAAGAATGGACAACAATGAAAAAGGGGATTGAAGTTCCCACAAATGTTCAGTTGGGTAGTTCATGTACAAAACCAATAAAGGACAACCCATTAGAGAATGTAGAGGTGCTAGATACACCTACTATTAAGGTGGCACGCAATGATACAAGGAGATCTACAAAAACTCCTCCCACTGCTAAGACAAAAAAAACAAGTTGAACAAATAACTATAACATCTAGAAGGCACAAGGCTCTAGCCTAAAGAAAAGTAAGGTCGCACAACAAAAGAACATTGATAAATGTAAGAAAACTAATAAGGGTGAGAAAACTAATAAGTTTAAAGATGAAACTAAGATAATAGAGGAAGAGACACCAAATGCCACAAAAATTAACATTGAAGAGGAAATCAAGAAATGGAAGCTAGATCTAAAGACTTCACTATCAAGATTGACAATGAAGGCAAACTAGATTAGATTGAGAAATATTATCTGAGGTGTGAAGACAATGACCAGGCCATAATAGAAAATCAAGTCATTAAATACCTATTAAACTTCAAGAGGTCCCTATAGAAATAAAAGGTAGCATTTATATCTATGACAAGCTTCTTATAAGGAGACAAATTGCATTGGAAGAAGATCATAAAATCATAGAAACAAAGTTATGTGAGCTCTCTACATTAATCACAATTGATGAAATGAAGATAATATTGGACAAAGCTAGGCCAAAAATGAGAACTAAGATGAGAATTTTAAAAGTCATGGTTGGTCTATATGAAGAATATATGAAATAGAGAAGGCTTTAACTAACGTTCTAGATGAACCATAAATGAGGATATGACACACATCTGAACCAACTCACATGCTAGTTGGAATTCTACTACAGAGCAAACAATCAAACCTCAAGAAGAAATTGATGATGTTAATTAGTTCTATAGTACTATTAGACAACCTCATATCTTTGTAACAAGAATTCCTATCACACTTGATACTACATCTAAGGAAAAGGATCAAGATAAAGATACTTTTGTTGATAATTTGGTAAGCAATGCAGGAATACAAGATGTAATGACATAAGCCACAAACAAGGCTGAACAAATTAATAAAGAGGAGATGGAAAAGAAAGAGAAGGAAAAAGATGATGTTATTGTTTAGTGGGGAAATGGAAGCACTTTAATAGGATGCAGGCCTTCAATTCACAAACTAAAGCATTCAAAATATATGTGTAGGGAAATGAAAAATCTCCAAATATGATTCCTTTTAGAACCCAAATTAGATTAGCAAGGCCCAAAAGGAAGGGATGCCAATATTGGATTTGAATTATTAAAAGGAACACAATATAGGAAAATGCTCTCTTTGGCCTATGTGTGATATACTGGATTTTAATCAAGACTTACACACGAAATCAATACTATGGGACCACATATACCCAAATGAAATATTTCTAGCAGTATCTTTACCTTCTAGGTTCATATGGGATTTGCGCATCAATTCTTTATATGAAAAGCACAATGCTCAATAAAATCCTTTTTACCATCATTTTTACAAAATAAATAAATGGAAATGTAATCAACCAACTTTTTCTTAAGAATTTTCTTAAGTCCTTTTTCACTAATTTACATAAATCTATGGTGCCATAACATACATGTATTTTCAATGCCAATTACATTATTTTAGTCACAAATTAGAGACATTTCACTTAAACAAATCCTTATCCAAGATCCTCTAGCTATTACCAAACTACCTCTTGCCAAACTACAATTAAATTTGTTAAATGTCACATGGATTCCAAAATCATACAACTTGGATATTAAAATTAAATTTATTGCTAGTCCGAACATATGCAAAATATTATCAAGAGTTTTAATCCATCGTTCACTAAAACAAAACTTTAAATTTCCTTTTACGAAGCAATTTCTTTGTGTCATTATCCTCAAGGAAAGAATGCCCCACCCTCCTTCATATGCTTTATAAGTACAAATCCACTCCTTGATATTCATGTGGTAGAAGAAACTTGAATCAATAAATCAAAAAACATTACTAATAATGTTGGATAATTTTTAAAAAAAATCAAAATCATCATTGGAGGACTTTAATGTAGAGGAATCAATTGTATTCTTCCAATTTATACTCCTTTGCATGCCCTCCTTCAAGATAATTCCATACTTTTGGCAAGAGCCTACAACACGACGATAAATTGTGAACCTCTTATCGAATAGGTCTTGGGTTCGAATCTAGTCAAGTTTAATAAATAATAATAATAATTCATCACAACACATAATAATTAATCTTGGCTTCAACCTCTTACCGATAAAAAAAGAAGAAGATAATTCTAATAATTCACTCTTTTTTACAGTTCTAGAGCATCCCTTAAGCAATATTCCTCTTTTTACCCCCTTTAGACATTTTCTTTCAAACCCTACATTACACATGTGAGGCATCATGGGGAGCATAATTCATAAAATTTCATATTATCTCCCATGAAAGAAGTATGTAAATCATGTCATCCATATTTGGATTCACTTTACCACTATTAATGGAAATAATTATGTTTTACCAAGATTTGGGTAAAGGGTAAAGAAATAAGATACACCAATCTTCATCTTCTAATCTAAAATTTATGGGTGAGGTAACCTATGGTCATAAACACCACCTATCCTTTTCTACAACCAATAGGTGGATATTTCTCTAGATACATCCAATAGGACATAGTCCACAAAATACAATCAAATTATTCCTTGTATCTTCTTATTCGGCTTCCTTCAATCTTTAATAATTATTGTCGATGATTTAGTTTCTTGTGAAATTAAACAACATTCACCCCTCTTCCAAGAGCTCCTCAATATTCAATTTTGACATCATGTAGCCTATGGAATCAAATTACTCGATATCTCAATTAGAAAAATATGACATGATTTACAATCCTCTTTTCAAATTTACAAAATAAAACACAACCAAATCTCTCAATGCAATAAAAAAATGTTCAATACTTAAAGAGAACAATGTTTCACTCTCAACAAAATCAATGCTAAATGCGGTAAACAAGCTGAAGAAATATTACAATTGTAACTTGTACATGAGGTAGAGATAGAGATAAAGATAGAAAGAGATGAATAAGGAGTGTATGTGTCTATGAGTGAGAGAAATGGATATAATATGCAAGTAGAGACAAAGATAAATGAATGAGAGACAAAGGGATATGAAGAGATAGAGATAGGGGGAGACAAATGAGGGAGATGGATAAAAAAAAAGATAAATGAGGGACATACAAAGAGATAGAAAAAGAATAAGATAAATATATAGGAAGTATGACATTTGTTGGATGTGCTAATTGGTTTAATGGGAGGACGTTGTAAAATATTAGCATTAATCAACTTTAACATCACGTTATGAAAAGATTCATAAATTTGTGTAAAATTATGAGGTCTAAAACTTAATGGAAAACAAGCCACCCAATTGGATGCTATTGCTACTTGTTGATCAATATGTTTTGATAAATTATTGATCTTAATGAAGCTCTTAGGTCTTTTAAACTTTTTAAAGGACAAGGATGTGGCATCACTCTTATCCACCAAAGCCATTGGAGTGGTAATCAGATTGACTCACTTGAAGTTGATCATTGTGAAGAACTACACACAATTAAGTAAAGGAAGGGAACTTAGAAAGAAGTATATTATCTCTAATGTATTTAATTGTAAATAAGCAATGGAAATACATTGAATATCAACATCAGACACATTACAAGAAGTTTGAGTATGAAAATTGTTAAATCTACAAATGTAATCAATCACTTTTTTTAAGACCTTTGTTTACAACACATTAAATCAATCAAATAAATCTTTGGACCAATGTTATTTTGAAATTGTTGAATAAAAGAATTAACAATTTTTTTAAAGGAATTTATGGAATTGAGAGGCAAATAAAATTACCAATACACTAATTTATCTCAAAAAATCTCAAGAAGTGGTCCTTAGAGATGTACGTAAATCTATACTCCAAATCATGCAAATCTAAAAAAGTGTGAGGGTGGGTGACTATATAGGGTTTACCTTAATTAACCCCCATTTTTTATTTCCACCTCCACAAATAGCCATTAAGAGTAATGTAGTGCACAGAATGCTCATGAATCTAGATTATGGATCTAAAACATGAAGAGATATGTAATGTAATGTAAAAATGCCTAGATCTAACTCCCTAGAGTAAAACCCTAGCATTTAAATGCAATCCATATGTGCTTAAGGGCATGCCAATGTGTAAGTATGAAGAGACAAAGCATATATCTCAAAATAACATAGAAATAATACCAAGCCCCTAAGGGATAAAGTATTCTAGCCCTCTTCATAATCCATTTTCAACTTCATGATGCCTTCAATGCTTCTTTGGTTGAAGGTGTTGAACTCCTCTTTGCTTGAATGAATGAATCACAAAGACTTTGGTCTCCACCTTGCAATCCCTCTTATGTAGAATTAGGATGTCCAACAAAGTGTTCTCTAGTTCATACATAGTGTCATTCAGAATTAGATTGCCAATTAAAGCTAAAGGGTCATTTTACAATGATTTGGAGATGAAACCCCGTGAGAGTCAACCAAACTTAGTAGGAAAACACCCAAATTTAAAATAGGTCAGATAGGAGAAGTTCTAAGGCCTAGGGTAATGGATTTCCTCATCCCTAACCCCCACTAATGGACAAAGTTGTCCCTCATCCTTAATGAATTTTGGGATGCAGGCCCCTCAAGATTTCTAAAGCCTGACTTTAATCAAGTTTTGTCAAATATATAAGCAAGGAAAAATTACTTAAGCACACAAATGAGATTGAAATGAGAGAGGGGAGGAAGACCCATGGGGATTAGGTCCTACCTTGATTTGTGCACAAGAAAGAAAGACAAATCAAAGAGGATGTGCTAGGTCCTACCTCAAATTCACCTATGAAACAAAGAGGAAAATTGAGAGAAATGTGTGAAAAGTGCAAGTGTATAATGCGAATACACTAGAGTAGATAACTAAATCCTTAAATTTAAGTGCTTCTCTAGGATGATACATTATCATCAAAATTCCTATAAAATAAAGAGGAATCAAGATCAAAGGAACCCACAAGTGTACAACTTCTCCTAACTGGAATGGTATAGGTAGGAAATTATGTAATAACACTTGTGGATAGGAAAATGAAAGATAGATCTTATACAAATATGAATATTTTAAGAGATATAATTTTTTTGTCAACTAAGCACAATTGCACAATTAATGAAAATCACATCTGACCATCAAGTCAAACATGAATATATAATGTATAAAGGGGATCTAACACCAAAAATAGTAATGGAAATGTCATGCACTAGGTTAACCAAAAATTCTACATAGGTTGAACTGAGAAGCACAACATGCATATTAAGGATATCTAACCAACAAAATAAGAAGGGGAAAGTCAACTTCACAAAAAATGTACTCAAAGAAAATGGAAGTAATGTAAAGGGGTGATTACACCTTTTTTAAATTGCATACTCAAAAGGAAGATATCCTAGTGAGCTCAAGTGGGACCTAATCACTAAATGGAATAATGATATTTTTCTAAAGATTTTTGAATTGAAAATGGAAAGAGTAATGATGCAATGTAGAAGGCATAATAGAAAGATAGAGATAAAAGATTGATAATTAACTATCATAAACCAAAATGAGTTGATTCAAGGTCCTTATTACTATATTGACCTAGGATTTTAGTTTACACTAAAATTTCAAGGTACAAAACAAATCAAATATTTTGTACTTGGGAACTAAACATTTTAGGTGCATTATGTTCTACGAAATTTTGACTAAAATTTTTGGGGACTCTCTAACTATTCCTAGTATGCCTAAAACAATCAGACAACATTTTGGCTTGTTCCTAAACATAGAAAAAATAGGAAAATTTTGGGTAATAGGGTTTGCCTTGGTCAAATCCTTGTATAGGAATCAAGATTACAAATAAAAGGAAATTTCATAAAGTAAAGTATGTAAAAAGGTAAATTTTTAATCCATATTTCATAAAACCTCATGGGAAAATGTTGAAATTGCTCATACGTGTGAAAATGTTATAAAGCGTAATTCAATGAGTTGACCTTGAAATATAGAATAGAATCAAGGATGCCTACATAAATGTGTGGATCTATGAATTCCACTAGTAGATCTTCAATAGACTTATGCTTGATAATCACTTGACATGAAGGAAAGAAAAAAGTGGAATTGAAGGAAGGATCTTCTTGGTTGATTCATAACTCCTCTACTTGGTCATATTGTGAGAGAAGCTTATCTAAATGGAGAATATTATTTTGGAATTATCATGCCCTTGTGCATAATTTTAGTGGATCCTTAGACTTATCCTTATTTCTTAGATCCCTTTGGAGATGATATTTTCCTTGGGACTAATCATCCTTTTTAGGATCACTTAATGAAGAAAATGGTCTTCTTAAGGGATTACCCTTTTTTGTATGGGTTGACTAGCATAGCATGATCTCTCTCTCTCTCTGTCTCTCTCTCTCTCTCTCTCTCTCTCTCTCTCTCTCTCTCTCTCTCTCTCTCTCTCTCTCTCTCTCTCTAGATGCCTCTTTTATCTTGGTTTTAAATTTGACAAAGACTTATATTTCTTGGGGGATTGATGTTTCCTTGTGTCCTTAGCCTTGATGTGATTGTTCTAATGCATTGATTTACTTTACCGTGATCATGATTTTGCCTCTCTCTCTCTCTCTCTCTCTCTCTCTCTCTCTCTCTCTCTAGATGCCTCTATTATCTTGGTTTTGAATTTGGTGAAAACTTACATCACTTGGGGGATTCATGTTTCCTTGTCTCCTTAGCCTTGATGTGATTTGTCTAATGCATTGATCTACTTTACCGTGATCATGATTTTGTCTCATACTCTCACCAAAGTGGGGGATCTTATATTTGTTATGCTTGATCCTAAAAACATGATTAATCTTTTTGCATATATTTTCCACTATCCTAATACTCAATCCCAATTTTAGTTCTAAACCATGTGCATATAATGTTTTAAACTCTATGTTTCTCCTTATTCTAGCCCAAAATTTGGCCTGAAGCCTTATATTAGAATTTTAGTGAGAAGTTAGATCCCATGGTCAAACAACCTTATTTTTTAATCCTAAAAGATAAGATGACACAAAAAGACCTATCTCTTCTCATGTTGATATCTATTATGGTTCTTCATAATTCAAAAAATCAAGCAATCAGGTAAATTGGGTAAGCATCCAATATCCAGTCTCCCTCCAAGCATCCAAGATCTAGCCTCCCTTCAAGCATCCAGGTCAATTTCAAGGCAATATTATCCATTAAAATAATATTATCTCCCATTATGGACAAGTAGAGAATTTATCAACCAAACAAGAATATCCTTTCTTCCATCTACATTTATCTCTCCTTCACTACAAGTGATTATCAAGCATATTGAAATAAAAAATCTAGGAGCATCATTCATAGATCCATGCATTTGTTAGGAAATCCTTTATTATATTCTACATTTCAAGGTTAGATACTCGAATTTAATCACATTCAAACATCTTCATGGGTATGAGTGATTTCTACATTCGTTCATGAGGCTTTATGGAAGGTGAATCAAGCATTTACTTTTTTTTTAACATACTTTTTTTCTATGAAATTTTCTTTTGTTTTAAGGTTGATTACTAAGAAGGGGTTTGACCAAGGAAACTCGCCTTTACCCAACCTTTTCCTCATTTTTATATGTGTAGGAAATTGTTATAGAGTTTGGAAACTTTTTTGGGTAGATCAAGAATAGTCAAATAGTACCAAATAGTTTTAGCTAAGATTTCCTAGAATAGAGCACCTAAAATGTTATGTTCCCATGTACATAACATTTGAAAGGTTTTTTACTCTACATTTTTAGTCTAAACCTAAATCCCATGTCAGTACAATAGTTTGTACCTTGATTCAACTCATTTATGGTAGTTAGTTATTAGTTTATTATTTCTAGTTTTGTCTATTTTGTCCTTTACATTGCACTTGTCCTCTTTCCATTTTAATTTAAACATTTTAACAAGGATCATTGTCTCATGTAATGATTAGGTTCGTCTTGATCCTATTGATATATCTTCCTTTCGAGTGTGCAATTTGTAGAAGGAGAAGTGATCAACCCCTTTGCATTGCTTCCACTTTCCTATTTTTCAAAGACATGTTTGTTAAAGACCAATGTTGCCTTAGTATATCAACCTACAAGTAGATTCACACTAAAAATAAACTCTATTTCTTTAAAAGTAAATTGCCAACATATAATAATTGTCAAGGGAGGGCATAAACTTACAAATGAAGCTTAAAGGAGTCATCTGCACAAAATACCTATGTATAGGGATTACCTAAATTTTAACCTTTAGTAGAGTCGCCCGTCCAATAGTAGAAATATATGTATATTTTAGTGAGTAATTTTTCTATAGAAATCATCTAGAACATCCAACCAAAACTTGTTAGGAAATAAGCCCATAGAAATGGGGATACCAAACTACACAAAATGAAGAACACTAGTCCAACATCTAAAAATTAGAGAAATCCTTGTTTGAAAAGATTAGGAGTAATAAAGAAGAATATGGAGGACTTTTCCTCATTACTCTTTTTTTTGAAGGCTACCAAATAAATATCCATAAGACCTTCTTAGATTTACTAGCTTCTTAACTCTTGGTAACCCCGTTAGATTGCTATAGGTTTTGGTGGTGGGGTGGGGGTGTAATTTTTTACCCAATTCCATCCCCAAGTCAATTCTACCTCACACTAGATTTGTTAATCTCTCTAAAACTTCAATAATTTAAATAAATAAATAAATTGAACATGGATCCCCTTAAAAAATATATTGAGAAGCTCTAGAGAGCTTAGAGGGATTTCCAGTAATGAGAACAAAGAAAGAGGAAGGGGTGACATAGCTCATGACCTACTTGTTGCCAAACCCAAAATCCTTCAAAACATTATCCAAAAAGGTATAATTTGGCATGGTCATATCCTTTTTCAATGCCAAGATTGATAAAAATAGCCTTCTTTTTATAGGTTGTCATGGAATGAGTTGCATCAAGTTGTAAGAAAAGCCCATCCAAAACTTCTCTACCAGAAACAAAACCACTTTGTTCCTCCAAAATTAAGGAAATAAGCCACAACTCAAGTCTCTCCATTATCAATAGTAATTTTTTTTTTATACTTTTAAATTTTTTAAATGAATCAATTCTTCTTTTTACAATAAGAGCAAGGGACATAATATTCATGATTCTTGGCATCTATTTACTCTTTTGAGTTTCCAAAACCACCTCTACAAGGTCTTAAGGGTGTTTCCATTTTTTTATGTGGTACATAATCCCCTCTAATTTATCCAATGCAATAGGGTTGTTTAGTGAAACATTCATCTCAATAGACCAACAAATAATACACTTAAAAATAAGTTTTTATTGCTACTTTCCTAGAGGGGTATCCTTGACAAAAATAGTGGAACAATAATGAGTGATCTTTATTTAAATAATCCTAAAAGAAGAGAGTTGATTCTTTCTAAAGGAATTGAGATAGATAATGAGATCTTGTTTCCTTTTATCCTTAAAAGGGTTGCGAAAAAGGTAGTATTTTCATCTCCAACATGTAAATGATTAATGCAAGACACACTTTTACTTCTAAAATATTTATTCATACAAATCACATTCTTGTATTTATTTCATGGTTTTTACTTATATTCTAAAGGATTCATCTATTAAATTGTGATCTTAGATTCGTCGAGTAATCTCATTCATGTGAGATTGGGAAATAACTTTATTCATTAAAATATTGCTATAACACTACTTATTAGATCTTTTTAGTGTGTAGAAAACATATTGAAGGTTATTTGTAAATGAGTACATTATTGTACCAAACATAAACTCCCCTTTGCACAATCATTTTGATATGGTTCCTATAAGGAAGACTCTTAAAGCTACATAATTTGAAATCTAGAAGAGGAGTTTTTGGAGGTCACAGAGATGGTATTTGAAATTTTGATCAACTAATGATCTAAGCCTTTTTAATCAAGAGTATTTGAGTTGGTGGTCCAACTATTTGCAAGACAAGTATTAGACATGATAAACTTGTATGACCTCTCAAAGATAATATCTACACTCATCTTATATACCATTAGATGGATTCATGTCCACCAAGTTCGAAAGATCTATATTATCACATAAGATCCTAGAAGAATGCTCAAGCCTGACAATGCCTTCCCTCTTTTTAACATACTTGAAACAACATCATATCTGATGAGGATCCAAGGAAGATTTGGAGATGTGGACCTAACAACTTGATGTGAGACTAGAGAAAGGAATTTTTTGAGAGATTAGTCAGAGCATAAATATTGGCGAGGTGGTTAACTTCACCAGATTTAAAACTTGAGGAAACCATAGACATGTGCAATGCATTATAAATCTACCACATTAGAACATATTTGTGTGGGTCTTAGATATAAGCAACACCACTTGAACTACCTTCAGCCATATTGCATTGTCATGATTCTCTACGCCAAATCATAGAAGCCAAAGTTAACATACCTTCCACATACTTCTTAGCCTCCTAGATGAAGATGATATTTGGATAATAAAATGCATCAAAATCTTGAATATCCTTTCATATAAAGATTCTATTCGCATGTTGTATATTCCATGAGAGAATTATTATTTATGAGATGGAGAGAAATGTGAAATCAATTATTTTTATTGTAATAGACTTAACCAACATCTCACCCATTAATTTCATTTTTCTTATTCTTTCCTTGTATCAACATTAGGAGGATTCTCAAGAGAACCCTTTTTAGAGCCTTTTTTTGTAACCATAATGCAGGTAGGGTTCTTTTACTCTTACCAACATGATGACCATCCTTCCCTATATCAATTGTTGAAGTGACAAAACTTAGCCAGTCATCCATTTCTTTATACACCACTTCTCTTCAACTTGAAAGAAGTCAACAAGGGAATGTATGTGATCAATTGAGAGTCTAGACATCCATTATGTGAAACAATATGAAAAATATCACCCTTTTCAACAAAATTGTGTTCCATTTACATAGGTTCCTAACCAATAGAAACCCTTATAGTGACTTCTTCAAATTAATCCAAATCTTATAGTACATCGAAGCTATTAAAAACTTCATTTGTCTATATACCATTTAGAGTTCTCTTGTGCCATCATCCCTTGTATTGAGCCTTGATCAAGATACATCCCTTTTTTTTTCCACCATATATCTTTTTCCTTTATCCTATTTAGTTAATGGATAATATGATCCATTACTTGAATTATTTATAGTATTAGATTTAGGAGACAACCATTACAAAGTCATATAATGATGATAGATATGGTAGCAAAAACTAAGGTGTCATAACAATTTGCTAGAACCAAGAGGTGGATCCTAGTCTAGTTTTGACAAAATCAAGTAAAGGCTCACTTAAATCAAATTCAATACAAATATGGATGTTAATGTTTGGTAGATTCAATTGGATAAACTTTGAGACTAAACTGAAGTTGTGTGTGTGTGTGTGTGTGTGTGTGTGTAGTTAATGAAATAATAAATTATGTTGCCACCATTTTAATGAATAGACATGTTCCATGAAGGGACATGTCTCCTCTTGATTTATTATTGATATAAACAAGAGATTTCTATAAATCATAAAACACATACCAAATACACGACAGTGCTTAGTACATTTGCAATGTGTAGTGCCTACCCTTAGTTTACATTTTTGCTATCATTATCGAACACTTTTAGGCCAATTTTATGTTTGATGATTAGTAGTATTATTTGAGATTATCATTTATTGTTTCAGGTTCAGTTGATTTATGATGAGATTACTTGGTACTCATACTTCATGTATGCATGATGATTATTACAGTGTTTTTAGTTATTGATGATGATTAGTTAGATGGAGTATCATATGTGTTTTCTTATGGATACTTACCCCATACTGCATGTGTATGGTGTGCATGTATGTTTTCTTTATGTATGTCATTTATGACGTGGTTAAGGAAGGGAGTCATAGATCTACATGATGCACCACTTCCTGCCATTGCCTATTTAGTTTAGTATATATTGTGTTCGCACATGTGTGAATTTTATGCAGGTTGCAGGTATCGGGTATCGGCTTCCCTAAATTGCCAGGATGAGCGTACCCTATCGCATTATCTCAATGGTAAGAGAGGGGAGATAAATTCTTGAGTCCAAATCCTACACCTTTAAGCCATTTGTCCTAGAAAATTAGGACAAGTATCTGAGTTGTTTACCTTACGAACGCGTCAAATGACATAATTCATGATTATAACCCTATAGTTTGATTCTTGTATGTATTTTTCTATGATGGGTTTTCATATTTTATTTTATGAGTCTTTGGTGAATTTTTCTATTAATTAAGTCTAATTAAAATATTAAATTAATGATTTAATTTAATGGAAACTTATTATGATATTTTAATATTTAATTATATTTAATTAATTAGGAATTTTTTATTTTTTTTAAAGAATTAAATTTGAAGACAAAAGTTATAATTATAAATTTAGAACATGATAATATTTATTTAATTTAATAATAATATATTTAGAGTTCATTTTTAAATAAATGCTAAATAATATTATTGTTTAAGTTAATAAATATTTTATCATTTAAACATTCGAAAATAACTAAAGAAGTGGAAAGGATATTAATTTATTAAAAGTTTTAAGTTTGCATGATGTATGCATGAGATTAAAATATAAGAAATTAATTAAAAAGATAAAACAAGTGAATTTAATAAAGATATTTTAATTGTATAAAATACGCATGAGATTAAAATTTAATAAATTAATTAAAAAGAGGAGTCAAGTAAAATTAAATAAAGTTGTTTTAAAATAAACGTGCATGGGAAAGGTAAAGAAAAGATAATAAAGAGTTGAAGTCTAGTGAGCAAGGAGTCTTTTGAGGAATGCACAATTAGTGCCCCGATTTTAGGAGAGAACTCCTTATCACCAATTGAGGGTTCATTTTTCTAGGACCGTGAATTTTGGAGGAGGAAGGAATTTTTGGAAAGGAGAAGGTTCTGAGAAGAGGAATTTCTCGACAATTTTCTTGGGTGTAGCGATTAGCTCAGTGTCCAAGTAGACACTTGTGATTATTCACTCCATTCATTACACTATTTATTTCTTGTCTTCATCGTGTCTGTTGTATGCTTATCTAAAGAATTCTTGTAACGAATGTTTTAATATTGCAAATTTCTGGTATGCATGTTGATTTTTTTTATTGTGTACGTTGAGATCAAAAAACTCAATTAAAAATCCTTGTTTCTTAGATGAAAGAAATTAGAATTTAATTTGGGAAGGGTTTGAATTCGAAAATGGAAATTCTAGGTTGGAAATTCGAATGGTTAATGATATTTTCTCTATCAGACTATATTTGTAAATGTATATTAAAAAAATAATAAAAATAAAAATTATTTATTTATTTAAAATAATTTTAGTGGGGGGGAATTGGTTTGGAAGGATAAATTTTATTTAAAATAAAATAAAATATATTTATTCACATTTGGGGAATTTGTTTTTTAAAGTTTTAATTATAAATAAATAAATAAATTTATTATAAAAAAAAAATTGGTAAGGGCAGGGGAATCCCCACACCCCCACCATTTTCCATGGCCGGTGGTCATTAAGGCCCACATGGTTGTCGTGGGTAGCAAAGTTGCCACGACAAGTCTGTTGTTGTGGACAACAGAGTTGCTGTGGGCTACAATTTTAAATCGCATGCGATTTTTTTTTAATTTTTTAAATATATTTATTATTATTTTTAATTTAGTTTATTAAAAAATTTAATTTAGTTTAAATATAATTTATTAAAAGTTTTATTTAAATTTAAATAATTATTTATTAATAATTTTAAATAATATTTATTAATAGTATGTTATTTATATTATTAAATTAATTAATAATTAATGAATATAAATAATTAAAGAGTTCTATTAATAAGTTTTAAAATTAATAAATACTAATATTATTATAGTTTTAGTGTATTGATAAATTGATAATTAATGAGGGATTAATATGATTAGTTATATAATTATTAATTAATTTAATTAAATATAATTTTAATTAAGATTAATTAGTAATGGGAGGCGTTCAATTAAGTTTTAAATCTATTTAATTATTATAATACTGATTTTGATAAAATCATAGATTATTTTATTTGAAAATCAACAAGTGTTAATTATAATAATTTAAATAAATAATTACCTTTGGAATATTTAGAAAACTGACTTAAAATAAAAAAAGGGTAATTGTACTTTTTTATTCGAATAAAAGAATGAGATAAATTGTAAGGGTAAAATGGTAAATTGTAGGTATTTGAAATCTTACATTGAACACAATTTTTACCTTATTGCTTAACTCAACTGCGTGTTTTCAAATCAAACTAAACTATGAAACCTATACTTTGTTATCTGTATGTTGCCTATGTTTTGGGGTTTCAAGGTTTGTCCTAGCATTGACCAGTCTTAGGATGTTACTAGAGGCTCGAGGGTTATGTGTCTGTGATGTCATGTTGATGTTTTGATCTCGATCTTTTTAAAACCCAACCATGGTAATGTGATGATATGCTCTATGATGATTTTGCATTTATTGTCTGTTATTGCTTTCCAGTGTTCTTGTGTGAAGTTGAGGTGGATGTATGACATATTTGACTTGACCATTTTGAGTCTTCAATCAATATTTTTTTGGGATGCTTTCCAGTTGCTCATAGAGAACTGATGTGTTATTGTGAATTATCTTTTGATGCTTTCCAATCACTTGTATATGACTGAGAAGATTTTATATGATTATTGATTTGTGCTTTTATGAGCCTAGGGTAGGTTATCTATATGTAATGTCGGGAAGTGGCTTGAAATGGGGGTCAGGGACCCAAGTGGCTGCCAGGGTAACCCATTGTAAGTTGTTTAATAAGTGAAAACACTACACTAAATGGGAATAAAATGAACCTAATAAGAGTCTCTGTATGTTCTCGCCCATGCCTCGAGTGCTAGTACAAACTAGGATGGGAGTAGAAAGAATGCTCGGTTGCGACCTTGCATCCGTAGTATGCCTTGTCACTATGAGAGGATACTAGTGGTCACATAGGGATCACTAGGGGGCCTAGGTCCTGAGAGACTACTAGGGTAATTTTAGCATGATTCGTGTAATGACACTTGCCCACTTACATAGCAGGTTTCCTACACGTCTTATGTGCCTCTAGGTATAGATGTCGACTTGTCTTGGAACCCTTGAGTTAGAATACTTTTAGAGAGAGTACATTTAATATGTGATTTGATATCCTGTTTGGAACTTGAGACTATCTCCTCAGCACAGTGGGAGTGGGCTATTTAGGTTCCACGCGGTCAGGTGGTAGTGCTTTTTACTCTGTAATGACCCCTTTTATAAATCTTTGACTTGAAGTTCAAATTTCATATAAGTTAGGAAGTCATTTAGAATTAAACATGCCTTGGACCCTTATTAATTCCATATTGAGGAGTTGAGTATTATAATTCAATTATTTTAATTTATTTAATAAAATTCTATTTCATAGTGCCAAGGAATCTTCTTTCTTCTAGTTATGACAATCTGGAGACAGTAGATTGACGGTGCAAAGGGTGCATGAAACAAGCTACAAGCAGCTCCCTGGAGGATACCGTCAGGTGCTCGAATTTACTCCGCCTCTCCCTCCACCCACTCTCTATCTAAAGATTTCATAACTCAGACGAGAGTAAGCTTCCTAGACTATAGTTGAAAGTACATTTCTTAATGATATCTAATCTTCATGTTTCTATATATTTCATAATATCCTTTAGGTATCTTCAATATTCAATAGATCAAAATGTCTAATTTAGAATGTCCTTTCCATAAAATCAAGAAATCAAATGGAGGTCATATGTCTTCCCTTTATAACGTATATGTCACTTAAGAATATCCTTGTAATCAAATAAGGAATTCAATATATATACTTCTTCTATATCATCTTATATAACGACTCTTTCCATCTTATTCATTCTCTATTATCTTCTTGAAATATATATATTATCTCTCTTGGACAAGAAACCTTCCATATAAATGTGTTCAAGAATCCTATTTATAATTATATGGTTGATCTTCAATATGCTTATCTCCTCCTTATATTTGGTGTTTGTCTTATTTCTTTATGCTCGGTGAGCTATACAATGTCTTCGGTATTATATCCTTCACTATGATAAATATCTTATTCTTCTATATGTTTCGGTGCCTTTGTTAACTCTTATACTATGGTGGTCTTCTTATAACACTTGATGGTATCTAAGTATCTGCTTGGTGATAATTTTTGTGCTTGTATTATGTTCTTATATATATATACATATATATATATATATATACATATATACATATATATATATATATATATATGTGTGT
This sequence comes from Cupressus sempervirens, assembly GCA_028749045.1. Lineage (NCBI taxonomy): Eukaryota > Viridiplantae > Streptophyta > Pinopsida > Cupressales > Cupressaceae > Cupressus > Cupressus sempervirens. The sequence continues at coordinate 99,395,862 of CM053788.1, forward strand.
GTGTGTGTATATATATATATATATATATATGTATATATATATATATGTATATATGTATATATATATATATATATGTATATATGTATATATATATATATGTATATATGTATATATATATATATATATATGTATATATGTATATATCTATATATATGTATATATATATATATATATATATATATATATATATATATATTTTTTATTTTATTTTTTTTTTTTTTTGATGCCTTTTATCTCATAAAGTTCGGTGTATGTTTTCCTTCTTACAAGTCTCGGGGTTCATATCTTATATGCTTCGCTAAGCATAATTAATGCCAGTTCCAAATTATGCTTCAATGGTGGTAATACTCCTTATGAATTTCAATGCTCTAAATGCAATATCTTCAGTGTGTTCTAGGAAATATCATTATGCAGAGTTTGAAGGGAACGCATGGATTGATAAAGGCCCATCTGAATTATTTCACACTAATCCGTTCACCACAAACCACCCAATTGTTGCCATAGCAAGGAGTAGCTTGATATTGATGATCTCTCCATGCAAGGTTGTTTAATGTAATATGTCATAGACCTTGGCGTTCATACTGGAGAAACAATTTGAACATCATGTGCAAAGTTTTAGATCAGAAGGGCAAGGATAGAATGTCAATAATGGTTTGGATGAGTTTTGTCCAACTGTGATATTGTATTACTGAATACAGCTGCCTATGCTCCCTAATAGATTAGTGTTGTAAAAGGATAGAAGAGGTCACCTGTTGAGATGGTATGTTGTATCAAGGGAAAGGTACACCATACATATTTTGGGGAGAAGAAGATTGGTGTCCAAGGTACATTATTAACATAGTGCCTACCAAAGTTATTCATAATGACATCTCAGAAACCCTGTATTAACAAAGATATTACTATCCACTATAGACTAGATGCTAATATTGCTTGATCACACATTTTAAATGAGAAGAGGCTGAAGGTCAATACCATGACTTATAATGCATCCTGATGGAACGTTGAGAGGAGTGTAAAGCCTTTCATATAAGGGATCCTATTGCCGTCCATCTTTCACAAGGATGTTGTACTTGAAGATGTTTCTTCATTTGAGGAAACACTGAAGTGTATTTGTTCTTCCCTATTATGCTCTACAGTTTCCTCAGTGTTATCCTTTAGCCCTCCGTGAATCTCATTCCATGTTTTTTCCAAAAATGGTGAGCCATCGTATCTATCCCTTTGACTGTGGCAAGAAGGTGATTACATACATCATCGTGGAGTCATGATCCACAGTGTGACGTGACTCCACAACATGTCGTGTCACCAACCTTTTAATGCATTGATTATTATTAAGTAATATTATTTAAGATTATAATAATTTTCAATCAAGTTTATTCTTATATAAATTTGTTTTGCTTGTTTGGTTATTAATTACTATAATATCATATTATTGATTGATGATATCATATAATTATATTCTATATATTTTTATATTAGACATATATCCATATGGGGTCATGACATACTCTTACCATTGAGATCCATCCGTTGCTACCGTGGCCGGAGTTTTTTTGTCTGCATTTCCTTTCATTCTATCTCTGTATCATTATAATGGATGTATATATCTTATGATGGATGTTTATATCTTTTATGATGGATGGTTATAACTTGTATGGTGGATGCTTTCATTTATTGTATTGTACTTGTATTATGGATCTGAGGAGGATGATGTATTTCTATTTCTACATATGTATATTCTTTTAGTCTTTCATACCCTGTGACATGTACAGTGGATGATTGAGCATTCCGAATTTCATTTGCCAAGAGGCATTCATAAAAAATGTATATTATTTAAATGGACATTGGAATTTTTAATTATTCTTTCATATGGATATGGTATTTGATGGACTTAGTAATAATTAAATTTAAATGTGATTCAACGTCTTGGGATCCTTAAGGAATGTAACCTGTTATGTATGCTTATAGTTGATTGTATGTTATTGCTTCCGCTACTTTATGATCGATGTGTATGTTATTCTTGTTTTTAAAAAAATGTTGGCAAACTTAGTAAAACTTTAGGTTAATTCTTTTGGATCCCTTAGCGGGGCGTTACACAATGACCCATAAAAAACAACATGGTATCGAAGCAAGTTCCTTACCAGCTTGTGAGATGTAATTGTAGACATAAAATAAGGATTTGACAAAGATATGACAAACATCTAAATAAGATATACTTCTGATGGGGAGTTACAAAGAAATGAGAAATAAAAATAGTATCATAATATATTGTGTTGCCACTAGAGAGCATGGAGCATAAGTAAGATAGAAATAGGAGATATGGAGGAGTGAATATAACTGTTGGAAATTACTCTAAACATATTACTCTAAGCATCAATACTTAAGAATTCCAAATTATAATTGAGAGGTGTTTATACATAGCAATTAGAGATGAAGAAATGGATAGTGAACTACAAATAGTTTAAAGATTGGAAACAATGACACTCATCTATGAGGAAACTTTAGTTGAACATCATTGATATCCTTGCTGGAGAAGAATACATAGGAGTTTAGAACATGTAATAGGAGAAACTTATAAATGGTTGATCTCTTAGACAACATACGAGTGTAGAGTCCTCTAAGAGAAAATCATCCTTATAAGGCAGAGGAAGATAACATCGAACACCAAGGAGACTTGGATACCATCAACAAACCAAAATAATAATAATATCCTATTAGTAGTCTATTAACTATTATATGGATAATTCATAGCTTTATTTTGATAAACACTAATAGTTGAGAATGTATTCACATTGTTTGTTGAATCTTTGTAGATGATGTCACAAACAACATATTGTGTGATTATTTATTGATAAGCATAGTTCCTGCAAAAGTCGATAGTCTATGAAAAACTAGATTAAGTGACAAGTTAAGATCATACATATATATTCAGTTTCAAACAAACAGAGTTATAATAATTGTAGTCCATCGATGGTGATATCAATAGATTGCAAGATTCCATAATTATGAGTGATGAGTGATAACCTAGACATATGAATATATGCACAAAAAATATCATTCCTTGCAAATATCCATAGCAAAACATTTGAATAGATAACTTCGTAGGTATTTCCATTGTATCACAATGCTAGTAATCTATGAACTCGTATGTGCTATGAATGGATATGTTGGAGTGTCACACAAATGTTAGTTATCTATACGATAACCAATGTAATGTTTTAGCTCAATAAAATTGATGATGCCCATGGTTCCTAATCAATGCAAATGATCTACTCATGCCGTGAGATATGTGAGATGTCACTTCATACTTATGACCTCAGATGTTGCACATGTAACCTAAGGAGGATGAAGAGATGAATGGATGAATGAAGTCAACTCCATACTCATGTACCATTCCACTAATGCAATTTACAACAATAGGTGCAACATTAGAGCATGTTACTCCACTATGTAGAGGCATGTTATGATTTGATGCATTGGAACAACTTGAATCAAGGATGTTGATATGTAAATAAATATTTATTATCTTTGAGTACTACATTTATAGCTCATCTCTTATTTGTATCTCTATACACACTATAATAGCTATAATAGCTATTTGCCTTGATCTTTTTTGAGAACGTTCTTGCAGGAAAAGGAGGATTAATATTAGATTCAAAGGGAGTTTGACAATTCTTCAAAGGTAAAGGGGCTTAGAAGATTAATGTTAAGGGGGAATCTGACATATTCATTTGGAGGAGCTCAGATGATTGATATTTAGAGTGAGTTCAAAAGTCCTTGTGTGACTGTATGATTTTAGTGGACCTACCCCCTGTGTACATCATAAGGAAGTGACAACCTCTAAATGATGTCACTTATATTTATAGAAGTTATTGAAAGGTGACAATCTTACAACAACTTAATTTTCTATTATGATGGATATCTTATGATATCTATGAAAATTATGATAGATTATACTTTTCATGTTGGATGTTAATATGGAAGCATTATGAGAATGTGTGTACACATACCTTATAAACATTTTTTGAGTAGGTGGTGAATGCTATGCAAATTGATGTTCCAGAGGGCCATTACATAGAGTACTTGGTAAATATCATGCGACTTGATTTTTTGGAAGGCTACTACTCATAGGGTACTTGGTGAATATCATACGATTTGATGTTTTTGAAGGCTATTACTCATAGTACTTGGTGAATATCTTGCATCTCAACATTTTGGAAGGCCATTGCTCAAAGAGTATTTGGTGAATATCATTGATATTCTGGGAGACCAATACTCATGATATTAGATGTGATATCAAACATTTTTGAGTAATTGGTAAATATCATGTATTCTGGGAGACCAATACTCATATCAGATCTGATATTAAAAAACAATTGAGTCCTTGGTGAATATTGAACGTTAATATTATGGGAGACCAATACTCATGACATCAGATGTGATATCAAACCTTATTTGAGCACTTGGTGAATATCACATATTGATATTTTGGAAGACCAATACACATGATATCAAAATGGTGGCTATCTTCTTATCAAAGATGTCCTTAAAATTTGTCATTCCTAGTATTATCAATTGTGTAATATTTGTCTTATGTTTATCCTTCCTAGCTAAGAGAGAGTGTTAATGTTTGGTAGCTTCAATAGGATAATCTTTAAGACTAAACTGAAGTTAATGAAATAATAAATTATGTTGCTACCATTTTAATGAATAGATATATCCTAGGAAGGGACATGTCTCCTCTTGATTTATCATCAATATAAATAAGAGATCACTATAAATTGTAAAACACATATCAAATACATGATAATGCTTAGTTTGTTTGCAACAACCCATAAAAAACAACAATGGACATAATCAATTACCTTTTTGTCTAATGTTCATTGTAATGAGCCCACTCATTTGTTGAGCAGCAACAAAACAAAGTGAAAATGCCATTTTTAAGTCACACCATGGAAAACCCAACTTGATTGTAAAAACAAGGCTCACCTTCAAGATCCTTATTTCTATTTGATATGCATGGAAAAACTACTAGAAAATTGGTATTAATAGTCATCATCAACTATAGTTTTCTATTTGGATTCCATATGCATGAGCCTAAGATTCCAATTAGGGTAGTGAAACATGACTATCTATGATTTGCAAATCAAGGTGTGATTGGTCAAATGATTGACATCCTTATCCATGTTATCAAGTTGAATCACAAGCACAAGCCTACGTTTACTCCTTGAAAGCCAACAAGTTCTATTTTTTGAAGATTTTTCTCTAATTACAATGCTATCTAACTCAATCATAAAAGTTTCATGCATGATGTGAGAAGAAAAGTTCCCTATCACAACTTTTCTAAAAGGAAGATTTTGTTTAAAGAAGAGCCTCTAGGCAAGGCCGTGCAAAGTGTCATAGAGGCAAAATAAAACTCAAAGGATCCTACACAAACCTCATTAAAAAGACCACATGCAAAAATGCACACATATAGTATGGACCTTTAATGGCTAAGTGAATCTACCAAAAGCCTCTACAAATCCTCATATCCTCCAACCAAATTCCCTAACCCGCAGTAGGAAAATCCCCTAAAACACACCCTATCACACAAAATGACACTCATGCACCTTGCACATCAACAAATCCACACCCACTATCAAGTAAGAGCCAATTACGAGAAGAAACATGGACAAGGCTAACTTCATAGTAGCATTATCATGTGGGTTTCTATACTGAAGAAAGGTTCCAATTCTGTTAAAGTTCATCATTTGTTGAAAATATGAAAAATGATCATTTTGAAACATAAGCAACATATACTTTCTCAAACATTGTAAATAAAATCAATAAGAACACTTTCTAGTCTTTTGAAAAAAAACAAGTATTATTAATGCTTATTTAGTCTAAAATAGATGGTTTCAATGTCATCTTATTGTATTGACTTATTTATTGAGAACGTGCAACCTAAATACAAGTACAATGTTGGAATGTATACATATTTCCTAATTCTCATTTCTAATATGTTTTAAGATTCTCCTTTTTTTTTTCCATTTTGAAATTAAATGATTTTATTTAATCCTCACGAACAAGTGAAAGCTTTAAAAATCACCCTATCACTTGTTTTTATATATTCTATTGAAATATTTTAGTGCACCCATCTTAGATCATTTTCATGGGAAAAAAGTGATACATTATATTAGTGAGACTTATTCTATGTTAATTGGTTAAAAGTAATATTGTTAAATAATTAAATCACTTGATAAATTAGAGATGAAATTTTGAAATGAGTTTAAAAGTTTGTGTAAATTAGATGTCTAAAAGTTAAATGAAACAACATAAGCAACAAAAAAAGATAGAATAATGTTTCATATGTTAATACAAGCGAGCCCATTGCAAATGATGATTACACTCTAAAAATGTACATATTAATCATTAAATCTGAGTACAAATTCAATTATGTTTAAAACGACAAAAGATGTTAAATTTTGCATAAATATAGTATTTATAGGATAACTAATGAAATCAATATATTAAGCATAATTATTTATTATTTTTACACATATTTTCTGTTATTGTCATTTTAAAATTATTTAATTTCATGTCTTTAAAATTCATAGTTGTAATTTTTTTTTAAATTTTAATTTTTTATATATTTTAATCACAATCTCTTTTTCTATCTATCATCTTTCCAATAATCATGAATGCCCATACAAACTAAAATTAACTTTTTATGTTAAATTCTATAATGTTGACCCACAACCCTACAAAATAATCTCCATTATGAAATGAGATAATGAACAAATTAAAAATGTGATTAAAAAAATAGAGTAGATTATTACTTGTTTTATAGTCTAATGAAAAATTAAAAACATTTCATTGACAATGCAATTAATTATGAGCCTAATAACTTACAATACACTAATAATGCTAGTGACAACTATCATCCAACAAATGATAAATTAAATAATTTTGATAGTTTGAAACAAACACTTGTAATTAGAAAATTGAATCAACCTATTTTGTCATGCGCTCTTATTGATTCTTTGTTATGTTATAATTAATTGATTTGTAGAGTTAAAAAAAAAATCATCTCCAAAATTGTCTCATCCTATACAAAATATTCTAGGGGGTATCCTCATGACTTAGCCTAGTGCTCAACAACTCATATCTTAGGTACCTAAGGCGAGACTAATACTCCTAGGGATGTATGAGTACTCCAACAATATAAGTGCATTGCTTAAATTCAAACCTTGGTTTCAAACCCTTGGGAGTATACCCAAGACTTAAGCCTCATCCACTGTATGGGCTTGGGCCGAGGTAATACTAAATCCTTTCCAACAACAACTCTAGTGTATAAGACTATGGCCACAACTTATAAATTCACTTATTTAGAAACCACCTCCACACGAAAAGCCAACTAAGGAAGACTAAGAGTCACAATTTAAAAAGATGCTTATTTAGAAACCAAAGTAATAAGTAAAATCTAAAAAATCATATCCTTAGAATTGTCTCATTTTATACTCAAAAAAAGACATTATTCTCCTTTCAAAAAAAATTTCAATTGACATATAAACATATTATCCATCAACTAAACATAATTACGCCGAGAGGCATTCTCTACAGCCACAGCACGGCAGTTACAATGTCAATAAAAAAGAAAATGCCAGCTGTGGGCTGCGGAGTACGGCAGCAAGACCGTCTGTCAGCGGCAGTTACTGCCGCCCCTGACATGCATGTCAGGGGTGGCAGTAACTGCCGCTGACAGGCAGTCTTGCTGCCACATAAAACAACGCCCCATGGGGTGGCGGGGGTGATGGCCTGTCACCCCATTTTATTTTATTTTTTAATATTTTTTTTTCAACGAAACAGATAACGTGGCGGGTTAATGTATTTTTTTTTAATTTTTTTTATTTTTGAAAAAAATAGATAACGACATGTAGACACACTTTTTTTTTAAAATTTCGTTGTGTAATATTGTCTTATTGGCGTTTTTTAGTAATTAATTTGAATTTTGTAGAGGAGTGGAGATGTGGAATTTGAAGAGTTCCTTTAGTGGAAATTGAATAGTTTTTTCGTGGGAGATGAAGAGTTTTTTCTCTGATTATAAAACACTCATATCCTCTCATTTTTGCTCTTCATTCGTAGAAGAACATATTTGCAGAAGACACGGTTTGAGTAAAGCTTTCATTGCTCTTGAGAGGTAGAGCAAACTTTTTTGGGAAGAAGAAAGGGAGATACATCATTTAGAAAAGCATTTTACATTTGAAGATCAACAAAGAGATCCAAAAAGCAAAGTAAGCTTTTTTTTAAATTTTTTTTCCCTATTAAGTTTTATTTTGCATTTTGATTATTATCTCCATTTAGAATAGTAGTTACACTATTTACATTTAGTTGTAATTTATTTGTTATATGACATTTCTTAATTTTTACATTGTTCTATACAAAATTACATTTGCATGTTTCATGCATTATTGTTTTTCATATTTTTCAATGTATTTTTTAGATTAATCTTGTATCTATTTTCCATAATATTTCATATGGATGGCAATGCCGCCATATCAATATATTTTATTTTTAAAAAAAGTGATTTATAAATTTAATGATTACTATTTTCATTTGCAAAAGTAGTTTGATTTATAATAGTTTTTTGTTAAGATTAGTATATTAATATTCTGAATTAGATTACTATTTTGCTTAAAATCGTTTTGTACTTTACATTTAGATTATAATTAATCATAACATATTAATATTTGAAAAGTGGATGGCAATGCCGCCATTTTTCAAATATTTTATTAAAATGCCAGTTTATTTTTAAATATAAAAACTTAATTTTATAATTTTAATTTTGTTACTTGAAAATTAGAGTAGCCATATATTTTATTTTAATTTATGCTTATTTTTTTCATGCAATTTTTAAATAATAAATATTAACTTTTAGGCATCAATCTTTAAAGAATGGAAGGCAATGCCACCATTTTTTAAATATTATAATAGTAAGCAATTTATTATAATGTTAACTATATCTCAACATATTTCTAATGTTTTCATTAAGAGTAGTATATTGATTTAGAGTATCATTCTAAATTAGATTACTATTTCAATTATAACAGTTTTGTAATTTACATTTAGATTAAAATTAATCTTTACATATTAACACTTGAAAAGTGGATGGCAATGCCGCCATTTTCCAAATATTTTATTAAAATACCAATTTATTTATTTTTAAATAAGAAAAACGAGACTTATACTTTTAATTTTGTTGCATAACCATATATTTATTTTAATTTATGTTTCTTTTTTATATGCAATTTTAAAAGAATAAATATTAAATTTTAGGCATTAATCTTTATACTGACACATTAGAATGTAAATCACTGATATTATTTTTATACTAGCTATGGTGAGACCTAGGTTAAATTTTGAATCAGAGGAGGCAAGAAGAGAATACCAAAGGCAATATCAAAGAGAATATCGCAGAGAATACCGTAGACGTCAACAACAACAACAACAACAAACAGAAAATGAAAGAGAACAACAAAGAATAACATTAAATCAAAGAAACGAGCAAAGTTATGGTAGAAGAAGGTCTGAAGTGTCAGTTGCACAACTAGAGAATGATGAAAGAGAGCACGTAAATGTACAAAGAAACAATCGTCAGCATACTTCTGAGAGGGTCCTTCGAGATGTACAAACATTCGAAGTACAACATGTTGAAGTGCAACCAAGTGACATACATGAACGTCGTACAGAAGCAAACAATCAACTAAATGTTGAGTATGAAGGCTCTCCATCTGTAGAACGTGTCCCAGAAACACCACAACATGGAAGTCAAATCCATGTGAATCATGAATTAGAAGGTGAGAGACAAAACATGCCCAACCCAAATGGTATGCTTCAATCTGAATTTAGAAGATTCCAAATGCAGTTTAGATATCAGATAGATAGTTTGAAAACACCAAAAAATGTGTTATGTTTGTCAGGAGTCATATGCAGGAATGAAAGGATATCGCACCAGTGAGGGTCCAATATGTAATAGGTGTCGTCAAGAGACAAGAATTCATAGGTTTTCATCTTCAAATAATATGGATCCGGGATGTCAACCACTAGAGCTTGCAAATTTAACTCAAGTTGAAGAGATGTTGATTGCACGTGTAAATCCTATATTGCAAGTTACACATGCAACTGACAGTCAGTATAAGTATAAAGGACATACCATTAGTTTTCCCCAGCACATTGAACAGTTATCAAAAGTCTTGCCACACACAATTGATCATTTACCAATCATTATTGTTCGAAGAAGGGATCAACATGGTACACGATATAACTTTACTGTGAATAGGGATCGTGTGTATAGAGCATTAAAATACAAAGTTGAAAATGATAAATTCTATGCAGATGTTAGGATAGATGAAAGCGCTCTTAATGACCTTCCTACAAATACAGATGAGAATATTTTTCATAGATTAAAGACAGTGCACATGGAGTTTGATTCTAATGCAAATGAAGTTGTATTCCTAGGTCCTCTCATGGAGATAGACGAAGGTAATATAATTGAGCACACAAACTCTATGGCTTCAAGGGCACCTAATGCTCAAAGGGAAATGGAATTAATTCATGCTTGGGTTAATAATCCTGATGCAGTTTCATCTGCTTTAATTGAGTGGCCATCTATAGGTGCATCACCTTTCAATGAGTATGTCACAGCTGGGTTGTTGGATATGGCTTTCCCAACATTATTTCCAAATGGAAGTTGTGATTGGTTAGAGCCTAGAATGAGACGAGTATACTTGCATGAATTTGTAAAGCATTTGATCAAATACAGGGATCACCGCTTTGGAAAACATCCACGGTTTAGGTATTTTGTGCAAAACATGGTAATGAGACATCGTGCACAAAGTTTAGCATCTATTTTTGCAAAAAGGAGCTTTCATGAAACGCCAATAACTATTAATGAATTACGTGAACATATGGAGAATATTCCATGTAATAATCTTGCAGATAGGCTAATGCAGTTCGGAACAACTCTAAGAGGAACAAGGTCATATTGGGCAAAAAATAAAGCAGAATTAACTAACTTGCTTGACCAGATTGGGACACCTACAATTTTCTTCACATTAAGTGCAGCTGATATGCAATGGCCTGATTTGCATGCACTAATGCCTGGTGCACCACCTACTGATCCACGAGAGGCTAAAAAATGGAGAAGGCAGAATATCATCGGCTATCCACATATAGTCACTTATTACATGCACTTAAGGAATACAATGTTCAGGAAAGAAATACTTCAAAAAGGTATGAAAGTAAAGGACTTTTGGTGTAGATATGAGTGGCAACATCATGGTTCACCTCATGTTCATGGCTTCTTATGGCTCAAAGGGGCACCAAATATGGACACTATTAATTGGTCAAATGAGGATGAACAAAAAACTGCAGAGAGATATTTTGACTCCATTATTCATGCATGGAATCCTAGACATGATCCACATCAAAGAAATATACAAGTAAGTTTCATATTATAAATCAGTTAAATATCAATATATGTTTCTCACCTCAATCCAATAGAATAATATATAAATTTTCATTTTTAGGTCTTCTAGAATTTTGGTCAGCATCCATGCCTCAAGAATACAACACAACTTGCTGAGATGGATGTAGATCAAGATTATGAACAGATACTCAATTGTGTTGAAAGACACACGGTCTGTAAGGAGGGAGCATGCCTTCGTAAAAAAAGAGGACACACGGTTTGCAAGTTAATCAATTTTTAAAAAAAATTATATCTAAATTATTTATTTCACCTTTTTCAACAAGTTGGATTGACAAGATATGTATTCACCAATGTTTTAGGTATAATGCTCCTTGGCAATTGAATTTGGAGGGATCAAAGTTATATACCGATGCAGATTCAGGTGAGAAAAAAATTGAACCAGCAAGAAATGATGATAGAGTTAATACACACAATCAGTACATACTACAATTGTGGAGGGCGAATGTTGATTGGCAACCTATCCTTTCAAGACATGCAGTTATCAAATATATTGCAAAGTATGCAGCAAAATCAGAGAGAAGCTCTGAAACATATCAACAAATGTTGATGCGAATTTCAAATCTTGAAAATCCTGATGATTTAGCATCACAGGCATATAGAAAGCTTCTAACAGAGACAGTTATAGAAAGAGATATTGGAGCTCAAGAAACATGCCATATGTTATTAGAACTTCCATTGGTGGAGTGTAGTAGAAAGTTTGTCAATCTAAATGTCTCACGTGAAGTTTTCAAACCGGTGGTAATCAATAATGACAGAAATGAGGAAGAACTCACAAAATCTTTTGTTGATGGTTATAAAACAAGACCACTTTGTATGGAAGGTATTAGTTTGATTGATGCAGCAAGGTCTTGGTTATATAATCCTAAAAGAAGAGGAGATAATAAATGGGGGCCAAGAAACAAAGCAGCTATTGTTAGAGTTTTTCCTAGGTATTTTTCTATTCCTCCACGAGATTCTGATAAGTGGGTAGACTTTTGTTTGTCTGAGTTGTTACTATACAAACCTTTTCGTAATGTCGAGAGAGACATTGGTCATGATAATGATACTATAGTAGCAAATTGGTCCTCACTCAATTATAATCCTTGGCATGTCCAAAGGCAAGAACATGCACAAAATAATGAACCTTCAAGTGATTCAGAGACAGAAGATAATGGAGCCATTCAAGAAAATACTACAGAACATGAGTGGGAAATAATATCTGGGTTACATCGTGGTCAACATATGCCAGTTTTTGAAATTGACATGTTGGGAAGAAGAGATATTGATAGAAATACAAATTGGTGTAGTGCATATCAAAGTGAAGAGGAGATAATCCGAGCAATAAATTTCATACCTGAAATGAAAAAGCATGGATGTCTTATGTATGATGATATTCCACAGTGTATCAATTTTACAACTCTTAGTGACAAGCAACAAAAGGCAGTTGACATTATTCTAAAACACTACCATAGCAATCAAGTGGGAAATCCTTTATTTATGATAGTTCAAGGAACAGCAGGAACAGGAAAGTCTCATCTAATTGGCGCCATCAATCAATCTTTTTAGATGGTGTCGATGGCAAATCCTTCTCCTCTTCTATTGCTTGCACCAACTGGAGTTGCAACTTTCAATATAGGAGCATCTACGATTCATTCAAAGTTGCAGATTCCAATTACAGATTTTTCCCAACTACAAGGGACAAGACTTACAAGCTTTCAACAAGAGATGGAAAATATCAAATATATATTGATTGATGAAATGAGCTTCATTGGCCAAAACATGCTGGAAAATATAGATAGTCGACTTAGAGAAGCCTTCCCGCATAAAGCACACATAAGCTTTGGAGGTATCCCTTTCCATACATCACATGGTGTTATTAATGTCTTCTAATTCTTATTAAGATTAGCCATATAGAATGTATACCTTTTGATTTCACTTTATGTGCATAACTAAAAATTTTGCAACTATCTTTCAGGTGTATCTATTATTTTAGTTGGTGATTTGGGGCAATTACCTCCTATTAATGATAGACCAGCATATGATAGCAATAGGTGGGCAAAGTTATTATGGCAGGAATTCAAGATAGTGGTTACACTAGATAAAGTATTTAGGCAAGATGGAGAAAATATCCAACAACAAAGATTTCGTCATCTTCTCACAAATGTCAGAGATGCAAATCCACAAATAGATGACTGGAACTTTCTTATGACACGAACACCTATAAGGTTAGATGTTGTAAGCAACAATGATTTTGATAAGGCAGTGCATTTATTCTCTACAAATGACAATGTTCATAACCATAACATGAGGATGTTGTATTCTTTAAGACATCCAGTTGCACGTAGCCTTGTAACCAAGTCAAGCAATGGTAATCGAAATGAAGAATTATCAAGCGAAGAACTTGATATTGAGTTATTGATTAGTAACAATGCAAGAGTAATGTTGACTACAAATCTATGGATAGAAGCTGGTCTTGTGAAAGGATCATTGGGAAATATCAGAAATATTGTCTACAAACCAGGAACTGCTCCACCTGAGCCACCAGCATATGTTACAGTTCAATTTGATAATTACTCTGGAGTACCATTTGATGATCACCATCCAAACATAATACCAATAGCATCACTGCAGAGGGGTAGGACCTTCCAACTACCACTAAGGTTGGCATGGGCATTGACTATTCACAAATCTCAAGGGCTCACTCTTTCAAAAGCCACAATTGACATAGGTCCAAGAGAAAGAGTAGGATTGACATTTGTGGCCATATCTCATGTTAAGTCACTTGAAGGTTTGAGGATAATGCCACCTTTTACATATGACCGCTATGAGAAAATGAAAAGTGGGAAACAACTTTCAAAGAGAAAAGCAGAAGAATGTAGACTGAGAAATCTTGAAAATCATTGATGCTTTTAGACATATTATTTAATAATAAAGATTTATTTGTACTACTACATTATGTGATCATCATCGTCAACTATTATGCTGTTATTCTTATTATGCACATTGATACTCCATATTCCACAGCTAATGAAAACTATAATTGGATATGCTCAATCTGATAGGAAAACCTTATTATTTGTACATTTTAATGGTTGCAAGTTCCATTAAGCTGATATTTCATTTTACTAATTCTCTAATTTGTAAATTTAACTATGATCATCACTTGGGTCCTCAAATTAAGGTTATAATATTAATTCTAATCATAAAGACATTGTCCAATTGAAATAAATCATAATGTTTTTGCTTCATGACTTTCAACCAATACATTGCTACTCGATATTTCAAATCTATGTTTGTCTATTCTTCAGTATCCATGAATGGTCATAATATTACCATGTTTCAATACTCAAAGTTTCATTACAAATTTTAGTACAATTTGGTTTTTATATTCATTTTCTCCATAATTGATTGTACTAAGTGACCTGTTCTATTTTTTCAAAACCATTATTCATTTAAAATTTATATACCTCTCATTAAGTATACATTTGTTCTTCTTTTTTTATTCGTGATGATGCTATCTAAATTGTTTTCCATCATTTTTTCAGGCATGGAAGTCTCTAATAGACAATCAAGCATTGTCGACACTAGCCCAACTTCTTCTGTACAGTCAAATCATTTTTTTGAGACAGAGTTTCAGAAGTGTGCACGCATAATTAAACAATGTTGTACAACTATGGTAGAAGCACTTCAGAATGCAGCTTTATCTATTGATCATGTACAAGAGATAGAGATAATGGAGATGGAAGATGTTGCCAAATATGTACGCAACACATCTACAAAAGTAGATGCATTTCCATCCATGATGAAAGAGGTCTATGATGATCATATTACAAACAAAGGTCGTAATACAATTTTAATATCTAAAGAATATGTGATGTACTTACATCATTATGGAGAGCTATACACATGGTCCATATGATGATTTCACATTTTTCAAATCTTCACTTATTACTTTATCCAGATAATTGTACTAGGAGATATTATTCTCCTTCCATCTATGTATCGAAATAATAAATAAATGATTTAACTTTTTATCTCAAATTCTTCTCAACTATACTTCCAAATATTTGAAATGCTTTTTGTTGACCTTTGTTTTTGTATTATTAAAGCTTTTACATGAGATATATCATTAATATGTTGATCATTAAATTATGTATAAAATTGATGTGTTATTTCTAACTATTAACCCACTCTAAAGCATAATATTCATTTTATACTCATTTTAAGTGTAATCATTACCTCGATAATGTTTAGTACTCCTTCATTGTACACTATTCATGCTAAGCATAATTAACATTAATTAATTGTATATTTATAAATGTAACTAATAAAGTTATAAAACTACATAAGGAACATTTTAATCCTTATATTGTTCTATTATGCTAATAGGCATGTGTAAGGAGAACGAGCTACCCTCCTAAATGTAATTCTAAACATAACAATAACCGTAACTTTGACCATGGTCCTACTTCTCCCCTAACTCTAATCCTAACCATAATTCTAATGCTTTGTCTACCCCTAACTCAAACTATAACCCTAACTCAGATTCTAACCATAAACCTAATCCTAACCCTAACCCCTACCCTAACCTTTTATGTACCCTTATCTCTAACCCTAATTGTAATGCTAAACTTAACCTTGACCCTATCTCTAACCCTAACCCTAACCCTAACCCCAATCCTAACCCTAACCTTAACCCTAACTCTAATCCTAACACTAACACTAACCCTACCCCTACCCCTAACTCTAACTCTAAATATAACTCTACCATAATTATAATATAACCCTAACCCTAACCCTAACTTTAATGCTGACTGAAACCCTAACCCTAACCCTAACCTTAATTCTAAACTTAACCTTGACTCAAACTCGTACCTTAACCTTAACCCTGATGTAACTCTATACATATCCCTAACTCAATATGTAAAACTAACACTAACCATAACCCTAAATCTAATCCTTTCTCTACCCCTTTCTCTAACTCCAACCATAATCATAACCATAACCGAAACCCTACCATAACCCAAACTCTAACTGCGAATCTAACTCTACCATAATTGTACTTTAATATTAGCCCTAGCCCTAACCCTAAATCTATCCTTAAAATTGACTCAAAACTCTAACGTTAACCCTAACTCTAACATTAACCCTAATCATAATATTTAATCTTTTTGAAACTCTAACCCTAACCCTAACCCTGACTGTAACCCTCCCCCTACCTCTAATTGTAGCCCTAAATCTAACTCTACCATAATTGGACTTTAACTCTAACCCTAGCAATTATTTTAACCCTAATCATAATATTAAATGTCTTTGTAACTCCAACCCTAACCCTAACCCTAACTATAAGCCTACCTCTACCTCTAATTGTGGTCCTAAATCTAACTCTACCATAATTGGACTTTAACTCTACCCCTAAAAATTATTTTAACCCTAAAGCTAACTCTAACCCTAACCCTTTCTATACACCTATCTCCAACCCTGACCCTAACTCTAATTCTAACCCTAACACTAACACTGACCCTAATCCTTAACCCAATCATACCCCTAACTCTAATTCTAACTATAAATCTAACTCTACCATAATTAGACTCTAATCCTAACCGTATCCCTTTGTTTAATCTTCACTAAAACCCTAACTCTAACCTTAACCCTGACTCAAAACTCTAACTCTAACCTTAACCCTAACTCAAAACTCTAACTTTAACCTTAACCCTTACTTTAATCTTGACAAAAATCCTAATCCTAACTCTAACCTTAACCCTAATTCAAAACTCTAATTCTAAACCTAACCCTAACTCTAACCCTAACAATAGTCATAATCCTAAAATAACCCTAACCACAACTCTAACTCTATTTGTAACTCTAATCCTGACCCTAACTCTGGCTCTAATTGTAACCCTAACCCTAATTCTAATTAAAATCCTAACCCTAACCCTAATTTAAATATTAATGCTAACCCTAACCTTTACTTTAGTCTTCATTAAAACCTTAACCCTAACTCTAACCTTAACCCTGATTCAAAACTCTAATTCTAAACCTAACCCTAACTCTAACCCTAAAAATAGTCATAATCCTAAAATAGCCCTTGCCCTAGCCCTAACCGTAACTCTAACTCTAATTGTAACTCTAATCCTAACCCTAACTCTAGCTCTAATTGTAACCCTAACCCTAATTTAAATCTTAATGCTAACCCTAACCCTATTTCTAACCCTAACCATAACCATAACTCTACTCTTAAATATAACAATTTACCTAATAATATCCTTAAAATAAGATTGAATCAAAGTGATGCAAATAAACAATATATATAGAATTTAAAAAAAAAATGTTGAAGAATGATTTTATACTAAGTTTATATGACTACAATTTTATAGTAAGTTTATACAACTAAATTTAAAAAGAAAAAAATAAATCAATACTAACCATATCAAAAAAAGAAAAATTAAAAAATAATTTATCTGTTGCGCCGCGACTGCTACTAGCTTATATATATATATATATATATTACGCCGAGAGTAATCGTTCTCGAGGCGCCTATTTTTTTTCATAAATCCCAATTATAAAATAACCTTGGGATTAAATAAAAATAGGCGCCTCGAGAACAATTACTCTCGGCGTAATATATATATATATATATATATATATATATATATATATATATATATATATATATATATATATATATATATATATATATATATATATATATTATGATTAGTGTAGAAGTAAGAGACATGACTTAAAATCTAGAGTCACAAACCATCTTAGTTAGAAACCACCTCCAAACCAAAAGCTAATTATGAAAGAGCAAAAGTTACAATTAAAAAAAACTAGTTATTAGAAACTATCTTGTAACTTGAAGTCAACTATAAAAAAACCAACAATCACAACTCAAAATTCTCTATTAGATTTTTGTTTAAAGATTTGGATCAGGTCTTTATAATAAACATTGAACACCTTAGTCACATGTAGGTCACCTCTGCTTGTCATATGAATTTTTTTATGTCAGTTGGGTCATTTTACTGTCTTTCATTTTGTCTTAAGAAAAACATTGATTATCAATTTTCCTTTATATGAATAATTTAATTTAAAAAATTATATTTAAATAATTTGTAATCTACTAAATATAAAAAATATACCTAAAAAAAAACCAATTGTTTGATAGAACAACTATCAATTTCCAGGCTGCTTAGCCAATTAAACTCATTCCCTAAACACATTTTTAAATACTTATATTGATATTGTAAATATTCATCCAAAGTCAATATTTTTACAATGAAAAGTAATTTTATTAACGAAAGATAAAAACAAAATTAGAAAGCCAGTTGGACGGGAGACCGACTTGAATATGTAAAATCTTCTCCTTCAATTAATACGTATATTCTCCCACAACGCAGAAGACGCACTCCCTTTACAAACAAATCAAACGAGAGTGGAAACCAAAAACATAAAAAATAATTAGTAGGGGCAGGGCACAACAGCTAAATTCTCTAGTATTCAAGGCTTAGATCTGTTCGTTGCATTTTCTCGGAGGGAAAGCAGATCGAAATTTGACCATGTCTGCGAGAAGGCGAACCCTGTTGAAGGTTATCATCCTCGGCGACAGTGGGTAAGGCAATTCGTTCTTGTAACTCTGTTTTATTAAGTCCACCGTTTGTGCGTAATCCCAATTATTCTGTGAAATCTTTGGTTGCAATTTTGTGGATAATTTGAATTTTTCAGAGTTCTATTGTATTATTTTAGATTTTGTCCGTGATTGGATTTGTGGATCGATGCTAGGGTTTGCATGAGGACTCGAATTTGACAATTGGGTTTTGATTTATTGTTGTTTGCAGGGTAGGTAAAACATCTCTCATGAATCAGTATCCTCAAAATGGTATTTTTTTTGTTTATTTGTGTTTTTTTAAGGATTTGCGATTGTTTTCAAGTGGTCTTAGGTGGGATTTATGGGCTGGATCATTGATGTGAAACTCTGTATTTTGAGGGTAAGTTACACCATTTGAATTGTATTTGAAGCTGGCAAAAATGGCTAAAACCATAGCTAATCTATAGTTTTAGGTATTTTTAATCATTTTAATTTGCGAGTACTGCGATCCTTAGAAAATGCTTTTAGCAACATGTTCAGTGGAGTTATGCTATGTTATTGGGATGAGGGAGTGATAATGAGGAGTGCGTTAGGGCACATCCTTCAGTTTTATTGTGGCTGGGGGATCTACACCCGTCGCGATCATTTTCCTTAATGTCATCTCCTTTCCCCGAGCATGAATTGTACCTGTAATTTCTATGCCAAGACGGACTGCGAACTGTGGAGCTCGGGAGCTCTCCTAGCAGCTGGACAGAAACCTAGATGGATGCAAGGCACGGGATGCGTACATTTTAAATTTTAATCGTCGTTAGCTAAGGTGAATACGAACACCTCATAAACGATATGCCACAACTTATATTTATTTCAGCGAGACTGACTTTTGAGTCCAAAATCATTGTCCTATAGTCTCGGCTGATTGCAGTGAGAGCGTTTGAACACTTCAAAATATTGTGTCACAACTTGACCTACAGAGCTAAGGCGGACATAGGCACATCATAGCCAGCACGGCACAAACTCTTCACGTGTTCACTACTATTGTGAGTTATGTCATGGCAATGGAGAGATTTAAAGCTGTTTTATCGTCTAACAATTTCTCTCCATTACCATCACACCATGCCTGCCCGTAGTTTGATGTTTCCACAGCTTAATCTGTTAGTTCAAGACTCAGTACTTCATATTTATTTGCAAAATAATTGGAATTTTCTTTTTAAAATTTAAAAATAAGGAACTCATATTGCGTTTTACCACAAGCTGTGGGTTTGGGTATGCTATGTGAAAACAAAGTAAAACACTTTTAGTGATCTTTTAGACAATTTATGTAGCTTGTTAAATATAGCAATACTCAGTAATTTTTGGGGCAAGCAATCTTTTTGAATTTTTCTACAATGGGATCTACATAGAATAGCTTTTGGTGAGAGAATTGAACCTTAATCATCTGGAATTGGCCCTGACATTGCCAGGGCTGCATTCGATAGCAGCTCAGTAGTTTTCAGGAAATGATTTTCTGGAGAATTCCTGCATATTTTGAAGCTTTTGTTGTTGCTTTCACACTAAATGTTGGTTGAGGTTACGGGTCACGTTTAAGTCAATGTAGATAAAGGGTTCTGTGTAACACATAATCAAGTTCTCTCAACAAGTCACAATTTTGGATGTGACCTCCGTTTTTGGTAGCATAAACTTAGCACTCTGTCTATTAGTATCATGCTCTAATTAATTATTTGAACCCATTGTGTACTTTTTAAAGTGTCTCCTATTACCATTGCACCACAGTGCCTTGAAATTTGTACCATAGTTTAGAAACTCCATATAGCTGGGGTAACTGATCTTTTCAAGTGTTAATACATGTGATTCTCAATTTGAGGGAAAAAAATTTCAACTTTTTTTTGTCCCTAGTTTTGACATGTCTAAACTAAGTCAAGATTTATTAATTCTATGGTGGAACTATTTAGATTGTCTATTCGTTCCTAGTTTTAATATTAACCAGTAGGGATTTGTGGGTAAATTTAATATTCTTTGGTGTTGAATTAGGTGGAATTTCAGACATGAATTGCAGAGTGAGAAATACTTGTATTGGTACACATTTGTTTCTCTAGTTCAAAACTCGATTGATTGAGAACAAAACAGTTTTGAGGGATTAAAGTTTAATGAGCTCACTGAGCAGCTTATTACATTCCTTTTTTCTACTAGTCGAGCCTAGAACTAGTTCTCCTGTTATCCTTAAGTGACATATAGATATGTAAACAAGAAATTCAGCAATCAGTACAAAGCAACAATTGGAGCTGACTTCTTGACCAAGGAAGTGCAGTTTGAGGACAGGCTTTTCACACTGCAGGTCTGTATCAATTGCCTGTAGATATTTTGATTTTTTTTTGTTTGGTAATGTTTTCAATACATCATATGAAATGAGTAACGTGATTTGCAACTTTTCTTGATCTTTTTTTGCTAACCTTTTATATCAGTTTTCTTTTATTTTTCTCATCATTGACACACAGTTGTATAATAAGAATAGCATCAGTTAATGTGTGTGGTCAACGAACTGGGAATCAATAATTAGTGGCCTTTAGATGCTAGGTTTCTGTCTTGTCTGAGGATTTTCTGTTGCTCGGCTGAGTATGGAATAGATCTTATACTTACTGATCTTCCTTGTTTTTCTATAAATGTTCTTTTAAGGCAGATATGGGATACTGCTGGCCAGGAGAGATTTCAGAGCCTTGGTGTTGCCTTTTACCGTGGTGCTGATTGCTGTGTTCTTGTATATGATGTTAATGTTATGAAATCATTTGATAATCTTAACAATTGGCGTGAGGAATTTTTAATTCAGGTATTTTGACTGAATTATTCACCAATTTAACTTTGCTGTTCATTCTGAGGTTTCGTTGACTTGTGCTGCCACTGATCTTCCATGCAACTTTTTTCATAGGCAAGCCCTTCCGATCCAGAAAATTTTCCATTCGTGGTGCTTGGAAATAAAATTGATGTGGATGGTGGAAACAGCAGAGTGGTAGGTGGATTGACTTTCTGATTTCCTAGTTCTTTGAAGTGGAATGCAGTCATGAAGTACCTGAGTACAAATTATGGTTGTCACAGGTTTCAGAGAAAAAAGCCAGGGCATGGTGTGCTTCTAAAGGCAACATTCCTTACTTTGAAACATCTGCCAAAGAGGGCTTCAATGTTGAAGCAGCGTTCCAGTGCATAGCTAAAAATGCATTGAAGAATGAGCCTGAAGAGGAAATGTTAGTAAAATCTATGTGCCATGCATCACTTCTTTTTAATTCTAGTGTAAAGTGTGCGAGTTGTATATGTTTTTGTGTTCAAATTCATATGCTATCTATATTAATTGCTGACTGTTGATTTCTGTTTTCTGTTCTTTGTATTTGTTTTTCTTTTCAATCTTCCTCTCACATTATTTTATTTTCTCTATCTATCGTTATCTTATACATAATTATCTCTGTGGATTTATTGAGGTTGATATTGTTATTGTTACTTTGTAGATATCTTCCGGATACAATTGATGTCTCTGCTGGGAGGCAACAAAGATCGTCAGGATGTGAATGTTAGCCTCCCAGTTGTCACAAAAGATTCTGGGTGCTACATAAGGGCTTTGCAATGGATGCGCCCATTTGGAGGTTGATTGAATATTGTTTGTGTTCAGTGTAGTGATGGAATTGTACTTTAGATAAATCTTGATAGTAGTTCTCTGGTTTGCATTCTCCTGTCTCTGAGCCAGGGATTGATTACACTATTTTGTATGATTCAAATGGTGAGAAGTTTAATTTTGTGGATGGCATGAGAACATATACTGCAATCTATGTTGGTATTCTCTTGTGATTATTTGAAATATGGTTATAATTATTCTTTAGTGGTATACCATTCAACAATAATAAATGAAACAAATCTGCACTTACATTTTCTTCTTATTCAGTTGTTCTGTGGTCTGCTGAAATCCTTATTGATAAGTTAGATTTTTGCCTTGAATAATCACTGGAGTGTTTAGGTTTTTGTCATGAACTCTCTAATCACTTGAGTTTGTGTTTCTCTTAATTGATTCCGAACATTGTTTATGATTTGGGCGCTTCTAGGATTCTTGGTGTCAAATTCACACTACTTGGACTTTCAGTTTTCTAATTAATTACTAGAAGCACTTCCTGTGTAGTTTTTTGATATATTTCATATTACATACAAAGTTGATTTGATTATATCTATTCTTCATTATATATTGATTTGGTTGATTTGATTGTATCTCATTTAATGTACAAAATTGATTTGATTATGTCCAAAGCATAAGAACATATCAAGTTTACATTGCAAAATATCCTGCATTGCGAGCCTTAATTGTGTTCAATCACAATAAATAGAGATTGAAGTTGGTATGCATTGTTCATTTTATAAGTCTATATATAACCATTTGTTCACACATAAATATAGACTGAAGCTTTTTAATAAATTTGGCAGATACATCAGGCTAGTTTTTTGTGAGTTTGAGAAACCATTTCCTGCAAAGTATAGTAGACTATTCTTCTGGTGATATATTTCTTTCTCAGAGGAAGGCAATGCCAATTTACCTAAAATATTTGTTCTATTTCATATAATGTACAAAATTGATTTGATTGTGTCCAAAGCATAAGAACAAATGAATTTTACTTCGCAAAATATCTTGCATTGTGAGCCTTGTTTGTGTTCAATCACAATAGATAGAGATTGAAGTTGGCATGCATTGTTCATTTTATAAGTCTATATAGCACCATTTGTTCACCAATAAATATAGATTGAAACTTTAGGAACTTTGGCAGATGCATCAGGCTAGTATTTTGTGAGTTTGAGAAACCAATTTCTGCAAATTATTGTAGAATATCCTTCTGGTGATATATTTCTTTCTCAGAGGAAGGCAGTGCCAATTTACTTAAAATATTACTTTGTTTTCTAGGTTTTGCCTAGCCCTTCGTTTTAGGAGAATACTAAATTTTTCTCTTACCTGAACCTGCTCCTGTTATCTAAATAGCAAGAGTCAAAATTGAGATTGTTAACTGAATAAATGCAATTTGGATGAGTTATCATACCCGCAGTCATGTTTTTGCTTTATGCGCTTTTTATTGTTTTTGCTATTAATGCTGCGATTAAAAACTGTTTGCTGCTCTTTTAAAGACATTGGATATACGTTTTTAGTTTCTTTCTCAATGGGTACCTGAAAGGAACTTACACGGAACATTGCGAGTTGTCTCCCCAAGGCTATGTTCTATCTGACTTATAGGGGTTTCACAATATATTTATAACCAACTCCAGGAAATTTGAATATATTCTCCATGAAATCTTATCTCCGAGTAATGCCATCATGATTTAGGGTTGAATTTATAAGCGATGAGCAATTGCATTGCCATATTGGACTACGCACATGAAGTGCGTAACTTTGGAAATCATGTTCAATAACAGATCATAATGTTATGGCAATTCTATCTGATTATGCATACTTTTATCAAATTCACATTTTCAAAGATTTTCAATTGGACTATTGAAATGTCCTGTACCTGATCCTCTTGTCTATTGCCTTATTCCTTTTATGTTCGCTTACTTTTTTCCTGTTACCGTTTCCTTGTTTTTCAGCTGCTGCTACCTCATCATTGCTGGACAAAGATTAATTATCTCAAGTTCAATGCAAAACAGTGACAAATTGGAATCCTGGATATCTATATTTGTGCATGATATTCCTTTACTGTCTGACTCAAATCATTAAATTTAAGAGGTCTTGTACTAGTTTTCCGCAATGTCCTTGTTTAGTTGTGTTCTATTGTAAGATATCAACCTTACTTTTGCAATTTATAGTCCATTGTTGGTAAACACTTTTGCTAGCGTGATATCGTTTGTAAGTCAAAAATTTGAGCCCTTTATACCCACATTTAGTGGAGTCCTTTTTTGGCTAACATTCTCACTTTATCATCATCTTTCATAGCTTGTGAGCAATTCTGCTTGCCTTCAGCAGTTAATTAAATCCCCCACGAGAAGATTCTTGAAACTAAATTCAAAATTCTGCCTCATTAGTGTTTTCATTGAAGGTTAGCAATTATATCTCACAGGTTAGGATGATTTCAATTTTTTTCTATTTGATCCAAGACCTTGTATGATGACTTTTAATGCATTTGAGTGGCCACAGGATTCTTGGCCTTGTGTATCATGACTTTTAATGCATTTGAGTGACCACAGGATTCTTGTTGATGTTATCTCGATAAACATTTATTGTTTGAATATGTGGATGCATGGATAAAACTTTATGATTCGGGAACTTTAAGGGCCTATTTCACAAGATATATGTTTTCTCTTTCACTAACAAGTATATTGCTGGAGCTTCCTTTACATCCAAATCACGTGTTGTGAAGTTCAATTGAATGTTGGCACTCGTACCAGGATGTTTGCATTGTTTGTTTTCCAACTCCACTGCTGGCAATCCCTTGTAGCATAGAATAAGGTGAAGCATATTATCTTTCATCAGTGTCTAACTGGGCTGAGCCTCTGATGTTGTGCATCAGTGACGTTGACATTCTTAGGAAAACCTTGTTGCAGTTTTAGAAGAGTCCCTGGTTATTAAGAAAATATGTTGTCAAATTTGCTGGTAATAAATAGAAGGATCTTCAACTCCAGATTTGTAGATTATACCTGTGTTCTCTTGTGGGTAGATCATCTGACATAAGGGTTTAGTTACAAACTACAAAGAAAAGGGACGTTACATTTGACGAATAGGCAAGGGTGTTGAATTGTTTGTGTCAATATTAGGAATCTGAATGAGGGTCGTTTGTCAAGGCTGTTGAATTGCTTGTGTCAATGTTAGGAATCTGAATGAGTGTTGCAGTAGCATTATGCTCAAAAGTTCCAATTTTGATCCCTAGTATTGGTGCCTGCTGCTTCTTGAATTGTTCTAAAGGTTCCAAATTTTCTTCTCCCTCATTTTATTAAAAAAATACAGAGCACAGTCAAATTTTTCTTCATTTTCAGGGTTTTGAGCATTTAAAACTTACCTGACATTTATGATGAATAGATTAATTTTAGAAGGTAAATATTTAACCATAGTTTAGTTTAAAATCAAAGGGCTTCCTTAAGTATGTAGTAAAAAACTTTGTTCTTTTAAACTTAACACTAAATGCAGAGTTTTCTTTTAATCTAATTCTAAAGACAGTTAAATGTAGAAAACATAGGGCTTCCCTTGAACTAGCAAGGCTATACTTCTCAGTGGATGATCTTCAGTTGTAGGGCCTAGCACTTTGTTGTTGCATGTCCCACCCAATCAAAACACAATAACTAAATAATAATTGTGCCAAACTAAGTTTGCACATTTTCCTGCTCAGTATGGTGTTTTTGTGATTGCCATGTGGTAACTCAAACATGGAGAGAGTTTGGACTATTATTACGAATCGTGATTGGGCAGTTAGTGTTCATCAATGTTTAAATGCCAATTTAATATAGTCTATGTTACACCAGGTTTCTGGGACGAGGGGACATGGGGACGGGGAAATGGGTTTCCGGGACAGATTTTTTTTTCTTGGAGCAGGGGATGGCAGTGGGAACAGCTATATAAAAAGTAGGGAAAATTTAAAATATACAGGGAAATTTTAAATATTCATATAAACACGTGGATAACACATGCTTATATAAATTATAGAACCTTAACATATAATGTTTGTGTTAAATAATTTAACTTTAGAGTTCACATGAGAGTGGAAATCAAACAAATTATCAAAACTGAAACATTAATTTTATGGGACAGCCAAGGGAAAGGTTTCCGGAAGTTTCCGAGTTTCCGGGATGGGGGGACGTGGGGACGGGGTCAATTTTTGCCGGAAACGTGTCCCCGGGTAACATAGTATACAGTACATATGTAACAGTGGAGGTTCAAGTTGAATATAGTGTGTTTTTGCAATGAACAGTTTTATTTTCCTGTTAAATTATTTTTAAATGCTTTTAAGTTTCAAGCAAGCAAGCCAGGATAATCAGTTTTGTGTTATGAGAATGACCATCATTGAAAGTTGGAACAATTACTAGGCAGTGCGTGTTAGAGTTTATACAGGGTTGAGAGTCAGTGATGGACGAGAAGTACTATCTCAGACCCCTTCTCAAAAAACATACAAGAGGATGATTTAAAAGTACAAAGGAACAGGATTAATTCTAAAATTGTGTTCTTTTGTCTCCTTCCTAAGGTTCCTTTGTTTTCAACTAAAATTCTTTTCAACTCTAAAAAGGTAACCAAATGTGTTTCTGTGCAAAAGTGAGAACTGTCTAGTATTTACTTCAGGAAGTTCCAGTTTACTGGTTTAAAAAATTACAAGGCAGTGTGTGTTAGAGTTTATAAGGGGTTGACAGTCAGTGATGGACAAGAAGTGCTATCTCAGGTTATCTCAGGTCACCTTCTCCAAAAACATAGAAGAGTATGACTTTAAAGCGCACAGAACAGGATTAATAGTAAATTTGTGTTCTTTTCTATCCTAACTATGTTTTCTATCTTTTCAACTTGAAGCTTATTCAACTTCTAAAAGGTATCTGAATTTGTTTCTGTGCAAAAGTGAGAATTATCCAACATTTACTTCAGGAAGTTCCAGTTTATTGATTTATAGTATATGGATAGATACATTTCTTATTAACATTTCCCAATGTTTTTAGCAGGAAACTTTAACACTAACCATTAAACAAGGCTTTGCACAATTCAATGCTCTTGAAGAAAGTTATCTTTTCCTGCAGAAATTGAAAATGTAATCCTGTTGGCCACTGGTTTTTATTTAAATTCTTTGAGCTTGTAGTTCTTGAAGGAAACTGTTTTGCTTCTTGTAATAACTACAAATAAAAATCCCTAGTTGAGGGTGCTAAGGTCCTTTGAGCAATGGGGAGACGTGTGAGTGTCACTGGACAGATGTTTAAACTTTAAGCAGTTCTCAAGAGAGAATGGCTAGAACTTAGGAGTCTTACACAAACACTGATAAATTCATACTGCTTGGAAAATACTTATTTGGAATTCCATTAAGCTGTGGGATTGCTCGAGTCTTTCATGATGGAGAATGATGTCATCCGGAGTCTTATGTTGTCACAGGTTCTTGCAACTCCTTACTCTTTGTTAGCTAACTCTGCTATTGCTAAGCATCGTCTTTAGCTTATACTTTTGGGTTAGATTTGGATAATACTGCTTGTGTTTGTGTTGCTATTTTTTAATAGCAGATGGAGTATTATTTTCCTTAATTTGGGCTTGCCACTGGATTAATTATGAGATTTACATCTAGGTTTTTGTTATGTTCAAGTCAATTTCCTCGAGAATTCTATTCTATCAAGTCTTTAAAGACGCTTAAGTTTTTTGTATGGTGTAACTTGTTATCTCTTTATATATGTAATTAGTTGACCAAATCAAACTGTTTATTACACTGAGGGAGCTACATGCGTGGCATTAACTTGTTTTGTCCAAATGTGGCATGACTATTGTCTTAACATGTATGATGGTATATACTCGACTCAGAGAGCCGCTTCAAATAATATACTGGCTATAATGGTGAAATGATATCTGCGAGTTCTTTTTGTTAGAGTACTCCAGTTTCAGAATCTTCTGTCGTTGAACCTTGGGCATATGGTAGTTCTAGGATTTGTCAAACCCTTATTTGTAAGGTTCCTGTAACTGATTTTTAGCGATCTGACTGCAGCTTGACTGAATTGTGGGTGAAGGTTAGCAGTCCCCCTAATACTTCCAAATTTGATTTCTTGTTTCAAATGTGGTTGGAACACATTGCTTGTTTTTTCTGTCATGTAGCCTGGCAATTTTTTTGGGTTACCACCATATTGCAGCTGTCTAGATTGGCCCATAGCTGCATGTTTACAGACCTTCAACAAACTTTGACTCGAAGTGGCCATTCTTTTCTTGACATGGAGATAATTACTAGGATGGTGCAGCTTGGCTTCTTTATACCTTTATACTATCAAGTGATCTCTCTTGGTGGTGCATGATACTGTTGGGTTTTGTGGGATTTTATTTTTTTATGTTAGAGATGTGTGACAGTACTGGTGTCCATTGTTGATCTCCAGCTTTGATCTTTTTTTTTTGCTGTTTTGTGAAATGACTCTTCCAATCATTGCTATTTGTGAATGTAGCCAGACCATTTGATGTAGAGCTCGACTGTCTTTAGTTTTACCTTAATTAGATATGCATTTGATTTTTTGGTCACTTACAGAAAGTAGAATTCTTCCGAAATTTGATTAGTTCCAATTAACTAATTGGACATTCAGGTTGCCTTTCTTGGTATTTTTTTGCCCTTCTGAAGTCAAAAATCTTTAAAAAAAAATAAAAATCTGACACTATTTAATATTACAAGTCATAATAATTGCGCAAGGCTTAAAATGCAAATTGTCAGTTTTAGTTGGTGTTTCGCCTCTTCATTTAGGTATTTCATTGATTATGTTGTGTTTCTTGCTTTCTAGGAGTTCATCGCAAGTTACAGGATGTTACTGTCCCTTTGTTTTGAACTGATATTTGAAGGGAATTTATTTCATATCTCAGTAATCTCCCTAATGTTCAAAATAAAACTTCATTCCAGCCTTCCGTTAATTTACTTCTGCAGTTATAGGTTCTCAGTTTTCTCCCACTGAACAACTTAATTGGCAATTCTCTGCCACAAGTGTTTTGTACTTGTCATATCATTCTGTACCTTTTCTTCATAGTTTGTGTTGGAAATCCTTGTCATTCTTTACTTTCGGTATGGACTGGAGTATTCTTTTTGTTTCTGATTTCGGACAAGATTTGCACCTTCCCCTGTAATTCTTTGAATACACTGAACTGATTCAGGATTTCCTCAACTTTGACATCGCTACAAATTTACGACGTAGAATTTCCTAGTTTCAATCAACTGGATAATCTCCATTTCTCCATTTCTTCATTTCAGCTTTTCTAGTTTCAGAATCATTCAACCTCTTGGTAAGGTCATCATAAATCATCTTGATCAACTTTATTCCAGCATTAATCTTGCATCTAGACCAATGGATTTCAGTGCTTCCTGATGTGATTAAAGTTAATGGATTGGGGTATTCTTTGACACGAATGGTTTAGCTAGCGTAATTCGTTTTTAACATTTTTAATAGCGCATGTGTTTGTAGTTGGGGTGATGACCCATCTCAGGTTTAGGGCTTTTTTTGGTCTATACATTACGTTGTTAATTTTGTTGTGTACACGATGATTGAATATCTATATGATGTGCCTTTTGGCCAGAACGTGGCACTATAGCAGATTGACAGGTTGTTTTTGTAGACAATTCATATAGTGTTTCTTTAGCTTTTCACGACAAACTCGAGTTCAAATCTACTCACAAGGAAGTGATATCAATGGTTAGTGCTCCAGTGGGCAAAACTTAATAGTAACCAGTACTCAAGGAAATGATATCAATGGTTAGTGCTCTAGTGGACAAACTCCTAGTAACCAAGCTCTGTCTTGCCAAGATCAACTATAACTCTGGAGGACTCGGCGTAATCTTTCCGGGGTTATGTGAAGATTTTTCACACCAATTCACTAACATTTTGAATGATGAATATAATTATGGAAATTAAGCATCCATGAAAACCAGGGGTTTAGCCTAACTTAGAATTAGCAAACTGCCAAAAAAGTACGAGTTAGATAGATTCATCAAACACATTTCTCCATTGAAATTAAAGCACCTATCTAAATTTACTCCAAGTGAGAGAACACCTAAAATACATCAAGTAATCACCATGAGGTTGACAACAAATTTTTTATTATTGTGGTAGTTCATAGCAACAACTCGAAATTCACTATTACAAATGAGAATTGAGGCTTTTATATAGGCCCCTGATTACAGGTGGCCTACATTAAAACAAAATCAAAGGCCAAGATTTTACTACCACAACCTTAATTGAAGCTAGGGAAAGAATAAAGAATTTGCAATTGATGTACAAGTCCAAATAGACCAATGAAGCAAACACCACTACCTTAGTGGGGTAATAAATACCTACTATGCATGTCCGCTAAGTAGGAGAGTGGGGCAACCAAAATGACCACTATACAATAAATGCATTTTCCCCAAAATAAACATGACCACTATGCAATGAATGCAACTTTCCCCAAAATAAACTATGTTTTGACTTTGCCCTTAGTGTGCACAAGATTTGGGCATGTTAACCTAGGAAGGTGATTGAACAACATTCTTGTTGCCCATTAGAGTCTTCAATACTAGATTTCAGGAAGTAGAATGTTTGGGATTGGAACTCTTTACTTTTTCTTGACTAAGCTTTTCAATTATTTTTGGAGGAACTTCAAGGTGTTGTCCTCTTACTTTTGGGATTGGAATGCCTTACTTTTTCTTGACTAAGCTTTTCAATTATTTTTGCAGGAACTTCAAGGTGTTGTCCTCTTACTTCCTTTATATCCAAACTTTAATCTTTTAACCTTAAACGCCTTAATTAGATCACTTGGCACTTGGTCGCCTTCAACACTCGTATTAGAGTTTTGGCACTTGAATTTCTTTTGTCATTTGGAAATATGCCATGTCGCCCAATTATGACAATATAGGTCAAAAAAAAAATGCAATAAAATACTTATAATAGTTATTTAATAAATATATAAAAAGATTATATATAATAATAATTATATATCAAGTGATTGAAGTAAATAATGATATATACATTGTATAATTTATTATAAATAATAAATTTAATTTAGTTTAATAAATATTGAAGAATAAATAACAATTTATTATTGAGATGATAAATAAAGCTAATATGGCAAGTAATAAATAAGGATATAATACCAATAAAATATACGTATATATAAATTGATATAACACAATATTTAATGTCTATAAGGGACATTATATTAATAAATAAATATATTAATGAGATTAATTAATAATCAATATAAATGATTAAATTATGAAGAGTCATGACTGATGGAAATAATCTATATAAGTATTAGGAGGAAAGTCATTTGAAGGAATAGAAAAATAGTTATGAATTGAGTTTGTAAAGATTTTAATGAAGAAATCTTAAATGTTTTACATAAGAACATTACAAGGGTATCAAGCATGTTCCTGTCATCATGTGAAGTTTTTTCAAAAGAAAAAGAAAAAGAATTATAATTATATTAAAAAATTTGTATAGTAATTGAATGGGAGGGAGCTAGTAAAGATGTTAATGCTGGGAAATTTTGTTTTGGTGGATGTTATGAACATCCACTGAGGGTGACTACAACACTTTCTGAAATATATATACACGAGACATGTTTCTATTCCCATTTGTATTATCATGGGCAAATAATATATAATCCATCCAAAGTTATGTTTCTACCAATCGCTGACGACTACAAGAACTGCCGAAATGTAATATTTTAAATTTGTACAAAAATCAATTACCAGAGATGTAATCTAGTGACGGGAAGATTGATAAATTGCACAAGAGAAGGAAAAAGTAGAAAGAAAGAACCACAGTGCCACAAAGACACGAAGACCAGGTTCACTAAAACCACCGCAGGAATATATAAAGGAAGAAAATGTATGTATAGAAATGGTTATTGGCTCGACTGGTACAGGGGGAAGAAGGGGAAACGATATAAAACTGTGAATGAAAAAAGTATGAATCCAAACCAGTATTCATCACTGAAGCAATACGTCAGGGTCGCAGTAGGAATGACGCCACTAAAACACACAAGGGCACCATTATTTCATGCCTGTAGAAACCCTTGATCCACGATATATTGACATCCTTGATTATAAGGAATGGAATAAGGTGGGACACAAAGAAGATGGAAAAAGGGAGTCATCAATTTTAGAAGAACCCTGCGAGCATAGGAACAAGTACAAACCAGTCAAACAGTGCAGAGTGGACGTGAAATAAGGAAACACACACATGGGATACAAAGGACAAATCAACGCATAAACGGAGGGTTTGCAAATCATAATTACCACTCACAGAGTATCAAAGTAGCAGCAAATACGGCGACGATTGACACAACTACAAGGAGGTGATTGGATACGAGGTGTTACCAAGCAATTGCACCATCAAATGACATGTGCATCAATATAAAACCACCGCACACGGATTATGGGATAGATGCCAAGACCATATGGTACGGGGTCTATGAAAGACGTGGGTCCCCAGTCTCCACAAAGTAAGTCAAGGATATATTAAGTTGTCTAATTATTATTAAATAGTATATGTTTATTTAATGTGGTGTATCATTAAGTCAACCTATATGGGGATTATATATGTACATATTATTTGTGGATTTAAGTCAAAATAAAATGAAATTATATAATCATTGAGAATATGATTCAAGCATGTCTTGGTGGAGGGCATTCATTGCGAATATTATGGAATGGTTCAAGGTTATCGCTTCACGTATTTTGTATGGAGATGGGTTCATTCCCATTTGGCAATTACGATGAAGTAAATGGAAAACCCTTAGTGTCAGTATCAGAGATAGGTATTATTACATGTAATGCTGACAAAACATAGATGGATGTAATGTTGGTATCAGAGATAGGTATAGTATACCTATTTGGCCAACTATTAAGGAATGGTTTATGTATTGGTATCAAAGATAGGTATTATACCTATTTGACCAATTATTAAGGAAGGATTTATGCGTTGGTATTAGAGATAGGTAGTATACCTATTTGGCCAACTATTAGGGCCTGTTTGGTGAGCGGAATAGGAATACGTATTCCAAAAATTTTGAAATCCTTGTTTGGATGCACCAAAACGGGATTGGAATACGAGGTAAAATAGGAATACGTATTCTAGTTTTGGCCCAAAAATGGGGTTTTGCAATTCCATCCAAATAGGTGGTATTGGAATATGTATTCCTATTCCATTTTTTTTATTTCAGAGAACATAAATTTTCGGGTCCGCGAATTCCCATCAAATATTGGCTGGACCAAACGGAGAACAGGAATACGTTCTATTCCGGAATACATATTCTAGAATATGTATTCCTATTCCGCTCACCAAACGAACCCTTAAGGAATGGTTTATGTATCAGTATCAGAAATAGGTATTGTACTTGTTTGACCAATTACTAAAGAAAGATTTATGTGTTGGTATCAGAGATAGATATCACACCCATTTGGCCAAGTTTTAAGAAAAGATATGTGTGTTGGTATCACAGATAGGTGATATATATCACACCTATTTGGCCAAATTTTAAGCAAAGATACGTGTGTTGGTATCAGAGATAGGTATCACACCTATTTGACCAACTATTGATTTTGGGATAGGGGAAAGGAGCGCAACATTCACAATCAAAGTGGTAAAACATTTCCTTACCTTTTCTTGTTTCAAATTGTAAGCGGGATTCTAACATGTATACTACTTGTCTACATTGTGTTTTCCTGCATTAATATGTTTGCTTCATGTCTTATTCACGTCTTCATGCATTTGTGTGTCTACCTCGTGTTTGCATTGTGTCTTCATGCATCAATGTGTCTACTTTGTGTCTTCATTCATATGTTTTTTCATTAGTTACTAACATGCGAAATTTGCAAGTGTTTAACACATGTAGGGAAAAGAATGAATCTAAGCTATGAACCACATTAGTTGATTGAGGACAAGCAAATTTGAGAGGGGTGGACTTGTCATGTCCCCCAATTATGACAATATAGGTCAAAAATAAATGCAATAAAATACTTATAATAGTTATTTTAATAAATATATAAATAGATTATATATAATTATTATTATTACATACTAAGTGATTGAAATAAATAATGATATATAAATTGTATAATTTCATTATAAATAATTAATTTAATTTAATAAATATTGAAGAATAAATAATCATATATTATTGAGATGATAAATAAAGCTAATCTGACAAGTAATAAATAAGAATATAATACCAATAAATAAGAATATATAAATTGATATAACACAATATTTCATGTTTATAAGGGACATTATATTAATAAATATAGATATTAATGAGATTAATTAATAATAAATATAAATGATTAAATTATGAAGAGTCACAATTGGTGGGAAATAATCTATATAAGTATTAGGAGGAAATTCATTTGAGGGAATAGAAAAATAATTATGAATAGAGTTTTAAAGGATTTTAATGAAGAAATCTTAAATGTTTCACATAGGAACAGTACAAAATAGAATCATGTGATGAATTACAATAGAAGGCACTTTACATCTCATTCCAAACTTGGACTTTAAGCCCATGGAATTTTTTATTTCTTGAAATAAACTCTCTTCAAAGTTCTTGCACCTCCCCCCTATTGTCTCCAACACTTGTGCATCTTTCTTATCATGCTTTAAATTCACCTCGTCCCACTTTCTTTTACTAACCAAGAAATTCCCATCTTTGGTGTTTATCTTTGACAACATTTTCTAAACCCATTGGCACACACTTGAAGAGGTGAAAATTGAGTTTTGGAGAGTTTCATGACTTAGTGGAATTTCATCTCTCCTTTCTACACACGTGCGAGCACGTCTGAACACACACACATTGTAAAGGACTTTCATCTCTTTTCCTTTTTTATATTTATATTTTAAGGACAATATTCAAATTTAACCATTTTTTTGATGTTTTTCATGCCTTTACACTTTTGGATATATTAAGGGGTTTTCCAAATTTAACTACCGTCTAATTAATTGTCTCGCTTGCTCATTCTTTTGGATATACATCTAGATACCCTTTTGTCTCTCTATCAATTGGAGCCCACTAGTTGCCAAAAATAAACTTTTAAAAAATAGTAAGTTGTTCCAAAGTCAATCTAAGGCCAATCCAAAAGATAATGAAATTTACTAAAAGTAGATGTTGCTAAAAATATTAAGTTGTTCCAAAGTCAAAATAAGGTCAACTTAGGAGGGAGTGATTACTTAAAATAAACTTACTAGAAATAGACAATGTTAAAAATAACAAGTTATTCCTAAGTTAGAATAAGCTCAATTCAAGAGGTTGCAAAATTTACTAAAAATAGACTATCCAAAAATAGGTATTGCTCAAAATAGTAAGTTATTCCAAAGTCAAAATAAGGTTAATCGAAGATGCAATGGAACTTATTAATTATTTTTTATATATTTAAAATAGTAAGTTTACCAAAACACTCAAAATTTTAGTGACAATCTTTTTTGAAAGATCAATTCTCATTTACATGATGCAATTCATTGAAAAACACAATTTCTATTCTAGGAGTCAAGTGACAACACCTTTCTTCTAGATGTAGCCAATTTTACCAATTCTTAATTAAAATGTGAGGAACCTTAGGGGACTAAGTGAAAAAGTACCAAGAACAAAAGCCAAAAAGGAGAGACCTATAACAAAAATAGGGGGTATCTATTTGCAATGGGGTGGTGTTTGAATAAGTTGCAATTAGTTCTAGAGCCCCTAACAAGGTTTAGAGGCAGTGCCTCTTTTGGGAGTCTGGGGTCAAAGACTCTGATGGGGTTAAGAGGGAGCACCCCTCGTAGGGGTTTGTAACCAATGCTCTTCAAAGGGTCCTAGTGGAGGTGGGGATGAGATGAGGTGACTTTCCCCAAACCAAAATCTTACAAACCTTCATTGCAAATGTTAGTTTCACTAGTTTATCACCACTTTTGGTTTTCAGTTAGACTACTAGACAAAAGCCACAATAAATTCTTGGTTTTCATAAGTGTCCACATCCTAAGAGTGTTGTTGTCCTAAGAACATGGTGATTTGGCAAGGGGTCATGTATATATGATTTATTGATTAAATCTTCAGCCCTATCAAACTTGGTTTTAGTTATAAGGTTACGTGTCAAGTTTCTTTCTATATCAAGTTATAAGGTTCTATCAAGGTTCTATATCATCAAGTTCTTTTGCATTCTTAGCTCTCTCATCTTGATGATCGATCATTGAGTATGATCCAAAATGTTGATTCTGATAAACTCACACACAATCTTATCCATAAACATGAATATAACATCACAGATTATGAAAATCTATTGCAATTAAAGTTTCATTCTGACAGAAAGTTGAATCTTTGAAGTATCATTTCAAAAAGAAACATAACATTGCAAAAGTAGGTTTTGTTGTATGGTGCACTACAATGAGAGGTAAAATGCCTATCTCTTCACATCCACACCAACTTATTTTTGTTTTATAGAATTGCTTTGTGAGTACATCTATTTTGCCTTATTATGGTTGTGTTTTATACAATTTGGTGTATATTGTTTGATGAAGGGATGGGGGAACAATGACCCATGTTTGGGGGCGACTCACATTGGGTGGCATAAAATACATATTGTAATTGAAAAATTAGTAAGTATAAGATTGACAAATGAAGCTTTGGCAAAACATGTAAAGTTTATAAACTAATAAACATTAAAACATGACAATTTTTGAATTGAAATTTGGAGATTAGCTATGGTGGAAAAAGTTATGGAATGTTGGGAGCAAATCAAGAATGAAAATTGCAAATGAAACTTTGACATTCTAAGCAAAGTTTAAACTAATAAACATAAAAAAAGATGAAAGTGATTGCACTAACAATGCAATGGTGGGTGGAGGTTTTCATTTAAGGCGTTTAGGGGCAGTGCCTTTGTGGGGGTCGAATGACAAAGACATCAACAAAGTTAAGAGGTAGCGCTCTTAGTAGGTATTTGTGGGAAGCACCTCTCGTGGGGTCCCAATGGAGGTAAATTTGTGGTAGAGAGACATTTCCAAAACCAAAACCTTACAAACCCACTTTATGAATGCCAATTTCATAAATTTATTGTTTTTTTCATT
Organism: Cupressus sempervirens; assembly: GCA_028749045.1. NCBI lineage: Eukaryota > Viridiplantae > Streptophyta > Pinopsida > Cupressales > Cupressaceae > Cupressus > Cupressus sempervirens. The sequence goes on from CM053788.1 coordinate 99,433,667, forward strand.
TTAAATTAGACTTCCTAATATGAGACCGCAAAAGATTCTTAGGTGTCCCCAAGATGGTCAAGGAAGAACTTGGAGCATTTTAGACGTTATGACATCCCTAGAGGCGGGACATTTCCCCAAGTTCCCACATCTTGAAATGCCATTGTCCCAAAAAATGGGGATCTAGGAGAGAATCACATACTTGTGAGTTAGTAATTAAATCTTCAATCCTACCACACTTGATTGAATTACAAGGTTCTGTATCAGATTCCTTTCTTATATAAAGTTGAATCTTGAAGCATCACATAGTCCAGGAGTAGGTTTTGGTGTATGTTGCATTGCAATGAGAGGTGAAAGCCCTATCTATTCACATGCACACCACTCGTCTTTGTTTTGAATATTTTTTCTTTATAGAGTTTTTGTGAGTAGATTTATTATTCTTTATGGTGATCATATACATTAGCTGGTATATTTTATACTATTTGGTGTTTCTATGTTGTATACTTAATCAAATCATACTCTTTTGCAACTATTGCCATGCATTTTAGTCTCATCTATGGTGTATGGAAGTGGAATAAATAAAAGGATGTCTTTGTTGGTAACTCTAATATAAAAATTGAGTTTCTTGGCTAACAAAGCAGAGGGTTGATTTCTTTTGATCCACTTTCAACCTTTATCCATTTGAGATCTCTCTTCTTCAGCTTCCTTTTTATTTGTTTCTTGACTACCAACAAAAAGGAAGCAACAAGGCTCAAAGTTATTTGGTTAGTTAAGATGCCTCTCTAATTATGTCATGCTTAACAAAAATGTGAAGGGTGAAATATTTTGCAAGCACATATAAGATATCATTTTTTCTTGGGAAAATCATCTCATGCTGCAATTTTTTGTGTGTACTATGAAGTTACTATTGTTTGATAAAATACATTATACAGGGTGTCTGCTAAGATGCTCCCATTGAATGAGCAATAATTTCTCACTAGGCATTTCTATTTTACTTTCTTAGGTCAATGGTTTTTGTTGGCATATAATACAATGTCTTCCAAGACTAATGTCAAAGCCATTGTGTTTAAATGTGGTTTTTGAACCTAAATTCTCCACTTTGTTGCATTTGTTAGATGCATTTAGTAATATATCTTGAAATAGATTTAATGATGTGACAATAATATGATATCAATGAGATCCTTTTCCATTTGGAATCAACATGACAATGTAGCTATTTACAAATATCATTCTATGTAACATGTTGGCATCATAATTTATTGTATTTGAATTATATCGAGCTTTGTGAGTCAACATTGAATTAGTTTGGGAAACACAATTTGGTTGGAAACATTCAAGAAAAGATTTTTCTAATACTCAATGTTATTGATATTCTATAAATGTTTTCCTGGGACAAAACAAGTCAGGGCATCCCTAGCCAATCATTTTAAGAATTAAATACAAGCAAATTTTGTGCCTTCTAATTAGAAATTGCATTAAAATTATGAATATGCTTTTAGTAAATGGCATGCATTTTTTCGCTAGTGGTAGTACTTGTAGATCATATAATCTTTAATGTCCAGTATGTTTAAAAGTTTGAGTTTTAAGCCAAATCACTATCACATTAGATGCCTGGAGTATTACATATTTTTAATGCGATTAACAAAATAACATGTTCGTCTCTACTATTTAATTGGATTGACATTGATTGTTTCACTTTATAGTGTTTAGATTATGTTTTAAACTATGCACAATTTTTATTTGTAATTTTATACATCAAATTACAATATACAAGATTATTAAAAGTCAAGGAATACAATCAAAGATTATTTGAACAACATAAGTAGAACTGTCAATCACTCACTATAATATATTTTTCTTTCATTTGATGTTTAAAAGGGCATTTTTAGTGTTTCTTAACACCATAATAATTTGATGTTCTTGATGTTCTTGACACCTTCCCCTATCTTTAGTCATTGTATATGTTCAAGTCACCAACCAACACAAGATCCACAATGTATCAGATGCCTAACATTCCCATCATCATTCCAAACTGTAGTAGAATTCAAAAGAGTCTTTGAGCCCAACAATCCCTTTAATATCACACATCTTCTTGGGAAAAATGACCACAAGGAGAGCTTACAATTTACACAAAATTTGAGTTAAAAGCCAAGTTGCAATAATCTCCAAAAATCATCATAAAAATCATGTGATATGGTTTGGAATTCTCTTGGTTCTAATCCTTGTTGGTGTGAGGGGATCAATTATAATTTTATATCTTTTATAGGACTAGGTTTTAGAAGTAAAAATAGATCCTATAACATTCACGAGAAAATAGATTATATTGATCATAGATCTAGACCACTTGTACCCTTTGGACATTGGAAGTAGCTATTCAAAATAGTTTATTATAATAAAATTGTGTTCACATGGGTAGATCTGAGGATTAACCTTCATAATTGGGCTTTATGTATTTGCGATTCATAAAGGAAGCTTTGCGAAACTCAACCAAAAACTTGTCAAATTGAAAATCAATCCATGTTTAGAAAATAAATCTAGATTATCATTGACCTCTCACAATATGTAATCCCTCCAATGCCACTTTTAGATGATTTTTAGCTTACAAAAGAAAATGTGATGCATGATGGGGTCCAAATAGTGCCTCGCCCTCCTATGTATTCCTCCCATTTAATCCTAATTGTAGACACTTGTCACTGTGGTGTAGGATCACCCCTCCCATGATGTAATAGATTAGGCTTGATTAGGCCTAGGATCTCTAAAGGGTCATTGGACCAATTGGATAAAATACAATAACCTATTTGTAAGGCCACTTGGCACAAGGTATCCTTATAAACCTTGGAGTCAAGTTTGGTCAAAGGGTTCACATAAAATGAATGTAATGGTTTTTATGCATACTAGGATGTCTAGAGTAGAAAAAATTTCATTTTGAGTCCCCTTGAAGTCAAAAATAATAAGTTGTTCAAAAAATTGACAAAATGTTATCAACTTGATAAGTTTTAATGCAAAAAAAAAATCCTTTCCAATAGCTCATATAAATTCAAAAGTTATTGGTGACCATTGGGATAGGTATAATTAGGCTTGATAAGAATAAACCAAGGTAGATTGAAGCATTGTATGAAATTGGCGGAGTTTCACAACAATAAAATAATAAATTTCTTGTGTATTTCTCTATTTTATCTACAATGTACGACTGTCCTTGGATTAGCACATGATCAATTGGCATGGTAGGTTAGAGGTCTATTTCATCTTTCTATTGTATTTGGTTTCATTCTTTTACATAAAGAAATAAGGTAGATATTGTAAATCTTCTGAGGGTTGCACCAAACCCTCTCCAAAATAAGGGTTTCACAAAGATGGGCCCTTAACTTGCTTTTTCACAATGGGAATTCAAAGGATCTTGGATTAAAGTAAGTAGGGGAGGTGTATGATATGATTCTTAAGTTTTAGGACAAAAGAATTTGATGTTCTCTATTTTTCCCACCAAGTCCTAACCGAGCATCTCATATGTGTTTGATTGTAATTTAATTTGATGCAAATTGAATCAATATAATAATTGTTTAGAGAGACTAATCGATACTTTCCAAGTACTTGAACAAGTTTTTTCAAACCATTTGCTTGTAGTTGCTTTGGATAATATTCCTAATTAGGCCTATTAGGTCTCTCATCATAGTATTTGTTTGGGGGTCCTTTTTGGGAGTCAAATTTTGAGTTAGATCTTTAGTCTTCTGAGCTTGATAGAAATTCTAAATGGGTGTTAGAAAAGCCCAATATTTTGTAGGGTTGCTTGGAAGAAAAAAGAAGTAAAAGTCAAAACACTGTTTGGACATGCTTAATTGGAATTAGGTCTATTTACTAGGCAAGATGGGAAGTCTGTGTTGTGGTTCTTTGAGACTTGGTCCAATGATTGATTTTGTGTTTATATTCAAAGAAAAACATGTCCAAGTCAATTCCCCAATCATATTTTAAGGTTGGAGTCATTTTTCTATTGTGCTCCATCTTTACGAAATTTGGCCCTAAACCAATTTGTTAACATATTTGACCCACACAATTTTTTTCACTTGTGAACTTAGTTGTTGTTTGGGACCCTAGTAATGTTCAATTAGTCCTATAGAAGGGACTGAGTACTTTTTTCCCTTCATAGATGATTATTTGGAGTTAAAAAGGTCTTTGGGCCTATTGCACACTTCTTGCAATGTTCTCTGGATCAAGGGTAGTAGAGAAATATTGATATTTGGGAAGAAACTAAGAATAAGGTTTTATGTAAGTAGATTAGTGATAAGGTGAAGTTTCAATCATGATGACTAATGCAAAACTTGCCCAAAAAGGTAGAGAACAAGTGGCTTAGAGAAGAATTAGAGAAATTGAAGGACTAGATGAAGGTAGTGGGGATCTGTTGGAGAGGAATGGAATGGAAATGAAGAGGAAATCCCAAACAAGATGAAGAAGAGGTTCCTGCTAAAAAAAGTCCACTTCTTTGTTCCTACAAAACAGAGCTCTATCTTTTATCCATATTCCCCCTACTCTCTCTCTCTCTCTCCCTTCCCCCACCCCCCCCCCCCTCCCATCTATGTACATTTCCCTTTATTGTTGATCTCTCTCCTTTTCTATCTCTATATCTCTATCTCTTAAATTAATTCTTCCATCACTCTACCCCTATTTCTCTCCCTCTATCCACCTTTCTTTATTTTACACTTCTTACATTTATCTTTATTTGTTTATAAATCTCTCCCCAATCTCTATTTCTATCTTCCTCTCTATACACATATCTCCATCACTCTTTCACTATTGATCTCCATATCTTCCTCTGTCTTCATCTAGCCCTATGGAAAACATATATTATTTAAAGCTATGACTTCTTTATTGCAAGTTTATTTATAAACAACATCATTTTCTAAATGTCCTACCAATTTACTCCATGTATGTAACACCCCACTACGGAACACAAGTGAAATTAACTTATTAGGTTACAATGTTAAGTGAGCTATTTTTTCCTCTTAAAAGCTTATACAACATCAAGTTAACAAATTAAAATAAATACACCACATATACATCAAATAAAAAAATAATTTTAATTTCTTAAGGGTTCCTTCACGTTAAGTCACATGTATGCAAGTTTTATTAATTAGATTTGATTCTAAGTAAAATATCCATAGCCATGATGAAGTAACACATGCATAACCTCATAAACAATACATAAGTACAATTGATACAATCAAGTACATCCAATACACAACATCCACCATGCATGTACCAATGTATGTAATGATAACACAAGTATAATATAATACAATACATCATAATGGAGGATCTCAAGATACAATTATAAAATACGTGGATACATAGATACATCAACTAAATAGAAAGTCTCCAAGAGATAAGAATAAGAATGGTGTAAATAAATCAATGGATAATCTAACATTGGTACCAATCTATGGGGGACCCCCAATGGTAAGAGAGTCACTACCTCTCGACCTCACAATAACCTAATCAGGCCCCCTTTGGTGCAGGGCACCTAGGTGACATAATGAGGTTGCTGATCAACTTAAGGAGGCTCATGATGAAAAACATTGGTTGATGATCCACCTTATTAATATGATGATTTTTCTTATTGTAATAAGATTGATCCTTTTGTGTGAGATCAAGGAACTTAAGATGCCTATATAAGCCCAAGTTCGCTTAATCCTAAGGATCTTGCTTTTTCATTTTATAAGCTAATAAATTGAATCTAGGTGTTTTTTTATGAGTTATTACACCCTATTATGGTCCCAAGTGTTTCAAATGTCCAGGTGATTAAGTTCTAGAAAGCAATAGTCAAAAAATTGCATTTTGCAAGAAAAGTTACTGATAAGTTTTTGTCAATTTCGACAATTTTTGGAAAAATGTTACAACTGGTCTTGTCACTACTCCAACCACCCAAGTATTAGTTGGAAAGGATGTATTTGGATGCTAATATCCTCTATGAAGTCAGAGGTGTAAGGACATGTACGTTCAACAAGTTTTTCATAAGAAATGTTCAATTTTTTTGAGCATTTTTGTATTGTACAAAATTGTACAGATTGGGAGACCAAATTTAGTTGCATGAGTTGGTAGCTTCTGATTCTTAATCATTTTTCACTTGATTTTATATTTTTTGGTTCAATCTAAAGAAAGTTACATCATGTTCATTGTAAGTAGGTTTACAAACACTTAAATTGAGGGTTTCAAGAAAGATGTGGCCCTAACCTATAATTCCACAATTGGTTTTTCATGAATTTCTAGAATTTGTAAGGTTAGGGCATGTACTTTAAGATTTAAAAGTGGTGGATTTTTCTCAGGTGATTCAAGGGTTCAATGAGCATGCTCTAGGCTGAATATTGTCATGTATTTAATCAAGTGTTGATTTTGTGGACAGGACTTCGAATGAGGCCATAGAACTTGGTAGGTGGTCATTTCTTGGAGAAATAAGTTAGGTAAGATCTTCTACATCAATAAACCAGATCTAGGTACCCATCCTTGTACATTTCCAAGTGTTCCATGCTTGATTTGGCTAATTAGGCTTGTAAGGTTTGTGTAGGTTCAAGGGTGGTGGTGTAGGTTGGAGAGTTGGTGCTTGGAGGATTTGTGTAACTTCCAAAATGGTTTTTGAAACCCTAGTTTTTTTTCCAAGTTCTGTGGAGAAAACTCAAGTTATTTTCCTAAAACTAGAAAATAGGCTACAAGGGGAATTAGGCCTCTTAAGAGAAAATTTGCATACTAAAAGTTGGGGAAGCCAAATAATTGCAAAAGTCCAATCCTTGGGTGTCCCTTTAAAGGTCCTAGGTGTTAATCTAACCCAAGGACATATTGGATTCCATTTCCTAGTTTGAACCCATTTTCCCATTATTAATCCCTAGAGTCACTAATAGGGAAAGTTGTTTTGAAGATTGAAGAGTTGTGTAGAAGTTTGGTGTTGTGTTGAAACTTGTCGAAAGGAGTATCTGAGGGCTTTGGAAGAGTTGAAAATGTAAATTTACCTTCTAGGAGTTGTAGTTGTGGTCTCAATAGGATTTTGTTGTGATCACTCTACAGCAAGGGGTATTAGAGCTAGTTAGAATCTAATTGGGAGAACAAGATGGAAGAAGGAAAGGATATTCCTTTGAGAATAACCAAAATTGAGTTGGAAATGATTGTGAAAGAAAAAATGGATGAGATTAGGGTGGTCAGAGAGGAAAATAGGGCAATAAAGAGAGAACTTGATAAGTTAAAAGGGCAAGTAAGAAGAGGAGAGCATGAAGAGTCTGAAGAAGAAGAGGAGGAGGAGGAGGAGGAGAAACTTTCTCCAAAATGAAAGGGTAGAAAAAGATAAGAAAACCATTGCCACATGGAAGAGAATGATGGTAGAGATCATGAAGCAATTTGTACCTGAGGATTATGATGTGATGCTCCATAATAAACTACATAATCTCAAGCAGAAGGACATGGATGTAAGTACCTACACTCAAAAATTTTATACCTTAACTCTTAGGTCCAAATTGTATGAGAATGAAAAAAAAAACTTGCAAGGTACATTAATGGGCTTAATTATAATATTCAAGATGAGTTAACATTGGCATCAGTATAATTAGTCCACAACTATTACCAACTTGCCCTTAGGATTGAGGAAAAGAAAAAGAGGAAAGCTGAACAAAACAACAAAGGAGGAAGAGGGAACACTTTTAGAGGAAGAGGAAGATTCTTTGGAAGAGGAAACTATCTAAGAAAATAAGGAGAGTCTAGTAGAAGTCAAGGGGTAGGAGGTGAAAATAACAATAGAGGTTCCTTTGGGGGAAGAAGACTTAGTCCTAGAGGTAGATTTGGAGGAAGGGGAACAAATGTGTTCACTAAAAGGTGTTTCACTTGCAATCAGGTTGGACATCAGTCCTTTAGGTGTCCTAAAAAGATAGGTGTAGCCAACCAAGGTGAAAGGAGAATTCAGTTTCTCCAAAATGAAAATTTCCAAAGCACAACTTCATTCCACACTACTACATCTTCTTCAAAACATGCAAGCCCAGAGACATGAGAAAGCTTCATGTTCAATAGATCACTTTTGATGCCACTTAACCAAGAACCTCCTCAAAGAAAGTTTATCTTCAAGATAGCTGCAAGGTGAAGTATGTAAATTCATTGTTGATTCAGGATCTACTAAAAATTTAGCTTCTAGTGAAATGGTGAATAAACTAAGTTTACAAAGAATCCCACATCCTAATCCCTATAAAGTTTCTTGTCAAGTAAGGAGCAGCATACCTTAGTAAATGAGTAGTGTTATGTTGAGTTTCATATTGGGGAATATAGGGACAAATTATTGTGTTAAATTTTGGCTATGGATACTTGTCATCTCCTCCTTGGAAGGCCTTGGCAATATGACACAAATGGTCAACATGAAGGGAAGACTAATGTGTATACCTTGACCAGAGGAGGGGAAACTTACACCATGACACCATTGGTAGGAGAACCTAAGGATAAAAGTGTACCTTGAAGTGTCATGTTAATAGGTGAAAAAGAATCCTTGAAGGGGATAAAAGAAGATAAGATGCCACGTTTTATTTTTGTAGTGAAGTCTAAGGAGAATATACCTAGGAAAGAGAAGTAAACACAAGAGAAATTGAGGAAAGTTGGCCCAAAAGAAGTTGCAAACCTGTTGGATCAGTATAAGGGGATAGTTGCTGATGAGACCACAGATACCTTTCCACCTAAAAAATAGATATGACATTGCATATTACCTAATAAATATACCTACAAATTAACTCTAGAGTAGAATGTTGAAGTAGCAAGGCAAATCCAAAGATTGTTAGAGAAAGACTTCATAAGAAAGAGTATTAGCCCCTATGTCATCCCAATAGTCCTAGCTCCTAAGAAGGAAGGTATATGGACATTGTGTATGAACTCCAAAGCCATCAACAAGATAACTAATAGATATAGGTTTCCAATGCCTAGAATGGAGGATCTCATGGATTGCTTGGGAAATGCAAGATATTACTCCAAGATTGACTTGAAGAGTGGCTACCACCAAATTAGAATTAGAGAGGGGGATGAGTGGAAAACTACCTTCAAGACTAATGAGGGATTTTTTAAATGGGTTGTGATGCCTTTTGGCCTTTCCAATGCTCCAAGCAACTTTATGAGATTGATGAATGAATTCCTTAAGCCTTTCATAGATGTTTTCATTATTGTGTAGCTAGATGATATATTGATTTTTAGAATGGATAAGTATGAACATCTAACACATCTTCATATGGTTCTAAAGAGGCTACATGAGAAGTAATTGATATTCAATTTGGACAAATTTGTGTTTTTGCAGGAAGAGCTTGTGTTTCTTGTGTTTATCATCTCCAAAGGAAACCTAAAGATGGATCCTTCTAAGGTTGAAGCCATATTGAATTGGCCCACTCCAAAATTTTCTAGTGAGGTAAAGAGTTTTCATGGTAGATTGCTAGCTTTTATAGAAAATTTGTAAGAATTTTAGTGGGATAAGTGCACCTATGATTGATACTATTAAGGCGGGAAGGAAATGTCAATTTGTGTGGACTAAAGATGCATATTAGTAATTTGAATACTTGAAAAAAAGGGTAGCACAACAACCTATCTTGGTTTTACCTAATTTTAATGAGGTTTTTACTATTGAATATGATGCAAGCAAGAGAGCAATTAAGAGGGCAAGCCTGCAACTTTTTTCAATGAAAAGCTTAATGAAGCAAAAAAAAAGTACTCTACTTATGATCTAGAACTATATGCTATGGTTTTGTCCCTTAGAAAGTGGAGACACTACTTATTATGTAAATAATTTATTGTATATACTCACAATCAAGCCTTGAGTTTTCTGAATAGACATGAAAAGATGAACCATAGACATGTCAAATGGATGGAGTACTTGAAGTCATATACCTTCTCTATCAAGCACAAGAAAGGGTGGCTAACAAGGTAGCTGATGACTTGAGTAGGAGGAATCCAATCTAATAGGAAATACATATGTAGAGCATTGGTGTTTCTACCTTGAAAGATATGTATCATACTGATGAAGATTTTCATGAAGCTTACCATGTGTGTTTTGGAATTAGGGGATAGATGTCATACTAATTTTGCATACTATATTGTTCAAGAGGGCCTTTTGTTCAAAGGAAGTCAACTCTGTATACCTCAGTGTTATATGAGTGAAAATATAATCAAAGAAGCATTGTGGAAGCCTAACTAGTCATTTTGGCCTTAACAAAACCTTGGAGTTGGTAAGAAAATTTTACTTTTCACCTAGAGTGTAATCAGGTGTTAGGAAGTCTGTAGAAACTTGTTTGATTTGTCAATGGGCTAAGGGGACAAGTTCTAATCAAGGTTTGTATACTCCATTGCCTAAACCTACAAAGCCTTGGGATTCAGTTAGCGTGTACTTTGTTTTGGGTTTTCCAAGAACCAAATCTAGTTATGATAATATATATGTAGTTGTGGACAGATTTTCCAAAATGGCACACTTCTTGCCTTGTAGGTCAACTCATTATGCTTCTAGTATAGCAAGCATTTTCTTTAAATAGGTTGTGAGACTTCATGGACTACCTCTTGCCATTATATCAAATAGAGACCCTAATTTTGTGGGACACTTTTGGTGTACCTTGTGGAAAAGGTTAGGCACAAATCTTGGAATGTCATCTGCCTATCATCCCCAATCAGATGGGAAGACTAAGGTTATTAATAGGTCCTTAGGTAACCTTCTTATATGTCCTACCAAGGAATGTGGTGCTGCATGGGATAATATTTTACCTCAAGCATTGTTCTCTTACAATGAATCCATCAATAGGAGTACAGGACTAAGTCCTTTTCATATTGGATATGGTTCTCATCCTGGGGGAGTGTTTGATCTTAGAGCAGTATAAAATATTGGTCAAAGGAGTTCCCTTGTAGATGATTTTGTGGAGATTGTGAGGGACATTCACCAATGAGTTAGAGAAAGGTTGCAACAAAGCTTCCAAAAGTATAAGCAAGCAACATATATAAGTAGAAGATAAGTGCATTTTAATGTTGGAGACATGGTTATGGTGCATCTTAAGAAGGAGAGGCTTCCTAAAGGAAAGTACATTAAGTTACACATGAAGAAGATAGACCACTTTTGGATTCTTAAGCAATGTGGTCCTAATGCATACAAAATTGCTTTACCTACTAACATAGGTATTTCACTTATTTTTAATGTCTCGTAAATTTATGCCTATAAACCTTCTAGCTATACTAATATTATTTTTGTAGGGTCTACTAATTCTCTATCTGCAGATGCACTTCAAGGTCTACCAAAGCAAGTACCACCAAGCATTGAATGCATACTAGAAAAGAGGATCAACAAGCAGACTAGGAGGCATACATACCATGAATACTTAGTTAAATGGAAGGGAAAAATTTAGAGGAGGAAACTTGGATGAGTCCAAAGAATATTGAGATGATTGGTGTAAAGCTTTTAGACATTCCCAATCAAGGGACTTGAGTCTCTTTTGGCCAGAGGAGTATGGTGCAAGGCACCTAGGTGACATAATGAGGTTGTTGATCAACTTGAAGGAGGCTCAAGATGTAACAACATGGGGTGATGATCGACCTTATTAATATGATGTTTTTTTAATTATTGCAATAAGATTGATCTTTTTGCGTGAGGTCAAGGAACTTAAGGGGCCTATATAAGCCTATGTTCACTTAGTCCTAAGGATCTTTCTTTTTGGTTGTTTTAGCTAATACATTGAATCTAGGTGTGTATTATGATTCATAACACCCTATTAGGCTCATAAGTGTTGTAAATGTCCATGTGATAAAATTCTAGGAAGCAATAGTTGAAAAATTGCATTTTGCAAGAAAAGTTGCTAATAACTTTTTGCCAATTTTTACATTTTTTGAAAAAATGTTATAATAGGTCTAGTAACTACTCCAACCACCCAAGTGTCAGTTGGAAAGGATGTATTTGGATGCTAATACCCTCTATGAAGTCATATTTGTAAGGAGGTGTACTTTCAATAAATTTTTCATAGGAAATATATAGATTTTCTGAGCATTTCTCTATTGTACAAAACTATACAGATTGGGAGACCAAATCCAATTACATGAGTTGATAGGTTTTTGATTCTTGATCATTTTTCATTTGATTTGATATTTTTTAGTTTAGTCCAAGTCAAATTACAAAATTTTCATTGCAAGTAGGTTTACAAACCCTTAAATTGAGGGTTTTAAGAAAGATGTGGCCCTAACCTGCATTTCCACAATTGGTTTTTCACGGCCTTCCAGAATTTTTAAGGTTAGGGAATGTACTTTAATATTTCAAAGTGGTGGGTTTTTCTCAAGTGATTCGAGGGTTCAATGAATGTGCCCTAGGCATTGTCATGTATTCAATCAAGAAAGTGTTGATTTTGTGGACAGGGCTTGGAATGAGGCCATAGAACTTGGTAGGTGGTAATTTATTGGAGAAATAAGTTAGGTAAGATCTTCTACATAAATAAACCATACCTAGGTACCCTTTCTTGTACATTTCCAAGTGTTCCATGCTTGATTTGGCCAATTAGGCATGTGAGGCTCATGTAGGTTCAAGGGTGTTGGAGTAGGTTGGAGAGTTGGTGTTTGGAGGATTTGTGTAACTTTCAAAAGGATATCTAAAACCATAGTTATTTTTCCAAGTTTTGTGGATAAAACTCAAGTTGTTGTCCTAAAAATAGAAAAAGAGGCTACAAGGGGAATTGGGTCTCTTAAGAGAAAATTTGCATAGTAGAAGTTGGGGAAGCCAAATAAATGTAGAAGTCCAATCCTTGAGTGTCCCTTGATAGATCCTAGGCATTATATTGACCCAAGTAACATAATGGATTCCATTTCCTAGTTTGAACCCATTTTCCCATTATTAATCCCAAGAGTCACTAATAGGGAAAGTTGCTTTGAAGATTGAAGAGTTGTGTAGTAGTTTGGCTTTGTGCTAAAACTTGTTGAAAGGAGTCTCTAAGGGATCTAGAAAGTTAAAAAGGTGATACCTTCTAGGTATTGTAGTTTGATCTCACTGGGATTTTGTTGTGATCACTCTGCATCACTCTCCATAGTGTTGGGGAGATAACATACAATCCACATATGAATATCAAATAAAAAAATTAAATCATAGGTAAGAATTCCTTAAAGTTCTCTCTATGTCAAGGGTACTACATAAGTTTAAACCACAATAAACCAACACCAGCACCATATACACGAATAGTTTGCAACCAATTACCAAATCCAAAACAAGTATCAAAACCAATGAAGAACAACCACTAAAAGAATACTAGTCATACCTCTCACTAGGTATCAACTTAAAAGAATATCAATTAAATCATCAATAAGTACCAATCACCAACAATAAATAATATACACCAATAATAAATGACACCCACCAAAGGCAAATACCAAAATCTATAGAGGAGACTCAAACTACATACTAGGGAGTGTCGCTACATGGTCAATCTACTTGAGGTACATTGGAATAATCTCTCACTAGACCCCTGACCCTCAAGTGTTGAGTTACCCTAGATTGGTCACTCTAGACCCTAAACCCTCAACGTGACCCATTGAGAACCAAAATACCCTCTCATGAAGACGAGGAATACCAATCATACCTCTCACTAGGTATCATCACATTCCCATCCTTAGCCTGTAGTAGCACTCAAGACATTGGAAAGGAAACATCACTGATTATCTTTTTAATGTTTTAAATCCCAAATATTAAATTACTAGGTTAGCACTTATTACATAACTTATGATAGGTTACCCTAGCACTGGCTACTTTGGGCCCATGACCCCTATGTAAGCTACTCATATAGGATGCACCTAAATAACCTTTATTAATCTCACATATTAAAATTTTTTGCTATACCACACAAGAATGATAAATGATCTCGATTCTATGACAAACAACTGAAACTTATATCGGTTCTCAAAACTCAAAACATCATAAATGCTCTCAAAAGTAAATATCATAAATATGAACTTCAACTTGAACAAATAACTCATCATGAAACCTAGTAAAATAAATCATCATAAAATAACTCTCAGAAGCCTCTGGTGCACACCCTAGTTGGCCACCTAAGTTCCCAAAATTCATAATGAAGAAACACCACAAAACTCCCAAAATCAGTCATAAGGTTTCAACCACATAATTTAGTTTGGTTGTTTACAATAGTCTAATTTGACCATTCAAATATGTTTGACAATAAAATAATAAAATAATAACATATCTATTTTCGATAAGAAATATTGTCATTAATTACAAATATCTCAAAAAATAATAATCATTGATTAATAACTTAACAAATACTACTAACCATAAATATTTATTAATACCTAATATTCATTAATAATGATTATTAGTTTAATAAGTATAAACTGATTTTAATCACTGTCATGTCCCCAATTTTTTGGTGACAGTTCGATTTAATTAATTTAATTAATGGTTGTCCAAGGACGACTAATTAGTTATTTTAATTAAATAAATAAATATTAAAAGATGACCTTGTATTTAATAAAGTTACTTGGAGTATTTAATAAAGTCACTTGAGGGATAAGATCAAAAAGGTTCTAGAAGTCTCTGGAGAGGATGGAGGGAAAAGAATAAATAGGCACCCCGGGGCTCCATTCGAATCAGGCGGTTGATTATCTCTCTTTGTGTTTCAGATTGTGATTCAGTCACGGGTGCATTGTGGAAACCTAGGGTTTCGGCAATTGTCACAGTTGGCCATTGAGAACGATAACTCTCAATTGGTACGCAATTTTGAGGGTGTGAAATATCATCTGAATTATTGCAGATTGGAGGTGACATTCAGTCATTTCATCAGGGCGACTATTTGTGGCTTAGGGCCAAATTTGGAAAGATTGAGTTTTGAGGATCACTTTGAGTATTGAGATTCGAAGATATAATCTATTTACAAGGTTCACAGGATCAATGGCAGTATTGGACAGAATAGGGAAGAAGGCAAGTTTCCTAGACAATCCTCCTAGCCAGCATTTCCGTATACATGGAGGAAGATTCGAAGGTGATTAATAATCCAATTCAGTTGCAAAGCATGTAAGAGCTTTGACATCCGGCAAGGCGGCCTCCCTCATTATAACATTGAGACCAGCATGGTACCGCAAGTTGGAAGTTCGACGGGTGGTTGTATTATTCCAGGCAGAGGTTAAAGGTGGAACTCGAGCTGGAGTAGAATCACTCTAGACCACCCACATTCATCTTGGACTACCGAAGGATAGCATAGACAGCACATTTCCAGTCAAGCGCTCTGCACACAACGCGCTCTACTTCCACTCCCATATTCGGCAACGCGTTTTCACCTGGATCACAGCGGGGAACTATAACATTTGGGCGGGCTCAGTAGTGATTAACGGGCGCCAAGGTTTCATATCCTTTCTCCTCACGCATTTGGGAAATTGCATCATTTGATTTGTCCGACGGCTAGTTCATTACACCCATCAAATTATTAAGGAGATTGGCAGTCCGAAAACCCTCTATTTTTTGGCAGCAATTTAATGAAGATCTCGATCAGGAAGGGAGACGACTGCGCGATTTGACATGACCCAGATATTAGGCGAGCGCCATTCTGCAGATTAAAAATGTGAGGGTAGAATATCCGCAAACTTGTCAAGGATGGCTTTGTTATCAGGAGGCCTATGAAAATTCACTCTCGTACTCAAGCTCGAGCTTTGGAAGCAAAGAGGAAGGGGCATCATTCTGGTTATGGTAAGCGGAAGGGTACACGAGAGGCAAGATTTCCCACAAAGATTTTGTGGATGAGGCGTATGCGAGTTCTGCGTCGATTATATGTACATGAAAGTCAAGGGTAATGTGTTAAAAAATAAGAGAGTCTTGATGGAGAGCATTCACAAGTCCAAGACTCGTGGCGCAGAGAAAGACAGGAATGCGATGTGGAAATATCGTGAGCAGGTCTGAAAGCCTTCACCGATCACTTCGCTGATAATTTCCCTAAGAATTTGTGAAGACTCAATTGTGCTTAAATTGGTGGCTTCATGTCAAGCCAATCTAATGTGCCATATTGTTGTTTCTGATCAGTATTACAGTCGTTCATGTATGCATACTTTAGTGGTCTGTATGTTGGGGAGTTTAAATAAATAAATATTAAAAGATGACCTTATATTTAATAAAGTTACTTGGAGTATTTAATAAAGTCACTTGAGGGATAAGATCAAAAAGGTTCTAGAAGTCTCTGGAGAGGATGGAGGGAAAAGAATAAATAGGCACCCCGGGGCTCCATTCGAATCAAGCAGTTGATTATTTCTCTTTGTATTTTCAGATTGTGATTCAATCACGGGTGCATTGTGGAAACCTAGGGTTTCGGCAATTGTCACAATTGGCCATTGAGAATGATAACTCTCAATCGATACGCGATTTTGAGGGTGTGAAATATCATCCGAATTATTGCAGATTGGAGGTGACGCTGCAGTCATTTCATCAGGGACAAATCTGTGGCCTGAGGCCAAATCTTGCGATTCATTGATCATTGGAGGTTCAGTTAGAAAGGGATTAACTAATCGCAATCCTGGAAATGGTACTTCAGCCATTTCATTGAAGCAAAGTTGTGGCCTAAGGCCAGATTTCCGCAGAAGTTTTTAACAGGGGGAGAGAATTAATCCGAGATAGAGTGAGGGTTTCCTGACGGCCAACCACGCCCGCAAAGACCAGTTATTTTGAGCCAACATTGTCATCCGAGTGCGTGGGTCTTGATTCGTCACATTCCGCAGTAGGATCGCACAGGCGTCAGTTCTGAGGAGTGCATATCATATAAAGGTGGATAGTCAGCGCGACCGGCAGAAGCATCAGCACCAATTCATTAGGAGTTAGAAAACAATCTCGAATTCATTCCGCCGACAGCAGCAGTCAAAGAGCAGATTAATAGTGAATCTGTTTGGGTCGCGCGATCACATTGGGCGGAGGTGCATTCGGTCCTTCACACCAATCCGCAGGTTTGGCATTTCCCTTGGACAGTCAGCGTTATCATTGTACAGGCGCAGCAGCTGAGGCAAAGGCAGTAAATGATCCCATAGATTCACCAGCGGCAACAACGAAAGAGAGAAGGAGGCAAGGGAAGTCAAGATGGCATCCCTTCTAGTTTGATATTTAGTTGTAAAGCTGCCAGCGGATCCGAATTAAATACCTCCATCTCGTCCAATTGCAGTGCTAGTGTTAGATCCTATTGTATCGAAGAGTTGATGGAGCACAATATAGAGGCGTTGAAAAAACCGACTGGACACTATGAAGGAGAGAGTTTCACTTGTTGAACATTTGCTTAGCTAGTGAAGATAACCATGATGTTGCGAGGCAGAGACTAAGCGCTAACAGAGATATCACGACTAAGACGGTTACTGTGTAGTTAAGGGAAAAGGTGGAGAGGGTAGTTAGCACAGGATCTCTGCGGTTTGTTCCTGTTTAAAGATAAAGATCATGAAGGCACGAAATGGTGACTACGATGACAGGGCAGACAGGCGGCAGAAATAAGAGATTGATGCAGATTTAAGAGCTAATCCAGAGGTGACATATGGCGCTAACTAAGCAGTTGACTAAGGTTCGACCGGATCAGTGAAAAGGAGTTTGGCTTGCAAATGTAAGTTTAATATTTTTCTCATAGGTTTAATGTGTTGTGGTGGCAAAGATAATGGAAGTAGCATGAATTGAAGCATCAGACTCTACCGAGTATAAGAGACTAGTTCAGAATCGGCACATTCCATAGAGGCCAGTAATCTCAGGTTTCTTTTTATTCCTATACGATCCGGGTTCATTGTTTGATTATTGGTTATGGAAACATTGATTCTTTCCTGAACATCATTGGCATTATTACTGCTTGGTTATATCTATTCTAATTGCTGTATTATTTGAGACACTCCCTTGCCTAACAAACTTCATAGTATTACTAGTTTTGAGCGACTTTGCTTGCTAAGTGTTTGACGCAATGTCAAACCTTTGAAGTTTTAGTATTTTGGTGTTTAAGAGGCAAATATTCTGTCGGGAATATTACAATCACATCTTAAAACTTTTAACTTTATTAAAGAAACATAATTTATTAAATAAATATAATTTATTTAAAGCTACTGCTTCATTGTAATCTTATTTCACAAACAACATTATTTTCTAAATATCCTGATAATTTACTCCATGTACTTCACAAATGTATATTAAAAAATAAACTAATATATTAGATAAACATAGTGTTTTTTTAAAGCAACTACTCCTTTGCAATTTTATTTAACAAACACCATCATTTTTAAAACATTCTGGCTACCACTTCTTTATTGCAATTAGAGTTATTATTCTTATTAATTTATTTAAATTTGTGTGTTTAAAAATTAATTTTATTTAGAAATTAATTAATTTTATCATTATTTAAATATAGATATAGTTAAATTTAGTTTTTGTTGTATTAAATTTTAATATATGAGTTCTAGTTTTAGTGAAGTTAACTTTTGTTGATGACTTATGATTGACTTTTTTAATATCAATATAATATTAATGCAAATAATATTTTTTATTGAAGCAGTTTAATTTAACAAAAAAAGCCATCCATCATGAATAATGATTATTTTGATAAGAATTTTCTAAGTCAATGGATCTTAGATAAGACTTTTATGTTATTAGTACATATACATTCTTATGGTTGAATTGGATATTATAAATAATTAAAACTAAACTTGGTAGTTAGAAACTTATATTTTGATATATATGGTTGATTTTGAGAATTTCATGGCTTTTATTTCATGATGGGTTTTGTGTTATCTAGTTGGAAAATCAAGGCGTGCACTAGAGGCTTGTACTGTATTTTTTTTTATGGTTAATTACATTGTTACTATATATGTTGATTATTTTTTAGGCTCATATTTTGGGAGATGGTGAGAGCATTTATGATGTTTTGGGTTTTGAGAACCACTGTAAGTTTCAATTTCCTACCATGGAACTGAGATCAGTTATCATTTACTTTGTGGCATGGGATAAAATTGTAGTATGTGAGCTTAGGGGAGGTTATCTAGCTATGTCCTATGGAAACATATTACAATAGAGGGTCGAGGTTGACACTAGTCAGTGCTAGGGTAACCGAACATAAGTTGTGTAATAAGTGATAACATATTAATTAAAATATTTAGGATAAAATATTAAAAGTATAAATAGAAAGGTTGCCTTGCATGTGCCTTGAGTACTTGTATATGCTGAGGATGGGAATGAGATGACACCTAGTGAGAGGTATGACAGGTATTCCTTGTCTTCTTGAGAGAGTATTCTGGTTTTGTATCTATCATGTTGAGGTTTTGGGGTCTATAGTGACTAGTTTAGGGTAGCTCAACACTTGAGGGTTTGAGGTCTAGTGAGAGACCAATCTAGGGTAATTCAAGTAGTTGACCATGTGATGGCACTCCCTAATATGTAGCTCAAGTCTCCTCCATAGATTTTGTATTTTCCTATAATGGGTGTTATTTATTGTTGGTAGTTGGTACATGTTGATGATAGTCATTTATTTATTAGTTATTATTATTTTGGTTATTGGTATTTGGTTTGGAAATTGATATTCTTTTATTTGTTGTTCTTGATTGGTTTTGTTACTTCTTTAGAGTTGGTATCTGGTTGTTGACTTTGGATGTGATGTTGGTATTCATCGATATTTGTGATTTTGAATTTGTTATATTTTCTTTATCAATAGTTTTTGGTACCCTTAAGATAGAGAGAGATTTCATGAATTCCTTGTGGAGGATTTGATTTTATGATTCGATATTCATGTGCGGGTTGAACATTATCTCCCCAACATAATGGGATCAGGCTTGATTAGGTCAGCAAAAGTTTGAGAAGTAGCACTACTCTCTTACATTTGGGGTCCCCCACAAATTGACATTGATGTTGGATGTTCCATTGATCTTTATTAAATAAACATAGTTTATTTTTAAAGTTACCCCTTATTCATTGCAATTTTATTTCATGAACAACATCATTTTCTAAATATTCTACCAGTTTAGTACTTTATGTAATTCACAAATGTATACAAAAAATAGACCATTTTTCCTCTACCTTCCACACCTCTTCAATGTACCCATCGTACACCAAGATGCAATTACTAGTGTATTATCAGTTAAGGAGTGGTTTCCATCTATTTAATTTGTTGGAAAACTAGATTATTATTTTGGGGAAAAAAACAAAGTTAAAAAGTCCATGTAACATGATCATTTACCCACAAAATAATATTTTTTCAAATTATTTTAAATTTAAAACTAATATCTAAAATACAACTCAAAAATATATTTTTATTTTACTAATTATATATCAAGCTTCCATATATTTAACTTGTTGAGAAACTAGAGTATTTTTTTTGTTAGTAAAAAGATTAAAATCTATGTTATAAACTAGCAAAAATAATTTGTGCAAATTTTATAAAACTACTATGACTAAATCATACAATAGTTTTGATTATTTAAAATTAAATAACATATTAATAAAATTAATAATATTTGATTATATAATTTCAATATGAAGTTGAGATAATGGATTTAGTGCACAAGGTAGTTGTTGTTTCCAATAATGCTTTATATATGGCTATCCAGAAGTACAACTTATGATCTGACAATGCACTCATTGGTGGATTTTTCTCAAAGATTGTGTTTCAGAGGGCTCTCCATACAATTTTATATATGATGTCATTAAACATGTGATACATGTGTAAGATTTGTGATGTCATACATACCCTTGCTCATCACAAGGATGAAGTGGACTCGGTGTTGGTTACTAGAGTAAGGGCTAGAGTGAGTACTTTATTCACTCTTATTTAACATTCACATGTTCCTCCTCCCCCATTTTGTGCAGAGCCCTCTCAAGCTAAAGCCCATTGTAAGCAATGTCATGGTGATTCTTTTGCAAGGCAATTTCAAGAATCCATAGGTGATCAACTTGATTCTCCACCACTATTAATTAATTTTACTCCAATTTTGTGGTCACTCTAGTAGTAATTTCATGCAGAGTTTGGTCTTCGTATATGCATTTATGTTTCTTTGTTTTCAAGCTTCTTCACTTGATTTTAGGTTAGTTTACTAATTTTAGTTGAACTTTATATAGATACTAGTTTTATCTCTAATTTTGTTTATAATGTTGCTATAAAGCTTTGTAGTTAAACCGAGATGTTACTTGCCTATATGACCATTTTGTGTGTGTGTGTGTGTGTGTCTCTCTCTCTCTCTCTCTCTCTCTCTCTCTCTCTCTCTCTCTCTCTCTCTCTCTCTCTCTCTCTCTCTCTCTCTCTCACACACACACACACACACACACACACACACACACACACGCACGCGTGCGCGCACGCACGCGTTTCAACCTTTTGTTAACAAAAAAAATGATTATATTAATGTAGATCTCTTTAACACAATTGTTTACAAACTTTGAGACATAAATAATTTGTGATCTAACATTGTATATATTTTGTACGAGTAAATTATAAAACCTTATTTAATTATTTAATTAAATAACATTATAATAAAATTAATTATAGTTAATCATATCTTATAATAGTAACATAAGTATTTTAAATACATCTATCTAAACAAGTTGATAATATAATTGATATCTTAAATACATGTATGTAAAAGATATGAATATATCAAAATTGATTTTCAAATTAAATAAGTTGTAGAAGACTAATATCATGATGTCTTTTAGATTGATGAATTAAAGATATGTGTAGTAGTTTTATTTTAAACCTTACATATGTGTTCAATGACTAAACCAATGCACACAAACTCTCCATTTCAATTTTAATTTCTTTTCAATACTTTTAAGTTATATCTAGTGAATTTTAATTGCACATTGATCCATTTGCAATAATTCAACATAGTAAAAACATTGAACCATTTGAAATATTAATAAGTAAAAGATATTTTCCACAACGATTGATATCACAATTCTATCATAGATCTACTATGTAGTTTTTGAGTCAGAATCATTGACAAATACTTCATACATTAAAAAATTTACATCATAAAAATATTGAACCATTCAAAATATTGATAAGTAAGAGATATTTCCCTCTAGAAGTCAAACTGTGATACTTCTATCAGATTGTTCAATGTTTCCTAAGCAGTGGTTCACTCTTGGTTACCTGCTAGAGAACCCTAAAGTAAACTACTATAATCTACAAGAACCATAATTTTTTTAGAAAAATTACATATAAGTCCAACCGTTATTATTCTAATTTTTCCCTAAGATTAAATTGAAGCTATAAATAAATATTATAATATCATTCATTAATAAGCATAGGTAGAAGATAAATTACATTAAGAAATCACATTTTCAACAGGCTCTCTAACATCCATACTTTATAACATGTTATAATGATTTAGATTAACTAGGGGGAGGGGGGATTAGTTATCCTTAGTTCCAGATGTACCAATTCAAATTTTAATCAGTAGAAACATATATTTAATCAATCTCAAATACCCACTTGGTCTTTATAGCATATTATTAGCAATTTAATATTTCATGCAATATCTTGACTCTTTGTCTCTATAAGTGTTGAGTGACAATAAATAAACTACTCTAAAATATAGTATGCAAAACAATAAAATCCACACGTGAAAATAACACTTTCATATGAGGATTAACGTGGAAACCCAATTTGAGAAAAATCACCAAGTAACATACTGCCAATTTTTCACTCTTTTGAAGTGAGCTCAGTTAAGAGCCAACCCTATTAAAGGATATACTACATACTCTTAAATGTGACCCTATTAAAGGATTTAATCACCCTATTAGGAGTGGCCTTGTTAGAGGACTTTAGAATATTCCATCATAATGTCACCTTGGTTAAAGGATTTTGGATTGATACAATGATTAGAATGTAACAATAGGTTTGATTTGTAAAGTACAACTCTCTTTTAAAATTCATATCTCCATTCACTCATCTAATGGTTCATTGACTGGCCTTCATTGGCATCTCCATCACTGATCTTGGCATATCCTCAAGCAATCACACATCACAAACTCTTCACACTTCACCTCAGTTGTTCACTTATTCATAGCTTCATTTTAATATAGCCAATCAATGACAAAGTAACCTTTTAAAATTCATCTCTTATGCCTCCTTAAATAGGTAATTTTGATCTTTTGACACTTAAACATCACTGTTGATCATAGGGTTAGGTTAGGTTCATTGAATCCTTCCATCTTTTTGTTCTCCTTCTTCTTTTAGAAACTTCTAATCAAATCCTTGCCTTTGACCATGAAAAAAATATCCTTGTATATTAAATATGCTAGATCATCAATCCTTATCTTCCACACACTTTGACTAATTTAAAATTTCATTATTGTTGGCTCAAAATCAAATCTTTCTCAAATTACAACTTTTTCGACTCGATAATCACTGTATTCTTTAACTTGATCGCCATCGTATAGCTCGATAATCATTATACTTTCTCACTCAACATCAATAGGCTCGCTCAGCCATTACTATGCTTAGTTATTACTACACTTCTTCATATATTTTCTCGGCAATAACTAACACTTGACTTGAACTATTTTGTTCAGCTTGTATATAAGTTCCTTAATCTCTTGTTGTAGCTCCTTCATTGATTGTGCAACACTAATACTTGATCAAGCTTTGAACAACATATTATCTTGTTAAGGACTAACTTATCAAGTTCCCACTATATTTCCATGATACTTTACACATATGAACTCAACCTTTCACTAGTTCATCTAATGATCTCTTCTTTTCAAATCCTCTTCATCAATCAAATGATATAACACTCTACATTGTTAGTAAATGTCTTTGTAGTAGGTTTGACACTCTATCTTACAAATAGGTTTGACATCAATGAAAACATAACAATTGCTCCAATTCAAGTTTCCAACACATGTACCATTTTAAAAATTATCATACATTAATTTGGAGGCTCAAGAACCCTTATGCCCTACTTTAGCAATCTCCTATACTATGGATGCATTTATGCTCAATATTTTGTATTTTTCTAGAGTGTCTATATATTTCCTATCATTTATTTTCCACTCTTGAGATCCTAGATATGATTCCCATGAAAAATGTCCCTCAGGAATAGGTTTAAGTCAACCTATAGCTAATATAGGCTAAGGTTGACCTATACCTTGAGGGTTTTCATTGTTGGGATTCTAGGTTCATCTCAAGGCTTTTTATTTCTTTCTTACCAAGTGTAATTGATCCTTTTGATTTTAATCACAAAATAAATATAAAAGGAGGCTTACACACTTTATTTATGTTCCAAAAGTTATGTGAGTAAACCACTTAATCCATCAACTTGAAAACATGATCCACACTTTCATGAATAAGCATACATTCCATCAATCAATTGCAAGCAAGTTATCAAGGTGCATTCAAAGAGTTGAAGCCAAGAAATCAAGGATTCATCGAAGTCCCTTCTTCTATTCAATCAAGCATGCATTTCCCTCCATAAATCTAGCTATTTTGTTCACTAGATATAGTGGAGTAATCAATTAAGGAAGGGGATCTACATTCATCAAAATTGCACAAGCACTGAAGCATTTAAGTCTATGCATATATGATTTGGCACTTGTATGTTTATTGCATTTGTGAAGACATATTTCATAATATACACACACTTGCATACATATTTGTGGATAGACAGTTCAAATCTATCAATTCATAGAGAAAGTGGGGTGAATATATACATTTATCTTGATTTTACATGCTTTCATTTTATTACAAGGTTAATTCCTAAATGGGGGCTTGGGAAACAAGAAAACAACATTTTAAAACTTACCAATCCATGTGAAAATCTTTCATGATTGCTTCAAAATATTCACCATGCATTTCCTTTTGACCATTTGGGCCTTACAACATCACAATGCACTTAAAAATTTGGTTTTAATTGATTTTTGAATCAATTAGTTGTTGGTGCAAAAATTGCTCATAATGTTGTCAAAGTTGCAAAATAAGTTTTTGACAACTTTGTAAATTTTTGCGCAAAACACTTTTAACCCTTTAAACAACCCTACCAACATTAAAAATTGACCAAAAATTGTCAATAATTCAACAAAAATATATTTGAACCCCTTTTACATAATTTGGGTGGTTGTTGAGAAAGTTTGACCATATAGGCATAATAGGTTACATGTAACAAATAAGCTTAATTTCCCTGATACAATGCAATAAATTATCAAATGGTCTTCATGAGACCTTATTACATCATTTTATCCATCCTAGAGACATCAAAATGTTACATTTTTTCCCCATATAGTTTAGGTGTCCCTGTACCACCCTCCGTTTGGGTTTTTCTAGACCAATCTCTCTAGACCTCAACCCCAAAGTGAGGACTTGTGTGGAGCCAAAATACACTTCCATTAAGATAAGAAATTTTGATCATATCAATCCCCACAAGTATAATATCATTCAAATCCTTACCCTATACAAGTCTTCACAGTCATAATTATGTTTTGTCAAATCCATTTATTAAGTTATCACTTGATTCTCACTCTTCAATAGGCTATCTTGGACTGGCCACTTTAGGGCCCTCGGCCCATTAAGAGCCACTCCCCCAACATTGTGTCTACACATACCACCCTTATGCTTAGAATACTATAAAAAGAGAACATCCATATCATTTTATCATGAGTCACATCACTACAAGTCTATAACAACATAAAGAATTATAGATAGTTGAATTAGGAATTTTATAAAGTCTTTCACATAGGAAAGCTTGATTATGAAAGAAAGAAGTATCAAAATTACACATAATGAACATAATGAATAAGAAGCATTAAATACATTTTTTTCCTCTTAGGCTCAATTGAATAATAAAATAGATCATAAACAAGTTCTAAGCCTCTTGTATGAATTTAGACTCCCCAAATAGTCAAAACCCCTTGTATGAGAACCAAACTATGCAATTATTTGACCAAATAATGCAACTACAAAGAAAATGATGCAATTATCAAGATTGTTGGTGTAAATAAGTATTTACTATTTACACTTACTTAAGTTTACTTAGGCTAATGCATATTTTTAATATTTATTCATTAGCCACCTAGGAGTATGTGCATTCTTGTGAGTTGTCATGTTGACAACACAGGAGTTCTCACCTCTTTTATGCACATGTTGTCTACAACACAAGCATTAGCACACTAATTAAGCACATGGTGTCTACAACCTTCTCATTCTTATCCACTCATCTAGAATGTTGGATAAGGTGTGTGCTTAGTTTTCAATGCTTATCTTATCTCCTGGTTGTTTCTAGAGACATTCAAGGTACTTCCTGAGAGGCCTTTATATATAGGAACTCCTAGTGTGTTTGTACATATTGAAAAAAGCAATGTATTAGGACATACTCTGAGTAATTGATCATATCCATTTTGGTCTACAGTTGTGTTTGTGTTGAGTTCTACGATCTTGGATGAATATTGCCCTAAGGAAAATTCTTACATGGTATCAGAGCTCTTGGAGAATTCCTCATCACAAAGCTGTTCGACTCCATCATCTTGCTTCAACATCATAGCTTGACTCTGGAGTACTACATAAATTAGGAGTGTCTAGAGCCAGATTTGAACTCGCCATTTTGTCCAAAATGTTGATTAGGTGAAAATCAGTTATAAACTCGGCTACCCTAGCCCAAAGTCGATTGTGAGGCATTTTTTTTTGCAAATTGGCTCCTGGAGGTCCTAATTTGCAAGTACAAGTATGGTCATTATATTTTAATTTCTCTGAATTTTTTTCATATTTATTGGAAATTTTTTGAAACTTTTTTTCCCTTCGGGCAACTTGCAAAGAAGTTTTTTTTAGCAGGTACTGGGCTATCAGACCTTGACCATGTCTTGTGCAAAGAATATTCCCTTGGCACTCATGAATATTCCATCCAAATTGTGTAGGCATATTTGGCAGTCCTTTATACTCTCCGGCCACTTTACCACGATAATCGGTGAGCAAGGCCACTTCAACACAGTGGATTTCTGACCACCAGCCAAACATATCCGACATAGCAACTCAATCGATAAACTCTTACAAAAAGACTGGCGCACAACAATTGGAATTCTAGTGCTAATAGTTGAACTTTATAGCCCGACCAAGGTTCCCAGCCTGATACATTAAGGTTAGCACAGTGTACAGATCTGACAACGTCCTTGATTTTTTTGGTATCGTAGGGTTCTCCCTAGTGACATCAAATCTTGCGGTACGTGGCCTCTTTGCATGAAGCCATGCATCAACTCACCTATGATACATGTTCAGATCACGCAAACAGTCTCTACTTGACACATGTCCCTGTTGATACACATGAATTGAAACTGCCACATCTACCATGTGGGATCTAGACTTTTTGTCACCACCTCAGCTGTTTTGTATAGCTAACTAAACATCTATACTATGCCCACATCAACATCCATACAATACAAATGCTAATCAACCTGACACGTTAGCTGTGGACCTTTTTCATTGATGTTATCTTTTCATGAGGTTAAATTTGATGACCATGTGACCATCAAACCTAGACCTTTTTCAACTATTGTGATGGTTGTTTGATTGTTAAATTTAAGCATGCAGTGTTTCTTCCAGACCCCTCTCCACATTGCTTTTCAATTTGGTAGCTTGACTTTGCGAGCCCATAACTCAGACATCCAAACTCTGATTCAAGTGCAATTTTTTTTGAAATTGGGTAGAATTTTCTAAATTTTCCAGTGGTGGTGTTCTGTTCTAGTTTTGATGCAAGTATTTTTTAGAATTTGATTTTTTTGGTGACTATGCCTATTCAATCCTGCATTTTACAACTTGAAACGATTTGTATGGGCTCATCTAGACTCAAAAATAGGTTCATTTTTTTGAAAGTGCATTTTTTTTGTCTACTTTCCAAATCTATAGTCAAATTCTAGGGTTGTGTGGACAAAAATCTCACTTTTTGAACTAGGACCTTTTCTGCATTGTATGCTTTCATTTCTTTCAATAATTCTTGCTACAATACTTAGTTTCAGATTTAGGCCTCAAAAGGTAGTTGTAATAGGCAAAATTAGAAGTCTATTTTGTTCATTTTTGACAAGTGGCTCATTGTACATGCACTACTTATAAAGTGCCAAAGCATCTTTTTTTTTTTTTTGGGGGGGAGGGGGGGTTCTTTGAATCTTTGGGGGTTAATTGATTGATCTCATGAGGAGTATTGTTTCACATGTCAACATGACATTAGACCCAAGTTGACAAAAACAAACTATCACACATGGAGTAATACACTCCTTGATCATCATAGAAGAGAGCATAAGGAGGTATTTCCTTATTTATGTTCCAATGAATTGATCTCTAATGAGCAACATCCACCTGTTGGCTGACTGATCATTATCATTTTAACCAGTTTCTCTTCTTCTGATTATCATAAGCTGGTTGCCAAGATATGGCCTCCACATGATTATTGGATGTATCTTTGGGAGAAGTATGGAGATCCAAACATTCCTCCATTCCCCAAAGATATCTTACCTCCAGTTGTTTTTACATCCTCTTCAAATGAGATCACACCTCCATATGCTCCTCTTGCTCCTACTGATCCTATTTCAACCACAAATGCTTTAGATTTAGTGCAACAAGACCCTTTATGTCTTCCTACTTTACCTTCATGCAACGACTTCCTTCCCACCCTTGTAGGCCTGTTCATGGAGTCTCACATTGAAGATGTGGGAGACATCTTAGATGATATTTATCTTCTTTTTTGAGGCAAATTCTATTGCCACAGTGACATATTCATGTACTTTAGCACAATAGGGTACACATTGTCTTCCAACCTCAAGTGATGATTTCTTACCAGACATTTCAGCTTTATTCTTGGAGTCATACACAACCGATTTAGAAGACATATTTGATGATCTACCACTTCTCTTTTCTGAGGATGATCCTTCCATAGTTGTTGTGAGGGCTTACTTTGACCCTCATGTCCATTATCTACATGATCAATCTTTAAAGGTTGGTGTGATTGTGGATACTTATGTACAACATCTGCAGGAGGTCTCTTTATTAGTTGAGAAGACTATTGGTTCCTTGAAATAGGTTCTACATCATTCCTTGTTCGATCTGTGCTTCTTCTCAACAATTTTGGAGAAAGCCATCATCAACATCGACACAGGGACACTTGAACAAGTTTTAGAGACACTGTTCATCATAGAGATTTATTCTCCATATAGGGGATGTATCTCATAGGTACCCTTGCATTTGTTTCTTCCAAAGGTGAGGAACATCATTCAGAGGTCATGGATCAACTTCTACATTGGAGCATTTCTCACTGATCGACACACTACTTTGGGGGGGGGGACTACTTTGTCTCCTTCTTCTCCTTTTTGGGGGGGACTTTTTCCTCTTAGAGAGTTTTGTCCTTCTCCTTTTTTCTCTTGTATATACTTAATGTATGTCGTAATGGGGGGGCCTTGATTACTCCATCCATCCATGCATCCCTTTTCATCTCTCTTTTTGGGGGAGGGATTTTCCCATGAGGTTTTCCCTCTTTCCCCACTTTATGAGAGATTTGCATCTTCATTATGTACAGTGGTACCTAACATTGCCTAGTAGCCAAGACCCATCATGCATTTCATCCTAGTAGTCGTAAGCTTAAGGGCATTCCCATAAGTTGCACTTAAGGGGGGGTGTTGTTGTAAATAAGTATTTACTATTTACACTTACTTAAGTTTACTAAGGTTAATGAATTTTTTTAATATTTATTTATTAGCCACCTAGGAGTATGTGCACTCTTGTGAGTTGTCATGTTGACAAAACAAGAGTTAGCACACTAATTAAACACATGGTGTCTAGAACCTTCTCATTCTTATCCACTCATCTAGAATGTTTGATAAGGTGTGTGCTTAATTGTCAATGCTTACCTTATCTCCTAGTTGTTTCTAGAGATATTCTAGGTGCTTCCTGAGAGGCCTTTATATACAAGCACTCCTAGTGTGTTTGTACATACTAAATAGAGCAATGGATTAGGGCATACTGTGAGTAATTGATCATGTCCATTTTTGGTCTACAATTGTGCTTGTGTTGAGTTCTACAATCTTGGGTGAATCTTGCCCTAGGAAAAATTCTTACAAAAATGTCAACACAATTAGAAATTAATTTACTAAATAATACATTTTTCTTTCAACAAAACTACTATTTTTCTAATGCAACTGAGTGGCAAGTTACAAAAAAGAAAATGCATTCATTTTCTAGGAGTCTTCACACCAAATTGGGAATAACTTGACTTGAGAGAGGAAGCAGTCGAACCCATTTGGAATATCCATTTTCCCCTTCCAAACAACTAGTAAATTGGCTTCATCATCTTGAAAAAAAAAATCAATGATATTCTCCCAAAGTAACCCTATTAAAAAACTAGAAGAAAAATAGGGTATAATGAACAAATTGAAAGAATAATTTCATAATAAAATCACCATTTCAAATAGAAATATAATATGGCATTGCATAATGTTGGTCCCAATAGGTACTAAGAGGGAGGAGGCGGGGGGGGGGGGGGTGGTGTGTGAATCAATACCTTTACTTTTCTTCTCTCTACCAGTTACTCTAATGATTCTTTCAACAGACTTAGTTACCACCTCTATAAATAAATGATGAAAGCTAAATAGTAAACCTATTTAATGTTCCACACAGAAGCATACATCAATGAAAAATATATTTATATGTGGAAACTCTCAATGAGAGGATGAAAATCATAGTGGAAATAATCTACCCACTAGCCTTTCCTTGAAAGTAAAAGGATGATTGTTTAAGAGCTTACACATGTTCCTTCTAAGAATACATCCTATTAGGAATGCTAGTAATCTATTAAGCATATAATCAGTCAGTTAGGACTACCTCACTAGATGATTTAGATCCCTTTTTGAGAGAAACCTTGTTAGAGGATTTAGGTGACTTATTACAAGTCCTCCCTATTGAAGGCTTACAATAGATGTAATAGATATAAAGAAAGATATAGTAATAGATTTGAGTGTTTGACACACCTTTCCTAATAGGTCCTCTCCTTTGGCTCCTTGAAGATGCTTTGATCTTCTATTGCTATTTTGTCTAAGTATGGCTTCAACCGTGTGATGTAGAAAGAGATTTGCATGAGATAATGTTAGCAGGTGTGTAAAAGAATTAAGAGGTTGAACAACATTGCATAATTCAGTTGATTGGAATAGAGCATCAACACTTCAAATAGAGATTAATCAGATCATGAAGGATAAGATTAGATTGAGTAAAACAAGGATCTAGAATCAGCAATTAAAGATTGTAAGTTATCAGATCAGTACATTCTATTATATACATTCTAACCATTGTATTAGGAGAATGAAAATCCTATGATGGTAGGTTGGCTTAATAGCTATATTGTAGAACCTTTAACAAGGTGTTAAATCCTTTAATAGGGTAACATTCCAAGTGAGTGTTTGTAAATCATTTAGACAGGTCACTTTATAGGGTGTAAAGCCTTTAATAGGGAAACCTCTCACAAGGTAGATCATCAATGATGGTCAAAACATTGTAACATTAATCAATTACATATTGTTATAGTGATAAGTTGTGGATGTCATCCCCACCTCAGTTTTACCTTCTCATTCTAGAGGGTTTCTGGGTGACCAAAATCTTGTGTTATGTGTTTTCATGCATGCCTTTATTTTATATTTATTTTATATGTTTACATGCACGTAATTAATTTCAGTTAAAAATTTTTAAAGGTTAAAGTGTGTTACTTTTGATTCACACCCGCATCCCCCTCTCCCCCCCCCTCAGAAGTAATCTTTATATTTGTAAATTTGAACAATTAGTATTAGAGATAAGTTGACACAAGGAGAAGCCTTATAGCTTGGAGAAAAAGATCTAAAGATGGAAGTCTACAAACTTGGGAAGATCATAGAGAACCAAGAGATTGAAATACATCTCATTCTGCATTCTCTTGAAGAAGCTAGGGAAGAGTTGAGAAAATCCCTAAAGAGAAGAAGAGAGATTGCCATAGCTGAAAATGACACACAGTACAAGGAGATAGACACCTCAAAAGTATTCACTAATGGAGGCACCAAAGAGTTTGATGTAGCAATAGAAGATTTGATGGAGAAAAATAGAGTTCAAGTAGAAGAGATCAGATCTCTCAAAATCGAACAAGAATCATAAGCCATGATGCTTTGTGAAATGACTAAACAAAAGAAGAGAGCCATGAAAGATAAGGGTATGATTGAAGATGACAAGAGAAATCTTGCCAATAGATTGGAATAAAAGGCAATGGAACTTGTAAGAGTTTCCAACATGCAACTAGACACCCTAAGTCAAATGATGAATGTACATCATGAGCTAAATGTCAAGGACATTGAGATCTCCACACTGAAATACAAAATGAATAGTTGTAGAATGACTTGAGAAGAGAGAAGGAGATTGCAGAGATCTTCAAAAAATCTAGTGAAGCCATTAAGCACTTTGAATAGCTATTGAAATCACCAAGATCCAGCAATGATACTTCAAGACTAGGTTACACCAGTACTGAAGAAGGAGAGTCATCAAAGACTACATAAAAAAGAAGTGATAAAAAAAAGAACACTGAACCCACTTGTCATTTCTATGGTAAAAAGGGACATACCTCTAATGTATGTAGGAGTAAGAATGCCAATCAACATGACAAACCCAAGAACAAGGGTCACTGTCACAAATTCAATAAGCAAGGACATCAGGCACAAGATTACAAGACCAAAACCATAAGGACACCAAAATTGGAAGGTCACTACTACAATTGCAAGAAGTATGGACATAGAGCCTTTGAATGTAGATCAAAGCCTATGTGGACACCAAACCAACTAGCAAAGACCAAAAGCCATGGACATCACTACAATTGGGACTACAACACTAGGTAGAGTTGTCACTACTGTTAGGAATATGGACACATTCCTGAAAATTGCATTAGAACACACTTCAATGGAAATTGCAATAGGTGGTTGAGTCAAACCATATGCTTCAGTTGTCTAAAGATAGGACATATCAGCAAGTTTTGTCCAACGAAGTCAAAGGTACCCAACTCTAAGTTCAACAAAGGAGAAGCAAAAGTTGATGTTGAACACATCAGAGGAGAGATGAATAAAACATGGAAGAGAAAAGATGGAGGTAGCACATCCAATGAAGGGATCACTTCACCCAAAAGGTCAAGTGGTCACACTTCATCTAAGTAAAAGAAGGTGTATGGGACTGATATTTAATGCCTCATCATACAGTAGCTCCCAAAACAAGTAAGCACTGCAAAGGATAGATCAACATGAACAAAGATGCAAAGTTAAGATTTAGATAGTGTTTCTGAGTTATCTTTAGATGTAGAGTGAAATTCCTTCATATGCTGAGTTGATAGCCAAAGATAGTGTAAGCCAAGTTGGTAGTAGAGGCTAAGTAGAAGGAACTTCAGTGGAAGCTGAGTAATGTAGAATTGCTTTAGAAGTCGAGTGGACAGCTGTAAATGCATTAAGCATTAAATGCTATGAAATCAGGGTATATGATCACATTTTGAACCATTTTTCATTATCATGATCAAAGAGTAAGAATGAAGAAGAGCAAAGAATGACTTCAAAGAAGAGATTCGAGCATTGCGTGTAGACTTCAACATAGATTCAACACCATGTCATCAATCTAAGGTATTTAACTTGTGTCGAGCTATGTAGTTTTCAAATTTTTGTGTGTTGAAACACTAGTTTGCACAAATGGCCTTGATTTCTAGGAAAACCCAAGAGAAAGATCCATTTGAAGTTTAGTTGGTATCAAACGAGGTCAAGCAACCTAATCCTAGACCTATCCTAGAATTTGCAT
Source organism: Cupressus sempervirens (assembly GCA_028749045.1). Classification (NCBI taxonomy): domain Eukaryota; kingdom Viridiplantae; phylum Streptophyta; class Pinopsida; order Cupressales; family Cupressaceae; genus Cupressus; species Cupressus sempervirens. The sequence continues at coordinate 99,467,398 of CM053788.1, forward strand.
ATAAGAATGACCCAACTGGTGCCCTATCTATCATTCCTCCTAAGGTAGTCATGGTTCAAGATGTTAGGAGATGTTATAATTGCAAGGTAGGAGTTGTAGGAGACATGGACATAAGTGAGGCTTATGAAAGATTGTGTGAAAATAGGGTTTTGAAGGATAAATACAAAATTGTTGAAATGAAGGGCTTAACCCATGCCCTAGATTTCCCCACTATATTTAAAATCGAGTGGATTGGGATAATCTTAAGAAGAATTCATGATGGCAGCTTATGGTTAGAAGATGGGCCGATAAAGATTTCAAAAAGGATCATTCACAGGGTGACAGGGCATCCAACCCTAGAATAGCCAAAGACACTTAGAAGTGATTCTAAGGAGTCAATTGAGAAGAACATAGGTGAAAAATAAAATAAAAGGGGAATGACAATTGATACCATCATAGACCCTCTTTTTGACTTTGCTGTTAGGGTCATTCCACACAAGTTCTATCAGTCTAGCTGACTTAACAATGTGCCTTGTATAGCAGTGGATGTAGGATATAAGATTGTGAAAAAGGATCATACATATGACCTAGCAGAGTTAAAACTGCAACAAATAATGGAAAATCTAGGAGCAATAAGAAGATCCAAGAGTGAATAATGAAAGTTTGATTCTATTTTGATTTGCTTGTTCTTTTATGTGGAAAATGAATTTCCTTCTTTTGGCAAAGTGAGTTGGAAGACTAACAGATCAGTGGTTGTCCAAGTAAATGAGTATATAGAACAAATGGGGGCCAATTTTGAAACAATAATAACCCAGTTATTTTGAGGATTTTATGAAATCCATAAAGTAGAGACTAAGGATACTAGTATCCCTTATAGAGAAACATGTAAATGATATATGTTTCCTCGTTGACATAGATTACACATATATCCAAGCTACCATACCAAGAATCAGATGGCTTAGACCTCTTGGATATGAAATTAATATAGATGAAGCATTTGCAACTATAATTGTTGGTCAAAATAATAGTTTTGATGATTGAGTGTCAACACACTTAACCATTTTCACTATATATGCCAAGTACACAATGGATGGTAAGCCAAAATTTCAATAAGTGTTGAGCCACAATTGGTGCCAAGCAATACAGAACATACATGTGTCGAGAAAACTAGGAAAGTAGCATGTGCCAAGAAAACTAGGAAAGTTTATGTGCCAAGTAATCCATAAATGTTCTGATGTCAAGTAATACAGAATATACATGTGTCGAGAAAACTAGGAAAGTAATAGGTGCTACGCAAACCAGGAAAGTAATAGATGTTGAGCAATCTAGGAATCAGTTCATGCCAAGCATTAGTAATGAATGAGTGCTGAGTAACTTAGGATCAACATAAGAGTTTGTACCATCACAAACTAAGATGTAAAATAGTTTTTGCATGACTCATGAAGGGACAAGGAGATAAGATCGAATCCTTACAATTACCTATGAAATCAACATGCAACCAATCAAAAAATTAGAGACAACATGCAACCAATATGTGAAAATAAAGGATTTGAGTAGGAATTTGAGATTTAATATGGATCATAGATCCATACCTAACCCTAAGTCTTTGCATTCTTTAAAAGGAGGTCGAAAATACATTGCATGTGTGGATGAGAATAGTGTATGGGGAGATTATAGTGAAATTTTAGTGTGAAGAAGGAAAGACTTAAAGAAACAAAGTAGAAATTTCATATCAAGTTGATCAGAATAGTATAAGGGACAAGGAGCACATACAGAGATCAGATCACGTAAGGATCAAAACTAGAAGAGCAGATCTAGTACCTGAACCTAGAAATTTGAGATTGCATTCAATTAGGCCAAATGTTCTAATACTTTCTCACAATTGTATTAGATGCTAAAATCCTATATTGACAGGTTAGCTTAATAGCTAGGTAGGAGAACATTTGGAGAAGGTGATTGAAAATTCTATGTATTAGGTGGGTTTAACAACCTATTGTAAATCCTTTAACAAGGTGACACTTTATGTAAGTGTTTTGTAAATCCTCTAACTAATTCACTATTGACATAGTGTAAAGCCTTTAATAGGGCAGGCCTTTCATAGGGTAGACCATCAGAAGTGGTTGAACATTGATTGTTGCAATGATTTTTGTCAGTATCATCCTCACCCCAGTTTTACCTTCTTATTCATGGAGGGTTTCTAGGTTATCAATTCTAGTGTTATGTGTTATTACATGTGATTGATTTTACGTTATTTTATATGTTTACATGCATGCAATTTGTTTTTCATTTATGTGTTAATAAGGACAAAAAAAATGTTAAAAGTTGGTACTTCTGATTCACCCCCCCCTCCCCTTCTCAAAAGTACTCTTCCATTTGAACATTCCAACAATTGGTATCAGAGTGCTAGTTCTCACAAGAAGAAGCCTAATAGCTTGGAGAAAAAGGTGAAAAGATGGAAGTCTTCAAACTTGAGAAGATCATTGACAATCAGGGGATTGATGTGCAACTAGCTCTACACAAAGTAGAGGAAGCTAGGGAGGAACTAGGAAAATTCTTGAAAAGAAGGAAGGAGATAACCATAGCTGAAAATGACATACACTACAAGGAGATTTACACCACACAAGTGTTTTCCAATGGAGATTCCAAGGAATTTGATGCAACAATAACAGAATTAATGGAGAAAAATAGAGCACAAGCTGAAGAAATTAGATTACTCAAGCTTGAACAAGAATCACGAGCCATAATGCTTTGTGAATTGACCGAACAAAAGAAAAGAGCTATTGAAGACAAGGCCATGATAGAAGATGACAAGAGAAATCTCACCAATAGGATGGAAGAGAAGACAATTGAGTTTGAAAAATAATCAAACATGTAGTTGGACACCTTAAGCCAGATGATGAATGTTCATCATGAGCTAAACATGAAGGACATTGAGATCTCCACCTTGAAGATGCAGAATGAACAATTGCAAAATGAATTGAAGAGAGAAAAGGAAATAGCAAAAATTTACAACAAACCCAATGAGGCCATCAAGTACTTTGACCAATTGCTAAAATCACCAAGGGCTAGTAATGATACTTAGAGACTTGGCTACATCAGCACTAAACAAGGAGAATCATCCAAGATTGTAGAAGAAAGAAGCAAAAAAGGTAAGAACACTAAACCAACTTGTCATTTCTATGGTATAAATGGACACACCTCTAATGTGTGCAGAAGGAAGAATAGTCATCAGTATGATAAGCCTACAAATGCAATTTTTTGTCACAAGTGCAAAAAGCAAGGACATTCAACACAAGAATATAGAACCAAGACCATGAAGACACCAAAATTTGAGGGTCACTGCTACAATTACAAAAAGTATGGACATAGTTCATTTGGATGTAGATCAAAGCCTATGTGGACACCTAATCATCTTGCAAGAGGAATCAATCATGCACATCACTGCAATTGGGATTACAATACTAGGTATAGTTGTCACTATTGTTAAGAGTATGGACACATTCCTAAAAATTGCATAAGGACACATTTCAAGGGAAGTTACAATAGGTGGCTAAACCAAGCTACACATTTTAGTTGCTTGAAGACTAGTCATATCAGTAGAAACTATCCTACAAAGTTAAAAGCACCAAAGACTGAAGTCAACAAAGGAAAAGAGAAGATTAATGTTGAAAAAATATGAGGACAAATGAACAAGACATGGAAGAAGAAAGGTGAATGCAGCACATCATATGGAGAGATCACTTCATCCAAGAGGTCAAGTGATCACACCTCATCCAATTAAGCACAAGATAGATACATGGGGTTGATACATATAAAGATGTATCAGACATCAGCCCAAGAAAACATAGAAGTACTACAAAAAAAAGAAATATGCATGAGAAAAGATGCCAAGTTAAAAGTTAGAAGATGATGCCGAGCTACTTTTGGTTGCCAAGTGAAACTCCAGTTTATGCCGAGTTGAACAGTCTAGTGTATGCCGAGTAAGAAATGTTAGTGGTTACTGAGCAATTGACAATTTTAGTTGATGCCGAATAAGATGTGATAGTGGATGACAAGTGTACAACTGTAATAAAAAATGCAATAAATGCTAGGTTTTTTAACCTAATAAAGTTGTAAATCATTTATTTTTGAATCATTCAAACATAAAGTGAAGTTGAGCAGAGCAAAGAAGTGATTCTACAACAATCAAACATCAATTTGTAGTGATTCTACAATGATTCAACTTGATTTCATCGATTCACAAGTATTTCATTCAACTGTTGAGCTATGCAGAGTTTGAAAGCTTATTTAATTTTAAACCCTAGTTCGGTAAATGATGGCATTTGGGTCAAAATCTATCAAAGGAAAGGAAGGTGTTGAAATTCAACTAGTCAATAGTGAAGTCAAACAACTATAGTTTAGACCCATTCCTAAAGTTTCCTATAAGAATGATCCTAGTAGTGCCCTATCCGTAATACCTGATAAAATTGTTAAGGTTCAAGACATTCAAAAGTGTTATAACTATAAAGTTGGAGCCATAGGAGATTTGGAGATTTTTAATGCATTTGATAAACTATGTGATAATGGAAAACTTAAAGATGAATTCTCCACAGTTGAGAAGAAGGGTTTGACCAAATTCCTAGTTTTTCCTACTATTTTCAAAATGGAATGGATGCATAGTGTTGAGAAAAATCCATGATGGAGCCTTTTGGTTAGAGATAGGGCTAGTGAAGTTTACAAAGAAAACTATCCATAGGGTTATTGGTATTCTAACCCTAGATCGGCCAAAGATCCTAAGAAGTGACAAAAGGGAAGCCATAGAGGAGAATATAGGTACAAAGTGGAATAATAGGAGAATGATAATAGACACCATTACAGAATCCCTACTAGATTTTGCTGTGAGAGTCATATCCCACAAATTCTACTAGTCAAGCAGACTAACCAATGTACCATGTATTGCAATAGATGTAGCCTATAAATTGGTGAAGAAAGATCATACATATGATCTTGTAGAGCTCATGTTACAATAGATCAATGATAATTTGGGAGCTATAAGGAAGTCTAACGGAGCTCAATGCAAATTTGGCTCAGTTTTGGTTTGTATGTTTTTCTATATTATGAAAGAAGTTCCTTTAGTAGGCAAGGTGAAATGGGATCAGAATAAGACCATTGTTGAGAAAATAAATGGATTCATTGAGCAGATGGGTGAGAATTTTGATGCCCAAATGACTAGCTATTTTGAGGACTTTAAGAAGTCCATGAAATAGAGGACGAGGATACCATTCTCACTGGTTGAGTAATATGTAAAGGATATTTATTTCCTAGTGGATATTGATTACACTTATATACAAGCAGTCATACCTAGAGTGAGATGACTTAGGTCATTGGGCTATGAACTTGATGTTGATCAAGCCTCAGTAGCAATAACAACTCTACTTGTAGAGGAAATTGACAAGGTTGCAAAATATTTTGGAACTTATGACATTGTCAAATCAAGGGTGGTGACAGACCTTAAGATAGCCACAACAGTGAAAAAGAAGGACAAATTGATTAAGAAGATCAAGAAAAGTTTTGGAGTTGAAGTAGCAGGCACAATAGAGGAAGAGGAAGTAGGAGAAGAAGAAGATGATGGTGAAAATGAAGAGGAAGAGCCAAAGCAAGGGCCTCTACAATTGACACAAGGCTTAGGTGAGGATAAAGAGGAAGGTGCTGAGGAAAAATAAGCCAAGGAAGCACCAATCAGAACGAAAGTCACCAAGAGGAAGGCTAAAACTCCACCTGCTCCTCAACCCAAAGCAAAGAAAGTAGCAAAATCTGCACCAAAGAAGCCTACTACCAAAGCCACCACCAGAGCTACAACACAAAAGGCCAAAGAAGCGATAGAGAAGAGGAAGAAAAATACAAAGAAGACTGTAGAGGAGCCAAAGAAAAGAAGAAAATATGTAGCTCAACCTAACTCAAATGAAGAAAAGATAGAGATATATGATAACAGTTAGATCAAAGTGGTAAGTCATCCACCTAAGTCTTCAATTGATAAATTATGTACAAAGATTAGAAATGATGACTTGAAAGATTTGAAGAATTTAGATTTCAATAAGCTCACAAAGGAAGAGCAAAATAAAATAGAGGAATCTGTGTATACAATGATGACAGAGTACAAGCACACACCTCTAGAGCTAGATGGCTCAATGCCCAAAGAATTGTATAAAATAGTAGAAGACAAATGGCATTTTTGCTTGCAAATGGAAAAGGAAATAAGGGAGTCTCCTTTAGCTAGATTATTGCTTGATTTGACTAAGAGTCAAATAACTAATGCAGTCAAGAGGCACAATAGTAGATTTACTCCAAAGCATAAGGCATTTAGTATTTTACAGAATAAAATTAAAAATGTTGTGAGAAAATCCACACAGTTATGGAAAATAATCTATAAGAAAATTGATGATGTTTTTGATGAGGAATACAAGGAAGAACCAAGTGCCAAGATAAAGGAAACAAAAATGACAGAGAAGAAGGTTGAGGAAGAGAAGAAAGTGGAAGAAGAAAAGAAAGATGAAGAGGAGAATAAAGAGGAGAAAGAGGAGGAAAAGGGTACAGATGAGCAATAAGAACAAAGTGTGCAAGACACACAACTATCACCTCCTAGCCCTCCTCATGCCACCATCACACCCACAGAGATTATCAAGATTAAGGATGTTATTGAAACTTCTTGTCAAAATGTCAATCCTTTGATTGCAGAGGATCTCACAAAGATCCTTGACCAATCAACACAAGTAGCTAGATTATGTTCAAGACCAATACTAGTCAATGTTGATGAATTGCAATAGTCAATAGTAGAATCTAAAGAAGTCAAGGTGCAAACACAAGAACCACTCAAACTACTGGACTCTTATTGCTTCCACCTCTGTCTCCACCAAAAATAATAATAGATGCACTTCAAGTGTCGAGTGCAACAGAAAAGGTAGAAATAGGAAAAATAGAATAGCTAGCAAGCACACTCCTAGCCATTGATAGTGAAAAGGAGAAACAAGCTGAAGAGAAGGAAGAGACAAGAGATGAGGAGTAGACTACCATACAAACTTTGGTTCAACTACCCAAAATAGGTACTCCCACTCAAACTCTTCATAAGCCGAGCACTGAAATGCTAGCATTGCAAGTTAGAACACTAGGCTCAAGCTCAACAAAAGTAGCCAGGAAATTTTAGTATAGAATTCTTGAGCTTGATGAGGAAATCACAATACCTTACTATGAATCTAGCACTCTCACTGAGGAGAAGAATAATGAAATACATAGTGCATTGGATAGAAGAAGGAGGCAAGAGGTATTGAGAAAAGAATATAAATATAGGCAAGCACTAATGAGATAAAGAACATCTTCATGGATGCCTTCAGCTTGCAGACACCTGATGAGTCAAGGCCAATAATAGAGCAACTATCTGACATAGTTGATCGGGTGACAAATGAAGACCATGATACAAATGCAAAATTAATGGAATGGTCAGAAAGGAAGTTCCAAGGAAAGGTAAATGAGAAAATATCTGGTGATATAACACTATCTCAAGTTGAGCTAGTTAAGAAATTGGATAGAGTAAAAAGTGTACTTGGAAATATATTTTCCCTGTACAACAAGTTGTGTGATTTTTCCAACTTCACACAAGAGACGAGCTAGAGGATACTGAGTTTGGAGAGAAATCTAAAGATTTCTAGTATGCAACTCCCAACTAATCTAGCTTAGAGTGAGAAGCATTTTTCTCAAATGCTTCACATACAAAGAGAATTAGTTGTATTAATAGAAGAGGAGGTAAATACAAAAGCTAAGTTGATGCAAATTTAATCCTCTATAACCCCTCACTCAGAGGTACTCCATAAGGGAAATGTATGTAGAAACAATCTTCAAGAATGATTCAAATTTTTCTACCCTAGATGGACTTTTTACATATAGCAGAAGAGCTTACCATCCAACATAATTCATTGGACATTGCACTAGCAAATTGCAATGCAACTCTAAAAATACTCCTAGAGGTAAATAGCACATTTTTGGCTAAGCATGGTATTACTCCATAGAACCCTTTGACATCAGTGTCAAAAAAGGGGAGATATGTCTACATGCAGATACTATGGGAGAATTATGGGAGAATACTAAATTTTGAACCATTTTTTATTACATTCTTTCATTCATTTTGAGAATAAAGTGGAAAGTTTGTAAATAGCCAAAAAGGGGGGAGACTAGTAATAAAGGAGAAAGGGGGACATGCAAAATTTTGAGCTTCACACAGATCAGATACATCACACAAGCTCAGAATGCAAAAATAGGACAAAGGATAGAGAGAATCAGGCACATTAGCACATAATTTCAGTCTCAAGAATGGACAAGACATAATCAACTTAGGGGGAGTCATAAGGTATATTTTTACTTACAATACTTTTGAATTTTTGCATGTACGTCAAGCAAATAAAAGAATGTGCTCAATAAGGTTAAGTTCATAAATGCTTAGTTAAGTGTTTTTGACACTCATGTTAAAGGGGGAGATTGTTGGTCAAAAGAATAGTTTTGACAATTGAGTGTCAACACACTTAACCATTTTCACTATATATGCCAAGTACACAATGGATGCCGAGCCAAAATTTCAATAAGTGTTGAGCCACAATTGGTGCCAAGCAATACAAAACATACATGTGCCGAACAAACTAGGAAAGTAACGTGTGCCAAGAAAACTAGGAAAGTTTATGTGCCAAGTAATCCAGAAATGTTTAGATGTTGAGCAATATAGAATATACATGTGCTGAGCAAACCAAGAAAGTAACAGGTGCCGAGCAAACCAAGAAAGTAATAGATGTTGAGCAATCTAGGAATCAGTTCATGCCAAGCATTAGTAATGAATGAGTGCTGAGTAACTCAGGATCAACATAAGAGTTTGTGCCATCACAAACTAAGATGTAAATTTTTTTTTACATGACTCATGAAGGGATAAGAAGATAAGATTGAATCCTTACAAGTACCTATGAAATCAACATGTAGCCAATCAAAAAATTGGAGACAACATGCAACCAATAGGTGAAAACAAAGGATTTGAGTGGGAATTTGAGATTTAATATGGATAATAGATCCATACCTAACCCTAAATCTTCACATTCTTTAAAAGGAAGTTGAAAAACCATTACATGTGTGGATGAGAATAGTGTATGGAGATATTATAGCAAAATTTCAATGTGAAGAAGGAAAGACTTAGAGGAACAGAGCAACAATTTCATATCAAGTTAATTAGAACAGTACAAGGAACAAGGAGCACATACAAATATCAGATCAAGCAAGGATCAGAACAAGAAGAGTAGATCTAGTACCTAAACCCATCAATTTGAGATTGCATTCAATCAGGTCAAATGTTCTAATAATTTCTCACAATTGTATTAGATGCTAAAATCCTATATTGATAGGTTAGCTTAATAGCTAGGTAGGATAACCTTTGGAGAAGGTGATTTAAAATCCTATGTATTAGGTGGGTTTAACAACCTATTGTAAATCCTTTTACAGGGTGACACTTCATTTAAGTGTTTGTAAATCCTCTAACCAGGTCACTATTGACACAGTGTAAAGCCTTTAATAAGGCAGACCTTTCACAAGGCAGACCATCAGAAGTGGTTGAACATTGATTGTTGCAGTGATTTTTGTGGGTATCATCCCCACCCTAGTTTTACCTTCTTATTCATGGAGGTTTTTTGGGTTATCAATTCTGGTGTTATGTGTTATTGCATGTGATTGATTTTATGTTCTTTTATATGTTTACATCATGCAATTTGTTTTTTAGTTATGTATTAATAAGGACAAAAAAAAAGATTAAAAGTTGATATTTATTATTCAACCCCACCCCACCCCCCACCCCCTCTTAGAAGTACTGTAATGACCCTTACTATAAAGGCCACTAAAACCCTCAAACTGGACTTAGGAATTTTGTCAAACAGTTGGCATATAACCGAATAAGGCTACAATATTACTAATTGTTGTACAACGAAACCTCAATATATGATGCCAATAATGTATGAACAACAATTCCAGATTATAACACTACCAATCTAAGAGATAGATGACAATATGAAACTCAAATATGAATTCCAATGCAATTCTGGTTTTATGACAGCAAATAGAACTGATTACAATGAGAGACTGTCACAACTATGCACTTCTAATACATCAAGCTCTTGACAGTGCAATGTTATGACATGAACAATAACCCAGTTCAGATTTGGAATGCAAATGATGAAACTTTTACAACAGTTATTAATGATTGGAAATAACTATTTATGCAATGACAGTGCTGACTGTTCTAATCCATAACATGCAATATTTTGGCAATCAAAACTTCAGTTTGTGCACCTGGAATAGCTCCAATTTTGCCGGATATGAATGCTGAATTAATTCCACACGAAGACCTCACAATCTGCCCCAAACCGACTCACAAAATTACTGTTTCTACCCAACTGACAGGGCCGTACAGGTACGGCCTGGTGCGACTGCTAGATAAAAATATTGCAGCATTTTTCTGTCACTCCAAAAGCAATAAATCTGGGCACCTAGGGTTGCTGAATAACCCCCTAAAATATGAAATTCATCTGTCAAGCCAATTAGGAGTTATGAGCAAAAACGTGGGTCCAAATCCTGGACTGGCAATCTGAAAATAATGCACAACTGTGTCTTCAAACCCTGTTAATCAATCCACAAATGCTAGGGCACAACTGAAACCCTTATTCCAACCAAAGTAAACCCTTATAACTGAATCTCAATGAAGTCCAAATGAGATGGCTGAATTACCAACTCCTTAAATGCAACAATTCAGGTGATATTTCACACCCTCAAAGTCGCCAATCCAAGGGAGTGATTCGTTCCCAAAGATCAAATAATAATTTGCAGACCCAAGAGACTACAAATTTTCTCTACAATGGAAGAAGTAGAAGAAATCTCAAATCCAAGCATGTCCAAAATGAGAGGCCCAGCACTCTATTTATTCACTTTTCTAAGAAGTTGCTAGAACTTCTAGAAACATCCTTTATAAAATCTCATTATAATGCACTTTTTCTAGAACTTCTAGAAACATCCTTTATAAAATCTCATTATAATGCACTTTTTATAATAAAGTAATTTTATAAAATAAAAAGTGCAACTCAACTTAAAATTATAACATGTAGGCCCCAATAACACATAATAATAAAATATAACCTCTTAACACTTTTTCAAGAGCAAGATATGACCATCTAATCCGCAGAATTGACTCTCTCTCCACACCATTTGCCTACAAGAGTCTGGAATAGGCAAAATCCATGATCAATGTCATGTCGAACTAAAGAGGGGACATTACAGTCCGCCCCTCCTGAAATTGCTTGGCCTCAAGCAATCTCAACGCCGGGTGCTGCAAAATAGATTCCCCCTCCCAAGTAGCATCCTCAACAGGTAGATCTTTCCACTTAACCAAGTATTCTTTGATCACTCTTCTGCGAAGCTGCTTTTCTCTGCTCTCTAGGATGGATTCTGGCACTAAAATCAATTTTCCCTCATCGTCTAAAGGAGGTAATACTGCGGAAGGCACCACATTCTGACCCAATGCCTTCTTGAGGTGGGACACATGAAACACATTGTGCACCTTGCTGTCTTCCAGAAGCTCCAACTCATAGGCCACCTCACCAATTCGCCTGATAACCCTGAATGGTCTGTAATAGCGTGGTTTGAGTTTCTCAGCACCACTCTTCTTAAGAGTAGATTGCTTGTATGGCTGCAACATGAGGTAAACCATATCATCCACCTCAAAACTACGCTCAGTCCTCTTCTGGTCTGCATACTGCTTCTGCTGGTTCTGAGCTCTCGCAATATTATCTTTGAGAGTAGCAACTATATCCTTACTCTCCTGTAATAATTCTCCTGCACTGGGTACCCGGCTGTCGCCCAACAACAAATCCAAGAAACTAGGTGCTTCATAACCATAAAGTGCCATGAAGGGTGTCATCTGTATAGTGATGTGATATGTAGTATTGTAACAATACTCGCAAAGATATATCCATCTGACCCAAGCTCGCTGCTGAGCTGCCACATAATTCCTTAAATACCCTTCCACCCATTTGTTCACAATCTCCGTCTGACCATCGGTTTGTGGGTGATAGCTAGTGCTGGGTGTAAGCTCCGTGCCACATAACCGGAATACCTCCTGCCAAAAATGACTCATGAAACGACTATCCCTGTCACTCACAATGTTCCGAGGCAATCCGTGCAATCTGAAAACCTCCCGAAAGAAAACCTCTGCCACCTGAGCTGCTGAGTGGGTAGTGGTGATAGGAAAGAAATGAGCATATTTTGTTAATCTATCTACCACCACATAAATACAATCCTGTCCTTGTACCTTGGGAAAACTTGTGATAAAGTCCATGGAGATGCACTCCCACTTCCTGTCAGGGATCGGAAGTGGCTGTAGGAACCCTGCCGGATAGGTGTGTTCTTGTTTGTTTTGCTGGCAAACAAGACACTCTCGAACATACTGCAAAACATCAACTTTCAGCCCCTTCCAAGTGAACCGCTCTCGAACTGACCTGTAAGTCTTGAAGTACCCGGGATGGCCTGCTGTCGGTGAGTCGTGAAATGCTCTCAAAATCAGTTGCTTAACCTTCGATCCTAGGACTAGGTAAATCCTGTTCTTGTAAATGATTAAATCATCTACAAGTGTGCATCTGGTATCAATCACTGTTCCCTCCACTATATCAGAGGCCCATGTATCCCTGGCATACTCTTCTATAATCAAGTGTCACCAATCCTCTAATATCTAAACCATAAGAGTGAGGTGTGGCCTTCGAGAAAGAGCATCTGCAACAACATTCTGAGTTCCCTTGACATATGAGATGTCAAAATCATATCCCTGCAACTTACTTACCCACTTTTGTTGGCGATCATTCAGGTCCCGCTGTCCTAAGAAATGCCTCAAACTGTTATGATCAGTTTTAATACAAAACTTGCTACCCACAAGATATTGTCTGAATTTGGCCAAAGCATGCATGATGGCCAACATCTCCTTATCATATATACTGAATAAACGCTCGGGGCCTCTGAGCTTCCTGCTCTCATAACCTATGGGGTGCTTATTTTGCATAAGTACATCACCTACTCCCTCTCCAGATGCATCACATTGAAGCTCAAATGGCTTCATGAAATCAGGTAATGTTAGAACTGGGCACGTAGTCATTATCTCCTTAAATCTCATAAAACAGTCCTGTGCCTTCTGAGTCCACACAAATTCCCCTTTTTTTCAGTAGATCTGTCATGGGAGCTGCATGTTGTGAGTAGCCACTGACAAACCGGCGATAGAAACCACATAAACCAAGGAACCCCCTCAACTATGTAAGGTTCTCTGGTGGAGGCCAATCAACAATAGCGCGAATCTGGTACTCCATCTGCACTAATAATGTGTCCCAAATATAACAACTCGGTCATCCCTAAGTCACATTTGGACTCTTTTGCATACAAGGACTCCTTCTGTAAAATGCTCAACACTGTCTCCAAATGATCTAGATGCTCCTGCCATGATCGGCTATAGATCAAAATGTCATCAAAAAACACCAGCACGAATTTCCTCAACTGATGGTGGAAAACTCTGTTCATAGTGGACTAGAAAGTGGCAGGTGCATTGGTCAGGCCGAAAGGCATGACTACAAACTCAAAGTGCCCACAATGACATCTGAAAGCAGTTTTCTCAATATCCTGTTCACGGACTCTGATCTGGTGATATCCTGATCTCAAATCAATTTTCGTGAAATAACAAGCCCCATGCAATTCATCTATCAACTCATCAATGCGAGGAATGGGATACCTATTGTTAATGGTTCTCTTATTTAATTCCCTGTAATCAACACACATCCGAAGAGTTCCATCCTTCTTTTTTACCAAAACAACAGAAGATGCAAAAGGTGACTTACTTGGTCAGATGTGCCCCATAGCTAGAAACTCCTCGATGGTCCTTTCGATCTCATCCTTGATTCACTTTGGGTGTCGATATGGTGTGATCATGATAGGCTTAGGACCTTCCTCCAGCTCAATAACATGCTCAATGCCTCTGTCCGGTGGCCTACCTGGTGGAATCTCACTGAATACCTTTTCGTACTTAATCCTCAATTTCTGAATATCAGGATGATATTCCGTCTTATGTTGCTCCTCCTGTGTAGGTGTCAAAGTACAAACTGTTGCCCACTCTATATCATTATGCCTAGTTAATCTCTCCAGCCGCCTAAATGAGATAGTCTTGATGTCTCCATTACGGATAGCCTTAAGCACATGATTCCTACCATTCATTTTGAATTGTATCTCCATATCCTCTAGTCTTAGGGTAACCACCTTCAATGAATGTAGCCACTACATTCCAAGTACTATATCCATGTCACCCATGTTGACCACATGATAGTCTGCCTTAAACTCATAGTTGTTCAGGCGCAAAGGTAGGTCTCGTACCATCTTGTCACAACGAAGAGTGTATCCATCAGCTACCTTGACTCTTAGTCCCACGAACTCCTCAGTAATGAGTCCACGCTTCTCCACAAATCGTGCATCAATGAAATTATGTGTGGCACCTGTGTCCAATAATGTAATAACCTTCAGCCCAGCCAAAACTCCCTGAAGTCTGAAAGATCCCTCTCTCTGGATACTAGACAGTCGTGCTTCCTGTAAATGTAGCTCTGTTCCCTGCTGTTGCCCTGCACTCTCTATCTCCTGCTCTCCCTCTGCTTCATCAGGATCCTCATCATGATGTTCTGAACTATCTGAATTTGAGCCTTCGTAATAAGCCCACATTGCTCGGTTGGTCTTCCCTTTTGGCCTCATAGGACAGTCATGGCCATACTCATACGGGCCTTTGCAATAGAAGCATAGCTTCTTCCTACGCAAGTCATTAAGTGTCTCCTTGTCCAACCTCTTACTTTCCTCCTTAGGTAGTTGTGCCTCTCTATGAAAGGGTTTCCTGTCCCTATCTTTTCCTGAAGGGAAACTCTTTGCCTGGAATTTATTTTTAGAAGCTGAAGAGGAATCCATGTCACGAGCTTTCTTAATGGCTTCCTGCAAAGTGGGAGGGTTGAGAGCTTTAATCCACCCTCTCAACGGATCAACTAGCCCATCCATAAATAAAACCAATAGCCTCCATTCAGATAGATCTGTTACTAACACTGCAAGTTTCTAAAATTCTGAAATGTATGTTTCCAATGATCCCCATTGTTTAAGCTGAGCTAACTCCTTGAAATGGAGTTCTGGATCCTTCTTATCAAAACGTTCAATCAGTCTCTCCATAAACTCCACATATGAGGTAATGTGTGCATGACCCATAGTGATCATACCATGATGCCACCACTCGTGTGCTAACCCATCCAGGTGAATTGATGCATACTTAATAGCTTCTTCCTCAGACATAGGGTTCAATTGAAAGTATGTGTCAAGTTTTTTAACCCAAGCTCTTGTTGTAGACTTCCCCGAGCCATCATAATATGGTAACTAAAGTTTCCCTACTTTCTTTCGTAGCTCATAGCTCTGAGTCCTGTCATGTCCACGGGGCATATGCTTCATCCGCACATCCATATACTCTCTAAAGGTGATTGCAGCTGTAAAATCTGGACCTCCTGCTTCCCCATCTCTCCTCAGCTGATCCTGTATGTCAGTGATCTGGGGTTTTGGTACTGGCTGCTCTGGAGCTCTAGGAAGGAACGTGGGAATCATAGGTCTCGAACTCACTGTCCTAGCTTGCTGGGGTGCATGACTGAAATTGTTCCCAATTTTTTCACCTCCATTATGTATCCCATCCTGATTATTCCCATTCTGATTGTTACCATTCTGATTATTTCCTCCACCTATGTTAGCATTCAACCCCATTTGACGAGCCATCATTTGCATCATAAGCTCCATTCTTTGATTCTGTTCCTGTGCTCTTTGTTCGGCTAATCGCTGTCCCTGTGCCAAGGTGTCTAATAACTGTAAAAATCTTTCCTCTCGCTGATCTGGACTGGCATTCCCGCCTCTATCCATATTGTAGTCATAGTCTTGATCAAAGAATACCTCCCCTGTGTCTGTATGACTGGATTCTATGTCCACCTGTACAGATGAGCTAGACTGTTCGCTCTGCAGGTCTGAAATCCTATCTTGTCTTGCTTTGGTATTGCGGAAATTATAAAGCCTCTATCGCATGCTCAAACATAAATGTTCTGATTTTAGTGTTTTGACATTTCATCAAACACTTTCCCTTCTATCCAGCTGTTCCAAATTCCCTATAAGACCTCCACAGGATGGCGGGACTTATAGCTCTGATACCACTGTAATGACCCTTACTATAAAGGCCACTAAAACCCTCAAACTGGACTTAGGAATTTTGTCAAACAGTTGGCATGTAACTGAATAAGGCTGCAATATTACTAATTGTTGTACAATGAAACCTCAATATATGATGCCAATAATGTATGAACAACAATTCCAGATTATAACACTACCAATCTAAGAGATAGATGACAATATGAAACTCAAATATGAAGTCCAATGCAATTCTGGTTTTATGACATCAAATAGAACTGATTACAATGAGAGACTGTCACAACTATGCACTTCTAATACATCAAGCTCTTGACAGTGCAATGTTATGACATGAACAATAACCCAGTTCATATTTGGAATGCAAATGACGAAACTTTTACAACAGTTATTAATGACTGGAAATAACTATTTATGCAATGACAGTGCTGACTGTTCTAATTCATAACATGCAATATTTTGGCAATCAAAACTTCAGTTTGTGCACCTGGAATAGCTCCAATTTTGCCGGATATGAATGCTGAATTAATGCCACATGAAGACCTCACAATCTGCCCCAAACTGACTCACAAAATTACTGCTGCTACCCAACTGATAGGGCCGTACAGGTACGGCTGCTAGATAAAAATATTGCAGCATTTTACTGTCACTCCAAAAGCAATAAATCTGGGCGCCTAGGGTTGTTGAATAACCCCTTAAAATATGAAATTCATCCGTCAAGCCAATTAGGAGTTATGAGCAAAAACGTGGGTCCAAACCTTGGACTGGCAATCTGAAAATAATGCACAACTGTGTCTTCAAACCCTGTTAATCAATCCACAAATGCTAGGGCACAACTGAAACCCTTATTCCAACCAAAGTAAACCCTTATAACTGAATCTCAATGAAGTCCAAATGAGATGGCTGAATTACCAACTCCTCAAATGCAACAATTCAGGTGATATTTCACACCCTCAAAGTCGCCAATCCAAGGGAGTGATTCGTTCCCAAAGATCAAATAATAATTTGCAGACCCAAGAGACTACAAATTTGCTCCACAATGGAAGAAGTAGAAGAAATCTCAAATCCAAGCATGTCCAAAATGAGAGGCCCAGCCCTCTATTTATTCACTTTTCTAAGAAGTTGCTAGAACTTCTAGAAACATCCTTTATAAAATCTCATTATAATGCACTTTTTCTAGAACTTCTAGAAACATCCTTTATAAAATCTCATTATAATGCACTTTTTATAATAAATTAATTTTATAAAATAAAAAGTGCAACTCAACTTAAAATTATAACATGTAGGCCCCAATAACACATAATAATAAAATATAACCTCTTAACACTTCTTCAAGAGCAAGATATGACCATCTGATCCACAGAATTGACTCTCTCTCCACACCATTTGCCTACGAGAGTCTGGAATAGGAAAAATCCATGATCAATCTCATGTCGAACTAAAGAGGGGACATTACAAGTACTCTTCCCATTTGAACATTCCAACACTAGTAACACTATTAGCAAAGTAAATTTATAAAACTACCAAACCATTTGGAACCTATGATGTTGTTAAATCTAAGGTTGAAATGGAATTAAAAAATACTTCCACAATCAAGAAAACAAACAAACTGGTTAAGAAATTGAAGGCCAGATTTGGAGAAGGGACAGCAGAGGTAGAAGAAGAAGAGGATCAAGAAGAAAAGGGGCAAGGACTTCTAGCACTTACATAAGGCATGGGAGAAGATGCTAAGGAAGCTAAGGAAGTTGAGGAGAAAGATGAAGAGGAAGCTTCCAAGGCTAAGGAAAAGAAAAGAAAATCACAAAAGCCACCTACTACACAAGCAAAAAGAAAGAAGAAGGCTAAGTTGAGCTTTGCTAAGCCAACAACAAGAGCAGACACCAGAGCCACAACTAAAGTGGTTAAGGAACAGGTGAAGAAGAAAGCCACAGATCAAGTAAAACTAGTTGAGAAGAAGAAAAAAAGGAGGAAGTATGTGGCACCTCTTGAATCTAATGGTTAGAAGATAGAATCTGATGACAACAATCAATTTAGAGTGGTAAGCCATACACCTAAATCTGACTTGGGAAATATTTGTGATAATGTAAGAGACAATGCAGATCTGTCATGGCTAAAAAGCATAGAATTCAATAAGTTTTCAAGAGAACAACAAAACATGGTAGAATAATCTATCTATACCATGATGGCTAAGTTCAAGAACACCCCTCTTGAACTTGACAACACAATGCCAAAAGAGTTGTACTCCATTGTTGAAAACAAATGGAACTATTACCTAAACATGGAGAAAGAGATTAGGGAGTCAAATCTAACATGTGTAATGCCTGAATTAACAAAGGGATAAATCACTCAGGCTAATAAAAAGCACGGGAGAAAGTTTTCACCCAAATACAAAGCCTTCAACATCCTTCAAAATACCATTGAAGATGTAGTGAAGAAGTCCACACTCATGTGGAAAGTCATCTATGGGCTACAAATAGTGAAACAAGGGCAGGAAGATCCCTTTGAGGGAAGAAATGATAATGATGGAGAGGAGAATGACAAGGAGGAAGAAGGAGAAATAGAGAAGGAAAAGGATGATGTTACTATGGAGAAGGATGCACAAAAATATAACATGGCAACAACTGATCAGCAACAATAGAATAAAAGTGTGCAAGAAAGACAAATGCCACCCCCTAGCCCTCCACATGTAACATCCACTCATGAAAATTTAGTGGTGGTCCAAGATGTTCCTGACACTTCTGGTCAGAATATTAACCCACTGACTACAGAGGATCTCAAAAAGATCCTTCACTAGACCTCCATACAAGCACAATTTTGTGCAAATCCTATTTTAGTGAGTATGGAGGAACTCCAAAAGCTGTAGCTGAGATTAACAAGGAGAAGGTGAATCCACAAGAACCAACTTCACATCCCACAACAACTACAAGTGGAAAATCTCAAGAGCAAGCAGTATTAGAAACAATTGCTAAGGTTGATTCCACAAAACTAGATACTTTAGCTATCGAGGAGCAAGCAAAGGAGAAAACAAGACAACAGGACACCTTTGTCACCATAGCACAAAGTCAAGGTGCACCTCCTCTTATCACCATAATTGATCAAGGTAGAACAAAAAATAAGGAGGAAAGCCCAAAAGGAAAGGAGCAAGAGGCAATTCAGACCTTAATAAATTTTCCTACAATAGGGACCCTCACATCAACAAAATAGTAGCCAAGCACTGAGGTAGTACCACTGTAGATATCAGCACCATACTTGAGCTCCACCAAGGTAGCAAGGGTACTTCACTCTGGAGACCTTGCACTTGATGAAGACATAGTTATACCTAGTTTTCATTATAAAATGATGAGCATTGATTAGATAAATGTAGTGCAATAGGCACTTGAGAGGAAGAAGCATCAAGAAATACTTAGAAGTGAGTATAAAAAAAAGCAAGCTTTAATTGAGATTAAAGACATCTTTTTAGATGCATTCAGCTTGCAAGCACCTGATGAAACAAACCCCATCATGGAGCAACTTTCCAACATAGTGGACTAGGTACAAAGTGAAGACCTTGATACTAATGTTAAATTATTAGAATGGTCTGAAAGAAAATTTCAAATGAAGGTAAATGAAAAGATATCAGGTGAGATATCACTCACACAAGTTGAATTGGCCAAGAAAATTGAAAAGGTAAAAGCAGTACTTGAGAAAATTTTCTCATTGTACTCAAAACTATGTGATTCATCACTATTCACAGAAGAGACTAGCCAAATAATACTAAGCTTGGAGAGGAACTTGAAGATATCAAGTATGCAATTACCAAGGGATCCAGCTCAGAGTGAGAAGCATTTTGCAAAAATGCTTCACACAAAAAGGGAGTTAGCTATACTAACAATAGAAGAGGGAAACATCAAGGCCAAATTAATTCATATTTAGTCAGAAATAACCCCTCATATGGAGGTACTCCACAAGGAACAAGCCTATGCAGAAAATGTTCTAAAGAAAGACCCCAATCTTTCAACATTAGATGACCTTGTACACCTTGCTATAGAGATAGCTATCCAGCTTAAAGCATTGGAGATTGCTCTAGATAATTGGGATGTTGTTCTCAAAATCATTATGGAGGTAAATAATTTTTTTTTGGCAAAGTATTCTATTACTCCATAGGAACCCTTTGACATAAGTGTGAAAAAAGGGGGAAAATAAACTAAGGGGGAGATAATATATTTTATTTTTCACATTCTTTTTTGGGAGAATAAATATAGGGAGATACCCTATGATAACCAAAAGGGGGAGACATAATAAAGGGGAAGACTGAATAAATTGGAAAGTCAGTGAAGAACAGAGAAAAAACATAGTAGATTGGTTAAGGCACAACAGACAAGGCAAAAGACAAAGAGTATCAACATGAGACAAATCAAGCATAAAGTACAAGTTTTTGGATACAGTGAGGCACATCAGCTCAAGGGAAGTTTCAAATTTTAAAGGTACAAGTTATTTACAAAATTTTGAACAATTTTAGAACTTTGTACATATGCCGAACAAATTATGTATTATACTCATAGAGATTAGATTCACAATGCATAGTTAAGTGTTTTTGACACCCATGCCAAAGGGGGAGATTGTTGGTCTTAGATTGGTTTTGACAATTGAGTGTCAACACATTTAACAAATCTCTAAGTTGATACTGAGTATACTACAAGTGCCCAACTATAGTATGTGCCAAGTTAGAAATCCAATAGGTGTTGAGCTATTCAGATGCTGAGCAAATAGACAATGCCAAGTGACTTTAGGTGCCGAGTGAACTATATGTGTCGAGTCACAATTGATGCTGAGCTAGTACTGATGCCGAGTAAAATATAGGTGCCAAGCGAGATAGAAATATAGTATGTGTTGAGCACCAGTAAATAGTTTGTGCTGAGCATCAAGAAACAATGAGTGTTGAGTGACAATATTTTAACATATGAGTTTGTGCCTTCACAAAATCAGTTGTAGATCATGATGCATGCTAGCTAAGAGATAGATTTCAAGCTCTAGAAGATAAGATCAAATCTATTACATTCCCTATGTAATCTACATGCAACCAATAAGAAAAATGTAAAGAATTGAGCGAGAAAAATGGATGAATCTCAATCATAGATTCATACCTAACCCTAAGTCTTTGTAATATTTATAAGGAGATCGAGACCCCATAATTTAGAAGCAATGTAGAAAGAGATTTAGATGAGAGAATGTTAGTAGGGGTGTAAAAGACTTAAGAGGTTGAACAACATTGTAGAATTTAGTTGATTGGAATAGAGCATCAGCATTTCGAATAGAGATTAATCAGATCAGGAAGGATCAGATCAGATTGAGTAGAACAAGGATTTGGAATTAGAAATTGAAGATTGTATGTTATCAGATCAATACATTCTACTATATACATTCTAACCATTATAATAGGAGAATTAAAATCCTATGATGGTAGGTTGACTTAACAACTATATTGTAGAATCTTTAACAAGGTGTTAAATCCTTTAACATGGTAACATTCCAAGTGAGTGTTTGTAAATCTTTTAGATAGGTCACTTTTAACAAGGTGTAAAGCCTTTAATAGGACAAGCCTCTCACAGGGTAGATCATCAATGATGGTCAAAACATTGTCACACCAATTAGTTACATATTGTTGTAGTGATAAGTTGCGGGTGTCATCCCCACCCCAATTTTACCTTCTCATTCTAGAGGGTTTCTAGGTGACCAAAATATTGTGTTATGTATTTTCATGCATGCCTTTACTTTATATTTATTTGATATGTTTACATGCATGTAATTAATCTCAACTAAAAAGTTTTAAAGGTTAAAGTGTGTTACTTCTAATTCACCCCCCCTCTCAGAATTAATCTTCCTATTTGTAAATTCCAACAATAGGAGCTATCAGTGTTGGAGGCTTGGGAACATCTGAGTGGGTGTCACGGTGGTCTTGACAGTAGCTATACAGGCCATCCATCTTCTACACACTAAGTAGGTTATATATGTGAAAGACAAATCACTTCTAAATTGTTCTTAGAGTTCAGAATTTAATCAATTAGACAATTGGTTTAATTCTTTATTTAGCACTTATTACCTTGATGTTTCTTGGTAGAAAATCATATACTGTTTGCCATGTATAATTACAGAGTCTAAACATATTTCTTAGAATGGCAGAAACACC
This sequence comes from Cupressus sempervirens, assembly GCA_028749045.1. Taxonomy (NCBI): domain Eukaryota; kingdom Viridiplantae; phylum Streptophyta; class Pinopsida; order Cupressales; family Cupressaceae; genus Cupressus; species Cupressus sempervirens. Next base: position 99,489,827 of record CM053788.1, read on the forward strand.
CTCTAAATTTTAGTATGAAGACTTTTCTACTGGTAAATCAAGTGTAAATCCCAATGGTGAGAAGGGTGGACTAATTCAAACTTCATTTCAAACAATGTCAGAATCTTTCTCAAAAAGAGATTAGGATGAGATCTTAAAAACTTGCTAGGAAGCTAAAGACAACAATGAATAGGCTTTGTCAATTCTTCTTGAAAAGGAAAACTTGTGTACTATTGGAACAACGGTTGAATGTAGTAGGCAACATCTTTATACAAAAAACATCAATGTAAAGTCCAATTTGGAACAACTAAAATTAATCTTTTCTGATTTATGTGAAAGTACCTTAAATGAAATTTTGGAAACTGTCAATTTCAATTATAGTGAGGCAAAAAACATTCTTATTGAGGTTGGGATGAATCTAAGCATCTTACAAGTGAAGATAAATTCAGATTTCTGAGACAGTTGCTAGAGTCTTTGTTCAATGTGAAGACAAGCAGTGAAAAACTACCCTCAAATATGGATTTTGTGAAAGTTGTTGGACTGAAGAAAAAACCTAAGAAATTCATTGTAGATCATTCAATGGATAATTTATTAGACACATCAAAAACTCAAATTTTAGAAGGTGAAGAAGATGCATATGATCTTTTACACTAGGATTTAGGGTGTGAATTTGAAAACCAGAGAGAAATAACAGAATCTGAAATAGAAAAATGGACAAAATGGTTAACCAAAACTGAAACTACAACATATGAGCAACAAAAAGTTGATGACTTCCATCATGAGTGCTCTAGTGATTGAAGAGTCAAAGGTCTGTGTGGATTAGAATCTGAATACATTGTAGTGAATAAACAACTTGAGGATCATATCAAAACCTTAGAAAGTCGAAAGGTATATGTGCAGCAAGGTTTAGATAGACATTTAGAACTGGCCAAACAAGAGAAAGAAAATGCAAAAAGGACCTTAGAAGATAAAAAAGTTGAAATTAATCAAGGAAACAACAAGGCTTAAAATGCAACACCGTAAAACAAATCTAGAACAGAAAGAAGCTTCCTTAAAATTGGAGGATATCTGGGAAAAGAATGGAGATGCTTCAGTAGTCATGTCAAGTGTTCAGCAAAGCAAAAATAAAAAATGGTATTTCAAAATAGACGTACTTGTTATGTGTGATGAGTAAAAAAACCTTCCCCCAAAGATTCAAAAGGAATTAGCCTTCAATGATTTCATGGATTTCCATCCAAAACTCCAAAAGAAGACCAATTTGGAAAAAATGAAGTACCTTGAATTAGCTCATGTTCTCCTTGCAAAAGACCAATGCAGAACTATGTATAATGAATTTCTAGCAGACCAAAATTGTCTAATAGGGGACCTTGAAAAAGAAGAGCAGTCAAACCATATTGATTTACAGCCTTCCAACGACCATGTAGAAGATGCTATCCAAGGTAAAAGTTTCTATGTTAGTGATTTGCAAGTTAGTGTTGACAAATAGGTGGATGAGGGTAGATGCACACAAGGTAATAACAGATTGGAAACTTGGTGTGATGAACCATTTATTACCAACACCCATCATAGAAATGCAAAGGAACATAGATGACCCTACAAAATGATGACTGCTTTGACATGACAATCATGGAATGCATACCTTAAGGAGCCAGTTGAGGGTTAATGAAGATAGAGTTGTGGCTTCTCTAGTACATTATGACAACACTCACAAGTTGGTTGAGGGTATCTATAGGAAGGCACAAAGAGAAGAGAAAGGATTTTGACCTATTTTTGATTTGTAGGTGATCAAAATAACTCTTGAGACTACAAAATCAAATTATATATATTTTCTTTCTAACAAGGTAACATTATTAAGATTGATGAAACTCATATGGATCAGCTGGATAAAGAAAGGAATGAGATTATGGAGCTCAAAATGGATCTTAAGGATACTCATGAGGCATTAGATGATGCTCAATTTTCTCTTTAGAAAGAAGAAAATCAAATCAAGCTCATGGAACACTCTCGGGAATGTGAGAATATAATGAGGCATGAGTTCTTCTAGGAAGTCATTAATGAACTTGAGAGCATTCAATAGATGTATGACTTAGATAGCTACCCCAAATGGTTAAGTAGCAAAACTTCGGAACACTTTTAGCTTGTTGACAATACTTTGTTTGAAGTTTTTTCTGATTGGACATCCAACAATCCTTTTTTTGTGTTAAATGAGGGATCATATTTTATTTTCCATGAAGAGGAAGAGTTTGATTTCAGAATTTGGGATCTTGGCTCAGATCCTAGTAGTGAATCTGTATCTCAGCATGGGAATGATGAATCAACTTTTGTTGCTTATCATTTGATCAACCCCAACATATTTTCCAATTTCACCCCATTCAGGAGTTGGGTGAATTTTCTTCATCAGCCTTTGAATAGTTCTCGGTGGAGTATTTATGTGAGGCTTATGGTTATATTCTTAGCATCTTTCATATTCATAGAACCTATGCACTTGGGAATTCTCCAAGTTTATGTCAATAGTATGAATTTTGATCTCCATGGCATGGTGGTTTCAGCTTTTGAGCAGCTCATTTCTTACATTATCCATTTAGGTCAGGTCTTCACACTCTACTGGATTATACATGGACCCTGGATATATTTCTATCTCATCGTAGCAACAAGGCAGTGTAACAGAGTTTGGGATCTAGGTGTTGGCATACTGTATCTATAGTTAGATAAGGATTTTATTGTGGTCCTATTCAATTTGACATTGAATATGGTGATGACCAGTGTTTATCAGTTTATAGGAGGATCCAAGGATTTGGTTGACAAGTGGTTTGTAGAGTGGTATTGTGCTTCATAGTTTGGTCGGGTTTGTTGTTAGTTTAGGCTAACAGGTTAACTATAGATTTATATTGGATCCCGGTACATATTTCTTAAGGGAAAGCAATCTCAAGCAGGGGAGATTTTTTAATGTCCCTTCTTTGGGGACATTAGAAATATTAAGAAGGGACACATTTACAATATTAAGTTTGACTATGTGAGCTAGAAATTTATTATTAAACGTCAAATTAATATTCCAAGTGGCCACAAGAGGATGAGGAGAGATAAGATGAAAAACTCAGAAAAAATTCAAAGGGTCAGCATTGTGAGAATATAAGGAGAAGAGACCCCTTCCTTTTGGTATGTTTGATTTTATGATTTAGTTCAGTTTTATCTGTTGTGAGAGTTTTCAGAAAGCTTCAGCTTTTAGCTAGTTTAAGGATGTAGCCTCTTGTGCTAGTAGACAGTGGACACAAACCCATTTTCTTAGGAAGCATCAATTCAGGTGTTTCATTCGCACTTACAAGTTTTTTTATTCTGGCATTCCAATCTAATTGTCAATCTATACTAAGGATTGGGTTTTTGTATTGGTTATTGTATTGTTGTTGTAAAACACAATAACACATTTTAAGGAGTTATAAGAGTTTTCTGATATACTCAACATCTTGGATGTTATTATAAAATAATGAGTTATATTCTTGTGGAAAACTTTCTAGTTTTATTATAGCATTGTATTCCTTTTACCTAAATCTAAGTTTGAATGTTATATTCAAGAAGAAGTTAGTCAAATATCAATTTGGGGTTTTTGTTGGATTCTATTGTTATGAAATACATCTACAATGTTTTAGTTCTAATTATATTGTTAAGGAGAAATTTAGCAAATATCTGGTTCAGGGTATTATATCCCAAGGCAATTAGAAAAAATATTGACCCCGAGTATTTAGATGATGAGATCATTGTTGAGGTCTTTGATGATGGAGATCAGCCTAAAGAAGATATTTTTGCAAGTTGTGAGTGGGCAGAACAAAGACACAAAAGACAAAAAATGGTGGAATTGCCAGTAAAGGCTCAACAAAAAGCCCTCCAGATTTTGCCAAGGGGCAGTAGATAATTTGATGACATTAGGAGGAGGTTCCTAATATCTCAAGCATTAGAGGATGATTAGAGAATGAAGAAACTACAATTGGAGGCTCAAATGGTTGATGATAGGATTATTGAAGCTCATGAGTTTATGAGTGATGACAATTTCATCAAATTTGATGAATTAAAAAATTTCTTGTTTAAAATGAAGTAGAATGAACTATCCCTACAAATGAAGCTTGGAGATTCTAATGAAGTGGTTGATGGATTAGCACACAAGATACAAGAATATGATCCTACCAGTGAAACCCTCACTATTAAAGAGGAAAGAGATTTGGTGACAAGGAGTAGTATGATTGTTTTCCTAGGATTGGATATAATCTCATCTTTTCTATTGGATCAAATGAGGAGACAGGAGAGATCAATTTCATTTGAAGATAAAAATCAATATGGAGAGTTGAGAGGATTGGGATACAACATAGATGCTCAAACAATGGTGATTTGGAGTTTAGCTCTAGAGCATGACAAGCCTACTCTCATGGAAATCAAGGAATCCCCTAAGGGGAATGTCATTTTATGGCATGCACAGTCTACTTCCAGTGATCAGATATATGGGATGCACACTTTAGTAGCATTGATGGGAAAGAATAAGATGGATACTCTTCAGGACCAACTCGAAAGAACATATGAAATATTTATCAAGACAAGAAGAAATTATGAAGAGAAAATGAAGAAAACATATGTCTCGGAACAAAAGACCATTAAACTAGAAATGGAGGTAGCATCATTGAACAAAAATGATAGAACTACTATAGAAATCCATGATAAAGGTATGGAAACAAAAGGCGAGGCATCTAAAATAGGGGAGGCATCAGGCCATGCAATGGAAACTAATGAAGGAAACTTAGAAGCAAGCAAGGATGCAGAAATAAGAACAATGAAAAACTTACTAATTTATAAGATAAATGCACTAAAGACAATCTCTCAAAATGTGCATAGTAGTTATTTGGCATTAGAAGGAGTAGAATATAAATGTTCAGAGGCTATTGCTCTATTATCTCCACTTTTTAACACATGGGGCCCTTACATGCAATTCTTTGACAGTTTAGTCCCTTTACTACCTCAGAAGAAAGAATTTCCAAAAACAACCATTGTAAACACCAGGAAAGTGATTCATAAAGTGAACTATTTGAATGGTTTCTTTGGTGGCAAGATGCAGCTAATCCAAAATAAGATGACGATAATGAGTGCAAGTACACCTAATTTTGTACCTACAATTTTGGATAGTGAAGGAAAAATGAAAGATTGGGTAGAATGGTCATCCTCTTTTGATAACATTCTTGATCACCCAAGGTTTTTGTCTTATTGCAATAATGAAGCAAGTGCTACATCAATTTATGATATGGTTGATATGCTTTATAGGATAGAGGAAAAAATGTCTAAGGTAACTACTAAAGTTAAAGCCATAATAGATGTTAAGTGGACCAAATTCTTAGATGAATTAGAGACAATTAGGAATGCCACTTGGCCAGATGTGGATATAGATATTACCATATGGAAACTGATTACAGACATCAAATCCTTGTCATCTGGTGATAGTGATTAGTGTAGCTAAAGGATGCATTTAATATGTAGTTAAAGGTACAAAGAACAAAGGAAAAAGGCATGGGTAGTGACATGAGATAAAGACAAACCAAATTTTCTAAGGGATACATGTTGACAAATGCCACTTGCCAGTCTTATAACCACATCTCAGAATTTTGGCCAAGTACAAAGAATGTTTGTGATGTAACTGACTTAAAATATCTTTGTATTTATTTTCCAATAGTTTTTTGGCAAGTTTCCTCCCATCTAAAGCTTGTTGCAACCTTTCTATAAAATGATTTCCAAGATGTGGAGTTGAGGTCCAAAGTTTATGTAACTTTTAGTGTTATGCTAGTTTTGCATTCGGTCCAGTTAGTCTGTGTCAATTTTGTGATGTATTCATCTACATATATGAAAATACAAATGAACATTGAATGATAAATTGTCATGTTTTGAAGTATTTCTGAGTTTACATCAGTGTTGTATGATTTTTAAAGAGAATTAATACAACAACAGGGTTCTGCTATATCTTTTTCTCTAAATTTTGTTTAGATTATTATATCTTGGTTATGTTGAGATTGTTTGAGCAAGGTTTATGCAATTTAATGCAATTAGGATAGGTTGCATATCAATTTTTTGTTTCTTTTAATTCTAGGAATTAATTAAATGCTTCAATGAATTGGTAGGATTTCCAATCATATAAGAAGGATATTTATAAGAATAGGGTTTAGGGTAATCATTGATATAATTGATTTTAAGGCAATTAATTAGGTCAAAACTTTCTTGGTAGACTCTGAATGCCAATGGATAGAGCACTGATCATATATTTAGTAGTATATTGAAGAGATCATAAGGTTGCAATGAAGCATGAAATTTAAAATCAAATCAATCTTTACTTTCATGTACGAAGAGTTTAATTGTTGGTCATCACTTATTTGCAATAATTCCTTGTATGTCATTGTTAGCTAGTGGTATCAAGGATTATTTGCAAAGTTTTAGAAGAATTCTAACCATTTTCTACTATAAGGGATAGAAGTGAAAGAGAAAGGTAACATTAGTAAGCATATGTTATAGTAAAGAACCATAAACTAGTCATATATCCCTAAGGTGCACCTGCCTTGGTTTTGCATAACCTAAAGAGTAGAGAATCCCTGTGATTTTGTTAAAGTTGGATCTAGATCTAAAGTTTTCTTAGTTGAATATAGGAGGTAGATAACCCTTAGACCAAGACTTATCCTCAAAACCCTAGTATCAAGTACTTTTTTTCTTGGTAGTTTTGAAACACCAACACAACAAAATAGAGAGATCAAAAGTGCAAGTCAACCAAATCACAGAGATAACAAGGATACAATAACCAAATTTTTGAGCAAAGGCATGAAAATGAAATTGAGAGACCACAACAATGAAATCGCAAAGCAAGGGCATGAAAATGAAATGCAGAGATATCATAGGAATGAAATGCACCAAGGACAATGGCACGATGATGTTCAAAGATCTCCACCCTCATTCATAGCTCTCCACCTTCTTTCATGAGAAACTCTCCACAATCAAAAAAAATGGGGAATGATTAATGTCATGTTTTCTTTTTTGTTTTGTTTATACTTACATAGGCATCGCAATTATGACATTTATGTCAGTATTGTGATCACATTAGTGAAAATTGTAAAAAAAAAGTGGATATCACCACAAATTAGACTGTCATCACAAATTACCATCGTAATTTGACCCAAAATATTATAGTTGAGGAATCATCTCAAGTGACGAGAAGGAGCAATCCTATAGGGAAGGCTCCAAAGGAATCCAAATCAAGATAAGTTCTAGAGGAATACACATAATCCACTAAGGAAAGTTGTGAATCCAACTTGTATGACTCTAAACAAGACTCATCAACTAGGCTAGGTTGAGTAACATAGGCATGTACCACATCGGCACCCAATTAAAAAGAGGCATTAGAAAGGGATTATCACTTACATTCTTAAGAATCAATGCTTTTCTCTCGAGCCATGAGTTAGGCAATATTTCTCTTAATTCTTTTTTATTTAGGATTCTCAATGTCAGATTCATCCAATTTGGGCTATCTAGATGTAGATAATTCATTTGTGTAATTATTGAATAATATATCTTCCCCCTAAAGAAGGGGAAGTGGAGGAGATAAAATCAAGTTTAGGACTAGTGGTAGCTAGAGGTTGAACCTCATCCTCTCAATCACTTGTAGCAAGTGAAGGTTCTCTATCATAAATGGTAAGATTGTCCTTGACCCCAAAGCCTAAAATAGTTTTATCTTCCTTTTTCCAACCTTTAGTATGACTGATAGGTTTAATAAGATCATATTTGTTGTTTCTCAAGGGTTAGTGACCCAGGTAACCCATCTTCTTAAGAAATGATAAACTTTTCTTAGGAGGTATAGGCTTGGTGAGTACAAATTCATTTATTGGTTCTTCCTCTCTATATATCCAATCCCTAATTGCTTGTTCATCCTTTTCATCTTCTAGAGGGATTGAGGACTGGAAAAAGGTACCATAGATAGTCATAATAGAAGCTGAAGGCTTTGTCTTCTAAGATGGTTTTCCATAAGAACATGAGGAAACATGTAATGCTTCAATGGAGTCCAAGGTATACTCCCCATGTCAGTACTCATCATTTTTAGCTTCTTTTCACATTCTATAAAATATGGTTTAATGCCACTAGATGGTTGATTATGTGACACCAATGACTCTGCAATAGCAAGCATATTGATAAACATGGAATTGTCTAATGGGATCACAATCTTGGCACCATTAGTTAGAAACTTGATACACTGATGATACGTTGATGCTACAGCTTGCATGTCATGAATCCATAGCCAACCCAAAAAAAAAGTATAAGCAAGTGGGATGTCTAATACTTGGAAGACCACATATTTTTCCATGGGACCCACATGGATATGAAGTGCAATTAGACCCTTGAAGGATCACTCAACTTTGTCATATGCTTTTATGGTTATCTTTTGTCTAGGATCGATTGCAAAATTGGACATTCCTAATTATTGAATTACACTTAACGAAATGATATTTAACCCGACACCATTGTGTACTAGTACTCATCAAACTCAGGTGTGGTAGATTTGAAATTTGATGTAAAGGGAAAGATTATGGGGATGACTAAGAGACTTGTCATCTTCCTCTAAAAAGGTGAGATAGTGACGTGAGGAAATTTGATTTACCATAGCTTGGAATTTCTTAGCATCAATATATGTAGGGAAATTAGCTATGTGTAGAGATTTCTCTAGGATCTCTCTGTGCAAAGGAGACAACTCTATAACTCAAAGATGGAAATTTGTGTGGGAGTCCACTGCAATTGACTCATGTGGTCATAGCTGGATATAGTAGGTAAAGCCATTTTTTTGGAAGACAAGATCTTCTTGGGATCACTACGTACTTTAAGAACAACCTTATATTTCCCCTGAGTGACAATGTTCAAAGTCTCACCATGAGAGAAATCTGCCACCCTAGGCAAAACCAATGGTCTAACAATGTTAGAGCATTGAAATGAGGTGTGTGTTCTTAAGATGACTATAGGTCTCTCATCATTAGTATCATAGTTGGTTTCTTCATCAAATTTAGATCTCATCATGTAAATTCTTTCCTTTATGGGCTTGATCATGTTGATGATGTTGTCTATGTTGGCATACACATAGTTGATCTTGGCATCATGAATTTTCTTTTTGTTGTCTGATGTTTCTCCTTTATCATATTTAGGGATAGGACCCTTAAAGGCCATATGATTTGAGTTCTTAGCTAATTTGAGTTATTAGCTAGGCTATCTATGAAAACCTTTCCTTCATCAATGAGAGATTGTATAACATCCTTGAGTTTGAAGAAATTATAAGTATTGTTACCCTTGTTCTGATGGTAATTGCAAACTTGGTCATCTCTCCACCAATGAAATTTCAAAGGAGGTTTGTAAGATCAAGAGTTATCGAGTAGTGTGATAAGCTTATTAGCGAGAAACATTTTCAATACTACTTCATACGAATCAAACATTGAGGTGTAAGTGCATCTTGGTTTAGAGAGTTTCTTAACCTTGTCAAAAGATTACGGCTTTGAGGTCTCTTGTTGCTTAGCAACATATATAGCATTGGATAAGTGAAAGGTCAGCTCCTTAGTCTTAGAAGTTTCTACAACTTCATCATTGACCACATGCTTTTTTTTCTTCCATGGCTTACTCTTATCCTTCCCATTTCCATTGTCATTTGTATCTTTGTTTAAGATAATGTCTCCAATTTTTATAGTAGTACTTTCAACCATGTTATTGAAGGTTGTAGTAATTTCTCCCTAAGATCACAATAAAATTATGAGTGTGTTGATAAAGATGTCAATATTTTTAGTTGTAGGAACTTTTCAAGGATACCTAGAGTGTAGTTCTCTCCATCATTGTAAGTATGTGCAAAATGGTTCTCCTTGTCTTTGTTTTAGGTTACAAAGATCCAACATAGTGATAGGGAGTGGTACATTATATGAATATTGCTGGTTGAACCTCTATAAAAATTTGTCAAAAAATTTAAGATGAGGTGACAACTTGGTAAACCATTCAATGGCTTGTCCCCTTTCTACTCCTAGGAGAGAGCCTCATGAGGTAAATGTCCTCGTGCATGAAATCTATGCTAAGAGCATAAACTTTTCATACATGGTCATACAGGTCACTATTTCCATCATTTTTTTATACTTGGGAACTTCTATATCTAGAGGAAATTTCACCATGTAGAGACTTCTATCAAATGGGAGAGTACATATAATTTCTACAAAGGAGGTTTTAGGTTGCTCTCTCACCATTTGCATTTGGGCAAGTTGAGTTTACAACTCTTGAATTCCTTTTCTTAGGATCTTGGCTTTAGTTGGCTCTCTTTTCTAGATGATCCTTTGAATGTCATAATCATGATGAAGTTTCCATCTTTGTGAGGTCATGTATTGAAAGTATTAATCTTCATTATGTTCTAAGGCTTTAAGCATAAGTTTTTGGAGAAGCTCATCTTGTTAGAATCTCATGAGGTCTTCACTACTAACTTCATTGTCTACTCACTCTCATGGTGTGATTATGATGGTCTGAGTGGTTAGGAACATCCTTCTATGTGTGTCCTTGGAGATCTTAGTGGGGTTTTGTTTTCTTTGTTGCCACAAGATGAGTTGTTCATAAATCGGTTGCTATAGTTATTGTGAGCATGCCTATTTTCAAAGTCATGTTTATGAGTGTTAGTCTCAGCATGTGGGTGAAAAATTTCTTTAGAAGCTTTATGCCTAACTTCATCTAATATATCTCTATCCAGCTCTCTCCTATCTAAGCACAAAAAGGTCTTCTAGGTGGAAGTTCCTCTCCTTGGGGTTCATGGTGAGCGAAGCACTACCTATAGCCCTAGGAATGTTGAAGGAAGTATCAAAGAAAGTGTCAAAATGGTAAGGTAGGTTTTCTTGAGTAGTGGTTTTAGCATCTTCTTTCCTCTCAAGGACATGTTCTTCCTCACCAAATTTCTTATGAGGATATCTAGGAGAGGAAAATTGTGCAAAAGTAAAAGAGGGATGACTTCCTTGACCTAGTTGGAGTCTAGTCGCAACCAACATCAAAGGATAAGCCTTAAACATTATAAGAAGACATAGAGCCTTTAGAGATCTAAACTTATAGAACCAAAATGTTCACTTGTCAAAGGATAAAGCAAAGTGAATAACTTGTCAGAAGTGCCCAAGAATTTATGGAACTAGTGATTCCAACCAAGATTTGGGCAAGAAGATCGATAGAAAATAGACAATAGAATAGTGTAACTAAGTTTTTAACAAGTGAGAAATAGATACATTAATTAAGTTCATATCTAAGAGACCAAAATCAGATTTTCAACTTAAGATAGTACCGGGCATGAACATTTTAGACTAGATCATGGTAAGACCAAGTAAAAATACCCTTACTTCAACTAAAATGAAATTTGTACTCATTTATGTAAGTAGTAGAAAAAGGCGATATTTTATAGCAAACTAGGTAATAGTAGATCAACACATTATATCATACAATAGTTTACATAGTAAGTGGGTGACACGTTGTAGATAGGTGACACTTTCCAACAGGTTCATACGATAAAATATGCAATAGGAGGGTGACATACTTTATTAAGTAGTGGAAGAATTTTGGAAATCCAAAAGTATCACGTGATATTTCTCTGAATAGTTGTGCAATAAAAGTTCACATGAATCTGCAACATGTGACTTGGTGCCTAAAATGTCTATGTTTGGATTCAAATTTTAGGTGTTTTAGGCCAAAATAGAATTATGATAGAGGAATGTTTTAGTTTGCAATAGTAGATACAAAGTTTCAAAGATAATTGTGGATATGAGCACATGTATTGAAGTTGTTGAACAAGGGACAAAGAAACCTTGTCAATATAAGCACTTACGAAGTCTCAAAAATAAAAGCCTATGAATACTAACACCATGTGTATGTTCAAAATGTATTCACGGGTCTACTTATTCAAAAAAACACAAAGAAAAACTATCTAGAGGTCACAACTCATTACTCAACAACTTGGCCCATACTTGATGCCCCCTCAGCTCAGATAAAGTGGTTTTCTGCAATAGACATTGGCTTTGTCATGGAGGTTCCATTGATACAACCAAAGGGACAAAAATGGCGAGTGTAAAATCTTGGGGTGATTTGGGTAGTCCATTAGGATCGATCCTTGCACCAAAATGTTGAGTAGATAATAAAAGTAGCTTCTAAATCCTAAGGCATTTAGAAAGGGTCTCATTTGTAACAACCCTCTTGCACCTAATAATAGGACACCTTATCTCCTATACTCTCCTACCAAGAATGAGACCTACTTGCAAGTTTTATGTGCCTATAAAAGGAAACAACTAGTCGATGCCACACACATAAATGAAAGAAAACATCAAGAACACTTCATTTATTTTTGCTTTGCTTGGGAATCCCTAAAAAAAAAATTACTAGCCCCTTTTAGCAAGTTTAAGTCTTTGACATGTGTTCTTTTAATGATAAAATATGCAAGCAATTTGGGAAAACCCTACAAAGGAAATGTGTTAGTGCATCAAAAAGGCTTAGAAACTATGAAATAAGCCCTACAAGCTAGTGTAGGAGCACCTAGACTAACTCCTATTTCTAGTTCCACACTTTGGTTTTTGGCTTGTACTAATCTTAGCCAAGTCAGTTACTTATGTTTAGACCTTAGAAAGTCATGTATATTTGCTCCTAGATGGATTTGACTAGGCTCAATCCATTCTAGTTATTTTGCTAGGAAGCGAGATTAGGGGTATGGGTCTTATACCCTAAAAGTCTAGGGAAAGTTTGGTTTGAGTTGAACTTATCCTTTATGGTGTTTTTATGTCTTTTTGCATAGGTTGGAGGTCATATATTGTCATTTGGTGCAAAGTTGAGAAAGATGTCAAAAAGTTGTAAATTGTTGCAAAAGTTGTCAATCGGGTCAAAATGGCCCAAAACATGTGATTTGATGCTCTGAAGGCTAAATCATGCTTACACATCTTAAATAGGTGATATTAGACCTATTTGGAAGTTCCCATGGGTTAAATGTCAAAATTGCTGGGAGATGCAAAAAGTTGTTAGCAACTTTTCGATGTTGCATGACAAAATGGTGCATTTTTAGATAATGAGGTTGATAGTTAGGATACCTGTTTGAAACCTCTCAAGGAACCTATAAGACCATGATTGATACCCATTACAAGGGTTGGAGTTTGTAATAAGTGAATTTTGAAAAGTTAAAGGCACAAACTGGTGTTCAATTTTGGCAAATTTTCATGTTTTTGTTTTCTTGAGTACTATGATGGATTGAAAATCTTATGTTCTCATTTGATCTTTTTAGTTCATATTATTACAGTGCATTTTTTTAAAATTACAAGTTTTTAGGAATTTATTTTCTTATAGTTTGAAAATCATTTGTAATAGACAATTTTCTAGTCTTATTTTGGCAATTTTTGTGAAAATGGCTCCACCACGAATCCTCATGGCCTTAAGGAATATGGAAGTGGGTCCTTTGTATAGTGTAAATATAAAAGAAGGATTCTAGAAAAAATAATTTATTCTTTTTCAAGTGGTGCCCTAGGCAAGCTTTCAATGCATGGCTAGGCAATCACAGTGTTTGCAAGTGATTTTTGATGGCTTTTTTGTGCTAGATAGTTCAATCTAAGAGTTGGAGGAGGATGGATGTGTGAGGAAGATATGTGTGGAAGGAGAAGTTTTCAAGATAATTTTTGTTAGGATTTTCATTAGACCCTATGAGATGCTAATACAAAATGATTAAAACCCTTGCTTTTAGGCTTAAAAGTAGCAAAGTGGTGTACATATAGGGTGAGGACCTGAGATCCAAATTTTTTTGAAGCTCTTCCAAAAGGATATCCATATCTAAGATTAGATTTCCACCTTGTTAAGGGGAATTTGGAGTTGTAGCCCAAAAACTAACTTTGGAGGCCTAATTCAACTAGATCTAATTAGGACAATTTTGCTAAATTTGAAGGAATTGATAAGAAGATTTATGGATTTTGAAGCTAGAAGTTTTTTAGAAGTCCAAAATCCCTCAAATTGAATCCCTCAATCCTGGCTAAAGGTATAATGATCATTCTTGTATAATTGTGAGTTTGGGGAACAAGTTGGAATGTCCCTATGATGGATGCAAGTTGTAAAACATTGGTATAGCTGGATAGGGAAGTGTGGAGGATAAGAAAGAAATAATCTTGAGGTTATGATGACAAAGGAGAACCCTAATATGCTAGCTGATTCCTTAGTGAAGAAAAGGGCTAGTAAGCAATCCAATTTACATCATATTGGTATCAGAGCCACCAAAGATTTGGGGATAGTGGCATGTCTTTATATATTGAAGGGTCAATAGACCAGGTAGACATGGTGACCAATTCAAAACATTCCAAAGAGATGAAGGAGAAAAAGGAAAGGAATGGGCTCCTACATGAAGCATTAGAGGAGATGAAAAAAAATTGGAGGAATTTTTTGAGGCAACCAAGAAGATAGATCGAGATAAAGAAACTAATGATAAAGATAAGGGAAAGGTTGATGAGGAAGACATCATTCTTAAACCAAGCCCTCCATTGACCAAGGAGCCATTCCTAAAAGCAATCAAGGCATTGGGTGGAAAGGCCCAAGAAGAAGTCCCTTTTTTTAGTGGGAAGATGGACCCTGAACTTGTGATGGAATGGATTGAAGGGATGAAAAACCAATTTGAGTGTGAAGGGGTCACTGAAGCACAAAATTCTAGCGTAGCCAAATCTAGGCTAAAGAGGATAAAAAATAACCTATTGGACCTATCTCCAAGAAGAGAGGGAGAAGATGGGAAAGAAACCAATTGCAAATTGGAAAGCCATTGTGACTAAGGTAAAGGAACAATACCTACCTAAAGATTATGAAATTCAAACGCACAAGAAAAGACAAAGTATAAAGAAAAAATATATGGATGTGGAAACAAAGAATTTTAGAAGTTATGTTTGAGATCAAGGACTCAAGAAGAAGAACCTATTAAGGTGGCTAGGTATTTGGGTGGGTTAAAGTGGAACATACAAGAATAAATCAATCTATGGATGCTCACAATGGTCTATAAATGTTTCCAATTGGCACTGGAAGTTGAAGAAAAGAATAAGAAGAAATCTGACACCAACTTTTGAGGCAGAGATGGTAGGAATCAAAGAGGTTATGGTGGTAGAGGTTCAGACTCAAGAATCCAATGGGAAACTAAGTGGATTGAACAAAAAGAAGGGAACTCAAGTAGAGAAATTTTTAGTAGGGGAAGAAGCTCTAATAGTAGTGGAAGAGCAAGAAGCAACAACCAAGGTAAAGGATCCTACTTTGCAACTATGAAGTGCTATAATTGTAACCAGATGGGACACCTTGCATATAGATGCCCTAAGAGAGGATCTACTTCCCAAGGGAGTGTGAAAAGATTCAATTATGTGAAAAAAGATTCTAGTAACAATAGTAAACCATTTGAAGTACCCTTAGAATCAAAAGAAGGGGAAAATCTAATGATAAGAAGGACATTTATTAAGGAACCCATAAAGGAAGAACCAAGCCAAAGAAGAGCACTATTTAGGGTGAAGAGAATGATGATGAGAAAAGTGGGTAAGTTCATCATAGACTCAAGTTCCATAGATAATATCATATCATAGGAGGTAGCTAGCAAACTAAATATGAAAATAATTCCACAGAGCAATCCCTATAAGGTTACATGGCTCAACAAGGGGCAACATGTTCTTGTAAGTAAACAAGCATGGGTTGAATTCTTAATAGGAAGGTATAAGGACAAGGTTTTATGTGACATTCTACCAATGGATGCATGTCACCTTCTACTAGAAAGGCCATTGCAGTTTGATAGACAAGAAATGCATGATGGAGCCAAGAATGCATACTCATTCAAGAAAGATAGTGTGACATTCAAGATTCAGGCCCTAGTAAGAGAAGGAGAGGTGAAATCTCCAAGTCCTAATGTCCTCATGGTGGGTGAAAAGGAGTTCTTGAATACCTCAAAGGAAGGAGATGTAGGGTTTGCAATAGTATTGAAACCTAAGCCAAAAGTAGCTGACCAGGCAGGAAAGAAAATAGAGCTCCCTAAGGAAGTGTGAGAAATGCTTGAAGAATAGTGGGGCATTTTTTGTGATGGAAAACCTACTATCCTAACTCCCAAGAACCTATTATCCATAAAATTGACTTTATTCAAGGAGTCACCATTCCCAACAAAGATGCCTATAAACTGACTTCTTAGCAAATGAGGAAATTGCCAAGAAAATACAAGAACTCTTAGACCAAGGCCTAATTAGGAAAAGTATAATCCCTTTTGTCATGCCTAATATTTTAGAACCTAAAAAGGGGAGAACTTGTAAAATTTGTATTGATTCAAGAGCCATTAATAGGATAAACATTAGGTATAGGTTCCTAATACCTAGGATTGAAGACCTAATGGATTATCTAGCGGAAGCAAGGTACTTTACCAAGATGGATCTCAAAAGTGGCTATCACCAAATTAGGATAAGGGAAGGGGATGAATGAAAAAAAACCTTAAAGGCCATGTAAGGTTTGTATGAATGGCTTATAATGCCATTTGGCTTGTCAAATGCTCCCTCAACTTTTATCAGGCTTACGAACGAGGTATTGAAGGATTACATTGGTAAGTTTGTTGTTGTCTATTTAGATGACAATTTAATTTTCAGTAAAACTAAGGAGGAGCATATTAAACATTTTCAAGTTATTTTCAATAAATTACACAAGGAAAAGATAATGATAAATTTGGTTAAGTGTGATTTCATGAAGCAAGAGCTAGTGTACCTTGGGTTTGTTTATCTCAAGGGAACCTCAAGATGGATCAAAGTAAGGTGGATGCCATCCTAAATTGGCATACTCCCAAAGTTGCAACAGAGGTGAGAAATTTTCATGGTTTAGCTCAATATTATAGGAACATTATCAAACATTTTAGTGTTATTTGTGCTCGTATGTTAGACACTATCAAAGGTAGAATGAAGATAAAGTTTCATTGGACTCCTCACAAAAATGATGGCTTTGAAGCACTCAAAAAGAGGATAGCTACACAACCCATTCTTATTCTACCTAGTTTTGACAAACTCTTCATAGTGGAGTGTGATGCTAACAATGTGGTGATTGGGGTAGTCCTTAGACAAGAAGGGAGGCTGGTGGCTTTTCATAATGAGAAGCTAAATGATGCAAAGATGAAGTAATCTTGCTATGAATTAGAGTTATATTCTCTAGTCCAAGATTTAAGAAAGTGGAGGCATTACTTGCTCTCAAAGGAGTTTGTGGTATATTCAGATAATAAAGCCCTCAATTTCCTTAATTCTCAAGACAAGCTCAGTTGTAAACACATGAATTGAGTGGAATACCTACAAGCTTACACCTTTAACATCAAGCATATGAAAGGAGTGTAGAATAAGGTAATTGATTCCCTAAGTAGGAGACTCCTCATAATACAAGAGGTTCAGTTACAAAGCATTGGTATTGATAGCTTCAAAGACCTATATGTTGATGATAAAGATTTTGCAAACATTTACAGGAAATGTAAGGACTATAAGAATAATTTCTATAGTGAACTCTTTTATTACACTTTGTAAAATGACTTTTTTAAGGGAAGTCAGATATGTATTCCTAGGGGATCAATGAGGGAAAATCTAATTCAAGAAAAACACAATAGGGAACTTAGTGGTCATTTTGGAGTCAACAAGACTCAAGAATTAGTCACTAGATTCTATTTTTGGCCTAAAATGAATAAGGATATCAGAAAGTATGCAGAGTGTTGTGTGGTATGTTAAAAAGTAAAAATAACATTGTCCAATGCAAGTCTTTATCAGATCCTTCCAATGCCTAGTAGGCCATGTGAATGCTTAAGTATGGACTTTGTGGTAGGATTACCAAGGACTAAGCAAGGGTTTAACAATATTTATGTTGTAGTGGATAGATTCAAAAAAATTCCCACATCTTATCCCTTGTAAGACATTCCATGATGCTTGTAGAATTGCTCAATTTTTCTTCAAGGAGGTGGTAAGGATCCATGGCTTACCCTTAAGTATTTTTTTCAAATAGGGACATAGTTCATGAGCCATTTTTGAAAAACCTTGTAGCATAAACTAGGAACAAATATGTCTTTTGGATCTGCCTATCATCCTCAAATAGATGGTTAAATTGAGGTCATAAATAGGAGCCTTCATAACTTGCTAAGGTGCCTTACAAAATAATATGGGCAGGTTTGAGATCAACTCATTGGGTAGGCTAAAAATGCATACAATGATACAGTCAACATGTCATCTGGTAAAAGCCCATTTGAATTTATTTATGGGTTGCATCCTGGGGGGCGTTTGAACTAAGAGATTTGAACGATGGTGCAAAAGGTAGTGGATATGTTGAGGACTTTTCCCACTCTATGAGGGAATTCCATGACATAGTGAGGAAGACACTAACTAAAAATGCTAAAAAACTCAAGCTTAAGGTAGATGATAGTAAACGAGATGTACAATTCCAAGTTGGAGATCTTATGATGGTTCATCTAAAAAAAGAAAGGTTGCAGAAGGGAGTTCCTCTTAAGCTTTAAATGAAAAGGTTGGGACCTTGCACAATATTGGCCAAGTATGGAAACAATGCATACAAAGTGGACCTTCTTAGATATTGGGTTATCACCAATCGTCAATGTTGCTAATCTGGTTAGCTACAAAGGCCCTACTCCAAATGTTGATCAAATACTTAGGGAAGTCACTCAAGATGTAGAAGACCTGAATTTAACTCCTCCACCACCTAAGGCAACTAAAAAGGTACTTGAATCAAGGGTTTACAAGAAGACTAGGACAAAATATTATTGGGAACACCTTATCAAGTGGCATGGAAAATAAGATATAGAGGCTATTTGGGTCAAGGAAGCAAACTTCTAGAAACAAGGAATAAACTCTAGTTTTCTTATTCCAAGGATGGATTGAACTCTTTGCATTTGGGAGAGTATGGTGCAAGAACACCTAGGATAACTCCTAGTCCTAGTTCCACACTTTGGTTTTTAGCTTGTATTGATCTTAGCCAAGTTAGTTAGTTGTGTTTGGACCTTAGAAGGTCATGTGTGTTTTCTCCTAGATGGATTTGACTAGGATTAATCCATTCTAGTCATTTTTCTTGCCTTGTGTTTAAGTTGCTAGTAAGCAAGATTAGAGGTGTGGGTCTTATACCCTAGAAACCTAGAGAAAGTTTGGTTTTGAGTTCAACTTATCCTCTCTAGTATATTTATGTCCTTTTCATAGGTTGGAGGTCATATATTGTCATTTGATGCAAAGTTGGGAAAGATGTCAAAAAGATGTAAATTGCTGCAAAAGTTGTCAATTAGGTCAAAATGGCCCAAATAATTTGAATCAATACTCTGAAGGCTAAATAATGCTTAGACATCTTAAAGAGGTCATAGTAGACCTATTTGGAAGTTCCCAAGGGTTAAACGTCAAAATCATGACAAGATTTTGAAAAAATGTAGCATTTAATGAGGTTGATAGTTAGGATAACTATCTGAAACCTCTTGAGGAACCTATAAGGCCATGAAGGAGACCCATTCCAATGGTTAGAGTTTTTAATAAGTAAATTTTGAAAAGCTAAAGGCATGAACTGGTGTTCAATTTTGGCAAATTTTCATGTTCTTTATTGCTCAAGTACTATGATAGATTGAAAAAATTCTATTCTCATTTGATATTTTAATTTCATGTTATTATTGTGCATTTTTGTTAATATTACAAGTTTGTGGAAGTTTATTTGCTTACAATTTGAAAATCACTTGTAAATAGATAGTTTGTTGGTCTTGTTTTGACATTTTTTATGAAAATGGTTCCCCCATGAATCATTGTCATGGAATCATTATGGCCTTTAGGAACATGGAAGTGAAGTCTTTTTATAGTGTCAATAGAAAAGAAGGATTCTGGACAAAAAAAATTGCTATTTTTTGAGTGATGCTCTAAGCAATCTTTCAATGCATGGCTAAGTGATCATAGTGCTTGCAAGTGAGTTTTGATGGATGAATGTGATAGATACTTCAATATGAGAGTTGGAGAAGGATGAATTATGTGTGAGGAATCTATGTGTGGAAGGAGAATTTTTCAAGATAATTTTTGTTAGGATTTTCATCAGACCCTATGAGATGTTGATACAAAATGCTTGAAACCCTTTCTTTTAGGCTTAAAAGTAGCAGAGTGGTGTACGGATAGGTTGAGGGCTTGAGACCCACAAAATCTTGAAGTGCTTCTAGAAGGATATCCATATCTAAGATTATTTTTCCACCTTGTTAAAGAAAATTTGGAGTTGTAGCCCAAAAACTAACTTTGGAGGCCTAATTGAACTAGGCCTAATTAGGACAATTTTGCTAAATTTGAAGGAACTGATAAGGAGATCTATGGATTTTAAATCCAAAAGTTTGATAGAAGTCCAAAATCCCTCAAATTGAATCCCTCACTCTTTGTTGAAGGTAGAATGACCATTCTTGGTATTTTTGTGAGTTTGGGGAACAAGTTGGAATTTCCTTTGAATTTACCTTTGACTTTGTGAAATCTTCTAGCCAGCAATGCTTCCAACTATTCTAGATCCTCTTCATCAGTGTTTCTATCACTAGATTCATATTTGATCTTTCTTTTCTTCTTCTTTGGTTTTACCTCTTCAATGTCCTTTAATAATAGCTTAGCCTTGGAAGCAGATTCAAGGTTCTCAAATCTATAGTTATCAAAATTAGATAACTCAAATGTAGTAAGCCTACCCACTATTCCTTCAAGAGAGAGTTTGGTTCCTAGTATACATCTCAGTTCTTGTATGGCTAATACTCTAATAGCATAAATGGGGAGTAGGGTTCTCAAGACTTTGCTATTAATAGTTTCATCATCTAGAGTACCATTAGCACTTCTTATTGCACTTACCACCTCTTTCATCCTAGAGGCATATTGGGCTATGTTCTCACCTTCCTCCATTATCATTTCATCAAACTTGCCTCTGAGGCATTCTCTTTTTTCTCTTTGGAAATTCTCATCTCCTCCATAGATATTTTACAAGGCTTCCCACATTTGGTGTGTAGATTTATAGCCTTTGATGTTGTCAAACTCGACATAACTAAGGGTAGAGGCTATCTCCAACATAGCTTGATTATGCTCCTTCTTTTTCTTCATGTCTTCTGCAGTAGGTACACCAACTAGATCAACATGTTCCACTATGATTTTAGATTGTGCATTATCACCTATAGATCCAAGGTGCAGCTTCATCAAACTCTGCCATGCTACAAAGTTGTCTCTATTGAGCTTGGGAACTTCTCTCTTAATCATTTTGATCTTTCCTGCAACTAGTACCTTTAAACCAAATCAGCAGATGGCTCTAATACCAATTGTTAGAAATGCTTTAGAATAACTAAGAGTGGGGGTGAATCAATTATTCAAGGTCCAAAGTTGACTAATCAAAATTTTTCACTAAGTATAGTGAGCCCATGCATCCAAGTTTAAACCTTCATCCTAGCAAGTTACTGATAAATCAATATGTAGAAATGAAAAACATGTAATCAACACATAACACAGTGATTTATGTGGAAACCCAATTTGGGAAAATCCACGAGTAACATGCTACCTTGGTTCTCACCCTTCTGAAGTGATGCCCTATTAGAGGCTTGTCCTGTTAAAGGCTACAACATATTGTTAGATGCGACACTGTTAAAGGATTTCAACACCTTGTTAGGAGTGTGCCTGGTCAAAGGACTTTAGAACATTCAACTTGGAATGTCACCTTGTTAAAGGATTTCTCAATGGCTATTAGGCCAATCAAAGTCCATAGGATTTTTCCTCAACTGATACAATTGTAAGAGAGTAACAATTAAGGGCTTTTGACCTGATACAACTTACAACTCAACCTTGTAGATTTCATATCACAATTCAACTCACCAATTTTCTTGGCTTTCTATATTTGTAGCTCTAACATCTTGTCCTCCCTTCAAGCTTTGTCTCCTTGATTCTTCTTTCTCATTGTGTTAATGCAATCTCCTCTCTATGGTCACTTATTGAATCAGAGTCTATGTGCTCTATTCTTCCTCACTATGCCTTCTTCTTGACACTTTAGCAACAACACGCTCTAACCACTCTCCTATTCTAATTCTTTGACCTGTAACTTCTTAAATAGAAGTTTGGAATGCATTTCTTGCTCTATTCTTCCCACTCATAATTGGGTTTGAATTGATTTGGAAAGATACAATGTAGCTTTCCCTCCAATTTGTTTCTTCTAGAAGCATCATGTGAAATCCACTTGTATTCACCTAAAAATAGTTAACATAAAATTCTGTGACACTTGCCCATCATCCTTATCTTCCATCTGGTTCACAAAGTTTAATGTAATAACCTTATCAGCTCAGATCTAGTGAATCTTTGACTTTTCAAATAATGTAGTAGCTCAGCACTATTGAAATACTGGTGCTTGGCACATACTGTGTTACTCAACACCTTCTATGGATTCATTCGACCTATTACATTTTCACTGCTCAACACCAACTAATTTCTCGGCATCTGAACACTATTACTCAACACACACTAGATTTTGCATTTACTCGAAACTAACTAAAAAAAATTCTCGACATGAACTAACTTGCTTGGTGCCCACTAATGAATTTAGTCAAGCTTTGCAGATAGCCTTGTTACAACTTATTCTTGTAATGTTTCTAAGTGTGACCAACCTCTGTATCTTTTAGTATGCTAACAACACATCATTTTACCAATGTCTTAATTGATCCTTGCACTTCATTACAACATCATAAGTCAACCTTTTCCTTAGGTGATTTTGTTACATCTAATTGATTAACTCCTCCTCATTAATCAACTAAGTGATAGTGCTTAGATCATATAAGTAGTTGTCAATCCAGCAAATAGCAGGTTTGACATCGTGTGACAAAACAATGATTGAGAATATTTTATATCAACAATCTCCTTTCTTTGGCATTTCATCATTCTTCAACAATGATCTTTTCAATCATATTCCAAAAATCTCACCCTTTGGCATTGATGGCAAACCAAACTGATCAACTTACCAAGCTAATCAACCAAGTTACCATAATACTAATATGCCAAAAAGAAAACTTGTTGACATTTCATATCTCCCTCTTTGCTTGTACATACTGGTACTTCTGCTCCTTGTCATCCCGATTTCTTTTGCTCTTATTTCTCCCTCTTAGTTGTTGTTTTCTTTCTCCCTTTGTACATCTGATCCTCTATTTCTCCCTCTGACTAATCTATCTCCTTTTGATCATCTTAGATTAGTTTCTTCTATTTGATTAGATTTTGCATTTCTCCCTTTGATCTTCTGTTGTTGATCAATTTCTGCTATTTCTCCCTCTTTGAAAACAATGCCAAAGACTTAGCATCTTTGAATATGTAGATGTAGACTTTTCATCTTCCAACTTCTTCCTCTGTCACTATGCTTGTGATGGATTTGGAGTTTCAGTAGTTTGGTATCCTCTGCATCAATTTTCATTATTTCAACAATCAACAATTTTGATGCAGGGCAATTTTGCTATTGTTTAAACAACTTTGGATAGGGGCTTTACCCCTAACTTACCTCTAAGATACTCAAATGAATCTTTAGGTAATGGTTTTGATGAAGATATCAGCAATTTGTTCCTTTGAATTGGCATATTCCATCTTCACTTGTTTGTCTTCCACCAATTCTCTTACATAGTGATACTTGAATGCAATGTGCTTAGTTTTTGCATGCATCACAAGATTCTTAGATATGTTGATGGCACTTATATTATCACAATAGAGTATCACTGGCTTAGTTATCTTCTCCTTCATTCCTTTTAATAGGTGCTTGATCCACACAATGTTGGTACAGTTGATGGCAACTGCAACATACTTAGCTTTAGTTGTGGACTGTGAGGTACAACTTTTTTTCTTGCTATTCCAAGTCACTTGTCTTCTTCCCAAGAAGAGTGCTCCTCCATTGGTGCTTTTCCTGTCATCAATGTTTCCTCCCCAATCTGCATAAATATAGGCATTCAACTCAAACTTTTCACTCCTCTTGTATTACAAACCAAATTCATCTATTCCTTTCAGATACCTCATTATTCTCTTTACTTCCATAAGGTTATTTTCTCTTGGATTTGCAAAAAATATGGCTACTATCCCAACAACTAATGCAATGTCTAGTCTACTATGAACAACATACTACAATTTTCCAATCATTGACCTATACATTGTATAATTGACTTCAGTAGACTCATCATTTTTAGATAACTTATGTCTTGTTACCATTGGTGTACTGATAGGTTTAGAATCCTCTAAACCAAATTTTTTGAGTATCTCCTTGATATACTTTGATTGGGTCACAAATATACCATGTTTCAGTTAATGTACTTGTAATCCAACAAAGAACTTTATTTCTCCAAACATAGACATTTCAAATTCATGTTTCATTTTTTTTGCAAAATCTTTTCTTAATGCATTTTTTCCTACAAAGATTATATCATCCACAAAGATTTATGATATCAGGATATCCTTACCTTCTTCTGATTTGATGTATATGTTGTTGTTGTCATCTATTCTTTCAAAGCGTATCTTCACCAAATATTTTTGAAGTCTCTCATACCAAACTTCGGGAGCTTGTTTCAATCCATAGAGAGCTTTGTGTAGCTTACAAACCTTATCCTTGTTGTTCTCATCAAAAAAACCTTCTAGTTGCTTTATGTAGACTTCCTTTTCTAGTATGCCATTAAGAAGGGGAGACTTTACATCTATTTGGTAGACTTTGAAACCTTTATAGGCAGCATATGCAAGTAGAGTTCTAACTCTTTCCATTCTTGCAACCGGGGAAAATGTTTCTCATAGTCCAGTCCTTCTTCTTGTGTATAACCTAGCCTTATTTCTTGTGATCTCACCATTTTCATCTAGCTTGTTCCTGAACACCCACTTGGTTCCAATAACATTCTTATCTGTTGGTCTTGGAACTAAAGTCCAAGTCTTGTTTTTCTCAATCTGCTCTATTTATTCTTTCATTGTTGTATACCAATCATCATCTTGTAGTGCATCATTTATTGTCCTAGGTTCAATCTTGCTAAGTAGACAAGTTTCACTCCTTAGTCTGTTCCTTGTCATTGGTCTAGCCTCTTTGTCACCAATGATCTATTCTGTAGGATGGTGCCTTCTCACATACTTTGATAGCCTAGGTTTTGTTCTAGTTTCTATGTTTGGCCTTTCACCATCATAGTCACTGTGCACATCTCCGTTGGGTAGCTCTTCATCTCTTTCATGTGTACTGATTTCAAAATCAGAATGTGCATTTTCTTCATTCTGCAACTCGACATCTAAATGCATCTTGGCATTCACTGGCTATGACTCGACAGATATTGAAATTATTCATTGATTCCCAATTTGATTGGCAACATCTTCCTTATCATGCATTCCTTCATAGAAGTATACAAAGGATTTGTATTCTTCTAGTTTCTTGATGGATTCATTATCTTGAACTTCTACATGCTTATCAAAGTTTACATTTGCACTTTCCACAATGTTGTTAGTGTTGGCATTTAAACACTTATAAGCTTTGCTTCTAGTGGAGTATCCAAGGAATATGCCTTCATCACTTTTTGCATCAAATTTTCCATTCATAGACTCTTTATGAATATAGCACTTACAACCAAATACTTTAAAATGTTTAACATTAGGTGAGTGACCATACCATATTTCAAAGGGTGTTGCATTGGTACCTTTCTTGATTTGAACTCTATTGAGGGTGTAAACTACTGTACTTACAACTTCTCTCCAGTACTTTAGTGCAACATTCTTCTCCATCATCAAGGTTTTGGCACAATTAATCATTGATCTATTTCTCCTTTCTACTATACCATTCTGTGGTGGAGTTCTAGGTGATGATGTTTTCCTTTTTATACCTTTATCATTACAGAACACTTCAAAATCTCTTGATGTGAACTCACCTCCTCTATTAGACCTTAAGCATTTCAAGCTTTTTCCTATTTCCTTCTCAACTCTAGCTAAGTACCACTTAAAGATTTGGAATGCATCAGAGTTTTTCTTCAATAACATGACAATCATCATTCTTGAGTAGTCATCCACAAATAGCATTATATATTTGTCTCCTTTGTAGCTCTGCACTTCAACTGGACCACATAAATCAATATGGACTAACTCTAGTACTTCTTTGGAAGTATAGGTCTTGCTCTTGAAACTAGATTTTGTCATCTTCCCTACCTGACACTACTTGCACATTTTGTTGTCAGGCTTCTTCAGTTTTGGCAATCCCCTGACTTTCTTCATTTTGTTGATGCTGATTAGATTATCAAAATTGACATGACACAACCTTTTATGCCATAACCACACATCATCAAATCTTACAACTAGAAAAGAAACATCTTCCATATCTAGGTAAAAAAAATTACTCCTAGTCTGGTCACCCTTTCCTATCATATTTCCATTAGTGTCATAAATTTTAGCAGTTTTGTTTCCAAATTCCACTTTTCATCCTACATTGCCTAACTGTGACACACTCAGTAGATTATAGTTCAGACCTTTAAAATAATATGCATTATCACATGATATTTTCTTTGTAAGTTTAATGCTACCTTTTACTTTGATTAGACATGGAGCATCATTTCCAAATATAACACTATTACCATCATAGTAAAGGTAACAAACTTACTTTTGTCTCCAGTCATGTGATGAGAGCATTCACTATCTATGATCCACTTATCATTCTTGTTGACATAGGTTACTAGTGTTGTTGCCTCATCTTCATCTAATTCATGTTTCATGGCTACATAGATGACTTCATCATCATTCTCATCAGAGTCTTCTTCTTCAACAATGTAGCACTTTTTGCCCTTGTCCTTGTGGTATCTGCTATCATCTTCTCTTCTATTCTTGTACTTGTTTCCTTCTTTGCAGTTCTTTTTCTATAGACATTTGCAGCAATGTGACCTATCTCATTGCAATTGAAACAAATGATAGGAAGCTTACCTTTGAATTTACCTTTGCCTTTGTGAAATCTTCTAGCCAACAATGCTTCCAACTATTCTACATCATCCTCGTCAGTGTTTCTATCACTGGATAAATATTTGATCCGTCTTTTCTTCCTCTTTGGTTTTACCTCTTCAGTGTCCTTCAATAATAGCTTGGCCTTGAAAGTAGATTCAAGGTTCTCAGGACTATAGCTATCAAAGTTAGATAACTCAAATGTAGTAAGCCTATCCACCATTCCTTCAAGAGAGAGTTTGGTTCCTCGTATACATCCCAATTCTTGTATGGCTGATACTCTAATAGCATAAATGGGGAGCAGGGTTCTCAAGACTTTTCCATTCATAGTTTCATCATCTAGAGTACCATTAGCACTTCTTATTGCACTTACCACCTCTTTTATCCTAGAGGCATATTGGGCTATGTTCTCACCTTCCTCCATTCTCATTTCATCGAACTTGCCTCTAAGGCTTTCTCTTTTTTCTCTTTGGACATTCTCATCTCCTCCATAGATATTTGACAAGGCTTCCCACATTTGGTGTGTAGATTTACAACCTTTGATGTCATCAAACTCAGCATAACTTAGGGCAGAGGTTATCTCCAAAATAGCCTAATCATGCTCCTTTTTCTTTATGTCTTATGCAGTAGGAACACCAACTGGATCAACATGTTCCACTGTGATTGTAGATTGTGCATGATCACCTATAGATCCAAGGTACAACTTCGTCAAACTCTACCATGCTACAAAGTTGTCACTGTTGAGCTTGGGAACTTCTCTCTTAGTCATTTTGATCTTTCCTGCTTCTAGTACCTTTAAACCAAATCAGCAGATGACTCTAATACCAATTGTTAGAAATGCTTTAGAATAACTAAGAGGTGGGGTGAATCAGTTATTCAAGGTCCAAAGTTGACTAATCAAACTTTTTCACTAAGTATAGTGAGCCCATGCATTCAAGTTTAAACCTTCATCCTAGCAAGTTACTGATAAATCAATATGTAGAAATGAAACACATGTAATCAACACATAACACAGTGATTTACATGGAAACCCAATTTGGCAAAAACTACCAAAAACATGCTACCTTGTTTCTCACTCTTCTAAAGTGATGCCCTATTAGAGGCCTACCATGTTAAAGGCTACAACACATTGTTAGATGTGACCCTGTTAGGAGTGTGCCAGGTCAGAGGACTTTAGAACATTCAACTTGGAATGTCACCCTGTTAAAGGATTTCTCAATGGCTATTAGGCCAACCTAATTCCATAGGATTTTTCCTCAACTAATGCAATTGTAAGAGAGTAACAATTAAGGGCTTTTGACCTGATACAACCTTGTAGATTTTAGATCACAATTTAGTTCACAAAATTTCTTTGCTTTCTATCTCTCTAGCTCTAATTACTTGTTCTCCCTTCAAGCTTTGTCTCCTTGAGTTTTCTTGCTCATTGTGCCAGTACAATCTCCTCTTTGTGGTCACTTATAGAATCAGAGTCTCTGTGCTCTATTCTTCCTCACTGTGCCTTCTTCTTGACACTCTAGTAGCAACACACTCTAACCACTCCTGTTTTGATTCTTTGACCTGTAACTTCTTAAATAGAAGTTTGGAATGCATTTCCCACTCTATTCTTCCTGCTCATAATTGGGTTTGAATTGATTTGGAAAGATACGATGTAGCTTTCCCTCCAATTTTTTTTCTTCTAGAAACATCATGTGAAATCCACCTATATTTTCCTAAAAATAGTTAACATAAAATTCTCTGACACCAACTCATCATCCTTATCTTCCACCTGGTTCACAAATTTCAATGTAACAACCATATTGGCTTAGATCTGGTGAATCTTTGACTTTTCAAATAATGCAGTAGCTCGACATTATTGAAATACTGGTACTCGACACATACTATGTTACTTGGCACCTTTTATGGATTCACTCGACACTTACTAAATTTTACGGGTGCTTGACACCTATTACATTTTCACTACTCAACACCTAAAGTTTGATCGACACCAATTGATTTCTCGGCATCTAAACACTTTTACTTGGCACACACTAGATTTTTCATTTACTCAGCACTAACTGAAAAATTTGCTCGACATGAACTAACTTGCTTGGCAGCCACTAATGAATTTAGTCAAGCTTTGCAGAGAGCCTTATTACAACTTATTCTTCTAATGTTTCTAAGTGTGACCAACCTCTATATCTTTGAGTACGCTAATAATACATCATTTTACCAATGTCTTAACTGATCCTTGCACTTCATTACAACACCATAACTCAACCTTTCCCTTAGGTGCTTTTGTTACATCTAATTGATTAACTCCTCCTCATTAATCAACTAAGTGATAGTGCTTGGATCATATAAGTAGTTGTCAATCCAGCAAATAGTAGGTTTGACATCAGTGACAAAACAATGATTGAAAAAATTCTATATCAACAATCTCCTTTCTTCATCATTTCATCATTCTTCAACAATGATCTTTTCAATCATATTCCAACAAAATTAGCTAATAAAAATTGGTTGGTCAATACTTCTAACTATAAAAGAATGGTATGACACTTCACTATATAGTCAAATGATACTTTCTATTTTGGCAATAGTCTATATCACTAAGTGCAATGAACTACATAGCTAGAGTATGACAGAAAGTGAACGTGCATGCAATACTTTTAAGTTGTAAAGTATTGCACAATAGTTGTAGGAAATGTGGTATGATATTGGAAAAGTATCATACGACAGTTTTGTCTACGAAATAGATAAAATACATAGAGAAAGAAACAAAAAAATGCAGGAAAGAAGACAAAACAAAGCTATTCTGCCCCATAGTGGGTGCCAAAAATGTACACTCAGAAAGTGCACTCCTTTAATTCCTTCTATTTGAGGGATTTCATGTATTGAGAGCCTCAAATATCAACCTAGACCTCCCTAGTCATGATGTACAGAGGGATACAAATAGAAATAGAATGACTCTCAGATGATCATAAGAATGCAACCCCTTGCAATTACACCATTAAATGAGAGATTCTCTGACAAGAGAAAGGATGCTAGTGTCTAAGAACCAATATGAGATGCTATACAAAAATATAACTTTAAGCTACCTGAAATGAAAGAAATGAAAACTAGCTAGCAAGATGAGAGTGTTACAATCCTTCTAATTAAATTAGATGTGTTATTCTAATGCATAAAATGAAAATATACTAATCCACCATGGTATTAAGCTACTATGATAATAAAATATGAGAGTATGAGGCCACAAGATCCTCCAAAGATCCAAGAGTGCCTAGAAAAACCTGCAACATAACAATAGTGCAAAAGAATGGATCCAAGATAAGGGGAGAGCTCTCTTTTAAAGAAGTATGAATTGTGGAGATCATGGAGTAAGAGGATCTAATCAAGGGCGGGAAGTTGAATTTTGAATGATTCACGTGCACAATCATTTCCACCAATCATTATATCTCCATGTGAGAACAAAAGACATTTTCTTTTCTTTTTAAAGTGGGAAAAATACTTTTATTTGTGCAACTTAGGATAAGAGATGAATGGTGTCTTTTATTTAATTAAAGGGGGACATGATACTTTTAATTAAATAAAAACTTATGACATAGTGGTCAGACTATAGGATAAAATCAAATAAGTTGATTTTTGAAGATTTGATCAAAATAAGTGATTTAATAATTTTAGCAAAAATGCTAAAAAGGTGGCTAATAGTCTACATGACCATTTTTGAATGATTACATATAGTAGCTCTAATCTATAACTTTGGGAAACTGTTGTCTCCACAAGATGTTTGTCCCAATAAGATCTCAAAGGCTACAATGTTGATATCAAACAAAAAGTTTGGATGCTCAGGCTATCATATTAGATAAAGGTCCACCTTACATCAAGATAACATGCCACAACTATAGGAGCACTTCATCAAATAGTTTGCTTGATTTTTCACTAAGGATTTCACTTTCAATCTATAATTTTATACATTATGTAGTAGTATACAAGAACTCCATTGACGTATATTGTATTATTGAATAGGTAATTGCTAGTAACTACAAGGAAATATGATAGCCAAGTCTCCTTATGTAACTGTGACAAAAAATATAGATTGTGAAGTCAATAGAAACATAGATCATGATGTCAATAGAATACCTTTGGAACACCACTATAGTCAGGTAATTCCAACATGCACAACAAAAATGACTTATACAATAAGGATTCCCTTTATGAAATACTAGTTAATGCTTAGCTTATAGAGTTCTCATGTTATCTCTCAATCATATTGGTTTTGAATTTGTTTTAATGGAAAGCTCCAAAGACTTGCATGTAGCGTCCACTTTAATCATGGTTCACATGGATGGTACAATAATTTATATGATATTTCAGGCATAAAATTCATAATATTTTATGAATACATTATAGTGATGTAGCCATAACTTTGTTTTGAGAATAACAATTGATTCAAAGAATACTCCAATATACTTATTCTATAGAATAGTGAATGATCATTTTTCCACTAATGTATATTCTAATATTGTTGTTCCCTCAAAATTTTGAGTGCTAAATATAAGTTGGCTTGATTATGTCTGAATGCACATGAACATCTTTATAAATTGCTTAAAACAACAATGATTGAAGTCGTTGATGTCATTACTGAACCAATAAACTATGTGTATTGGAAAGCACAATTACACAAATTTATATCTGAGAGAGGAAAAATATTTTACTGAGAGTTGAAGATAACATATATAGTATGGTATCTTCTATACATTTGACATTTTGGAAAAGACAATGTAGTATTCAGAATATGGAAGATCATGATGCTTTCCACCCAAAGGCATGATAACATTATAGTTATAATTTGTTCTTCATTTCTCAACAGTAACTCATGTAACTTTTTGATATACTGATGCAAGAGAATTCTGGGTGTAAGAGCAATCTTGCATCACCCAAAAATATTTTTCTTTTCAGTCTTTTCTATTTTAATAAGGACTAGTAGACTGGGTGGTTACTATTTATGGGAACTTGCTATTTTTAGTAAGTTTTTCATACAAGCTCAAAATTTTCTCATTTTCTACAAGAATTTTCATTTTAGATTTATAAACCTACCATAAAAATCTCATTGCTCCAGCTTAAGTATCGAAGAAGTTATTATGAATTCAAGAGTTCTGGCCTTCCAAAGTTGGGCTACCCGAAATATGTAAAATAATTGTCAAAGATGTATTTGGCTGACTCTATATATATTGTTAGGGTCTATCAGCCCCAGGTATTATGTTTGAGCATCTAGAACCTTCCCAGGGGGCATAAAATTGCCTATTTAAGGAAGGCCCAAACATTGTCTAGAATAGCTTTGGGTGGTAGTTTGCAACTTAGTCTTGCAGATTACTGTAATGAAGGTGCCCATGTGGGTTGCACATTGTACTTGTGACTTTTGTAATTCTACATTTGTAGTACAAATAAGAAGTTAATATTTTGTTCTCATAATTGTTGTTGTTTCTTTGTTTCTGTTACGATTTATGGTATTAAGGGGAGCAACCTTCATCATAAAGTTATAATAAGTTTTATGTGCCTAGAAAAGGAAACAACTAGTTGATGCTGCACATTGAAATGAAAGAAACCATTAAGTGTACTTGGTTTTTTTTTTCTTTGCTTGGGTAGCCTTGCAAAATAATTAGCAGCCCCTTTTAGCAAGTTTCAGTCTTTGACATTCGTTCTATTAATGAGCAAATAGGCAAGCAATTCAGGAAAACCCTACAAAATAAATGTGTTAGTGCATAAAAAAAGGGTTAGAAAATTTGAAATAAGCCATGCAAGCCCACTAATTAGACTATCAAAAAACCATAAAACTGTAAATAAGAAGCCCTAAAACTAAAAAATGCAAACTTAAGCTTGAATTAGCTAACCAAAATTGGTTGGGTAATACTTCTAATTGCATAAGTATTGTACAAGAATTCACTATATAGCTATGTGATACTTTATGTCTATCTGATACTCTATGTCACTACATGTGACATACTACACAACTAGAGTGTGACAAAATTTGAATGTGTGTGTGATACTGTTAATTGGTAAAGTATCACATAAAAGTTATAAGAAATGTGGTATGATACTAGAAAGGTATCACACGATAGAACTTTGTGTGCAAAGTTTTAAAACAAAAACATGGAAAAATAGGTAGAAAAATGAAAGAAAGAAGGAAAAAAAAAAGTTGTATGCCCCATGGTGGGCACCAAAAATGTACACTCAGAAAGTGCAATCCTCAAAGTCCTTCTATTCGAGGGATCTCATGGATTAAAAGCTTCAAATATCAACCTAGAGCTCCCTAGCCATGATGTGCAAAGGGATGCAAATAGAAATAGAATAACTCTCAGTTGAGCATAAGAATACAACCCCTTGCAAGTACACCATGCAATGTAGATTCTAAGACAAAAGCAATGATGCTAGTATCCAACAATCGATATGAGATGCTATGAAAAAATACAACTAAGCTACATGAAATGCAAAGAAATGTAAACTAACTAAGAAGATGAGAGTGTTACAATTCTTCTAATTAATTTAGATGTACTATTATAATGCACACAAGGAAACCATACTAATGCAACATCATATTAAGCTACTATGATATGAAAATCTAAGAGTATAAGGCCACAAAATCGTCCAAAGCTCCAAGAGCGCCTCGAAAAACCTACAACATAAGAATAGTGTAAAAAAGTGGATCCAAGATGAGGAGAGAGCTCTTACTTTTAAAGAAGTACCGATGGTGGAGATCGTGAAGCAAGAGGATCTAATCAAGGGTGGGGAGTTGACTTTTGAATGATCCATGTGCACAATTGTTTCCACCAATCACAAAGAGTTGACATTTTTGTCTCCATGCAAGACAAAAAGAATTTTTATTTTATTTTAAAGTGGAAAAAATACTTTTATGTGTACAACTTAGAATAAGAGATGATTAGTGTCTTTTATTTAAGTAAAGGGTGACATGATACTTTTAATTAAATAAAAACTTACGATATAGTGGGCAAACCATAGGATAAAATCAAATAAATTGATTTTTGAAGATTTGATCAAAATTTAAGTGAATTAATAATTTTAATGAAAATTATAAGAAGGAGGCTAATAGTCTAGATGACCATTTTTGGATGATTACATATAGTAGATCCAATTCATAACGTCAGGAAACTATTGACTCCATAAGATGTTTTTCCCAATAAGATCTAGAAGGTTGCAATGTTGATATTAAACAACAAGTTTGGATGCTCTGGTTGTCATATTAGATAAAGGTCCACCTTACATCAAGATAACAACACATAACTATTGGAGCATTTCATCAAATTGTTTTTCTTGTTTGTGCACTAAGGATTTCACTTGTAATTTACAATTTTGATACATTATATAGTATTATACAAAAACTCCATCAAAGTATACTATATTATTGAATAGGTAATTGCCAGTAACTTCAAGGAAAGATGATAGCCAAGTCTCCTTATATAACTGTGATAGAAAACATAGATCATGAAGTCAATAAAATATCTTTGGAGCACCACTGTAATCAAATAATTCCAACATGCACAAAAATAGTGACTTATACAATAAGGATTCACACTTTATGAAATATTATCCAACACTCAGCTTGTAGAGTTCTCCTGTTGTCTCTCAATCATATTGGTTCTAAACTTGCTTTAATGGAAAACTCCAAAGACTTGCATGCAAAGTCCACTTTAATCATGGTTCACAGAGATGACACAGTGATTTATATGAGATTGTAGGCATAAACTTCACAATATCTTATGAATACATTATAGCTGTGCAACCATAGCTTTGTTATAAAAACAACAGTTCATTGTAGAGAATACTCCAACACTTATTCTATAGAACAATGAATGATTATTTTTCTGGTAACATATATTCTGGGATTGTTGTTCCCTTAAAATTTTGCTCTAAACATGAATTGGCTTGATTATGTTTGAACGGACGTGAACTCTTTAGAAATTGCTTAAAACAACATTGATTGAATTTGTTGTTGTCTTTATTGAACCAATAAATTGTGCATATTGGAAAGCACAATTATATAGATTTATATCTTAGAGGGGAAAAATCCTTTATTAAGAGTTGAAGAATATATATATATATATATATATATATATAGTATGGTATCTTCTATACGTTGGATATTTTGGAAAAGACAGTGTAGTATGAATTTTTCTTGTTATGGTGAGACATTACTACTTATTGTTTCCAGTAATTTATGTGAACAATTAATCACAACCCTAAAAAAATTGCTCGACACATGAAGGTGTTGAGTGTCAATTTTGCTTGGCACCAATGGATGCCAAGTGACAGGCAGAGGGTGCCGAGTGAACTCAGCATACAAGGGCAACTCGACAAGAGTATGCCGAGTGAACTTGGCAATGTGGATGCTGAGTGAGCTCGGTCATCACTGCATGGTGGAACTCAGTAGTAGAGGATGCCGAGTGAACTTGGAAACAATAGTAAAGAGTGAGCTCGGTCAAGATTAGATCAAGTGAACAATATAACAGACTGCCATTAAAACAAAAAGAGCCAAAGGATGAAGCTTTCAACAATGAACTTTGCAAATGCAACAAGTAGAAGAAGAATAATAGATTTTAGTATGCATGCTTTCTTACTTGCTTTCTATTAAAATATGATAAAATGATTACAAAATCTAGGAGCATTCGACTTCAACCAGAAAACCCTAAAAATTCAAACTAGTAAAACTTCAAACTTCAAACTTTAAACCTACAACTCTAATGGTTGCATACAACAATGCTTGGAACAATCACTACTTCACAGGTCAAAATATTAAGAACTTATAGAATGACAGAAGATCCAACACATTCAATGTGAAACTGAAACTCTTCTGTCTTCTGAACACTAACTTGATCTGCTGATCGATTCCCTTCTCTTCCTTCTCTGCTATGCAACTCTTCTACTCTAATCTCTTCACTCTAATCTTATCAAATGAATCTGATGCATTCCTTTTTTCTCTCTTCAAAATGTTTTCCCCCTCTTTTCCAAGTTTGAAAACTCACCTCCCGTGCATTAATATTTCTAACCATTCTGTAGGTCGTCAGGTGGTAGGTGGGTGTTTGTCTCCAAGGGCAAACGTCTATCTACATTTAATATTTCAACAATTTTTTCTCTATATGAAACTTATCATGTTTGGATTATACTATCTGCATATGTATAATAAATGTTTAGTGATGAATAACTAAACGATGAAATGGGTAGTATGCTTAAAGTTGTAGGAGTGAACAAGACTGTTCAAAATGTCAAAATATGTCATTGATATTCATAGGAACAAATATATGTGTAGCAGATTGTTTAATATGACCATCAATGTGAAAATATGCACAATAATACAACTATTGTGCTAAGACTTATATTGAATCTACAACAATGAACCTTGAATATAGTATTATAACACTTTCCAAAATTTCTTTTAACTTATCGTGATAATTATACATGGATGGCAGCAACTGTATGTTTTTAAGTTACATATATCAGACTTAGTTATTAATTAGTGGTATGCTTGATTCAATTTGACATCAATGACACAATAGTGCATGGCTACTAAAGTTCTGATTTCTTTCTTTTTTATGATTCTCAATCCTTCTCCCATTTGTCCGTGTCTACCAATTCCTGCAGATGTCCAAAGTTCTAGATTTTTGAATGTGTATGGATGTCCAAGTATTATTACTAGTTACAAAACACTTTGTGTTTTTTTTCACAAGTAAATTTCCTCATACGACAGGAGAACTGACTTTGATAAATCTCAAAGGCTAGTTCTGATAAATATTTTCAAGCTCTGAAAATGATAAACCCTTTTACAAAGATGTTCTATAGGCTCACTAGTTTGAAGCTCTGATACAATTTGTAATATCCCCTGCTGGGACTTTCATTAATTTATTTTGTTTTGTATGATTGCAGAATGTTTCTTTTTATTTTCTTTGTTCTATTTCTCCATATTTTTGAATGATTGTTTTTACAATGTTGATATTATATATAGTTTTCCATTCTTAGAGTCATATCTTTAGTAAAAATAATTATATTATATTACATTAGTATAATTATGTTAACATAATTATATTAGTTACATATTAGTAACATAATATATATTATATTAACAATAATATAAATTATATTAACAATAATATAAATTATATTTCTTATTATTATACATTATTAATATTAACAAATTATTAATTTTTGGCAAAATTATATATATATATATATATATATATATATATATATATATATATATATATAATAACTAGTTTTAAAATGACTCCTAGAGAAAAGAACTAGAAAAGAAAAACTTTGGTCATTGTCTGATACAAGAAGGATGCATAAGAAGAAAGATTGCATCTAGAGAGAGTATTTATCAACACTAATGATTCTTATCACTTTGAATACCAAATCTAGAACATCATGATTACAAAAGACCCAAAAATTATCCAAAAACAATTAATAATCTAATGATTATTTGGTGTCAAAGAAAACACCAAAGCCAAGCTAAAAACTGATATAAAAGTTTCCATCAGTGATCTTCATCCAAAATTCCAATTGAGACCATGATATTAGTAAAAAGACATTCGATGCAAGTGAGGACCCTGAACAACATACAATATCTGAAAAGAACAAGTGAGATCCATAAAAGTAAAACATGTGAAATCGCAAAGAAGCCATGATTTACTATAAAAAATATTTGACAAGGGCTCAATAGGATTCTAGGCATGTTCTTTTGTCATAATATTAACCAAGTTGTGGAGATCAAGGAGACTAAGTGGGGAAAGTAAAGAGTTAATATAAACCCCATGAGTACCCAAATTAACCAAACTTTCAACTAGTATGTTGCCTTCTCTATAAGTATGAATAGTGTAACATTTAGAGATTGAATCAAGAAGAGATTAGACTTGATGAAATATATACTGTATGGACAAATTATACATATGGCATTTAATGCACACATTAATAATAATGGATGAATACTTTTTAATATGTAATATAGATATAAATAGTGATTTTGCAAGTCCCAAACCACAAAGCAAGGCTAGGGCCTTAGCTTTGTTATTAATATCAGTAGCAAAGTCTCTAATGACTATGTCATAGCTAGAGTTACCTAGATTTCCCCTAGAACCCCTATCAAAATTGAGTTCAAGTAATAGCCCTCACTTAGGGGGATCCATTTGGTTTGTGCTCGGATAAGAGGAACCTTGGATGGACATAATGGAGTAGTAAGATAAGGAAAAAGTAAACCCTTCCACTGTTGAATAGCATTAATTTTTAATACTACTACATAATAAATTTACTTTATATAAATTATATTTACTATATATATATATATATATATATATATATATATATATATATATATATATATATATATATATATATATATATATATATATATATATATATATATATATATATATATATATATATATATATATATATATATATATGTATGTATGTATATAATTCTCATATTTTAAATGTAATGTATTATGAAATATTTATGATTATAATAAATCATAACTATATTATAATTTTATTGATTTATTATTTATCTATATTATATTTGAGGGGGATAACATATTGTTTTTTACTTAAATTATCAAAATACATTATCATCAAGTCCATAATCCATCACACACATAGAATCTCGAAAGATCCTCAGCACATAAATAGAGATGAAAACATGTGGAATGATACCACAAACCATAAATAATATTAGATAACATCATAAAGTCTTGAATATGTTAATGAAGCATAAGTAAAGATTTGAAATCCTAAGCTCCAATACAACCTATTTCACTCCCTTGAAGGCTTATTTGGATGACAAGGCAACCAAAATTGAAGATGAAACACTCAACAATGAGATTTGTCAATATAGGAAATGATGGGTTTTATTCATTTCTTATTCTTTATTAAATACATTATTTTCTTTTATCATGTAGCATTCTACTTATTCCTAAGGCTCGCATAGATTTCATTTCATATTCCATTCATGAATAAAGAAAGCACTCTTTTAAATATGCAATGATGTATGATTCCTAAATTGATTATAATCAATTTCATATATGTATGATTCTTTTATACATGTTCTCTTGGAAAAACACTCATTAATAATTTGCATACACCCTTTTTATTATCAAAACTTGAGCAACTGCATTTATGATTTGAAAAATAAAAATTGGGAACAAACACATTTGGTATTCACATATCAAACATCAAGAGGTAAGAAGGAGAGATTTTAATTCTAATTTCAAAGAAGACCCATTTCTAAAATTTCAAAAATCCACAAGGTGAGAACTCAAGTATCACATTTTACTATCCACAAAAGTAAAATACTATCTTTTCAACCTAATAATATGTAGGTGAATACAACATAACATCATATCTTGCATATATATGGTACAATTTACAACACATAAATGAAATAATAATTATTAATTAAGATCAATTATCTATCCAATTTTGACCACTTACAATCATTGAGTACATGATTGCCAATTACTTTAGGGCCACATGATATCAAACTAACAATTATTCATTCAATAAAGTCACAACACAAGAAAGAATGCATATGAAGTCAAATTACTAATCATTATATAAGAGAATGCACAAAGCAAATACATCTTGAAACTCTAGGGTCTAGGAAACAAGTAATTCTATAATTAGGGAACATAGATTGGAATCCTCAATCCTTTATTGTCATACTAAGGAATGTAGAAAAGAATTATTAGTAGTAAATTTCTATGGAAAACACAACATAATCAAAAGTATGGTAAAAAAACTTAACCAAATATCCCAATGCTATAGCTAAGGTTCTAATACTAGATGTAATGCCCTACTAAAGAACACTAGGGAAACTATTGTCATCTAGAAGAAGCACATCAACTGTTTTTCTTTAGAATAATTAAATCTTAACACAATCCTTGTGATTCTATTTACATACTAAGGTTATGGAATTAAATATATGTTTAACCATTATAATGAATTTCATCAAAAAGTATAGACAGAAGAAAAATTAAATTAATATAATACATCATTCATGGGGTCTCTAATATCAGTACTTTGTAATGCAACACAATTTTATTTTTTCTATAACTTTCTAAAGCCAATAGTGAAATACATCCTATTTATAGATGCCATTAGTATCATCGTTAATATATAATCTCATAATGATAGTCAATACCAACATCAATCTATCTAACTTTAAACTCTCTTTTCTTAAACTCATTTATTACATGATTACAATTTACACCAAAGCATAATTGCAATATCAGAAATCCTAATTATAATAACATCATCATAAATATAAATACATTTACATCAATATAAGTACATATCACCCATATAATTATAATTACATCATTAATCTCATGGAATATAAAAATACACCATCAATATATGTGCAAAGATTGCATGAGATGGTGTAATATACAAATAAAGATTTCCAAGAAACATGAATAAAAGTATTGAAAATAGGATCCATCCATGTACAATGAGCAATCCAACAAACCTCTTTGGAGGAAGATGAAAACCACTTGATGATTTGGAACCATGAGGCCCACCTTACCATGCTAAGGAGATAAACATAGGCCATGCACAAAAGCAATACCAAATAAGAGGTAAAGATGTGGCCAAGCCACTAAAGACATCAAGAATACAAGAACTCTTAAAAGAAAGGTACGAGATTAACAATTACTAGAGGCAAACGAAAAAACCTATAGAGGGATTATAAGATATATGTAAGAAGTATCCCCTTGGGCTATCATGGATTGGTCTCTCTAAATCTCAACCCCAAAGTGAGGAATCATGTAGAACTAAACTTTCCTTTTGTGAAGATAAGGAATTTTGATCATGTTAGTCTCCTCAAGCATCATCCCATTCCCATCATTATCCTATACAAGAATTCAAGGAATACGTGAGGCACCATAATTATCTTTTTTTAACATATTTACCATATTACATTTATGAGGTTATAACTCAACTATAACTCTTCAATGAGTTATCTAAGACTAGTCACTTTAAGGCCTCAACCCCCAATAAGATCAACTCCCCCATAATGCTTCTATATAACCCAACCCTATACTCTTATCAATTTAAAAAGAATGGAATTGTTTCATATATGCTTGAATCACATCATAATGAATCCTTAAAAAACATAAAGATGTTATTATGTGGAGCCTAATCAGACTCAAGTCAATTTGCCCCAACTTTATTTGGTGCAATTTCCCCTATATTTTTCTATAGTCTGGGTTTGGGGACAACGCCCCTTGGGGCCCTGGGGCAAGGCTCCAGATGCACTCCCTGACTTTATTATTGTAAAATGTGTTGACTTCTATTTTTTATTCAATGACTTATTCTAGCCTTAGTTATGTAAGTGAATAAATTCTTGTATAAAATAGCTCAAAGTTAGGGATTTCATAATGTATGATGAGATTGTAACTTCTTGCAATGATTTTGAGCTATACGAGATTACAGATTGTAATTAGGTTGTAATCACTAGATAATAAGAATATTGCACTCTTTACTGGTGGACATAGCCTAAGGATTGGGTAAACCATGTTAAATCTTTATGTCTTGTATTCTTTTTTGTGTGGTTTATTATTTTTGATATTTCTTATATTTGAATGTAATTTTTATTTCTATCTCTCTAATTGATGTAACCCCAATATCATTAAACAACAAATCTAAATTTGACACAAGATAAGTGTTTCAAAATAACCAAGCTCTTCATTAAAAAATATTCTTCAACTCTACCTTGCCTCTACAATGAAAAAAAAATCTACTCATTACAATTTCAAAAATTACCATAATTGGCAATTTTTTGGGAAAAACAAAAATTTCCATTTTTGGTAATTTTTAAAACTTATCCTATAAATCTTAATTTTTCCCAAGAAAAGCCCCCAACTAAGGCAAAATGAATTTCCAACTAATCAACGAAATCAAAGATACGATTTCAAATTTATTACAAAAAAAAAAAAGGAAAAAAAATTGGAAAAAACACTAAAAGTTGATTTCAAAGGTCAAGATAAGTTTTCAGGATCCTGAAAAAATTTCAAAATGGCCACCTATCGAGTTGAGCTCATTGGAAATCCAAATAACTCTTCTACTGCAACTACCTGTAAAATTTCAACCAAAACCCACATCCAAGTCAAAAGTTATGACCCCCGAAAGTAAATCTCGACTAAAACCCACATTTGAGTCAACATCCTTGACCCTCGGATGCCCCTGCATTAGTAATCCTAACAAATGGTATTTATTTTAGTTATCCTCTTTAGGAAGGTCTCGTAGTTGAGTGGGAGTCTCACAGTTGAGTGGAAGCGATGACAAACGAGGGTAAGAAAAAAAGTTGAAAATTTTAGTGGGCATAACTTTTAGTTATAGAAAATGAAAATTGAGGATTATCTTTATCAGAAGGATTTATGGCAGTCATTGCAAGGAAAATCTGAGAGATGACAACTATGACAGATGAGGATTGTGATATTTTGGATAGAAAGACACTTGGAAGTATTTGTTTATGCCTAGTGTAATCAATAACATTTAATCTATGAAAACTAAGATGATGAAAGATTTGATGCAAACCCTAAAAAAGTTGTATGAAAATGTCCCCGCTTCAAACACAGTATTTCTCATTGCCCATCAATTATCTTCTGTAAATGTTAATTTTGATGAAGAAATTAGGACTTTCTTGTTTTTGTCTTCTTTTCCTGAAAGTTGGAATAGCTTGGTAATGGTTGTGAGTAATTTTGTTTATGGATCTAATAACCTAAAATTTGATGATGTGATTGGTGTTATTCAGAGTGAGGAAACTCATAGGAAAATCTTAGGTGGATCTACATTAGGAAGTGTTTTAAATGCACAAAGTAGAGGCAGAATGAATGAGAGAGGAAACAATTCTCGAAATTGTGGGAAATCAAGAGTAGAATCAAAGGGAAAGAGGTTTGAATATAGATGACCAAGAGTTTTCTAATAATGTGGGAAACTGGGGCATACAAATAAATCTTGTTGGAATCAAAAGAACAATGAAGGAGACAAACAAGAAGGGGA
The DNA here is from genome assembly GCA_028749045.1 of Cupressus sempervirens. Classification (NCBI taxonomy): domain Eukaryota; kingdom Viridiplantae; phylum Streptophyta; class Pinopsida; order Cupressales; family Cupressaceae; genus Cupressus; species Cupressus sempervirens. Next base: position 99,532,822 of record CM053788.1, read on the forward strand.
CAAGGAGGCAAATATGGTAACTAATAAATCTAAAGAGGATATTTTGCTTCATTCCCTAGAAAATGTTGATGATTCATGGGTTTTAGATTCGACATCTTCATTTCATGATACTCCCCATTGAGGTTATTTTCTTGATTATATCCAAGGGGATTTTGGGCTTGTTTATATGGGAGATAATGAACTCTATAAGATTTTTGGAAAGAGGAAAGTTAAGATTAAGTTGCAAAATGAAAATCATTGACTACTACAAGAGATAAGATATGCTCCAAGGCTAAGTAGGAATTTAATTTTAGTAGGGAAATTTGGTGGTGAGGGTTGTACAATTACTTTTAACGACAAAAAATGGAAGGTTTCAAAAGGTTCCTTAGTAGTAAACAAAAGGTGTGAAAGTAGGTACCTTATATTTTTGTACAAGTCATATTGTTCCTTCTACTTTATTTTTTTTAAAGAAGAACAAATATTCATAAATAATTAATGTAGTTGAGCAAAGAGAACGAACAGTTATTGTAGATTTTGAAACAACACTATGATGCAATAGACTTGGGCACATGAGTGAGAAAGGTATTAAATTAGTTCATTCAATGAAAGTTTTACGAAGTTTGAAATGTGTCAATATGGATTTCTATGAAAGTTGTGTATGGAAAATAAAAGAGAGTTATTTTTGTGAAGAGTGGGAAGGAAAAGAAAAATGAGAAATTAGAGATTGTACATTCAGATGTGCGAGGACCAACTTAGGTATCTTCCCTTGGTGGCTCTCATTATTATGTTACAATTATTGATGATGCAACTAGAAAAGTATGGATATATTTCCTTAGACATAAATATTAAGTATTTGTAATTTTTAACAAATGGCAAAGCTTGGTTGAAAATGAGATTGGTAAAAGGCTAAAATGTCTCAAACCAAATAATGGTGGTGAGGATTGCAACAATGAATTTGAAGAATATTATTCCACAAATTATATTCATAGGTAGGAAATTGTTCCAAGAACTCCACAAGAAAATGGAGTGGCTAAACACATGAACATGGCAACAATGGAGCATGCAAGGAGCATGGGGTTGAATGTTGGGATGCCCTTAAACATGTGGGTAGAGGTTGTCAATACTGCTATATATTTGATCAATAGAGGTCCCTCTACTCTTTTGGGCTATAGTATTCCAAAGGAAACATGGATTGGTAAGAAGGTGAGTTATTCTTTTCTCATAAGCTTCGATTGTGAAGTATTTTCACATATATATTCTAAAAAATAGAACCAAGATGGAAGCTAAATTAAATAAATGTGTATTTGTTGGATATAAAATTGAATAATTTGTTTATAGGCTTTGGGATTTTAAAAATCATTAAATTGTGAGAAGTGGGGATGTCATATTTAATAAGAAAGTGTTTTATATTGATCTGTTACAACAACATGAGAAGAAAGAAAATGATTATGTAGTACTAGATGATACTCCAAAAGATGATGTTCTAATAGTTCCTTATGCTCTGCAACAAGAACGACAACAAATACCACAAGCCCCAATGAATGTTGGACGGTCAACAAGGCTAATTCACTAATATATTTGGTGTTAATTTTTGACCTTATGCCATTTTCCATTTGAGTTTAACTTTTTTTTTGTTAAGATCTCGAGTTGGTCAAAAATTTGACCAACATGAGTTTGTTTGGTCGTTGAACACCATGGATTATAAACCAAAAAAAAGGAGAAAAGTGTGTGAGAGGTTTGATTTTCACTATGAGCTAATCACTCGCGGGCATGGGAGGAGGGATCGAGCTCATTTCTTTAGTAAGTCATCAACCCTATACCATTTTGAATGTAGGTTATAAGTTGTAGGATTTTTAATGCAAGTGAATGTAAAATGAGGTTATAATAGGCATGCCCTCTAACCCAAAGATATCAAACTCAATTTTGTTTTTAGTAATGGTGGAAAGAAAGTGAATACAAAAGGAGGTTATAAGTTGCAGGATTTTGAACCAGAGCCAAACCCTCAAGTGAATGGTAGTGTCTTTGGTGTCATTTCTACTTAAACTTTACCTCAAACTATATTGTTTTGTCTAGTGCAAATTTGACAAGGGTCTCTAGGGCATTGTAATATGATTTGGTAAGATGTTTCATTGCCAATAGAATCTGTAATGTTGCTATGCTATAGTACCTATAATTTCACTACCATGAATTTTAATTTAGTATTCTTTGTAAGTGAGGATGCCACCATATAACACTCCTTTAACTATACCTTACACATGGTTAGAATTTTTTGGGTTTATAGATAGATAGAACTAGTGTTTAATGATGCAACAAGTTTGGTTTGATTTTGGATGTAGTTGCATGCTAACTGATGAGTAGGCAATATATGAAGTTGGATTTTTGGTAAGAAGAGTTCTTCCAAACTGTCTTGTAGTATAAAATTATTGTAGAGCTACAATTAGTCTTAGAGAATTGGTTTAATATTGCAAAAATTGTACGTTGTAAGATCTAATCACAACCCTATATTTTTGCATTAGTATTTTAAAAAGTAGATAAAAATTACTATAATTTATAGATACTATATGTTTGACTAAGACCATCCATCCATTTTGGATGTATAAGTCATTTTCTATGTGTAGCTATAGCAAATCTATTTGATTCTCTTTCTTTTCAGTAAACTTATCTTTGCGGGTTCAGATCATCAGTGTTTGAAGATTAAAGTTTGTTAATGAATAAGGCAAGTTGATTTCCTAGTTATTTCATTGACAATTTTATCTATGGAATTACTATCCTTATTTTCATTGTGTAATTTTCATAATTTTGAAGTGTTTTACTTTGCCGAAAAGTTCCTGTCCAATTCGGCTTGATCCAAAAAGCTTCTTTAAATTTGTTCTTGCTATTTGGTGAAGTTAAGTTTCTTCTTTTGAGTTTAGCGATGGGGCTTCTCATCTGTTTTTGCCTCTTGCCTCTTTCATCCAAGATACTTTGAATTTATAAATCTGTTATTTTCTTCAAAGTTTCCTACCTCCTCAAAGTCCAAAGGATCTTAGAATTCCCTTTTCTAAGATACTTTAAATTTGTAATCTACTATTTTATGCTAAATATGGAAGGACCTGAAGATTTATGTAGTAATTCAACTTAAGTACTATGATGTTTTTTGGACCCTACAAATAGGACAACATATAATTAGGAACTTATCAAATAGGTCTCCGTATCTTTTATTTTTAATAATGCTAAAGCTTTTGTGATTGTGTCTTCAATCTCTTTTACTTTCTGAAATGATGGAATTCTAGAAATTAGCTCTATATTGGCTACATTTGACCACAATGCCTCAATGCCTTTGTTGAAGCTTAGATCAAGTACTGCTAGATGTTTCACATTCCATTCACATGGCAAGCATTTTAGAGGGAAGTTTTCCCATCTTAGCCACTTCAAATTTGCAGGCATTTTCCTACAATATCCCTCTACGTGACTTGCATTAAGCCAAAGAAATTACAATTGACACATTCCTTGAAAATTATGAGTTTGAAGTCTTGCATCTTACTGTTCAAGGTAGATAAGACATCTCACCCTTTATGTTCCCTGATCAAGTTACAATCGATGTGTTTTATTAGCAAGTGCTACTATTGAATTTGAATTCTATGGGAAATAGAAACAACTATTGTCCTATGTAATATACCAATGAAATATAGTAGATAAACTAGAAGCACGTCTCAAATATTTTGTCTACAACAATGTTAGGTAAAATTCATAAGGAAATTGACTATCACTTCACATATTTAGTGTAAGGATAGGGAAAATATTGGGAGTAAGAATGAAGTAAAGAGAACTCAAAACCTCACATTTTATTTCATTAAAACTAGTTCAACCTCTTCTGGCTTCCACAATCTTCTATGTTTCCCTATTTTTATTGATTCATCTACTACAATAGCTCTTCCTATATCCCACGACTCACTATGCATTCCAAGTCTATCATGCTCATCTAGTTTAATGAGAGATTTCAACTTCATTTCTGGCAGGCCTTCATTAGGATACAAATGACTTGCTTCCCAACAACTAGTAACACTTTCACTCTTTCTTCCCGTGAATATATTATGTCTCTATTCCATATGCCAATTGCTTTGGCCAAAAAGCTTGATGTTATTAAGAGACAATTTTCTTAGGTAGGTGTTGAGGAGAAAAAGGTGTCTTTCACTTATTAATTGGGAAAATATTTGTTCCCCAAAGGATCATGGAGGTCTCAATGTTAGAGACTCTCACCTTCTCAATATTTATTTGTTTCCAAGTTTGAATGGAATGCTATAAATGTGGACGTGCATTGGTCTAAAATAATGAGAGAAAGTATTTGCATAACTATAAAAGCTCCATATAAGTAAAATTATCTCCTCCACTTGATTTCAATATATGGAATCCTATGAAAAGGGCCATCCCATTACTAGCCCAAAGAAGTTTGTAGAAAATTTGGAATGCTGATGATGTGGATATTTTTCTAGATAACTAGACTAACCAGCCATTGCTAGCTTATCATTCAATATTTCCTATGTTAATGAATGTGTTGATTGTGAGCCTAGGGCATAGGGTGAGTGATTACTTAGATGTTAATTTTTTTGGGAATAGTCTTAGAGGGATTGTGTCTTAGATCATCTAGTCTCTTTCTTCCTTGAAGTTATATAGAGTAGACCAACTAGATAATTTAATCTAGGAGAACTCAAATTTGAGAGATTATACTGCTAAGACTAGTTTTGATCTTCTTAACCCTAAATGGCCTTATAAATTTTATTGGACAAAAATATCTAGAGTACTAAATACTTTCCTAAATTTTATTTTTTCTTGTGGACAATCTATCACAAAAATATCCTCACCTTGGATAATTTGCAAAAAATAGGTGTCCATCTTGTCAACATGTGTGTGTAGTGTGAATAGGATATAGAAACCACTTCTCATGTGTTATTTTTGTGTCTTTTTGGTTGGTAAATTAGGAAACATACATTGGCTCTATTTAATCTTAGTTGGTGTTAGAATAATGACCCCAAAGTGGTTACAAATTCTTAGACTTCCCCTACTGATCATCCTTTCACTAAAGAGGATCTTGAGGAAATCCCTCCTTTATGGTAGTTGGTCTATCTGGGAAGAGAGAAACAATATGATTTTGAAATATAGAAAGATGCCAATGGTGTTTTTCAAGCCCCTATCCATAAAATTAAGGAAAATATGATGATTTTGCATCCTTTTGGTCATGGTTGTCCTCTCAAGTCCTTAGATTGGGATATCACTAAAAAATGGAACCTTGTGGAGTGTCATAGTAATTACAAAAAATTCATGGTTAAAATAAGAAGAAATATAAAATGCCCCCCTAACCCCTTGTTATTGACTTTTGATCATATGATTGACAATGATATGGTGGTATCTCATATTTTTGGAGTGTATTCTAGTGATTTGGTTTTAGATATTGAGAAATAGTTGTTACACTATGACATTTATTATCAATGTGTTGAGAAGGAAATGGATAAGAAGTATAACATTGTATTATCTAGGTATGATCCCTTGCTATTAGATAGATTGAAACATGTATGGAGGAAATTAATATCTCCTACAAATATTTTCTATAGTGGCATGCCATGTAGTAACCAATTTTCAAATACAGTGTGAGTAGATCTTAGTGATATCAATAAATCCTACAAAATTATCAAGGATTTCAATGGTGTGTATAGGAAAAGAGTCAATGAGCTACCAATTGAGTTTCTACCTCAACAACAACAAAGGGAAGACTTGATCAAGATATTTTGGCTTACAATGGATATGACTAAAGTTAAGATGGAGAAAGTTGCCAATCTATTGGCTCAAGAAAACCACTTGCTCAACACTATGGTATCAATTCATAACAACAATAAAACTTCTCGAACTTATCCAAGTAATTTTTTTGCAAGCTCTCATGCAATTGGTCATACACAAAGTAGAGTCAAATATCAAAAAAGGAATTCGCCAACCATAACAAAAGAAAAGAGTTTTCCTACCACACCACAATGGTGCATATAGATGTATGAGAATTAAACTACTTTTTTCTAGCAAGCAATGGACACTTCATACTATAAGGAAATTAACACTTTCCTAATGATGAAAAGGCAATACCTACTTCTCTCCTCTCTACGGATTCGTAAAAGTCTTCCCCTTAACATAGAGTAATGGATGCATAAATATTTTTATACTAAACAAAATTATTCAAACACATTCCTTTACCATATGTATATACACAAAAAGAACACAAAGATATTATATATATAGTGTCCTTGATATTGGTCAAGGATAGAAGAGTGGAAGATTTTCCATGGGCAAGGAGTAAAATTAGATTAAAAACAAACATGAGATTACCATCCCATACATCTCCAAATGTTCTTGATTCTACTAATGCTTGGAATATTTTAGCTACCCGACATGTCTAGTGCAAAAGCACATTGGCTAATGGGCAATAAATATCACCAAATAAGAACATATTGTGCTATCATAGATCTAACTTGAGTTGCTAAACCTTTTCAAAGGAACCTACACTGATACCAACTATAAGGGAGGCAGGGGGGTGAAACAATATATGCAATTTTAAACTTAGTTTAACTTTAATATAGCTATCATTAATAAACTATAACAAATACACTATATGAAATCTTTCACAAGTACACAAGAGTGATAAACTTATGTGAAAACCCAAGATGGGAAAAATCACGAAACAATCAGCCTCATAATAATAGTGAATCACTTACGATAAGTAGCAACAACCAATAGGATATACCGATCTTAGATTGAATATATGACCACCAACCAATGGATTACATTTACATCTTTTTCTCGATGATTGAGTGACAACCTAGTGACAAGGACATCAATCTTGTAATATCACCTTATATAAATTCTTAGGAATTAGGGACAACTAACTCACAAAAATCGGTGAGAAACTTCCTTCCAAGAAGACTCTAAAAGTCCTTTACAAGACTTGTAATGACAGTAATTGACACCAATTAATATAATAAAGAAAGATCATGATTTACAATTGATACTTCTTATAATATGATTCCATAAGGTATATTACTTATCAATAAAATAGAGTATCACAACTATCTAAGATATATTTATGAGATTTATGCCAAGATGATCTCTACTATATATTATATTTGCACTTGTATTATAACAATATGAATTGTGTGAAGTCTCCTTCTAATTTTTGTTGTTTCTAATATATCAATATAAGATATACTACAAGTCTTCTCAATGTGTTGACAGTCGACTCTAATATGGCACTAATATCCTGAAGTCTTCTTTTATCGCTTATAGAAATGATGTATCTTATTGTTCAAGATCTATCTTATAAGTACACAAATATCTCAATATCACTTATAGCATTGATATAGTTGTTTCTTATTTGTACTGTCTCCAACATCACTTGTAGTGATGATATTGCTAATTCTAATATGTACCTTATACGTATGCAATTTTCATCAATATTGCTTACAGTAATGATATTGATATGTCTACCTTGTCTTTGGAAATATACAAGATAATGGGATTGTCATGATTACTTTCCTTTAGTATTTGCAAAATGATTTTCAAAAGGCAAGTACTCCCTTGAGAAATCCAATAAGGATAAATAGCTAATAATAAATACTTGATGATTTCTTTGAGCATGGTATTGATTCTTATAAAAAGATTCATTATGATTGGATACTTGCACCCATAGTTTGTGATAACACCTTTCTTTTTAAAAAATGGGCATGTAATGGTTAATCACCATTGTTGCATAGTTACAAATAGTCGCTACTAATTTGTTTGTTCACTTCACTTGTCATTATTTGATTAATTTTGAAGGATTTGAGAAAATATGAAAATCAAATGAAGCCCTTGAATACCTACATGTAGAAAACCTATTATAGAGAAGAAAAAGACAAGAAGAGGCAAGGGTTTGCTTTGAAAAACATGAAAATTGTATATTCAAATGAAGAAAAGATTAAGAATTACAAAGAGATCAATCCTTATAAAAGGAGATTAAAACCTGAAAAGGGTAACCTAATAAGTTACTAAGGGTAACCTAAAGGAGAAATCTATTTAATAATTACTAATTAATTATTAAATAGAGAAAGCAAAAAATACATATAGTGAAATCTTAAGACGGGAGAAAATGTAATTTAATAAATGAAATTAAATTAACCTTTTTCTCTAACACCCCCTTTTAAGATGAGCAAAAATGCAGTTACAAACAATGTAGAAAGAGAAAGGAAGATTAAAGTTGATAAGATTGGAAATCAACATGATCAAACTAACACTACCAACATTATGGCGACACCTTTAGTCATTCATTTTGGCAAAGTTGTCAAGAAGACCCCTTTTCCACCCCCTCCCCTACCTTGGGAAGGCCTGCTCTCTAAACCGTTCACCAGAATCACCCATGAGAACCTCACTCTGAAGTGGGCTGACCATGCAATGCCTTGGATTGCATGGTTGAAAAGTTGATTACTCTTTTTTACTGTTGTTTTAAACTTGTATAAACTATGTCTCCTGTTGCTACTCTCGGTATGTAGGGTATTTTATCAACATACATTTTTGGTTATTGATTTAAGATGAGAACACAATCTGTTATTTTTTTGCTTGGCCTAATTGGGATGAGTTCACTCCAACCGCTCATATTGAATCTTTGATGTAATTTTTTAAATTATACTTAATAGGAAAAAAAGAAGAAGATACAATCAGAACAACACTATATCCAATTAGGACTTTTGACTCCAAATGCATCATTGAATTGACCTATGAAGACAAGTCAAACAAAGACCCATTTAGGATCTCCTCATTTCCCCTTTAGCAAAAATAAAACAAATTGTCCCCATAACCCAAAAATACAAAATCAATACCATTATCCCAAAATAGTTCTTGTCAAAATCTAGAAGAGAAATAGGGCCTAATGAATAAATTGAAAGCATAACTTCATATAAATCACCATTTCAAATAGAGATTGAGCATGATATTACATAATCAAATATATTTTAGAATAATAGATGATTAACAACTAAGAGGGTTTCAAATCCTTGTAAGAATTTGGTATATCTCTAATACCATGTAAGAATTTTTCTTAGAGTAAAATTCACCCAAGATCAAGGAGCACAAGCACAAGCACACGGTAGACCAAAGAGTATGATCAATATGAATGTTCACTATTATCAAAATCATGTAGAAGCATGTAAGCATGTACATAAACATTAGGAGAGCCTGTATATAAAGGCCTCTAAGATGCATCTAGAATGTGTCTAGAAAGAACTAGGAGATAAGCATGACAACTAAGCACATATCTTCCATAATAAGAAGATAAGGATGATGAGGTGTCTAGAATGTTGTAGACACCATGTGCTCAAATAATGTGCTAAGTGTAGACAACATGTGCATAATTAGAGTGCAAACTTTTGTGTTGTCAACATGACAACTCACAAGAGTACGCATACTCTTAGGTGAGTAATAAATAAATAATAAAATATGCATTAACCTAAGTAAACTTAAGTAAGTGTAAATAGCAAATACTTATTTACACCAACACCCCACCTTAAGTGAAACTTAGGGGAATGCCCTTAAGCTTACATGATCTAGGATGAAATGCAAGATGGGTCCCGACTACTAGGCCATGTTAGGCACCCATGTACATAATGATATGCAATCTCTCATAAAGCGGAGAAAGAGGGAAAACCTTGTGGGAAAAACCCTCCCCTAAAAAGAGAGACAAAAAGGGGACGCATCGATGGATGGAGTAATCTAGACCCCCCCATTATGACATACATCCAATATATACAAAAGATAAATGAAAGAAGGAAAAAACCCCATACGAGGAAAAAGTCCCCCCCGTAAAAGAGAAGGAGACAAGGTAGTCTCCCCCCCCCCTAAATGTAGTGTGCCAATCAGTGATAGCTGCTCCAATGTAGAAGTTGATCCATGACCTCTGAATGATGTTCCTTCCCTTTGGAAGAAACAAATGCAAGGGTACAAAGGTGATGCGTCCCCTATATGGAGAAGGAATCTCTATGATGAACGGGTTCTCTAAAACCTATTCAAGTGTCCCTGTGTTGATGCTGATGAGGCTTCCTCCAACAGAGCGAAGAAGAAGTGTAGATCGAACAAGGAGTGATGTAGAATCTATTTCAAGTAACCAACAGTCTTCTCAAATGACAAAGAGACCTCTGACAATTGCTGTACATAAGTATCCACAATCACACCAACCTATAAAGATTGATCATTTAAAGAATGGACATGAGGGTTAGAGTGAGCCCTCGCAACAACTATAGCAGAATCGTCCTCAGCAAGAGAAGCGATAGATCATCAAAGAAGTCTTCCAAATCTACTGTGTGTGACTCTATGAACAAAACTAAAATTTCTGGCAAGAAGTCATCACCTGGAAGACCATGTGCACCTTGTTGTGCTAAAGTACATGAAACTGTCACTGCAGAAATGGATGAAGTATTCACCTCAAAGAGACAATGAATATCATCAATAATGTCTCCTACATCTTCAATGTGAGACTCTAAGAATAGGCTTGCAAGGATAGGAAGGAAATCCTCGCATGAAGGTAGAGTAGGAAGACATGAAGGGTCCTATTGCACTGAATCCAAAGTATCTATGGCTAGAACAAGATCAGTAGGAGCAACATGAATATCAGGAGGTGGGATCTCTTCTAAAGTTGGAGGAACCATGACTGAAGCCACAAAAGATAGAATGTCATCTGGAAAAGGAGGAACTATGGGATCTCCATATTTTTTCCCAAAGAGCCATCCACATATCATGCGAGTGAATGAGATTGTTAATGACATGCTTAGTGTCAAAACTCGTATTTAGGATAATAATATCCCAGAGTCTGTAAACAGGTAGCTATATTTTAGTGTCAAAGATCAGTTCATTGGAACATAAATAAGGAAATACTTCCTTATGCTCACTTCTTAGATGATCAATGACTAAAGCACTCCATTTATTATAGTTCCTTTTTGTCAATGGTGGTCTAATTCCAAATCAACATGTGAAATAAAACTCCTCCATGAGATCAATGAATGTACCCCCGAAAATATAGAAATAATCAATCAACCCCCCCTAATGTATGATTTGGCACTTAGTGCAATAGCCACATGCCAATTTTGGGCCTATTTTTGAAAGTAGTATTTGTGTCCATAGAATCTATAATTTGATTATAGATCTAGAAAGTAGACAAAAAAAATGCACTTTCAAAAAAAATGGAACCTGATTTGGAGTCCAAATGAGCCTATACCAAGCATTTGAAGTGGAAAAAATCGAGATTTGTGACTTGCAGAAAAATTCATGAACAAAGATCTCAAACCACCTGCACCAATGTGTAGATCACGAAATTCTACCCCCAAAAAAAAAAAAAATTGCTCACAAAAAGGAGTTCGTATGAGGAAGATATCGTTGTTTGAAAATTGTTGTTGTTATCATTTTTCTTGAATAGCTGTTGCGCCTCCAAAAATCAAATGGCTCTAGATTTTGCCTCAAATGTCCAATTTGGATGAAGCAAAATCTGATTTGGGGGTTTTTTGACCTTCTGAATATGATGCAAATATCTAATTTGCACCAACAATCTTCAATCTTCACCTGCAAAATATCTTTCCTACAGGCCTAATGGCCAATTTTTCCAGAAAAAATAATGCAAATCCGAAAAAAATTGCAGAGAGGCAGATGAAAAAAATGTAGATCTAAAAATTAAATGCTCAGATTTGAAATGATCATACCAATTTTGCAAATCAAGCCTTCGAGTTGCCGGTTTGCAAAAAAAAAAATTGCCTCAATTTTGACTATTGCCCAAAATAGACAAATTTATAGTCAATTCAACAAATGTATGTTCCAGATGCAATGGTGAGGTCAGCTTTGGCTCTAAACACTCCCAATATCTATAGATTCTCTGGATTCGAGTCACGGTGCTGAAGCAACTATGGTCTCGAATGGGTAGTGATGAGAATCTCCGCAAGCTCTAATATCATGTAAGAATTTGGTATATCTCTGATACCATGTAAGAATTTTCCTTAGAGCAAAATCCACCCAAGATCAAGGAGCACAAGCACAAGCACATAGTAGACCAAAGAGTATGATCAATATGAATGCTCACTATTATCAGAAACATGTAGAAACATGTAAGCATTTACATACACACTAGGAGAGCCTGTATATAAAGGCCTCTAAGATGCATCTAGAATGTGTCTAGAAAGAACTAGGAGATAAGCATGACAACTAAGCACATATCTTCTACAATAAGAAGATAAGCATGATGAGGTGTCTAGAATGTTGTAGAGACCATGTGCTCAAATAATGTGCTAACTCCTAAGTGTAGACAACATGTGCATAACTAGAGTGCAAACTTCTATGTTGTCAACATGACAACTCACAAGAGTACACATACTCCTAAGTGAGTAATAAATAGATAATAAAATATGCATTAACCTAAGTAAACTTAAGTAAGTGTAATTAGTAAATACTTATTTACACCAAAAATCCTACCTTAGGCTTTGCAGAAAAAGAAGGAAGAAGAATGCAACTGAGGAGGAACCCAACATTCTAATGTACAATAGCATCTCCAATTTAAAACCTCAACAACTTATAAGACCAATGCATCTCCATTCCAAACCCAACTACTCTCCAATATTCTAATAAAATCAAACTCAATTCCTCTCAAGAAAGATAAAACAATCCCCAAGAATGAAATCAAAATAGCTCTTCATCACTTTTCACAAAATGCCTCCTCTCCATAACTCCATCCATCCCACAAAAATGAAATGAGCAATAATACAAATAGATCCCCAAAAGTTGCATGGTAAAAAAACCAGATCAAAACCACTTTTGAACTATTAGGAATTAAAATGGTTCTAACATTGAACTATATGATCAAAAGACATTTCCCACTCCAACAAATAATATTGTTTAATATTTTTTATAATTCACACATATACACCATATTTAAATTTTAGTTAATGAGACAACCCACAGTACACTAATAAAAGAGGAATATTTAAATTTATAAGTCTAGGATATAAATCTTCAAAGGATAAATTAAAATATATAATAATGCTTAATATGACTAATAAATAAAGAATGTATCCTAAAGCACATCTAAACCAAAATAAAGTTAAAGTAGGAGTGCATCATCAAATACCATAAAACCACTAAAATCACTCTCAAATCAAACATAAGCTAAGACACAAATAAGAGAATAAAGAAAATTGGGATTCCTCACTATGACAATATGATAAAGTATCTCAATAACAAGATCATTCGTTTAAATAAAATGATGACAAGACTAAGCACAATTTAACCAAATAAAAGTACTCAAAATAGGAATGTGTTATCAAACACCATAAGACCACTAAATTCATACTCACAAATTGAATCAAACATAAGCCAAGACATAGACGGGGGAATTGGGAGAATCAAGATTTGCCACCATGACAGTTCAATAGGGCAACTCAATAGAAAGATCATACCTCAAATCGAAAGATGATAAGGCTAGGTTCAAATGACCCTTAGTTTTATCTCCTTTCAACTATCATTGAGGATTATAAAGACATGCTCAAATGTGTGAATCTAGATGGAGTCAATGCTTGGTACCCATGTAGTCACCTACACAACAAAACTATATATATGTTAGATAACACAACCAAGAAAGGGGGGATCATAACATCATGTGACTCTCACAAATGAGTAAGATAATCACTCTATTTCTTTTTTATGTGATTATCCCTCTTCACATAGACATGTCATGGAAATGATCATATCATATCAATAAATATATTAGTATCCCAACCATCCTAAACAATATTTCCTAAATAATGGGTCAGTCCATAATAATAAATCACAAGCATAAAACATAATCATCATATAAGAATAACCATAAAGAAAAACGCAGGTAATGATCTTGATAATATGATTGTATCAAATGACATCACTATCAAGTCCTAAGTATCAAAATATCAAAGTCATATATCACAACCTCAAAGTCCCTTTAAGATGCTAAACACATAAATATAAATGAAACACATGGAAGGGTATCACAAAACATTAGCAATATTAGTAGCTCATCAAGTCTTGAATTATAAAGTCATTATGAATAGTCCATTACAATAGATCAAATAAGTACCTTACATATAGACCTAATGCAATATCACACCCACATATGTAGAATTGAAGACATGAAAGGTTCTTACAATATCCTACAACTTAACCCAATATTACTAAGTATAAGCTCTTAGGGTCAAAATACCTACGTGACTATGTTAGGGTTACATACGTATTACTTTCACATGAACCCATCTCTTATGAGAATAAATGGAAATGACCAAATGATTGTCATAAAAGATCTACACATGCACTAATACCAAACTAACATAAAAAGGAATCCATATCCACAATGAATTCTCTGTCATACTAACAAATGCAAGTCAATATTATGTCTAGATAATACTAAGGGGGTTTTATAATGAATGGTTCACAAAGCACACCACTCAAAAAATGTTTTGCACATTGGGTTACAAGCTAAGCAAGCTTAATCTTGGAGGACACTCCATAATTAAACACGTTTGAGTTGGCATACTATTGGGACGGGTGACCTCCCAGGATGGCCCAATGCTTCACCTCTTTTGGAGCATCACTTACATGCAATGCATACTAATTATTCCATTCATTCTCATGAGAGATGAGTTCTTGCGAACAACTACTAATAAAATATGGCTCAACGAGCTTGAGTCGAAAACTAAATAGTTGAATCCTAATGGAAATACTACATTTATTTATTTTTTGATTAATTTAAATCTAACGCTAAATTATTCATTTAGCTCATTTTAATTCTTGAGCTATAGTTCTCAACTTTTGCAAAGAAAACAAATTACCCAAAAGATAGTCCATTTAGTGGATGTTGAAGAGGAATAAAATTGACACAAAGACTTGAGGAAACAAAACAAAATGTGGATACACAAGTGGGATATTAAGTGGTATGCATATCCTAACACTAACAATAAAATACAAAGATAGTGCTAAAAAAAGTTAGACTGAAAACGTGCACAAATGGAAGTAGTTAAAAGCATAGATTTTGCCAAAATAAAATAGGAAGATGGACTATCCCAAAGAAAAGTGGAAGGATAGAACCTATACCTTTTGTAATAAATACATTAAAACTATGTAAGTTCATCATAAAGTGGGAAACAAACAAAAATATCCATTATCAAATTAAAGATAAAGATAATTTAAACAATTTTTTTTTGAGAAGACCATACCTTGTAAGTTTATTGAATGAATGAATAATTTTAATTATGTCCACAAGGCCAACCAATCTAAGGGACCACAAGATCACAACCTTATACTAACTCCAAATTATTTTCCAAGTCTAACCTTCTAATATATAATTTGACGATCAAACTAGCGGTTATGCTAGTCTTATCCTCTTCGAACAAGTTGTGCATGTTGTCTATCCTTGCATTGATTTCATATTGGACCTTGATGTCATCATACACTAAGCACTCTTTAACAAAGTGCCATTAAGTCTCAATCACACTTGTTTCAAAGAATCTACAGATCATTTCTACCTTCTTCTCTTTGAACCTTTTCCTTCTTCCCATCTCGCATCTAAGATGATGGGAACCGTCTTCAATTGAGCCACTAAGAATCTAACTTTCCCTTAAATAACTACCCATAGATAAACCTTATCATCATGTTCCAAAGTTGAATTAAAGAGTTTGATGTAATGAGCCTTTTCCCCAAACTATATTATTAATCGATATCATAGTCCGGAATTTCTCTATGAAGATTTTTTTTATTTGATAAGTCTTAATAAAAGAATGGACATAAATGCTAATTTTTAATCCCTTACACCACCACTTATTCTTTCTTGTGGAAGTCATTGAAATTCCTTCCTTAATGTCCTCCAATTAAAAAACAAAGAAACAAATTACCTGCGATTACAGATGTCAAAAGCCCTCCTTGTGTCACCATTTTGCCGACATAATTCGTTCTCTCGAGTCTCTTTATAATTGAGATAAATTGAGATACAGACACTGTGATTTCTCATTATTGTAATACAGGCGGTTGTAGGTGGACATGGAAATGGAGATGAACAAAGAAAACATGAGCTCGAGCAGAATCGTTCCTCCGAGGCTGGAGGATGCAGGCCTGGAAGATTGTGCACTTTCCGCCGAGGGCATTAGAGAAGCATTCCTCAGAGCCGCAGAGTCGGTTAAATCTGTAGTCTTCCACAAAGCTGATGGAGGCTGCATTGATGACGAGGGACCTTCCAATGGGGAATGGACTGATGAACTGCAGGACTATTCCACAGATGAAGGAATGAGAGATCACAGCTGTGTGGAGCCTCTTGCTGGGGGGCTTTTGGAGGAAGGCAAGGATAAAGTGGTTGAAATTGGGATGGGTGAGGATGTTGGGGTTGATCTCGTGGATTCGGGTCCACCGAAAGAGAAGCATCCAGGGGAAGAAGATGGCGACGGGGGTTGTGTTCCAGGTCTTAAAGGGTTATTACCTGATCCACCCCAGGTTGAAAAAGATGACGGTGGGAAAAATGAAGAAGGCCCAACACTTGCAGAATGTTATGTGTAGGCAAGTGGGTGCTTTTCAAATTTTATTAAAAAATTGTAATGAAGTAGTTTACGTGACACCCATTTGTTACTTTTGTTCTCTGCAAATTTCTTATGGCATAACTTTCTTTGGTTGATTGGTATTTATCATGGAATGAAGAACAATTTGTGGCCAGCAATCAGTTAATGTGACGGAGTTCATTGACATGTATGTGCAGATTACAGCAAATCTGTATGATTGTTTTTTATGTTTGAGCGTATGATCATGTAAACTCAAAGAAGAAAAAAACGAGAGTATGTTGGTCCTGTCGATTATCTTCAACCTATTGATTTCATATGCATATCTTTGAAAATCTTTTCCTGAACATGAATGCTTTCGTTTTTCTTTTATACTGAAGGTCTCTTGGGTTGACTTACCTTAAACCCAAAACAATAATTGGTGGTGAAATCACAACACCTGGTTGGGGTTAGCTTAACCAAAATAGGAAAATAAAATTATAATCATAATCATAGAAATTCTGAGGTACTATTTTTTTTGCTTTCATAGAGCAATGTCTCCTTCTTTCCTTTGTAGAATTGCGTTGAACAGGAACACTGCAGGCTGCGCAATCGCTTCATTGAACTCGCTGAATCTGATATCGCGTCGTTTCATTAATTTTATGAATGAAGAGCCGGAGAATAATGTTCTGAACATTATTTGAAAGTGGAGAGTCTGGAGACAAACTCCACTGACCCGGATGCTTCTCTAACTGCTCTGGCTTATCTTATTCTCTCCTTAGTAAAATAGGCTGGTTTATATTTAAAGTTCGGGGGAACATCAATCATCTAGCTAGGATGATCATTAGAGTTCATTGCTTCTTTACAAGCAAACTGTGGAATTAATTAAACTGAGTATCTACAATACTGCCAAGCATTGGCCACATCATCGAGCTTCAATTACTTCATTGAATGAAAAAAAAACTAGGATTACAGGAGTACCGATTAGAGTAAGTTTCTACGAACATGTTGAAGCTCCTTTAGATCAAGCCTGTTGCGAAGCAAACAGTTCCAACGCTGTACATTCCTGCAAACTAAACCCAGTTTTTCACGTTTTCTTTGAATGGAGCCTTAAAATCTGGTTGCCACTAATTGGGATCGAAATCTCTGCTTTCAATTCAAAGTTGGAGGCAGAGATAGAGTGGTGGACTAATTAACCACGTCACTGATTCTCTTGACTGAAATTACAAGGGGCTCTTCGAGCATAAAAATGAATTGATCTACTTTCCAATGATACCAAATAGAGCCAGCCAACGCAGAAAATTCAAGCAAAATGATCTCTCATTACTTGTCTTTTCTGTCTCGCTAAAATCTGTGATTTTTGGGTAAGTTGCTGGTTCGAGTACAGGTATGAGAACCTGGGACGTAGGTACGTGCAAATTGTTTTGTGGGATTTGGGTTTGCATTTTCACAAAAATACAGACTCGTAAATCTAAATCATTTGATAGTATGGAATGTCAAAGATAAATATTAAATGCCAATTGGATAAACCCTTAAGACACAATAACATCATCAAATACTATGCAAACTCAAAGTTGTGGTGTACTTCAAAATGAAGATTTGGGGCAATGCCCCAAAGGAGTTGCACCCTTTGTGGGGATTTGGGGGCAGCATCCCCAGCTGAATCAAGGGGCAACTGCCAAGACCAAATTAAGACCTTTGAAACTACATAGATTCGAAATCACATAGAACTCCATGGCACACATCATTTTATGACCTCATAAAGGGCTGTTCTGTTGATGTTTGTAGCAGTAGGAGATATCCTGATTACTTGTGATGGTGCTCTTTCATATACTCGCATTGGTAACATGAAGAGACGTGTTTGGAAAAAAATTAGGGCCTTATAAACCACATAATTTCGAAACCACATAGAATTCCATGGCACACATCATTTTATGACCTCATAAAGGGCTGTTCTGTTGATGTTTGTAGCCACAGGAGATATCCGGATTACCTGTGATGGTGCTCTTTCATTTACTTGCATTTGGAAATATGAAGAGGCTCGTGTTTGGAAATTGAAGAGATCTCCGATTATAAAATGAAGAGTCTCTCGGTTCAAGTCTCGAAAAGTTAAGTTTTTGAGGAGCCTCAACATTGTATATATAATATATCATTGCTTTGTGCAATGTGAAGTTTGCTGTGTTCAGTTATTCTATACAACAAATATAGATAGTCGATGGAGTCAATTCTGATATATGTAATAAGTTGAAGAATTTGCAGTAATCAGTTGGAAGTATTGTACTCAGACCTCTAGTATTTAATAAAAGAGATTTTTTTGGTGTGGTTTGGTTTTTCCCCTTAAGATGGAAGGTTTTACTATGCTAAATACTGTCTTATTGTTTCTTTTCTGATGTTTTTCTAGTTATGTGTATTCCTGGTCTAATACATTTACGCGTGCTAGGTCCACCAACGATCCCATTAAAAGAAGACCACATGCTCTTTGAAATGCCAAAATGGACACAAAATGAGTTGAGAGCAAAAGAACAAACAAAATGATATGTGTTTAGGTTGAAAGGCCTTGTGGGGGGCTGTTTTAGGGTTTTGACTAAAGAAAACACCATTGAGTTCCTTAAGTCACTTTTTGTGACTTGCTTGTGGATGCGTCTAGGTGTACTCCAGATGCACACAAGATCTGCACTACAGATTGTGGATGCATTCGGACCACATCGACAGTCTGTGCTGTGCACCCAGTGTGCATTCTGAGTGCATCCACAGTGTGCATACAGACCGGAGCACATCAGCATTTCAGTGTGAACCAGCAGAGTGCACATATTCCATCTTAGGTAGGAAAGATTGTCTTTGTATGGGTTCTGTTCATACACGGAGGTAATCATTGAGAAAATTTGCTCCGTTCATTTCACAAAGTAGAGTGCAATAGAAGTTTCCCCACCCTTGACATTATTTCATTCCCCACAGCTGAGATCTCCATCCATTTTTTCAAAAATAGGCTTGCTTATATATTTTTGAGTACATGAGTAAGCAAATTAGTCTCAGCCTTATTCTATTATATCCTCCTCCAATTTCCCTTTCTTTAAATAGAAGTCAAATTCTTTTCACCTTTTAATCTTTCTATTTCTCTTTTTGTACAGTCTTAGATACATGTTAAATGCCACTACATCCATTGCCCTAGGTTTTGTTTAAAAGTTACAATAACAATTAAAGAAAGAAAGGGAATAGAGTTAGTGATATCATTTACCAATTGTGGAACAAGATAGATCCTGGTTGAGACCCTGCAATTATGTTAGTTAATCATTGAAACATAATCTATAAACATATTTTTCTTACTAGGTTTAGGAACATTAAGTCAATATGATATAACTAATTTTATTGATGGAGTTCATTGGAAAAAACATATAAGGTGCATTGAGCTTGTTCTTTTCCATCAAGCCAAGGAGCACATTAATGGCACACACCATTCAGCCTCCCAGCCGCACATAGGGTTCCCACTATTCGAATGGAACTTAGGTGCTTGCATCCATTGTATGTATTCCATCATAATGCGCACTAGGGCTTTTTCGAATAACCTATCCTCTTTATGAAGCACTTGGGAGATCATACAAGGCTCATTGAGCCTGTTCATCAAGCCTAGGATTGTATTAATGACAGCTTCCATTTGGCTTCCTAGATCCATTTGGGTTACCACTACTTGGATGGACCCTTATGCTACTTGCACTCCTCGTATGCCCTACATCCCCTCCATAACAAAATGGCAGGTTCGCTCTAAGCTTTAATGGAATCTTCATCATTATCAAATATACATACATTAGTAGCAATAGATTATCTGCAAATATTCCTACTTATTGAATAAAAGACAAGATAATCAATCTGTCATATCAGAATGCACTATGCACCATATCAATACCTTGAACAGTATATAAATTGCTGTTTAATTTATTAATTGTGAGACTGTATATATCTTTCTCAATGAAATGCTTATTCCCTCTTCGATGCTTTGCTGGCTTCTTCCAATCATGGCTCTGTATCCTCTTCCCCCAAGAAATGTGAGCTTTAGAGTTATCGACTGTTCCATAAAGGATCATGCCCTTTGGAGCTAACTTTTATGACGCCTTCTCATAACTATTATCACTAAAAATTGATTGCTTTAAATGCTAGAATCGCTAATGTGAAAATGTTCTTTCTTTCTTCCATGCAACCTCTAAGATTTGCCTCGAAGGTATGTCCTAAATCAGCTTTAAGGCCCGATTTACCTCTGGCTTATATCTGTTCTTAGTTATTCTCAAACTCTTCTTAAAGATCTGATTATAAGATTTCTTTTAGATCTGTCGTTTATTAAACTTTCGCCTCCCACACAAGTCTGCTTCTGTACCCATAATATCTCCCTTTTCTCCACAAATGAATCTTTCTTCCCCTTATATCTTCCAATATAAGGAACAGGGCCCGATTTACTTCTGGCTTATATCTGTTCTTAGTTATTCTCAAACTCTCCTTAAAGATCTGATTATAAGTTTTCTTTTAGATCTGTTGTTTATTATACTTTCTTCTCCCACACAAGCCTGCTTCTGTACCCATAATATCTCCCTTTTCTCCACAAATGAATCTTTCTTCCCGTTATATCTTCCAATATAAGGAAGAGGTCACATCTCTTCATGATGTCCACCTTTTCACCTTTCACAGTATGATTCTTTGGAAGTGTACAACCGTTCAGAATTTCTGCCCTTTGAAAGGGTCTGATCAGAATTGAACTGACATATTATATTAAGTCATATATTTTAATTAATTCTTGTCTCTAATCAATTAGTATGACTCTTCAATTCTGAATTGTCAATTCAATTTCTAATGAAGATGCAGATAAAAGAGACCTTTCAACTTCCATGAAGAGGTATAAAGAGGCTCAAGTCAAATTCAACAAGGGAGAATGATATGGACATACATCTCGTTTGCTGAGATTGCCAATTTGTATCAGATCTTATATATGGAGTTCATGGGCAGACATCTCAACCATGGGATTGCCCAACTCCTATAGAGTTCATGGCATACATCTCATTCACGAGATAGCCCAACTTTTATGAGCTGAGCGGACACACAACTCCTCCATGAGTTTGTTCAAATTTGATTGATTTCGAGGCATACATCTCACGTATGAGATTGTCCACAATTGTACAAAATTTTAAGTAATGTCCCCTTTTTGACAGGCACCAGCTACTTATTTTATTTTAGCCTTTATTTTCCCCGGAGGCTAAAAAGGAAGAAATAAGGGGGAAAAGATATATTAAATTAATTACTTATAAGGTTACTAAACAATGAAATATTAAAAAGTAACTTTATATTTAATTGATTTAATATTAAAGTGACTAACATAATAAAATATCAAAAAGTCACTTAAAAGAATAAAGTGCTGGATTCCTTTAGAAGCTTCTTGGAGTTGCTTGTGAAATCTTTATAAGGAGCCTTTGGGGGGTCATTTTACACATCTTGAGTTGTATATTCTCTATTGTGCTAAGAGCCTTAGTGCTTGCATACTTCCCTGAGGGTTTGAAGACTCTAAGGTGCCAATTTCGGTTGTGAGATATCAACCTTAGTTGGGAGTGGAGGAATTGGTATTCAGCCAATTCATTTGTGATTAATTGGGAGATAATATTCAGTGATTTTTGTTCAGCTAGGCATCTAATTTTTGACATCAGTTGGCAAGGAGAAAGGTTTCAGTTTTCGCAGCGGATCTGAAAAAGCAAAGCGAAAAAGAAGAGCCGAAAAAGCAGTCCGAAAAAGCAGATATGAAAAAGCAGTCTGAAAAAGAAAATCCGAAAAAAGCAAAGCCAAAAAGCATGTCATCTCAGCTACTTATTCCAGGTTCTTTTGGTATTTACATTTGGCAATTGTAGATGGATACATTTGACAAGTAATATATGTCTTTTTGTTACCAAAGTATTCAGTCATTGTGAACATTGAAGTATTGAAGGGAAATCAACTTAATTCAGCTGTTCAGTTTGTATGCCAAATGTTTGTAAAAACATCTTATTGCATAGTCATAGAATGCATACCAAGTGTTTGTGAAAATACCTCTTGGCTGTAGGTGTGTATTTTACATCAGAATTTCATGTACTTGCATTTGGAAAATAATAAAAAGAAGTTGCATATCACTTTGATTTCCAATTAGTTATTTTGCAATTATTTGTATTCATCAATATTATTGGCATTCAAAAACCATAGCAAAACAACAAACATCAGCAAACTGAGGCTGCAAGGGAAGTGTTTGACAAAATTTCTAAGGCAGAAAAACAAGGATAAAACTTCAAAAATTGTCAAGGCACTTTACATTTTATTTTAATATTATGAGTAAATTGAATTCTTGATATTGTTTTTATGTGTTTACAATACCATTATTTCTTTCTTTGGTATTGTACTTTGATGAACCCACATGAGAGAATGGGGACCAACCTCGACAGCTCTGAGACCGTTGCCGTGAAGAGGCAGAGAAGCCATACCAAATTACAATAATGTAATGAGGATGAGACATATCGCATATCCTCTGTAGCTTCGTCTGCCCATTGCCCATGCCACTAGCACCAATATTATTTTACTGCCCATTTGCTAGTAGGGCTTTCAAAGAGAGGTCAGAGTGGGACATGACCATATGACTTTCGTCCATCCCGATTCCCATTCTCTCGACTTTTGAATGTGGTGTGCAGATGAAGCGACTCTTTGTGTGACTTGTGATTCCAATGTGCATGATGCGAACAAACTCACCAGTAAACACCCTCTCCTTTCTCTCCTCCATTCTGAATGTTATGAGAATCATTAATGAGCCCACTACTGCTATCATTGCTTATGGCTTAAAAGGCTACTAGTGTGGGAGAGAAAAATGTGTTGATTTTTTATTTAGGTGTTGGTACTTTTGATGTTTCTCTTTTTACAATTGAGGAAGGTATTTTTGAAGTTAAGCCTATTGCTGGAGATACCCATTTGGATGGAGAAGATTTTGATAATAGGATGGTTAATCACTTTGTTTAAGAATTCAAGAGAAAGTATAAGAAGGACATCTCAGGCAATGCTAGGGCTTTGAGAAGATTGAGAACCTCATGTGAGAGGGCAAAGAGAACTCTTTCCTCCATTGCTCAGACCACCATTGAGATTGATTCTCCATATGAAGGTATTGAACCATTACCCCCTCTAGTTTGAGGAATTGAACATGGATCTCTTCAGAAAGTGGATGGAACTTGTTGAGAAATGCTTGAGGGATGCCAAGATGGACAGGAGCACAATTCATGATGTTGTGCTTGTTGGGGGTTCAACTAAGATTCCAAAGGTTCCACAGTTGTTGCAGGACTTCTTCAAAGGAAAGGAGCTTTGCAAAAGTATTAATCTTGATGAGGCCGTTGCATACGGAGCTGCTGTGCAAGCTGCAATTCTTAGTGGTGAAGGTAATAAAAGGGATTTCCTGCGTGTGATATTTGTTAGGAAAAGAGAGCATTTTTGGGGAGTGTAAGCGATTACTATGCACACAATGCCAAGTGCCCTGTTTTGATTGTGAAGCCTCCCAAGAAATGAGTAAAGGCTAATTCAAAGAGCAGAATTGGTTTTGAAGGGTCATTATGGACAAGAGGTCGATTTTTAGAACTAAAAATAATGTGTATCCGAACACTTAAAGAGCCACATGTGATTGGATAGGTTTCCAACAGTCCAAAAGGAAGAATCAATATTCTGCATAACACTCACTTTTAGGCTATGTGACAAAATCATTATTGAGTATATAACATGCAAAAGGTGATAAAGCAATGGGACCCATTGCCTCATAAGAGGGAAGGAATGATCAGAATTGAACTGACATATTATATTAAGTCATATATTTTAATTAATTCTTGTCTCTAATCAATTAGTATGACTCTTCAATTCTGAATTGTCCATTCAATTTCTAATGAAGATGTAGATAAAGAGACCTTTCAACTTCCATGAAGAGTTATAAAGAGGCTCAAGTCAAATTCAACAAGGGAGAAGGGTATGGACATACATCTCGTTTGCTGAGATTTCAATTTGTATCAGATCTTATATACGGAGTTCATGGGCAGACATCTCAGCCACAGGATTGCCCAACTCCTATAGAGTTCATGGGCATACATCTCATTCACGGGATAACCCAACTTTTATGAGCTCAGACACACAACTCCTCCATGGGTTTGTCCAAATTTGATTGATTTGCAGGCATACCTCTCACTTACGAGATTGTCCACAACTGTATGAAATTCTATTTAATATTATGAGTAAATTGAATTCTTGATATTGTTTATTATGTGTTTACAATACCATTATTTCTTTCTTTGGTATTGTCCTTTGAATTGACAAAATGATTCAGATCAGGGTCACTTTCTTACTAGTTGTCATTCCTTTATTAGCCCTTCCCTTAATTCCCATGCTCCATTCTTTCCTACTTCCTTCCCCATGAAGTTCTCTTCTCTCCCTTTATCTCATTCGTTTTAACTTATTAAATTTTAATTATTTTCAATCATATATATATATTTTTTTAAAATTTGATTACTATTGTATCCTATTTCAAGAAAGGTATAATGACAATATGAATATATTTCGAGGAGGGAAAAGGGTTATTGCAAACCAACTTTCTTGCCTTTTGGATTCCTCTACCACTTATTAGTCCATTATGAGATCCACCATAAATCAGGATTCCTCCTGAAATGATGGTAATATATGTCTAGGTTTTGTTTTTACCTCTGATTTCTTGAATGGCGATATTTGTTGACAGTTATCGCTGTTGATAAACAAGGTGAACACAGCGTGCAAACATTACTTGAACTTCGTGTTTTTTTTCAAATCTTTAACTAAGAGATTAACCCTTGAAATTTGTGATTGCATAATCAGAACAAGAACTAAAGAACAATAACACAATTAACACCAGATTTATGTGGGAAACCCTTAAGGGAGAAAACTCCACTAATGAAAGACAGGCAGGCAGGTATATTATTGTATTATTAATCCAAGAAGATTATGCAACAATCCACTTCTTTTGAAACCTCTGTAAAATCCAGCAGTGCCTGAATATCTGCACTTTGAACTAGAACAAGACTTGATGAAATCCATATCCAAGCCACCTGTTTGTTTACAAAAAATGAGGCTTTCATGTGATATGAAACTCATATGCAAAATCCAACGCTCCCACCTAGAAACTATTGTCATGCACAGCCCAAAATAGCCACTTGCAGATGCTCTCACAGCTGCCATAAGGCATCTCTCATGCATGGGAGCATAGGGACCTAGATAGCAATTTTCTCTCATAGATGCTATTACATCTTACATGTCCAAAGAATACAATGTGGAAGATTCCAAAAGGGGGGATGCTCAAGTAGTTTGTCCTTTTCCTAAAGACAAAACAAGAAAGTAACTCCGTATTTACATGAGTTCTTTACTATTGTTGGTAAATTATTTCAATCTCTTATGGGTAAATTGCAAATAACATCAGAGAAATAAATAGTACAAAGATCTACAAGGTCAATGACACTTGGATTCTAGCAGTTGCAGGCCTTTTAATTAACATCGAATCTCAGTTGCTTTGCTTTGGTGCGTCCACCTCTCCGTAGGTGCCTACCAAAGTTAAAAAGAGGTTGGCCACCATAATCTCTACCCTTCCTACTGTTATTCCTGCACTTCTTTTCGCTGTTCCATTAAAATTTAGTTTAATATACTAGAGAATGTTTCTCGCACATATATCTGTAGGCTTTTGCACCCTCTTTCCATTGAGCTAATTATTGGGTACTATTGTTAGAGTAATAAAAAACAACAGCTGCACATGTGGCAACTCAAATTTGAGTTGTTGGCAGCAAGTGTTCAGTTTGATTGTAGTTGTGTCACAGAGTTCCAGTTTGAACAAATGACTAATTTTAGATTTGTCTCTTAGATCTAGTTAGCTGTTAAGAGTAGTCCACTTGTCCATTTTCATGTGTGTTGTCAATCATGAAGTAGCTTCTTGTCAATTTATTTTGCAGTCATTTAGGAATGTTGATGTTGATGGGTCAATCTATTGTATAAATGGGATTCTACTGTTCGATAACATCAAGGTGCAAGTTTCTTCTTTCTCTGCTTTCTTTTTAATATGTTTTCAGCTGTATAGATTCTCTATTTTAATATGGTATTAGACTAAGTCAGAGATATATTTAGTGGTCTTTTCAAAATTCTTTGGAGTGCCGAAAATGCAATATGTTTGCAAAAGGAGCTGCTGCAAGTAATATCAGGTAGTGTGCTGATATCATTGGTGTTATTTGGGAAGAGTACTCATTGTGACAGTAGTCTCAAGTTCAAGGAATGTTTTTTTCAGTAAAAATTTCTTGTTAGTTTTCTCTTGGTATGGCCAATCTTGTAGATTCTTATCTAACTGAATCAAAAAAGTTAGATGGTACCAATTATATTGATTGGAAGTTTAAGATGCGGACTCTAATGGAGGGGCATAATATTTGGGCTATTGTGAATGGCAAAGAGGCCAAGCATACATCACATACAACAACACCAGCTGCTGTCCAAGATTGGGAGAAAAGAGAATTAAAAGCCAAGATTCTCTTGCGCATGTTAGTAAAAGACTCAGTACATAAGAGACATTACTACTTCTAGTGGCACATAGTCACCTTTGAAAGGTCTGTATGAAATTACAAACTCAAATAGATTTTTTTTTAAAGAGCAAATTATTGTCTATCAAAATGGAAGTAAGTGAAAGTGTTAGTGAATTTCTATCAAGAGTTAAGGAATTGAGGGATAAGTTAGCTGATGTTGTTGGTGAACAAGCATCTAGTAATGATCTAGTAACAATTACTTTGATTGGAATGGTTAGTGATTATCAAGTTTTCATTACGGGTTTGGCTTCAAGAGAAAATACACCTTTTGAGAATTTGGTAGGTATTCTTCTACAAGAAGAAGAGAGAAAGAAGCATGTGGATAATAGATTTTGAAGTGTAGAGTCAACTTTAATGGTGAAAGACAAGAAGTCATATAAAGGAAAGCAATGGTCAAAGAACAAAGGATGGGGTAAATTTGACAACCAAAGGAACAAAGAAAAAAAAGGTATCATGATGGGGCAGAATCAAAATGAAATGTAAAGAAAAAGAAAAATTGTAATTATTGTGGCAAACTTGGTCATTATGCATATGAATATTACAAAAAGAAAAATAATGATTCCAAAAACAACAAATATGAGAGTAATTTTGTGAATAGTGATGATACAGTAAGTGATAACCTCCATGATTTAAAGTTGTTTGCTTCTTATTATACTCTATCGGCTGAATCTAGTGATTGGTTTATAGATTTAGGGGCATCAATCCATATGTCATGACATAGAAATTGGTTCAAAATTTTTCAAGAGAAAGATGATGGTAGAAAGATCTATTTAGGAGAGAATAGTTCACATGATGTAAAAGGACATGGTGATATAAGTCTACAACTACTTAGTGCTAATGTAAAGAAACTTTCTAATGTTATGTATGTCCCAAGGATTAAGAAGAATTTGATGTCGCTTTCAGCAATTGCTGATCAAGGTCTAAAAGTTGAATTCTTGAAGACAGGTTGTCAAGTTAAAAGATATGGAAAATCACAACAATGTGATTGCTGAAGGAATCAAGATGGGAGGTACTTATAAACTTGATGTCAAAATGGAAAGTCGTCATGCAATGACTGCTACACGTGTATGTACCGAAGAGCTATGGCATGAGAGGTATGGTCATTTAAATTTAAAAGATCTGATTTCTCTACAAAGAAAAGAGATAGTGCAAGGTCTTTTAATATTTAAGGATCAACAATCAGTTGTCATGCAATGACTGCTACATGTGTATGTACCGAAGAGCTGTGGTCATTTAAATTTAAAAGATCTTTGTCTACAAAGAAAAGAGATGGTGCAAGGTCTTTTAATATTTAAGGATGAATAAATCAGTTGTGATGGATGTGCATTAAGCAAACAACATAGAAATGAATTTCCAATAAGAAGCAATGTAAAGGAAAGAACTATTCTTGAATTAGTGCATTCAGATGTGTGTGCTCATATGTAAACTCAATCACTCAATGAAGCATCTTACTTTCTTATATTTGTTGATGATTGCACTAGATGCACTTTGGTGTATTTCTTAAGAAATGAGTGGAGTTTTTGAATATTTCAAAGAGTTCAAAACAATGGTAGAAGAACAAACAATTCACAATGTTAAGATTCTTAGATCAGATCAAGGGGGGGAATACACTTTTGAATTTTTTGGGAAATATTGCAAAGATATTGACATTCTTAAGCAATATGTGGTTGTTCATAGTCTTGAACAAAATGGTGTAGTTGAAAGAAAAAATAGAACAATTGTTGAATGTGCTAGTAGTATGCTGAAACAAAAGAATCTCCCTAATAATGTGTGGGCTGAAGCAGTTAATACAGCTGTCTATTTGTTAAATAGAAGACCTACCAAGCATCTTGCAAACAAAACCCCTTGTGAAGCTCTTCTTGGAATTAAGCCTGTTGTTGGTCATTTGAAGATTTTTGGAAGTAAGGCATATTGTCGTATTCCAAAAGGGAATAGAAGGAAACTTGATGCAGTCATTCAAATGTATATTTGTTGATTATTGTATTGATCACAATGCCTACAAGATGTATAATCCTACTACTCAAAAGGTATTTGCTAGTAGAGCTATTATATTTCATGAATTTGCAGATGATGCTCAAGAAGAAGAAAAGGTAGACAAACACCATTTCATTCATTGAA
Source organism: Cupressus sempervirens (assembly GCA_028749045.1). Taxonomy (NCBI): domain Eukaryota; kingdom Viridiplantae; phylum Streptophyta; class Pinopsida; order Cupressales; family Cupressaceae; genus Cupressus; species Cupressus sempervirens. Next base: position 99,562,094 of record CM053788.1, read on the forward strand.
ACTACTTGAAAAAGATAATGAAAGCTCAGATATTGTAGATCAGCAAGCTCATGATCAAAGTGGGCATGAGACAAGTCAAGTTGAGGTCACTCCATCCAATAATGAAGCAGTAAGAAGCTCTACGAGGAAAATCAAGACACCAATTAGGTATAATGATTATAATTTAATGACCCAAGTAATGAGTGTAGATGAACCTCAAAATTTTGAAGACACTAAGAATCACAAAGAATGGTTGAATGCAATGCATGAAGAACGTGTTTCAATTATGAATAATGACACTTGGGAACGAACTGAACTACCAACAAGTAGAGTTCCTATTGGCTGTATATGGTTGTTCAAAAAAAAGTTTAATGCTGATGGCTTTGTAGAGAAATTCAAAGCTAGACTAGTTGCAAAAGGGTACTCACAAAAGGAAGGAATTGATTATGAAGATACTTTTGCACTAGTTGCTAAAATGAATACTATTATACTAGTGATTGCACTTGCTACTAAGTTTGATTGGGTTGTTCATCAAATGGATGTTAAATCAACATTTTTAAATGGTGATTTAAAGGAAGAAATTTACCTTGTTCAACATGAAGGTTTTGTAAAATAGGGAAAAGAGTATTTGGTATGCAAGTTAAAAAAGACATTATATGGTGTCAAACAAGCACCAAGGTCATGGTATGAGAAAATTGATAAATTCTTTTTTCAACAAGGATATGTCAAGAGTAAAAATGATCCAAGTTTGTACATAAAGAATGATGAACATGGGAATGTTGTCTTGATTTCTTTGTATGTAGACGACTTAATCATCATAGGAAGTTGTATAGAGTTGATTAATTCAAAGGCAGCTTTATCACAGGTATTTGAAATGAAGAATCTTGGCAAAATGCATTATTGCTTAGGATTGAAGTGTGGAAGCAAAATGGTAGGACTTTGATTACTCAAATTAAGTATGCAAAGAAGTTGATCCAAAAATTTAATATGCAAGATTGTAAAGCAACGTGTACTCCATTGGAACAAATTTTCAAGTTCTCTTATGATAGTGACACTTCAAAAGTCAGTGGGACATTGTATAGGCAGATCGTGGGAAGTCTAAACTTCTTGACCACTATAAGACCTGGTATTTCATATTTTGTCAGCATACTTAGCCAATTTATGGCTAATCCCTCAAGGTCCATTGAAATGCAGCAAAAAAGAGTTCTTTGATACTTGTAAGGCACCATATCTTTTGGCATTGAATATACTAACCATTTGAATGTTGAGTTGATAAGTTACTTTGATCTAATTGGGTAGGAGATGTAGATGATCGTAAATCAACAATTGGGTTATACATTCAACATAAGATCAAGTGTTGTTTTTGGGAGCAACAAGAAGCAACCAACGATTTCTCTTTCATCCACTGAAGTTGAGTACAAAGAATTATGCAGTGCTACCTGTGAAGCAATTTGGCTAAGGAAAATTCTTGAAGATATGAGACAAAAGCAAGAAGGACCTACTTTAATCAGGTGTGACAATCAAAGTACAATCAAACTTGCAGGAAATCCTGTTTTTCATGCAAAATCAAAGCATATTGAAACACATCATCATTTTGTAAGAGAGAAAATTCAGTCTCAAGAGATAGAGATGAACTATTGTAATACCAATGACAATGTAGCTGATATATTTACTAATTCCTCGAGAAAAATAAAGTTTGTCACATTTAGGGAGATGTCCTATAAGGGTCAAACAAAATTTGGTTATTTCTTAAGGGGGGGAGTGTTAGAGTAATGAATAACCACAACTACTCGTGTGGCAACTCAAGTATGAGTTGTTGACAACAAGTGTTCAGTTTGATTGTAGTTGTGTCATAGAGTTCCAGTTTGAACAAATGATTAACTGTAGATCTCTCTAAGATCGTTAGATGTCAAGAGTAGTCCACTTGTCCATTTTCATGTTTGTGTTGTCAATCATCAAGTAGTTTGTTATCAATCTATTTTCCAGTCATTTAGGAATGTTAATGGGTCAATCTATTGTGTAAAAAGGCTTCTACTATTCAATAAAATCAAGCTGCAAATTTCTTCTTTCTCTATTTTCTTTTTAATATTTTTTCAGCAGTATAGTTTCTCTATTTTAATAACTACGGCCCACCATTTTAGGAAGTGTTTCTCCCACATGTCTAATACTTTTTTCAACCTGCTTCTATTGGTCTTGGTACTTTAATAATGACTCATCTTTTAAAAAAAGTTTTTCCGATTTTAGGCTTCTTCAACCTATTTCTATTGGACTCATTATTGGGTACTCTGTAATTTTCCTCTTTGGGATTTACCTTAATTTAGTCCCAAGACAATAATTTCAAGATGAGACAATTAATTGACAATTGTAGGCAGTGCCAATTGCCCCTGGCCCCAAAACTTAGGGAAAACTAGCCAACAATGGTCATGTACATTTAATTATTATTGAAAATTCCATAGAAAAATTAGTATTATGTACTATGTTTGTAAATATTTTATACATAATATTGGTGAAATTCTGTAAATATTGTAATATTATTTGGTGATTCCCCTCTTATAAAGTTAACTGAATATTTGCCCATGCAATCAAAACAGTTAGTATCACAAAACCAAAAATTTGCAAAAACCCCAATTGTACTCTTAATTGGAGATTGGTGCTAGCACGTATTTCTCACTATTGGTTGCTTCTTATTCAAAATCTCCTTCTATGTTGCCAATTTATCTTCTGTTTTAGTTGGATCGTAGACATTGAAGACGGAAGAATTTTTTTTGGTCTGGATACTCCCCTTGCACAATGTTGGTAGACAAATTTGTTCTTTTTGATTATGACCCTTGAATACCCGAATTTGGAACAATATCTAGTTACAAACAGTTGAAAAGCCACTTATGGGTAGACTGACTTTTCTCTGAATTGATAGGTACAACTCCCTATGATAGATTTGCAATGAATTATGTTCTATTCTTAAAGCTAATACGGGGTATGTTCTTGACCCGAGAATAGAAGAGGTAAAACCAAGCCAGACCTAAACAGGATCTAACTCAGGCAAATAAGAATTTCTGAAGATTTGATTAAGATCATGAACCCACACATCTTATGAATTCACAAAGCTTAACAACATAATAACTAATACTAAACTTAGTTAATTTGATTCTGAACTACAGTTAGTTAAAGTTAAAACGCTTAAAAGATCTCTCTTTGAACATATAGTGACATTACTTATCACATCCGTTCGCTGCTTTGAAATAGGGGATTGAAACTCTGTTCTTTCCTTGCTTCAATCCAAACAAAGAGAAAGCATAAAACTACAATTAACAGAAATGGAACAAAAAATATTTGATACAAAATACCATTCAATTGTCTTTGCAACGTCAAGTACTTCACACCAAAAATTCGCCAACCTGTTATTAATCTTTCAATTTCATACATATAGAATTTTGAGATGACCGTTACAATAGAAGCATCGGTTCATCTCTTCAAAAATGACAAATGGCAAGACACCAGTTTGTCGTATTACAATACTTACATAAGAAAACAAAAGGGGGCAAAATGTGAATCACTTCGACTTCTTCCCCTTTTCTGATTTTGCTCTATAGGCCTTAGCGGCAACTATGATTGGGATTAGCTCTTTCGTGTTTAGGCACGTGTATGTTGGTATATCTCAAGAGCCATTTGGAATGTTCTCTGGCCAACTCCTTCACAACATTCAATTGATTTGGTAGCTCCTCCATCTTCTTCTCTTCAACATTAGTTTGGGTTCCGATAACTGGTAGGGAGCCATCATGACAAGTCTTAGTTATTGGAATGCTCTTGTCTGGAGGTTGCTCACCTCCTCTTGAAGGTTGAGCTAGGCCTTGAGTGGTAGCTGGTGTTACACCTGGTGTGGTGCTCTGGAAGGAAGAGGGAGTAGCAACTGCTAGAGAAGCTTGAGTGGCCGTGCTTTTACTCTGACTTCTTTTGGCTGTCCATTCAACCCACTTCCTAGTTCTCTTGATGATTCTGGCCATCATGATATCTAAATCTTCCTCAGCATCCTCATAAGGCTTCGAACTGATAGGAGTGCTCCTTATCTTAGTTAAATATGTATTACTATACATATTTTGTCCATTGTCCTCCAATCCTTCAACATTAAAATTGATACCATATGTTTTAATTTGCTCCACTATGAGCCTGGCGAAAGCGCGATCTCGGCTTTCGAATTCATCTTTACAATCTGCCCAATAGTCTTCAACAGTGGTAATGTGTTTGATCACACTGCCAATCTGCAACACATCCCTCGCATATCCATTCGAATCAAACATAGGCCTCATGACCTCATAGGCCTCCAATTTGTATTTCATCTCGAACGCCTTGAGCATATTCTTTGCATTGGAGCGAGACTCGCAACCGTAAGCTCCAACTTTCATAGGGAATTCATACCCCTTCTTCTTCAGGCTTCCGCTTAGCACATTTACCTGGACCGCCTGCCTCACGATCTTTATCAGCACGATCATGTCGCTCGGATACCTGGGCAACTTCAAGGGGAATCCATCAAAAGCTGCAAGGTGCAAATATGAGAAAGATGAGAACTGGATAAAATAGATCTCAAATTGACTAATAGTCGCCATTGCTTTCGGGCTAAACCTCCTCTCTGATCATCCTTGGAGTTCCTTGCAAATTCTCATTGTAAATGCATCATTAACTTTGACATATTCTGCATAATTGTTCTACAATTGCAAACATGGATAGAACTCATAACATTTCACATCATCAGGAAAGTTTTCTATTCTTGGAAGGCTCGACCACAACTCTAGAGATGCTAGCATATAAACCAGAAATGAATGCATATAAAAGGTGTTGTAAAATTTTGCGGTGCTGAGAGCTCTGGATAGATTCTCACTTACCTCATGGGCCCAATCAATGTACTGCGTATCTCAACAAATAACTTGTCCCAGAAAGAAATACTATTCAACAAAATTTAAGGCCTCTACCTCACCTTTCAATCTGTGCAAGAGAACTAGAATGTCTACAATCTCATGCTTGAGATCAGTACCAAATAGAGTTTTGGGGACCTTACACTTGGGGCCCCGTGGCTTTTGGAACTAGGATCGCATGATTTCTTTCCTCTACACCATCTTCACGGAGAACTCAAAGCTTGCTCCTGTTACTATGAATTCTGAAAACTCCTCTCGTTTTGGGACTTGGAGGCAATTCACCATAGTTTGCCTATTAATGGGGATTAGTATTGTACGGTCAAGAAGTAGAATTTGTTTGGTATCTGGATCGTAGTGATTTATGCATTCATAAATCAATTCTGGAGCTTGGACTGCCATCGAGAAACCAGCTGCCTCCACTAGTCCACTTCCTCGGAGCTTTTCAGTTATAGGATGAATTTGCTCTGACCTCAGCCTCTTTTGGAAGTCTTGCATATCATAAAAGTGGAGTGAGGTATCTGTTAAACTCTGCAATGTGAACTTGATTCCATTTAGTCCATCAAACCCCGCAAATCTGGTTACCATTCTATCAAAGGATGAAGTAGATTGAAAATTCCAATTTAGATTATGCGTAGGGAACTGAATTCGCAACACAGAATATTTGAAAGCGTTGTGCAATTTAACAGCATAACAGTTCAAGAAAAAGCAGTGGTTTGAAAAATTGTTATGTTTCCCTCTATATAGGAATCCTAATTCATCCGTTAATCTTCAGGATGTGTGCCACATGAACGAATTAAAGGATAAATCCGTTGAATTAGTAAATGCAGGAGCTTCTAACGGACATCTCGGTGTCTTTTCATTGTTTCCGTTGGCCCAACGGTAACTTTCCTTTATTTCATACTTACCTTTCTGTTTTTCATCCAGTTTTGGAGAATTAAGAACAAAGTACTCCGTAAGGAAATATTTGCCTAGCTGGATTTTGCTCAATATACTTTTCCAACTGTGGTTATATTGTTTCCATTATCATTTTAAGATGTCTTATGTGTAATTCGTGAGCCCGATCTGCTTACCAAGTTGATTTTTTCATGAATGCGAAAAATCGCCCTCATGGGTTGAAAACCTGCCGAGGAGAAGATGATTTCCCTTTTTTTGCCCAGGCTTTATTTAGACTTTATCCTTTGAGTTAACATGTCCTTTTGGTTTGGAAAATCTTGAAAGGGCTGCGAAAGTCAAAAAGGGGGCCCACTTCCTTATTTCTTTCCTTTACAATTGTCTTTGGCATAAAATAGACTTCATGGGTCGAAGGCCCATCGAGGAGAAGTCGTTTTTGAGTTTTCTGCTTAAGATGATTCTGGCATCATGATGAATCCCAAATGTTTCCAAAGGTAGAATACTGTAATGAAAATAGGGATTTTCCATAAAACAACTCATTATCTTCTTACCTTGATCCATAACCCTCATTTGTTAACCTTTGCGGGAAATCGCCTTAATGGGTTGAAAACCCTCCGAGGAGAAGGCGATTTTCGATTTTTCGCAAGCTTCATTTTCTTGTGGGAAAAACATGATAAGCCACGAACAAGTCCAGCTTTGTGAATAACTTTGTGAAATGCAAGAATCTTCATTGAATTAGGTACTAAACTACCCATAAACTCACGACATCAAGGAAAACCCACCCCACCATGAAATGTGGGAGAAGGGAAAGATGGAAAATCCGATGGAGACTCTTTTCACCTAAGGGGGAAAAACTAGACTCAAACATACCTAGACCAGACTAAGACACAAATTTTTTTCACTTTTGCAACATCAATACAGCGTGAAAAGTGGGGCAACACACAACATCGAATTCAGCAAGCATTCCAAAAAAAATTAATGGATTAGAAATCTTTTCTCTAATGCTTCCTCCTCTCTTTTTTTCTCATTCATCTTTCGACCTCTCCCTTTACCATGTTTATAGAGGATAATGCAGTAGATTGACTAAGAAGTATGGGTTCTAACTTCTAATGTCCCAAAATCATTAAATGCCTCTAGTTCACCCTCTGAATTCTGTTTCCCTTCTGTGAATCTGTCATTTCTTTCTTTATCCAATATTGCCTGTATATCATTATTTCCTTCCCTCTTGATTGAATCAGTATGGATATCCACTTCCTTTTTTCCTTGAGATATATCTGCGACTTTGATTAGTGGAACGGTTTTGTTTCTCACAGGTGTCAAAACTCTATCCATTGCTAATCTTTGAAAGTTCCTCGGCATCCTGAGATCTTCTTTGTTTTTTTTATTCAAATGCATTTAGCCAAAGAATTCTCCCATCTCTGTTATTTTCGATCCTAACTCTTTCTGCTTTTCAACAATCAATTCTTCTGGCTTTTCTCCCTTTTTAGAGTCCATTTCTGCAAATCTTTTTTTACTTTCATTTGGCACTGTGATTTTCTCTTCCTACAATTTTAGGAGAGAAGTTTTTACTTACTTCATTTTAGTACTTCGGAAGCAATGCATTTTTTCTTCTTCTGTGAAAAAACAATCTTTTAAGGAATTTCGTTAATTGCCGCAATTTATGTCCAAAGCATACATCTATGAATGTCTTTTAAGCAATTTTTCCATCCAACTCTACAATTGTATCCAGTGAGTGATCTTTCAGTTTTCTTTAGACCTTTTTCTATACAGTATTCGACTGGAAGATGATATAATCTGATCCACGCTGCTGTTTCATCAGGATTCACACTAACAAGATCAAAGTTTTCATACCAGTTTTGCAAATAAATTGGGGATTCTTAAATGCTACACAAAAACTAACCCGAAGATTTTTTCATTTTCTTCAATACTATAAAAGATTGCAACATATAAATTTCTGGGTAAGAATTATAGAATAAAATCTGTTTTCCATGATCCTTTGGTCCATTTTCTTGTGCTTTCTCTGCCTTTTTTAGCACCATAAACCCCTGATCGAGAGAAACATCTTCAGAAACCTCAATGTTTTTAACTCCATTTTTTTGTGCTTTCTCTGCTTTTTTAGCATCAATAACCCTGATCGAGAGAAACTTCTTCAGAAACCTCAATGATTTAACTCTTTGTTTTCATCATCTTCACAAACGATTCCCTGCTCTTCTCTGTTCCTTTCATTCTATGGACATTTTCATCCATTGATCTCCTGTTCCTCCTTGCTCTGCAGCTCTTTCATCATGAATATATATTCAATGATGACCCAACTTGAGATAAGAATTGTAATAAATTTATAAATATAAATTTATGAAAATGAAGATATGCCATTATAATATTCAACTTAAAATCCTAAGAATAATACAGAAGATAGAACTTATTGTTATTTACTGCAGTATATCTCCTTCGGACTGCTGTGTCAAAGATCAATAACAGAAGTTTTTTTCCTATCTTCAACTTGTACACAATGTGTATATAAAATATGCTGATAAAATCAAGACATGTCGTTATAATATTCAACTTCAAATCCCAACAAAAACTCAGAAGATGGAAATAATCTTGATTTTCTACAGTATCTCTCCTTTGGACTGCCATCTCAAAAATCAGTCAGCAACAGAGGATTCTTCCTATCTTTAACTTGTACACAATGTGTATATTGAATACAATTCACAGTGGTACATTTCAGTTCTTTAACATTCAATCTCACTGTGCCTAGATAGTGGGGAACTCGATTATTATCATGATTTACTGCAATATCTCTCCTTTGGACCGCTGTCTCAAAAATCAGTCAGTGACAGGGGCTTCTTCCTATGTTCAACTTGTACACAATGTGTATATGGAATACACTTTGCAGTGGTACATTTCAGTTCTTTTAACATTTAATCTCACTGTCCTTAGACAGTGGGGAACTTGATTGGTGCAAATGTTTGTTACCCTTATATTATTAAGTTACAGAGACACAAGTGCAAACAATTGTTCTGATACAAATGTCTGATCTGAATTTGGCAATATAGATATGATCTAGTTCTCACAATATTAAATGACGAGGTCGATTAGTTTTTGAACATATGGTATCCGACAGAGTGTAAGTCAGTCTTCTATGAATTTACAGTTTCTGATTACAGTCTGATATAATGGACGATCTGAAAATGCACAGAAATCTGATATAATTGAGAGTTGATCCTTGAAGGTTTGAATATGGAAGTTTTATGAACAATCTGATCTGTTAAGAGTTCTGATACATTTTTGGTTGAAAATACAATTTTAATCGGTTTGCCACCAATATTATTACAGCTGTATCTGATATGTTTCCTTCCTGCTGAGGGGATGTCCTGCAATGATGCCGTTTTGATTGTGTAGCTGTGTGATCTTATTACTTGCAAATGATAGATTACTGCTACCTTTTTTTTTGTCTGCTACAAGGTTGTAAGAGCGCTTAGTCTACAATGTATATAAAAAAATGATATGTGTTCATGCCTTTGGAGGATTCAAAGACTCATGTTTAAGATGTAGTAAGGAGTTGTATTGAACCAACATGTCTCTTGCCATTTACACCTCATCCCTGTATTTATTCATATGAATAAATACGTACCATTCTAACTTCTTCTCCTTTGGTGATGGTTATGCAAGGTAAAACCATTACCAATGCGTAAGTGCAAGAATTAACATATCTGTTGTTTGTTTTAGAATGATTGAATGCTGCCTTCTTCAAAAGTATGCATTGATGCTCTTCGAGTGATGTAATGATAGGTTTTCTGTTTCATGGATGCATTCTGCCGAAAACGTGAAGTCTTATAAATAAGACATTTTCTGAGCAATGATATCCCCTTCTTAATATGCCTGTGTTTGGGTCATCCCCCTCTCATTTGATACCTTAGGTATACTTATAACCCTCGTCTTGGAAATGGGAAGTCATGTCTCTTCCTACGGTTATGTTCATCTTATTACTATTCTTACAAGTTCCGTATTACTATTCTTAACAAGTCCTGCCTGCAACTAATCTTTGTTATATGGACTACTCCTTCACAAAGGATTACTCATAATAGGATCATTGCATTATTATCAGATCATTGTTTTATTTGTTGGCATTGTTGAGTTTATACAGATTGATTTCATTTTTATCAGCAATTTCTGGTTATCTGATTATTATTAGTATGTGCTATTACGATAATAGATAAAAGTCTATTATTAGTTAATGGTAATCTATTTGTAATCTATTGTAAATATTAAAATGTTTCTAATAATTAGTTAGCTGTATTTATCTGTTAGCTCTTTTAGCTTTCTTTTAGCTAGAATAGAATATTTTTATTATTTATGATCGTTTCCTAAGGAAACACTTTATTCTTTTGTATTATTAGACCTCTTGGTCTTTGTTAATATTAGACAAGTATTTTACCAATTACTTCATTATGGTATCAGAGCCAATACTTCAATTTTTTTTCAAAAAATTAATAATTTCTTGTGAAATTATTTGCTAAGATTTTTGGAAATTATTTCTGAGATTTTTCTCTAAAACTCGTGTAGGAATTTCAAAGATTTTTCTCTAAAACTTGTGTACAATTTTCCTTTTTTTGAGAAATTCTTCAAAATCCGTAGGTTTGAGCTAGGGTTTTTCTGCAACTCCCATTCATCTTTTAGTGATTTTTTTTTTCTAGCATCAGATCTGCAACCAATCACTGCATTTTTCTGCAAATATGTCATTCTTTTTGGGTTTCTTACAGCCAAGGTCATTTTTGCTCAAAACCCTAATTTTCTGTGTTGGATTCAAATTTTGTTTTTGCAGATTCTTGTTGGTTTTTTTAAGAGCTCAACTCGGATGTTCAATTCTTGTGGCTCGATTTTTAAGCCAATAGATCTAGAAATTGACAACATATTCTTTTATGGGTTTTTTGAGTTCTCTTTTGGGTCATCCTTCAAATTTTTTGTCTTCCATATTTTTGCCTCGAAGAATGTGCCTTCACAGCTTTTCACATTTGTTTGTTTGTTGGAAAACGTGCCATGACATCTTTGACAAATATTCTACTCGAGAACAACTCAAAATTCAATGGTCAAAATTATGGCACTTGGAAGAAGCGGATCATAGCAAATTTTGAATATCAAAATACCGATCAAATTGTTCTGGGTGTTACACAACATTTGACTACCACTGGTACTGATCAGGATACATGGGATTCGAATAATCGAGAGGGGATGATGCTTCTCAAATTATCAGTAACTAATGATCAGCTCTCTTAGATTCCTTCTGACAAGACAACTACCGAGATATGGGCACATCTCAAAGGTCTTCATGAGACTTTTGACAAAAGCAGAGCTTTCTTCTTGAAGAAGACTTTGTTTTCTATTATCATGGATGAGCGATCTTGCTCCAGGTTCACCTAAATAGGATTCACAAAATCCATGATTAGTTGTTTGCCATCGGTCGCAAGATGGAGGAAGAGGACATTGTGGTTATCACTCTTCAGAGTTTATCAAAGTCCTACGAGCATTCTATCAAGACTTTCAACATTACGTCTTCTAGTGTTGATCTAAAGTTCATTGATCTTTGCACACTTTTGCTTCAGCAAGATTGGTGGAAACAACAGTTTGGTAGTAGCTCCAACTCTACCTCCATAGAGCAAGCCTTTGCTACCAAATTCTTTTAGAATGATAAAAGACAAGTTTCAACAGTCGTCTCAGCAGAAGTTTTCTACTCTAGCTTTAGATGACTCCCGAAAGAACATTCAATACAACTATTGCCACAAGTTTGGGCACATGAAGGTTGAATGTTGGCAATGCTTAGCTGCACAATCTAAGCAATCATGGTCGCAACCCAAAGCGAACAGTGCAGAGCACATCGAGCAGACAAAATGTGCCCATTACGCCTTAATGGCTAAAAGACTTGTCGATCATGTGAAGTTGTCTACTTGGTACATTGATTCAGATGCCTTACGTTACTTCACCCATCGTAGAGACTGGTTTGCGGACTACCAGCCTTACAGATTTTGTTATTTTTGGTGTCAAAGAAGAGTACATTGTTGTTGGCAAAGGCAACACTCAAATACAGTCTGCTAGGAGGAATTTTATTTTCCTTGATGCGTACTACAACCCCAACATAGCAAGCATTAGCATATTTATCTGAAGCCCTTTTTTATAGCTATACACTTAGTTAGTGGTTGTTGCGACATTCTCCACAATTGGATGTCACCTTCAGTTCAGTCTATTGTTGCAGTGAGTCTTGAGGATCATGGTCTTTCCCGACTTACTAGTTTTGGTGATTCTCGAGACTTAGCTATCACTGCTCGACGGTCTTCTGTTAGCACACTTTGGCATCAACGATATGGGCACTTCAATATGTTACCTAAAAATATAGGGATATGCATGTAGGGGCATGTATAATGCCCCTAAAATATGTGCATTATCTCTCACAACTTGCTCAGGAAGAGCTTCTCCTTGGATTGCCAGAGATTCAGATTTAGCATCTTGGAGTTTGTGATGCGTGTCACGCTAGGAAGCAACATTGCACAACTTTTAACTAGTGGCGATTCATGGCGAGTTTTTTAGGAACTTCAACTTGTTCATCTCGATATCTACGGTGTTATGGCCACTACTTTTGTTCTTGGGTCTAGGTATTTTTGTTGTTGTTTGTTGATGATTTCAGTAGAAAATCGTGGGTGTATTTCCATCAAAAGAAATTAGATGCATTTATTGTATTTTAGAAGTTTAAACCTTTAGTTCAAAGGAGTATAGGAAATCTATTATCACTCTTAGATTAGACAATGGAGGGAATTTTGTTCTAATGATTTCTCTAGCTTCTTGGATACTCATGGCATCAAACGCCAATGAACCACACCCCACACACCATAGCAAAATAGTGGAGTTGAACGTCAATATAAAATAATCATCAAGATGACTCGATCCATGCACAAACATAGACATGTTTCGAAGAAGTTTTGGGCAAGATCCGTCAACACTACAGTTTATCTTTTGAACCAATAACCCACAGCAGCGGTCAAAGGTAAAACTCTGGAAGAGGCCTGGTCAGGTCGCAAGCCCAGAATCAATCACTTGCAAGTTTTTGGCTCCTTGCTTTTGTTTGGATCCTTGATGCATCATACACCAAGTTGGATGCTAAGAGTCAAAAACTCATGCTTGCTGGATACAATAGTCTTCACAAAGCCTACCATTTGATCAACACTAAGACATCTCGTCTTCTGTACAATCGTGATGTAGTCTTTGATGAGCAACGAAGACCATTTATGCCTATTTCTCCTGCTCCTGATCCAACATACCACCCTATGAAGGCTCATGATTTGGGAGTTAGGCTTCCATTAGGTCCACCTAATGGGAGGGCTCCAGTAGCTCCTATAGCTCCAGTTATACCAGTATTCCCTGTACAAACACCTCCAACTTCTCCTTGAGGATCACCTCAATTTGTAGATGCTTTATTTGAGTTTGATCTAGATTCTTTCGATGAGGAACCTAATCACCAAGCATCTCCTAATACTAATGTTGGTTGTTCTCCTCTTCGGCCTAAGTGGTGGGCTAAGACAACAGTTGATCTTCGTGATGACGAGCTCATTGATGGGAGAACTGCTCGGAAAAAGAGCAAACCTACAGAGTCTGTTAACTTTTCTCTCATGGCGAACATACATAGTTTGTTTGAGCTTCAAACATATTCTGAAGCTAAAGGAATCCAAAGTGGGAACAAGCCATGACATCTGAACACCAGAGCTTACAGAAGAATAACACTTGGGTCCGTTATGATCTTCCACAAGGGAAGAAACTCATTGGCTACAAATGGGTTTACAAAATCAAATACAAATCTTATAGTACTTTGGATAAGTACAAAGCTTGTCTAATTGCGAAGGGTTTTTCTTAACGTTAGGGCATTGATTATGAGGAGACCTTTGTTTTTATTTGTAGATGTTTTACTTGAGTTTGATCAAGATTCTTCTAATGAAGAACTTGATCACCAAGCATCTTCTGAAACTAATGTTGGTCATTCTCCTCTCAAAGCTTAGTGGTGGACTAAGACCTTGCTGACCTTCGTGATGATGAGCTTATTGATTGGAGAACTGCTCAGAAAAAGAGTAAACCTACATAGTTTGTTAACTTTGCTCTCATGGCCAACATCTACAGTGTGTTTGAACCTCAAACATATTCGGGGGCTAAAGAAATCTAGAGTGGGAACATACCATGACATCTGAACACTAGAGCCTGCTGAAGAGTAACACTTGGGTCTTTTATGAACTTCCACTAGGGAAGAAACCCATTGGCTGCAAATGGGTTTACAAAATCAAATACAAATCTGATGGTACTTTGGATAAGTACAAAGTTGTTCAGTTGCGAAGGGCTTTTCTCAGCATTAGTGCATTGATTATGAGGAGACCTTTGCTCCTACTGCAAAGATGGGCACAATTAGATCAGTCCTAGCCACGATAGCACAATTTGGCTGGAAGGTCCATCAGATGGACGTCAACAGTGCTTTCCTGAATGGTGATCTCCATGAAGAGGTCTACATGACGTAGCCTCTTGGTTTCCAAGTCGCTGTTAAAAACCATAAGGGTCTCAGATTGGTAAAAGCTCTCTATGGCTTGAAACAAGCACCTTCGGCATGGTACATAAAAATTGTTAAGTACCTTAGTGATCAATGCTTCAAGAGGAGTTCTTTAGACTCAAATTTGTACATCAAGACTACTGATAGTGACATCATCCTTCTAGTTACTTATGTGGATGATTTATCATCATTGATAGTTCGACATCTTTGATTTAGGGAATCAAACAAAATTTATGCCGGTCTTGATATGACAGACATTGGGCTTTTGCATTATTTCTTAGGTGTTGAGGTTTGGCAACAGTCTTTTGGTATATTCATCTTTTAGTCCAAATATGCTAGGGCTTTGTTAGACAAATTTCATACGCAGGATTACGAGCCTGTATCTACACCCATGGAAAAAGGTCTCAAGTTATCAACCAAGTCTGATTCTCCGCTTGTTGATGATACTACATACAAGCAACTAGTAGGTAGCCTCATCTACCTCTCTACTACTAGGTGTGACGTCAGCTTCGTAGGCAGCTACATCTCATGCTTTAAGACAGCTCCTAAGGTTGATCATTGGATGGCAACAAAGAGTGTTTTGTTATGTGAAGGGCACTTCAGGGTATGGACTTCTTTATTCTCAAAGTTCTACTCCTAGAGTTCATGGGTTCACAGATTCGGATTGGGTAAGCTATGTTGACGATAGAAAGTCAACTTTTGGATATGTGTTCAGTTTGGGATCAGGTGCCATCACATGGACCAGTAAGAAGCAATAGATAGTTTCTCTCTTCTCTACAAAAGTCAATATAGAGGAACTGTTAAGGCAAGATGTGAAGTTGTTTGACTTCGTCGGATGGTTGGGGATATGCATATGTCACTAGTAGGACCAACTACTTTCTTTGTTGATAACAAAGACGTTATCAAGTTAGTCTGAAATTTAGTCTTCTATGAACGAACCAAGCATGTGGATGTTCATTATACTACATACAACAGCTGGTTGAAGACGAGACAATAGATTTGCAGTATGTTCCTAACACATTAGACTACAGACATTCTCACCAAGCCTCTTTTTCCTGATAAGTTTTGTCAAATTCAAAGGACAACTTGGTGTTGTGGATAGATTAATCATTAAGGGAGGGTATTGCGATTATAGATAAACGCCTATTATTAGTTAATGATAATCTATTTGTAATCTATTGTAAATATTAGAATGTTTCTAATATTTAGTTGTAGTTATTAGTTAGCTTTTTTAGCTTTCTTTTAGGTAGAATAGAATATTTCTATTTTTTTATAATCGTTTCCTAAGGAAACATCATTCTGTTCTTTTTTATATAGAGACCTCTCGGTCTCTGTTAATAACAACCTTTAATAAATCAATTATATCAAATCCTGATATCAGATTAAATCAAACAAACATTTCACTGTGAATAGAAATAACCAGAAGGCCCTTGAACAAATAAACCACGTTGACCACTGTGATAAAACATATCATAGTATTTTTGTAACCCAAGCTCCCTAGGCCTTGGAAGCAAGTAGCTTTTATGTTTTTTATGCTTTTTCGGAGAGTAATCAGTAAAGTGATCCTACCATGTGGAAATTTGGCCATAAAAATGTACATTTGCGCAATGGGAGTCATCCTCAAGGTGCCTATAACAAGTTGTCCCAAGAAAATTATGACTAGCAAAATTATGAAGGGTATAAATAACAATTCATTCTTGATTGATCTGCTTGAGAATATGGCCATCAATCCTATTTCTAATGTAATGATCAGATGAATGATGAGCAACATTAAAAGGAAAGCTTTAATTGGATTAAAGCAACATGTTAGATTTAGATGAAAGAAAGTAGATAGAACAAGAGTCAGATACCAAATTGCTGCTACACAGTATAGGGCACATAACTGTATCTTCTTAACTGGGAAGGGTTGCTGGATCCCAGAGCCTAACTTGTTGTAAGGACAACAAATATGACATTGAAGCAGGAGGTTCAAAATTCTTAAAAGACAGAAGAAGATGCAGAGGACCTTCAACAAAGACATCTTCCACCTTCCAATGATTCACTTTTCTATTCAGTTTTTTTAAGTATTTTACCTTACTAATATTAGCAATTGGTTCAACTGCTCTGTTTTATTGAGAAGCAATGAAATGGTTATCAAAAAATTTCTATTTTTTGTATCAGAGAGTTAAAATAGGGTGTAGCATTGTACGACTACTTGGCTGTAGAGCTGAAGACACATTTTTGGGTTTGGAAGTTGGTTTTAGGAATTTAGAGAAGAGGGGAAATTAAATAGAGATTTAAAAAACTTGGAGCTTTTTCTGAGAATAAAAACAATTTGCTGTATATTTACTGCATCATACAGGAGCTTTTCAACTGTATTTTCAGCTGTGTTTTTGGTTTGAAAGACTATTACTCTGTTGCTGTGATGTGTGTGTGTTAATTTCCTTCATCAACCTGTAGATTGTGTTTTGACCCATTAACTATTAGAACAGAGTATCTGAGATAGAGCAAAAGAGGATTTTTGCATCAAGTACAATAGGTCAAGGGAGAACACCTAAAGTGATTCCAAACAAAATCAAAAGCAATATGGACAAAAGGCGAAGAAAACTAAAGCTGGTGATCAAATCAGAGTTGTATGACAATTCCACAATATTGCTTCTAAAAAGGTGGTTCTTAAAGATGATGAAAAGAGCATGAGATTTTAAAAAAAAACATAACATAAACAAAAGACTAAAGACTAAACAAACATAAGAAAGAAATAGAAACTAATAATTAGACGATGAAAATAGATCAACATATGAAAAACAAGGTAAACATAAGTAAATTATGAGAATACTTAAATGTCTCGAACAATAAAATTAAAAAGATAAGTACCAAAGAGATAATCTTATTCCAACTAAAAACAAAGACCAAAGACTATACAAACATAAGAAAGATATATAAACTAATACTTAGATGATGAAAATAGATCAACATATGAAAAACAAGGTAAATATAAGTAAATCATGAGAATACTTATTGTCTCAAACAATAAAATTAAAAAGATAAGTACCCAAGAGATGATCTTCATTCCAACTTAAAACAAGTAAATCATGAGAATACTTATTGTCTCAAACAATAAAATTAAAAAGATAAGCACCCAAGAGATAATCTTCATTCCAACTAAAAACATAATGTTAAAAGTAATTTTTTTTTAATCATTATAGAAAGTCATGCACTTAGTAATAACATTAGCAATATGTGCAAACAAATTTATTTTTCTTTTATCATTATTGTTGGGTGGATATTTTGCAACTGATAGTTTTGGATACAAATCTAGTTGCAAAATATGATGACAAACCACAATGTGTGAGACACAATCTCCTACCTTAAAGGGAAGGTTCTTTATTCTCATTGATCTTTGGATCAACTCAAGTTAAGCAAGAAGTTAAGAGATTTTTATAAAATGGGTGTTACCAATATCCTTTCTACGTATCTTGTTGGAAGCATGAATGTTGATGATATTCCTATGGAGGAGTGTTGTAGAAACATGATTAGATCATTATTATGATGATATGTTACATTCATTACCATGTTTGTCATTGATGTCAACATAGTAGTTTTCTGTGGTATCTGATAGAAGAACAACAGAAAGATCAAGTTGGTACAGATAAACAATTGAGCATTTTCACTAAGCGCGACTAAAGGGAGATACTACTAGGTGTCTAGTATATGCAACTAACCTTGGAAGCACAAGATATTAAGTATGGAAGAAGTTATGCAAGTGTCGGTGAAGACTGTTCTAAGATAGAGTCTACAAAGGCATGTTTTGGTAAACTTGTTATATCTCTTAGCAGAGTTGTTATTTTGAGAAGCCAAAGTTAAAGACGTGAAGAAAACATTCTGGAGATGATGTAGTTAAGCTCGCTCGTCATAATATTGTATGTACGGAAAGTTATTCAAGTTACAAGGCGGAAGATTAGTGTTATCGCTAAGTGTAACGTGTTCTTAATGAGGTCCTATAATTATTAATTGAGGTGGTGTAATAGCCAACTCAGGGAATTGTTGTATGGATTCGGTATAAAGGAAGGACATTTTCCTTTATCACGAATGGATGAAAGCGGATGATTATAAGCAGCACAAAGATTGCAAGGCGGAGATAAGCAAAGCAAAGCGAAGGTGAAGGAAACTTCATTGTTGAAGTTTTATTCTGTGATCTGGAGTTTGATACTTGGATCTGAGGTTCGTGACCTAGTCCACAAGGTTAGATAGTGATCGGTTCGGTTAACAGGATAGAGGAAAAAAGTTAAAAGTACAATACATACAATTATTTTGCAAGGAATAGTTGAGAGATCAATTGGACAGTGAATTTGGTGATCTTGCCCCAAAAGTTGCTTGAACAGTGGATCCTTCTATCTTCTACAACTCCTAACAGGGTCAACACGACTCCTAATAGGGTTGGAATCTTCTAACAAGGATTCAAAGTCTCCTAACATGGACTCATATGCACTAAATGTTATAATAGACTCCTAACAAGGTCCATCCTCTAACAAGGAATATTTATATTAGTACATCTTGTGGGCATCATTTCCACCGAGGTTTTCCCTAGTTAACATATTCGGTGTAATTGTGTATGTGCAACGTTGTATGGTTGTTGTTTACTTTGGTCAAATGGTTAAGATTATTTAAGGTGGATAAATGTATTAATTACTGGATAATTGATTCACCTCCTCCCCTTTCAGTTATCTTGGTGGACTATTGTTTCTAACAATTGGTATCAGAGCATTAGGTTCTTGAAAGTAAAGTTTAACAACTTTGGGAGATCCATAGTGAACATATTTAGAAATGATAGTTTGAAGTTTGATGGAACAAATTATTGCAGTTGGAAGGAAAAGATGAAGACACATATGCTGTGTATGGGTCCAGGATATTGGATTTTGACAAAATCAGAAGAGACAATCATTGTTGAAAAAGATTTGGAAACCTGTACCAAGGAAGAAAGGGAACTTTTCATGTGCGACATGAAAGCTAGAGAAGCATTGTTATCTGTACTTAATGAAATTGAGTACAAGCAGGTAAATTCACTTATTACTTCTCATATGATTTGGAAAGCTTTGGAAAATAGTTTTGAAGGTGGTAAACATTTAAAAAAATTGAGGTTACAAAGCTAGATTTGTGCATTTCAAGATGCTAAAATGATGGAGGATGAATCTATAAGGACACATGTAAGTAGGATATCAAAAATTACAACATATATTAAATCTCAACGAGGAACCAAAGAAAATGATGAGGTGATATGAAAGATATTGAAGAACTTAATACCACCATTTAAGCCAACAATTCAAATGATATAGTTGTTGATCTCTTGTACCAAAGATTTCACAAAAGGAAATATTACTTGCAAGATTTTAAGCAGTTGAGAATGAGCTTAGACAGTTCGGAGAATTGACTAAAACATAAACAACTTTCAGTGCCCTGAATATTCAACCTAGATTATCAAGGAGGACAAGTGCTAGAGAAGACTTTGCTAGCAATAGTAGATCTAATGAGGACATAAAGATAGGAGGAGCAACCCTTATGGTAAGAAGAGAAAAAAATGGTAAGAAAATTTTTAAATGTTGGACTTATAATGAATTTGGTCATTATGCATCTAAGTGTCCTAAAAGAGAGTAAAAGTATAGAGGAAATTTCAAACCTTGAAGAGATAGAGAATGTTTGTATGCAAATGAAGAAGATGATTTTGACAAACAAGTAGTAAGTGCTAGTGATGATGAAATAGGATTTGTAGCTATTATAGAAGAAAGTCCCAAGAAAATGGCTTTGGTATCACAAACTGAAAAGAAATTTGATTGGATAATTGACAGTGGTTGTTCACATCTTATGATTGGTGATATGAACAAATTTGTTAACTTCAAAAGTCATGATGGAGGCATTGTCAGAGTTGGAAATAATGAAGTGTGCCAAGTTAAACGTATTGGATCTATAGCTCTTGATGGTAAGACTAACACTGAGGATGTATATTTTGTTGATGGTTTGAAACACAATCTTCTAAGTGTTGGACAACTAGTGGATAAAAGTTATCAGTTAGAGTTCACAAAGAAGACATGCATGATTCGAGACAAAGATGGAAAGGTACTTGGAACAGGAGCTAGATTAGAGGTAATGTATTTCAGTTGAATCCTACTGAAATGACATATTTGGTTGCAAAGGTAGATGATAGTTGGTTATGGCATAAGAGATTTTGTCATATAAACTTTGATAGCATTGTGAAGACAAGTAATATATTTGCAGTTAGAGATTTGCCTAAGATTGTAAAGCCTACTAACACAATTTGCAAAGAGTGTGTATTGGCAAAGCATAACATAACTTCTTTTCTCAAGAAGAAGTTTACTACTGCAACAAAATTGAAGATTATACTTATAGATCTTAGTGGTCCTATAAAGACTAAAGGATTCTATGGTGAAAGGTATTTCATGATTTTAGTTGATGATTTTTCTAGAATGATGTGGGTTGCATTTCTTAAAGAAAATTTGAGGCATTTGATAAGTTCAATATATTCAAGAATAGAGTTGAGAATGAATCAGGTATGAAGATTAAACGCTTAAGATCAAATAGAGGAGGTGAATTTACTTCAAACAAGTTTAACATCTTTTGTGAAGCTAATGGAATTAAAAGACAATTGTTAGCTCCGAGAACACCTGAACAAAATGGCATTGCGAAAAGAAGAAACATGTTAGTAACAAAAGCAATAAGAGCTATGTTAGTTGAAAATGATGTATCCAAGATGTTTTGGAGAGAAGCTACAAATACAATAGTCTACACTATGGACAAAGTGTGAGTCAGGAAAGACAAACAAGATCCCTTATGAACTACAGTTTGGTCACTCACCTACAGTTAAGTATTTCAGAATTTTTGGTAGTTAAGTGTTATATCAAAAAAGATGATGATATTGGTAAGTTTGATGTAGAAGTGATAAAGGTACGTTTTTTGGTTATTCATTGAAAAGAAAGGCTTATAGATGTTATAATATGAGAACTAAGACTATTATGGAAAGTGCAAATGTAAGAGCTGATGAGAAATTTAGGATACAAGAAAGGATAGTTGATTGCAATTTAGATGATGAGAAGGTTGTTACTAAACCAAGGATTGATATAGTATTCTTTGAGACTAACAATGATTTGCAGAATGAATGAGAGCTGAGGCAGGAACAAAGCTCAGAACCTTCAACAAAGTTGAGATAGCAATTCCTACTTCAGCTAAGAATGTGACAAAGAATCATCCACTTGAGCAAATTATCGGAAGCAGAGATAAAGACGCGATGACAAGAAGCAGAATGAATGAAGAACCAAAGAATGCAGATGAAACATGTAAATATGACTATTGGAAACAAGCTATGAAAGATGAATTGGATCAGATAGTGAAGAATGAGACATGAGAATTGGTCCCCAGATTAGCAGACAAGAATGTGATAGGAACAAAATGGGTATTTAAGAACAAAATGAATGAACAAGGTGAAATTGTATGGAACAAAGCAAGATTGGTATGCAAAGGTTACAATAAGAAGGAATAGACTATGATGAAACATATGCTCTTGTGGCAAGAATAGAAGCAGTAAGGTTATTCTTAGTGTATGCAACATATAAGAAATTCAAAGTATATCAGATGGATGTCAAGTCAGTATTTCTGAATGGAGAACTTGAAGAAGAGGTATATATAAAATAACCCGCAGGTTGTCCTTTAATGGATGACAAGGACATAGTATGTAGATTGAAGAAAGCATTATATGGCATGAAGTAAGCATCTTGAACTTGGTATGCAAGGTTGGACAAGCATTTGACAAAGCTTGGATATAACAAAGGTATGGCAGATAGTAATCTATATTGGAAAGAAATTGATGATGGATTAGTAATTTTGGTAATATTTGTTGATGATGTCATATTTGGAGGAAATGATAATGAAAGTGACAAGTTTGCAGAAGAAATGAAGAAAGAATTTGAAATGAGTATGATAGGAGAAATGAAATATTTTTTAGGATTAAAAATTGTGCAGGACAAAAAATGAATTTTTATTTCTCAGGTAAGGTTTGGTTTGGAAACATGTAAACTTGTTGGAACACCTATAGTAATTGGACACAAGTTCTCTACAAAGGATGAAACACCTACTATTGAATAGAAAAAGTACAGATCTATGATCAGAGGATTGCAATATCTGATTCACACAAGGCTAGATATAGAAAATGTAGTTGGAATTGTTGGAAGATTTCAAACTGAGCCCAGAGAAACACATTATGGAGCAGTCAAAAGGATAATTAGATATCTGAAAGGAACACCAAAGTTCGGATTGTGGTATGATAGATTTAATGATTTCATTCTATAAGTTTTATTGATGTTGATTAGGTAGGCAATATGGTTGATAAAAAGAGCATCAGTGGTAAGAGTCTTCTTTCTTAGGGGAAGATTGGTTTCTTGGCTAAGCATGAAGCAGGATTTTACCTTACAAAGGACAACAGAAGGAGAATATGTTGCAGCAACAAACAATTGTAATCAAGTTGTTTGGATGAAGTAGATGCTGAAGGATATAAGGATAGAATTCAGTGAACCTGTTGTCATGCATCGTGACAACATAAGCACAATAAATATGTCTAAGAATCCAATGTTGCATTTTAAGACTAAACACATTTCTATCAAGTATCACACATTGAGAGAAAAAGTTGTAGAAAAGGAAATTAGATTGGAGTATGTAATCACTGAAGAGAAGATTGTAGATATTTTCACTAAGCCTCTTCCCAAAGAGACTTTTGAGTATATGTGAGGTATGTTACGAGTTATGCCCCTTCCTACATCAGAGTAGATGATGCAAGAGTGCATCAGTCCAGTGTAATAGGGCACTATTGTTTGTTTGGACTGAATGTTGATGATTCCTGTATGGGAGAGTATTTGTGATGGAAAGACTCATCTAGGACTCTTGTTGGATGTTGTTTTCAACAGTGTCTTTAGACAATTGAGCAGGTCAGAAGACAGTTGTTATAGAGATTGTTGGTTGTTGAAACCTTTGACATTGATGTCAATGGGGGAGAACTAAAACATGAAAAATAGTTCAGAAATAGTTTAGCAGAAGAAAAATAGTTGAGGAGAAGTACAATAGAAGAAGTATAGTACATCAGTTTGGGAGAAGTACAACATGAAGAATGATTGATGAAGATGATTTGAAAAGAGAGTTTAACAGTCTTTTGCAGTTGATATTCTTGGAACTAGATGTTTTTCATCTATGTTGCCATCAATGCCAAAGGGGGAGATTGTTCGAAGCATGAATGTTGATGATATTCCTATGGGGGAGTATTGTAGAAACATGATTAGATCATTATCATGATGATATGTTACATTCATGACTATGTTTGTCATTGATGTCAATGTAGTAGTTTTATGTGGTATAGGACAGAAGAACAACAGAAAGATTAAGTTGGTATGGATAGACTATTGAGCGTTTTCACCAAGCGAGGCTAAAGAGAGATACTACTAAATGTCTAGTATATGCAACTAACCTCAAAGGCATAAGATATTAAGTTTGAAAGAAGTTATGCAAGTTTCTTTGAACATTGTTTTGACACAGATACATGTTCTGGTAAACTTGTTATATCTCTTAACAGATTTGTTATTTTGAGAAACCAAAGTTGAAGATGTGAAGAAGACATTCTGGAGCTGATGTAGCTAAGCTCACTCATCATAATATTGCATGTACAAAAAGTTATTCAAGTTACAAGGTGGAAGATTAATGTTATCACTAAATGTAATGTGTTCTTAATGAGGTCCTATAATAATTAATTGAGAAGGTGTAATCGTTGACTCAGGGAATTATTGCATGGATTCGGTATAAAGGAAGAACACTTTCCTTTATCATGAAGAGATGAAAGCGGATGATTATAAGCAACACAAAGAGCAGAATGTGAAGATAAGAAGAGCATAGTGAAGGTGAAGGAAACTCTGTTGCCGAGGTTTTATTGTGTGGTCTGAAGTTTGATACTTGGCTTTGAGGTTCGTGACCTGGTCTACAAGGTCATACAGTAATTGGTCTGGTTGACAGGATAGAGGAAAGAAGTTAGAGTACATACAATTATTCTACAAGAAATAGTTGAGAGATCAATTGGACAGTGAGTTCGGTGATCTTGCCCCAAAAGCTATTTGGATAGTGGGTCCTCTTCTACAACTCCTAACATGGTTGGAATCTTCTAACAAGGATTCAAAGTCACCTAACAGGGACTCATATTTACTAAATGTTGTAATAGACTTCTGACAAGGTTCATCCTCTAACAAGGAATATTTATATTAGTACATCATCTTGTGGGCATCATTACCACTGGGTTTTTCCCTCTGATCAAGGGTTTCCCTAATTAACATATTTGGTGTAATTGTGTATGTGCATCTTTGTATGGTGGTTGTTTACTTTGGTTGAATGGTTAAGATTGTTTAAAGTGGATACATGTTTTAATTATTGGATAACTGATTCACCTCACCCCTCCTCAGTTATCTTGATGGACTATTGTTTCTAACATATCTTTCAAGAAAGAATTCACTTACTCATGGAGCGATTAATGGGTAGGATGAATCTCTAAATACACTTCTATTAAAAGATGGAAACAATGATACTAATAAACCTTCACTGACTCAAAGGCTAGCTAAAAATGTACCAGTTTGGCTCTAAGTTGAGTTGTACTTTTATATGGAAAAGCTTTACAACTAGGGCACATAGACTTCCAAAAGTAAGAATAACTTAACTGTTATTGTATGGATTCGATATAAAGGAAGGACATTTTCCTTTATCATGAAGAGATAAAAGCGGATGATTATAAGCAACACAAAGAGCAGAATGTGAAGATAAGAAGAGCATAGTGATGGTGAAGGAAACTTCGTTGCCGAGGTTTTATTGTGTGGTCTAAAGTTTGATACTTGGCTCTGAGGTTCGTGACCTGGTCTACAAGGTCATACAATAATTGGTCTGGTTGATAGGATAGAGGAAAGAAGTTAGAGTACATACAATTATTCTGCAAGAAATAGTTGAGAGATCAATTGGACAGTGAGTTCGATGATCTTGCCCCAGAAGCTATTTGGACAGTGGGTCCTCTTCTACAACTCCTAACAGGGTTGGCACAACTCCTAACATGGTTGGAATCTTCTAACAAAGATTCAAAGTCACCTAACAGGGACTCATATGTACTAAATGTTGTAATAGACTTCTAACAGGGTTCATCCTCTAACAAGGAATATTTATATTAGTACATCATCTTGTGGGCATCATTCCCACTGGGGTTTTCCCTCTAATCAAGGGTTTCCCTAATTAACATATTTAGTGTAATTGTGTATGTGCATCTTTGTATGGTTGTTGTTTACTTTGGTTGAATGGTTAGGATTGTTTAAAGTGGATACATGTTTTAATTATTGGATAACTGATTCACCTCACCCCCCCCCACTCAATTATCTTGATGGACTATTGCTTCTAACATATCTTTCAAGGAAAGAATTCACTTACTCGTGGAGCAATTAATGGGCAAGGTGAATCTCTAAATACACTTCTATTAAAAGTTGGAAACAATGATACCGATAAACTTTCATTGACTCAAAGGCTAGCTGAAAATGTATCGGTTTGGCTCTAAGTTGAGTTGTACTTTTATATGGAAAAGCTTTATAACTAGGGCACATAGACTCTTAAAAGTAAGAATAACTTAACTATTTTGCGAATTAAAAAAGAAGTATAAACTACAGACAAAGCTTCTAGCTATATATTTCCACAACCACTTTTACTTTTTAAATCACTTCTTAAATCACTATGCTCTTTTAGTGAACACACAATAATAACATGAATCAAGATAATACGCACAAATAATAGTCAAAGATTTGAATCCAATTGCTTCTTTTATTCACTTTTCTCCCAACTTTGTATTACACAATCAAAGTTATGCTTGCACAAATGTGGCAGAGCTTTCTTGCATACAACAAAAGATGATTTTTACAATGAGGGGCACTTCTTTATATAGGTAGAGGAGTTCAGAGAAAAATGGAGGAAAAAGTGGGAGCAACTCAACCAACTTTGACTCGGTTTATCGAGAAGAAATTTTTTAGGGTTACATGCAACTACACATTACATCTTTACATGCACATGTAACTCGCATTACACGTAATTACACATCTTCATGTAATACATCCTCTTCAATTGCAAACATGAAAGAAGAAGAAAGAAGATCAAAAAGAAGGAAACAATCCTAGGGATTGTTCTAAAGGGCCTTGTACTTTGACGATGCAATCCTGGATGATCACAGGATCAAATTTTCCTGTAGTTTGTACTGTTGCATTCACCTTGATAACTACAGTGTTGCGCCTTTTGATAACCTCTGACTTTGATGAATTGTTTGTTATCATTTGGAAACTTCATGTGATCCAACTTTTCTCGCTCAATTTGTCGTGAATTTTCCTTTGTAGATCAACACAAATTGGAGTCTTTGACACTTTGAAAACCTTCTTGACGATGTTCAAATTTAAGCTCATAATGACTTTCCATCAGCACCTTTAACTTTTTTTTTGAAGTAAAGTGTTTAGCACATGGGAATGTGTGCAAATGAGAACTTTTGACTTATTAAAAGTGATTTGGGCTTTCAAGATGTCATTGCACGGAAATGGATTACATGTAAGTGCAACATGCGACAAGGGATGAAAAGTAAGATGTGATGCGAAGGTGGATGGAAGATGCACTTTACATGTAAGTGCGAGTGACGGATGAGATGCAAAGTATGGAATGATGTGGAAACATATGTTTGCTTATGAAGGTGTGAATGCATATGGAGAGATGCAAGTGGAAAATGGAAGAACTTGAGACTTATTAGTGGTAAAGTATTACCCAAACACCAAAACACCAGAGGCTAGTGTTGGTGATGTACCTTATATGAATAGCAAGTATCTTGAATGTGCTTGACCACTAAGGCAATGGTACACACAACTGTAACAATGTACCCCCAAACATGGGTCCTCGAAGCACAAAGTCATAGACCCTCAATCCGGTGACCACACAATGGGCGCTGGGGTTTGAACTTGAGACTTATTAGTGGTGAAGTATTACCCAAACACCAAAACACTAGAGGCCGGTGTTGGTGATGGACCTTATATGAATAGCTAGTATCTTGAATGTGCTTGATCACTAAGGCAATGGTACGCACAGTTGCAGAAATGTACCCCCACACATTGGTCCTCAAAGCATGAACCCGTAGTCCCCTCAATTCGATGACCACACAATGGGGGTCGAGGTTTGAACTTGAGACTGATAAGTGGTAAAGTATTACCCAAACACCAAAACACTAGAGGCCGGTGTTGGTGATGGAACTTATATGAATAGCCAATATCATGAATGTGCTTAACCACTAAGGAAATGATACACATAGCTGCAACGATGTACC
Organism: Cupressus sempervirens; assembly: GCA_028749045.1. Lineage (NCBI taxonomy): Eukaryota > Viridiplantae > Streptophyta > Pinopsida > Cupressales > Cupressaceae > Cupressus > Cupressus sempervirens. The sequence goes on from CM053788.1 coordinate 99,589,845, forward strand.
CCCACACATGGGTCCTCAGAGCACAAACCTGTAGGCCCCTCAATCCGATGACCACACAATGGGGGCTAGGGTTTGAACTTGAGACTTATTAGTGGTAAAGTATTACCCAAACACCAAAACACTAGAGGCCGGTGTTGGTGATGGACTTTATATGAATAGCCAATATCTTGAATGTGCTTGACTACTAAGGCAATGGTACGCACAATTGCAACAATGTACCCCCACACATGGGTCCTTGGAGCCCGAACCTAAAGGCCTCTCAATCTAGTGACCACATAATGGGGGCTGGGGTTTGAACTTGAGACTTATCAGTGGTAAAGTATTACCCAAACACAAACACCAGAGGCCAGTGTTGGTGATGGACCTTAAATGAATAGCCAGTATCTTGAATGTGCTTGGCCATTAAGGCAATGGTATGCACAACTACACCAATGTACCCCCACACATGGGTCCTCAAAGCACGAACCATAGGCCCCTCAATCCGGTGACCACACAATGGGGGCTGGGGTTTGAACTTGAGACTTATCAGTGGTAAAGTATTACCCAAAGACTAAAACACCAGAGGCCAGTGTTGGTGATGGACCTTATATGAATAGCCAGTATCTTGAATATGCATGTTTTAAAATATGTTTTTGAACAAAATTAGACCTTTGGGAGTGACTTGCGTATTTTAAAAACTTTCAACAAAGAAAATTAGACCTTTTGGAGTGCATAACACATTTTAATATATACATATAATCGAAATCAAACCTTTTGGGGTGCAATGCATATTTTAAGTTGTATCTCACTTTTTTGATGCAATGACACAAATATTTACCTTTTGATGTAATGACATCAAAAAAGTCCACTTATGTTTTCAAGTTGAACTTTATATGTAGTGACATGTAAAATATCCACTTTTGATAACTTAATCAACTTAATTTCATAAAAATGTTACTTAATGGGACATAAAGAATATTTATTTATCATATATAAAAATACAACACAAAGATATCATTTAAAAAGTAACATTAAAATGAGCATTTAATTTAAAAATTAAATTGAAACTATATAATTTGTATAGTGACTTTAAGTGAAAAATAAAAAAGTAACTCAACTTCAAATTATAACATAAAGTGCATTATAGTTAAGTGAAAAATTAAAAGATAAAGTAACTTAAAAACATAACAGAATGTGAATTTAAGTTACATTTTTCAAAAAGTGAATGTCAAATTAGAAATATAACATGATATTTTTAATTAGTGTTGTTACATTAAAAAAGTCCACTTTTGAGGCACTAAAACAATCATATCTCTTGATCGACAATTTCGATTATGCTCTAGGTTAGACCAAATCGAAGGAGAAACTGAAAGCCATGACATGAGCAAAACCAAAGGACTAGAAACTAACAAACACACACTCAAAAGCAAAGAAAAGGACGACGAAGGCCTAAAAAATAAGCATATGCTTGACAAAAAGAAAAAGAAAAAGAAATTGACGAAAGCCTTCAATAAAACAATTTGATAAACAAATTGAAGTTGATTGATTGATCAAAATTAAACTATTGAATGTCAAATTAAACTTAGAGAAACACAAAACTAACTTGAAAATGTTTCGTATTGTTACCAACATTTTGTGGTGACAAAATGCAGGACAACAGGTACCAACTTAGAGAACTTCATACTTGTAAAGTTGTTTAACCATAACATCTTTCTTAAGTTTTGATAAATAATAATCACCTAAGGATTAAATTTGGATTTTCCATGCAAAATTATGGTGTTGCCTTATCACACAAATAATATGTTCCTCCAAAAGAGTATTTAATGGTATACATATGTAAATACCTTTATGTCTAGACATTGTACGACGTGACACTTAATTCTTTAGGCATCTATATTTTTTTATCATATAAGGTGCATAATTAGACTTGATCAAAGCTATATGCTTTATAGATCTTATAAATTGTTGATTTTATTTCTTATTGAAACTCAATTATTTTTCTTCTTATGTAAATCATGTATAATATCTTTTTGGCACGTAGGCTTTTTTTTGGAGTCTCCACAATGTATCAAAAGTAAAATTGTTCAATTTTGGGTCATTGTTTCTTTATTGAGAAATCTTATAGTAAAATAGATAAAATGATGTATAATGCTTAATACATGGTCTATCTAGCAAATGACTAACATGATATTTCATAAGGATTTCTTTAGGTCTAAATATTAAAAATAGTATGATAGAAACCAAGGTATCAAACACAATAATTTTCTATAAAACATTAAAATATTCATAAAATCATTGTTAAATAAGATAATTAAACAAAAAAATCTTAATGTTCCTACATTAAAAAAAATTAACATATAAGATCAAAGAGAAGTCAACTAAGTGAAAAAACTCTAACATGGTAAATCACATATAATCAAGCACACTAATTATTTTGTAGGATCTCATCACTAAAAAATGCAATTAATGGAAAAACATAATGTGCATCTCTATAATGTGACAACAAAAGCATATTATATAACAATGAATGAGAATCAATATATTTATCTAGAAAGTCTTTATTAGCATGTGCATGAGTCATAGTAAAGTGATCATTTTTTCATAATATGCAATTAGCATTGCTAGCATGGCTAAGAAATAGGAAAGTATAAAGTTAAAAAATAATAATAACAAGTGAAGTGATGGAAGGATTGACCCATCATTGATACCCTTCTCTATTAACTATGTTATTATCTGCCAAATTTGGCACTTTATATTTTAAAACCATGCACTCTTGACAATGGTAACCATTAATTCAAGTTACAACAAACATTCTCATCATTCGTTAAATTTATTAGATGGATAGGTTGAAGAGTAATCAAATCAAAACTCAAAAAAACTTTGGAGCATAATATCCCAAGGCTGTTTTTACTTGATTAATTTTATGCAACTACAAATATCAAAAGAATACATGTTAGAAGTACTAGCAACATGATGTATGATATAACTTTTGTTTCTATGACCATTTCAATATAAATGTTCATTAAAGACATTTGAAACTCAAAAAGTGGGAAGAAATAGAATGTTAGAAGTTAGGGTTGTCATAACACCAAAAAATTGACCTATCAATACTTGATATAAATACTAGACTCATAGAATACGCAATACGTTGTTAAATCATGTTGCAAATTCTCATGAGAGATGTTGGCTCACTACCAACAATCCCCCTCCTAGCATTACTTGTCGTAGCCTACGTGAATTCAAACATGTGACCAAGCTTTGATACCACTTGCTAATTGCTAGGGTTGTCATCGTACCAAAAGATAAACATGTTAATGCTTGATACCACCATTAGACTTATAGAATGCACATGAGGTTAGTAAACCATGTCGTGAATCCTCACAAGAGATGCTGGCCCACTGGAAACATGGAAAACCATGAAAATATGAACCATATTTAATCAAATGAGAAGCAACAGAATTCAATTCAATTTCTTTTTACACAAGCACACAAATCCATAAAAGAAATAAAAATAGTTAGATGCACATTATCTTTAATGGATAGTAACAATCCTTGGTAAACTTTTCTGGTAGCTCATCATCAAGAAGTTGTTGCAACTTCAGACTCAATGCACACACTATGTGTTAGAATTAATGAGACATAAACAAAAATTACATACAAATATAAACAATATCAAAAAATAATAAATCACACAGAAAAGAACACAGATTTAACGTAGTTCATCCAATCCCTGGGCTACATTCACCAAACAATGAGTCCAATATTCTTATTATCTAGTGATTACAACCTAATTACAATTTGTAATCCCTTACAACTTAATACTACCGCAAGAAGCTACAATCTCATCATACATAATAAAATCCTTGACCCTAAGCCTTTTTATATAAAACTTTGTCGTTGACAAAATTAGGGCTACAAGGGGTGCTTTCCCTTGACCCCTAAAGCTTGGGATTGTTGCCTCCAAACCCTTGTAGTAAAATATGGAGCAAAATCGTGTTGAATAAAGTGGGGAATAATTAACCCCCGAGTCTAATTAGGCTACACATCACAACAATCTCCCACTTGGAGAGTGATCAAACTCCACAACAACAACCTCCAACTTGAAGACTGATCATAGCATCGCTAAACTTGTAGCTCCCACTAGAATGTACACCACCCTAATTTGTGTTGTTATTTTATTCTGTTCAGTTTAGAAGACCAATCGTAGTTGAAAAGAAGTTCAACTTCTCCCTTGCCATTGCCTTTATAAATATATCTGTTAGATTATCACATGTATGTATCTTTTTCATCTTTTATTGTCCATCATCCAAAACTGATCGAATGAAATGGGACAGCAACTGCATGTGCTTTGTCTTTGAATGTAGGAAGATTTTTTCACAAGATGAATGACACCCTAGATATCTGTAAACAACTAATTATCCCTAAGTGTGTGTCCCAATTCTTCCATGAAGAATTGAAGCCATATCATCTCCTTGGATCCCTTTGTAGCAACAACATACTTTGCCTCTATAGTGGATAAAACATTAACCTTTGGAATCAAGAAATCTAACTCATTGCTGACCCACCAACAATAAATACATATCTCGTAGTACTCCGACTAGTATAAAGATCCTTTGTCAAATCTATGTCAAAATAACCTTTTAAATTAGTAGTAGAGCCCCCAAAATGTAAACATTTACTAGATGTTCCTCTCAATTATCTAAGAATCCATTTGACTGCATTGCAATGCTCAATCCCAGGATGACTCATATACCAATAATTCTCACTGCATGTGTAATATTTGATCTAGTATATACCATGACATACATTAAGCTACAAATGATTGAACCATAAGGTACCTTGGACATCTTATCCTCCTCTTTTTGTGTCTTTGGACACATCTCCTTCGTCAATTTCAAATGACCAAGCCAAGTAGGGCTGACAGCTTTGATAATTTCCATAGAGAAATGTTGCAACACCTTCTCAATATAATCAGTTTAAGATAATGAAAACTTTGTGTTCATCATATCTCTGCAAATTTTCATACCAAGGATTTGTTTTGGTGCCCCCAAATCCTTCATAACAAATGAATGTGATAACTGTTGTTTCAACCCCTTAACATGATCCATGTTAGACCCAACTATAAGCATATCATCAACATATAAGCATAAAATAATGTAGCTTCATCATCCAACCTCTTAAAATAAACACAATGATCTGAATGACACCTAGTGTATCCATAATCATGCATAAAATTGCCAATTTTAAGATATCATTATCGAGGTGCTTGTTTAAGTCATAGAAACTTGTTTTTCAATTTGCTCACTAAATCCTCTTTACCTTTGACCTCAAATCCTTGTGGATGTTTCATAGATATTTCTTCATCCAAATAACCGTGAAGAAAAGTTGATTTAACATCAAGCTACTCTAAATGAAAATCTTCAGTAGCCACAATACTTAAAACAATGCAAACATAAGTCATTTTAACAACATGAGAAAATATCTCATAAAAATTAATGCCCTTTTTCTTTGCACTTCCTTTTATAGCTAACGTAGTTTTAAATCTTTTCTTACCTCCATCCTCTTCTTTCAGCTTGTAAACCCATTTATTGTAAAACCCTTTTCCTTGCAGGTAACTTACATAAATCTCAAGTCTAATTTTTCAGGAAGGAGTCCATTTCTTCTATCATTGCAGACTCCCATTGAATTTTTATATCGACCTGCCCAACTTTATGATAACATTCAGGTTCACTAGTATCTGTTAATAAAATGGAATACAACGAGGGAGAAAATATTTCTAGAGGTCTACATAGTCTTGTTGACCGTCTAATATACATTGGGGTTTGTTGTATTTGTTATTGTGAAGGATAAGGAACTACTGGAACATTATCATCCAGTACTACATAATCATTTTCTTTCTTCTCATGTTGCTGCAACAAATATTTATATAACACTTTTTCATTGAATATGATATCCCTACTTACAATTTTATGATTTTCAAAATCTCAAAGCCTATAACCAGATTTATTAATGCCATACCCAAAATATACACATTTTCTTTGAATTCACTTCCAACTTGGTTCTATTTTTAGAATCTATATGTGCATCCATTTCTTTAAAGTTACAAATACATCTGATTTTTATCTAAGAAAATAAACCTTTAATTTTCTAGTTGCATCATCAATAAATTTAACATAATAATGAGAGCCACCAAGGGAAGATACCTGATGTATGTACAAGCTCTAATTTCTCATTTTTCTTTCCCTTCGCACTCTTCACAAAACTAACTCTCTTTTGTTTTTCATACACACAACTTTCACAGAAATTTATATTAACACATTCTTTCTTTGAATGAAGTAATTCCATACATTTCTCACTCATGTACGTAAGTTTGTTGTGTCATAGTGTTGTTTCAAAATCTACAACAACTATTTGTTCTCCGTGCTCAAGTGTAGCAATTGTTCCTGAACATTCATTTTTCTTAGAAACAATTAAAGTAGAAGGAACACTATGACCTGTACAAAGATATAAAGTGCCTAATTTCACACCTTTTTCTACTACAATGGAACCTTTGGAAAATTTCCAATTTTTATCGTTAAAAGTAGTTGTTCAACCTTGATCACCCAGTTGGCTTGCTAAAATCAAATTTGCGCATAGCCTTGGAACATGTCTTACCTCTTGTAGTAGCCAATGATTCTCATTCTACAACTTAATCTTAATTTTTCCCTTTCCAACAATTTGACAAGGTTCATTATACCCCAAATAAACAAGTCCAAAATCCCCTAGGACATAATCAAGAAAATAACCTCTATGGGGAGTAATATGAAATGAAGCCCCTGAATCATCAACACTTTCTAAAGAAGAAGCAAAGCATCCTCTTCGAACTTTTTACTTACCACATTTGCCTCCTTATTCCCTTCTTGTTTGTTTTCTTCATTTTTCTTGTGAGTACAACATTCTTTCTTCTTATGTCCTAGTTTCTCATAGTACACTAGTACATTAGAGATCAATTTTTTACCTAAATTTTTTACCAACTCCTCAAGAGAGTTGTTCAATATCTATTTTTTTGGTTTTTTTCCTGAGTTGGTCGAAACTTTGACCAATTTAGGGTTTCCCAAGTTGGTCAAAATTTTGACCAACTCGGGTTCATAATATCAAAAAAAGAAAATCGTGCTTGCCATTATGTCATTAGGTATTTGGCATTTGAGTGTGGCTTATTTCTACAATTCCTCATTAGAGTTTGAGCGTGGCTTATTTCTCCAATTTCTCCCTTTGAGCCATAGTTCTTCGTGCTTTGGTATGATGTTCTATCTGTTGACGGTTCTTGGGTAAATATGTTTCACTCAATTGGAAGAACTACGCACAACTCTAGCTCTAAAAAGTTCTTTGCATCCTATTTTGGTTCAAGACTTGTCTTTTGAATACTTTGACACCACTTAACCAGGCAGTGAGTGTGGCTTCTGAATGATGTTGTTGTCCTTAAATCTCATTGGACATTGAAGCCCCAAGAGGAAGTAGAGGGCACACAGACTGGAACCACCTAGTGCTTTGCTCAGGTAGTGTCACAACTCTAAGTTCTAGTTTGATTTATGTATTCAATTTACGAATAAAATTATGACTAATAATTACTTGTTATATCCATTAATGACTATATTAGTTAAGGGTAGCGAAAATGTTAATCAATATATTTTGTCACTTATTAAAAAAGATATTCGAGGGGAGTCATGGAGGATTAGTGGGTAGAAACCAAAAGATAGTTGTCCTTTAAATGAGGAGGTTTTATGCATGTGTATTTTTTTCCATTGGCATGGATAGAGCCAACAATCACAGATTTCCCCAGATACATCATTTTATTCATTCATTTTGTTGGAAGGAAAACAAGGGTGGATTCAAACTCACAGATGGGGAATGAAAAGCTTTGAAAATTAAATAGTGGGTGGGATTCAAGATTGAAAGTAGTAACTAGTGGGTTCCATGCATGAGGTAGTTGGAATTGTTATATTCACATCCTTTTGGTACTGATTCGTCCTTCGTAGTAGAGGTATGGGATTGGTTTATGGCTACGTCACTCACTTGTTTGAGGCTTCTCCAAAGGACCAAGATTAAATGGCTATTGCAATTCTTAGGCCAGGTAATTGGCCTATACTTCTACTTTTTGAAATCTATAGTGGCCCTTATAAAAGAACAAGCTTTTGCATCACAAAGGATCAAACCTCTAATGTTATCCTATTAATAATATCCCAACCATTATCTCTAAGTGGAGTATCACTCTTTGGAATGGACTAAGCATAATGGTTTGCTTGAGAATAATCCTACATTATTTAGTTCCACTTCTCGACTCTCGTTAGGCTAAGAGGTAAAATATTTTTCACAGAAAGGTTTTGCAATTCTAATAACTCAGGGACTTGGGTAATCCTTATTTCTTCCATCCTCGGATTCCTTGTTCCTTATTTGACATAGAAAATTTATTAAATTAGTAAAGGATTGTTTAACATAGAAACCTTGTCAAATTAGTAAATGGCCTAGAGTATGAGCTTAAAACTTGTAGACTGAGATCTCATTCTATTGCACCATTTAGTCTTCTCTTATACTCTTTGTATTCTAATTTCCCTAATGCATACATACATTATGAACCACATTGAAAATTAGGGGCTAGATTTAGTGGTTGTGATTGCTAGTTCCTATTTTGTGTTCTTTCATGCCTTTCGTACCATCATCATAAGAAATGACAAGTGTTGCATGTTTAAGATTATTGTTTAGGCAGAATTACTTTTTACATTAATTTTTTTCTCATGGAAGATTTACATACAGATGTCTAGCTTAAATAATTCCTTATGTGCTCATATTGCCTTGGAAAGACAAATTGTCTTCCTGTAATCATTAGTTTTGGATCTTGATTCAAGTGCAATTGTTTTATTTTAAACAAAAAAAATGTATGGGCATCATGACTGTTGTGATAGCATACAATTTACCACTTTGATTATCAAGCCATCTTAAAACTTATATGGATCTCAGAAAATCTAATAATGCTGATACAAATAATGCTAATGACCATAGACTGGATGTAGTTTTTTATCTTACACTATGAGCTCTTGACTGAAAGAGTGGAACATTTTTGAAAATGCTAATGTCTTCTTTCTATTATTTACCAAATATACCATTATACCCTAAAAATTTGGAGTCTTCTAAGTCTAAGATCATCCTCAAGGATTGACAAACAATGCCCACTTGACTTTTGCCACTGTTTTCATCAAACACTAGAGTAGCTCCTTCTCCTTTTCATTAGTTTACCTATGTAACAATTTGGGTGCTATCAATAGCTATTTATTTAGATTTTGTTTCATTATCATAAAGTAAAACTAGATAACTTTGAGGCATCCTTCGAGTGATAACTTCATCAAAGATCAAATGGTCTATTAGTGGCAACAAGAACTAATACCCTCTCTTTCTCTTTTGTTTTCAATCCATCCCAGTTTAGCAAAAACTGCTAATGACCATAGACTGGATGTAGTTTTTTTAATCTTACACTATGAGCTCTTAACTGAAAGAGTAGAGCATTTTTGAAAATGCTAATGTCTTCTTTCTATTATTTACCAAATGTACCATTATACCCTAAAAATTTGGAGTCTTCTAAGTCTAAGATCATCCTCAAGGATTGACAAACAATGCACACTTGGCTTTTGCCACTGTTTTCATCAAACACTAGAGTAGCTCCTTGTCTTTTTTATTAGTTTACCTATGTAACAATTTGGGTGCTATCAATAGCTATTTATTTAGATTTTGTTTCATTATCATAAAGTAAAACTAGATACCTTTGAGGCATCCTTCGAGTGACAACTTCATCAAAGATCAAATGGTCTATTAGTGGCAGCAAGAACTAATACCCTCTCTTTCTCTTTTGTTTTCAATCCATTCCAGTTTAGCAAAAACTCATTTTGATTCTATGCATGGTCTCATGTTCTATATTGCTCACACCCAACATATTGTCAATCGGTTAAACACGAATCAATAAATTACAAACACAATTTTTTAATATGAAAAAACAAATCTAGAAATTATAAGAAAAAAGATCGCTTCCATGTTATTGATTATAGTGCTTACCTCATCTATAAATATCAGATAATGTTAACTGGTTAAACATGAATCAATGAATTACAAACACAAAATTTTAATATGAAAAAATAGATCTAGAAATTATAAGAAAAAAGACCTTTGCCATGTTATTGATTATAATGCTTACCTTATCTATAAATATAACACATGGAGCAATTTTACTTGCCATTGTAAATATAGATTTGATAGACTTTTCAACTTCACCATGCCACTGCAACCACAACAAGACACATTTCACCAAACACTATAAAAGGATTGGAGAAATATTTGAACAGACAATTATTGATCAATTTTTCACATTTGTACATTTGATGTGATGGTTGACATTGTAATATTTAGGAAATTTGCTCCACATTCAATTGCAATTGCTTTTGCAAGCATTGTCTTTCTAGTTCCTCGAGGACCAAAGAGTAGAAAATCCTTGCAAGGTTGTAGTGTCCCCAAGTCTTACTTTAAGGATAAAAATAGATAGATATCTTACTTCCATGGCCATTATCTATATTAAAAAAAAAAAATTATAATAAAAATGAAAATATCGAGTGACATGTGATCTCAAAGAGAAGTGGAAAACATTAAAAAGAAAAAAGGCAGAAGCTTATATTATATTAAGACTACTATGGTTGGTGGTGGATAATTAAATTGAAGTGTTAAGAATGAAAGTCTCAAATATTTTAGCTGCATACTTAATGGAAGGGATCTACAAAGGAGTCTCAAATATTTCAACTGCATACTTAATGGAAGGGATCTATAGAGGTGTCATCATCTTGTGGCCAATGCTATTGTTGTTGGGAGTAGTATATTACATAAGTTAGGCAGAGCCATCAATAATCAACACACTTGTCTCGCTGGTTTGAAGGAAAGCAATGTTGTTGTCGCCTTGGTTTCCAAGTGAAGGATAATTTGGACCTTGTTGCGGTGTTGATTGGTGATGCAAAATCTATTGCCACCACTCTTGCGAAATCATGATTATTTCTAGTCATACCATTATTGTCTCTTCTTGGTAATTGTTTTTTTATTGATTTCTTGGTCATTGTTATTAGGTTGTCTACTTCTATGTATTTGTCCGTAGACTATGTTTTGTGAACATGGTATTGTCTAATGTAATCTTTTGGTTTAATGTCCTCTTTTGTACTTTGTAGTGCACAAATTTGTCTCCCATCCTATAGGGCCCTTTACTCCTACCTTTCCCTCTATAATTTATTTCTAGTTTCTTATTGTACACTTTTCTTTCATTAATAAAGTTCTAATACAAGATTAAATGAAATATTAGTACTCATTGGATTGAAATGATGCTCACACACATAAATCACTAAAACTTCCAAGGAGGCCAGCCATTAGCAAGTACAATTGTGCTATTACTGACTTATAATTTGTATGAATTAAAGATAAATTATATATTTTCAATGAAGTCTTATTTTTCTAATTTTGAACTAAAAGATAGTTTAGTAATTTAGATTTTTCAATTATAAATACTTTTAGATTCTTTCTAAATTATAAATTGCTCAAAATAAAAAAATTAAAAATTTGCCAGGGTCCTCGAGTGAAAGCATAAGTGTTGATTGAACTTATTCGGATTTGATTAGATTATGTGAGAGAGCTCAAGAAAATAATTCACTTGTAGTTATTAGAAATTAAGCTCTTTGACTTCTTCAAGTTGTGGTGCAGGGCACCCTAACCATCTCCATGGCATCTAGAGTCATAATTAGTAGGTTTTTATGTCATGTTAGATTAGGGATTTAGTTGTCTCATTTCATGTTATTAGGTGTTCAAATTAAGGTTATGTTGACCAAGTTCTTGTTTTAAGCATTATGGGTCAAGTGACTCAAAAGTGGGAAAATGCCATGCAAGGGCATAAATGGAATGGAATGTGGTATTAAAAGGTCATAATAAGCTTAAACCTATTTAGGGTTTCTAGAAAGCATGAGAAGTCATAAAATGCAAAAATGTGAAAAAATGTAAGATTGCCAAAAAGTTGTTGCCAACAATTTTTTTCCAAAAATGACAAGTTTTTGAAGGTGAATAGTCATCCACCTTGAACGAGCCATTAGGGAGGTGAAAAGTCATGTTTGTGTAAAAAAAAATTGTAATCTCATGTTAAGAGATAGAGTACAGGATATATGGAGGAAATATAGTGTATGATCATGTATAACAAAATCAATTTCTATATTTTGTGAAAATCTACATATACATTAGTATTTGAATGATGTTCCAACACCTTCTCTTTGGATTCGTGGCTATGATGGTATTTTGAGTTTCCTTATAGATGTTAATGAAGTTAAGTATCATTATTATTGTTGCATGTTTTCCTAACGACACGAGTTAAGAGAATAATCTGTTGTATTCATAGTTTGGACAATAATTTACCTACACTCGCAGTTTGTTTGACCACAATAATTGCATAGTGTCATTGTATAGAGGATGGGGAAGAGTTAAAGACTCTTTTGGTTGTGCTAGATGACCACCTTGGGAGTGGAACCATACCATTACTCCCTTGTAAAGAGTCATCCAAGAATCAACAAATACATGTTATTGCATGGTGAATCAACAAGTAAAATCATGGCATAAGTTGTTATATGATTTGCATGTATGTTTGGAAAGTTGTTTTCCATCTTAGGAGGTTGAAGAAGTATTTTGGAGGTGAAGGAAAGATGAGATATTGGAACTTAGGAATCATCCATTACAATCAGCAATAAAACCCTCATAATGGCAAGGGTTTGGTTGATCTACCATACACTCACTCACTTGGAGCCTAAAAATCAGTAGTATGAAGAGTTTTTTTATAAGGTAATGATGTCTTAAAAGTTTAGTTGTTATTGTACTCTGGAGAGTTAATGAGTTTGGAGTTAATAGGGGTGTCTTAGGCCTATTTGCTAGACTCAGGCTGATAGGTTATATACCTTATAGAATAGTTGGGAATCTGCAACCACTCTTTAGTTTTGATAAATGTTTGGAAGGATTATAAATTCCTATTGTAGAACCCCTATGGGAGGGCTACAAGGAAGAGTCTCATTATATCAGTTTGTAAGTTTAGATGTTTGAAGCCCACCAAGGAATAGAACGTTGTGAATTTTTTAAACTCACTTAGTTGGAAAGGAGTTAATTCTTTTGGAAGATTGTTGGGTATGGTGTTGATAAAGGTCCTAGAGGGTGTAAGGTGATGGAGGTGTCAGGTATTGTAAGAGTTAGTTGTTTGGGTATTGTGAAGGGATAGGTAGAGACAATTGGAATAGATGAGAGTGGTACAAGGAATAGGCCATTTACCTTGTCTTTAACCTTGGAGACTCCAAAGGAATAACATATGATATGCTTGCTTGGCTTGGAAGAATCCTAGTTAAAGAATTAGAAAGTGAAGATCATAGTTACCACCTCCATTCTTGCATCAAGTTGAGAATCAAGAAGTTTTAGCATCCTTCAAGATTTCCTTATTTAAGACCTCGATACTCACAATTTATATAGATCAATGATTTTGAATGAGAATTACACATTGAACTATGGTAGCAATAGTATAATCATTAGAAGGAGGAAATAGTATAATCTTTGGAATTGGGTTAAAGAAAAATTAATCTTTATGAATATTACTATGATCATGAGAGATGAGTTTTTACATTTCACAATTTATTAAATATAGGTGAACAAGTTTTTTTGAATCACAATTTAGAAAACATGAATCAATATGTCTGATATGTTCTACCTATTAGATTAGACAAGAATTCTTTATTATCATAAGTTTATTTTAAAACCTAAGTTCTAATTCACCTCTGTGAACATCACCTAGGTGTAATAAGTGAAAAGTGTCATTCATTCTAATAACATATGAGTTTATGGAACATGACTCAATGCATTTTAATAAAAACCTACAAGAAAAATTCTTATAGCAATAGCAGAATCTTTAGAATGAAGTTTTGGAAAAAAAATCCCTTTTGTCTCAACATGACAATTACTAAAATCATAGCTTGACAAATATTATTTCTGAATTAGTACTCAAAAAATATATTTGGTTAATGAGTTTTAAATCTTTTTAATAATGTTATAATCAATGACAACAAAATGGTAATCTTGATAATAATATGGTAATCTCTGATAATGTTTTAGCCCCTGCCATGGAGACTATAGAGGTGGCATGTACTCGCTTTATAGCAAAGTTTCCCATTTTTGGCAAGGCTAGCATATTAGCTATATTTTGATTGCTTATTAGATATCTTTACTAGATATTTTAGGGGCAACGTTATTGTAAAATAATTGATTGTTTTTTCAAATTTCATTTAACTAGTAAACAAAGTTATTACATTTTACCTCTCCTATTTGCATTGCACTTTGATGATGTAGGTTGAGGTCAATGACATTAATGCAACCCCTATTTACAAGTTCTTGAAATCAATCAAAGGTGGACTTTTTGGTGATAGCATAAAATAGAACTTCACTAAGTTTTTGGTTGACAATGATGGAAATGTAGTTGATAGATATGCACCCACAACATCTCTGTTGAAGATTGAGGTACTTGAAAATCATATTTTTTTATTTTGTCAATTTGTTCTATGAAAATTGCACTTACAAGCTTTTCAAACTGGTTTTATTTGTTTGATGACACATCTTTTAGGAATAATGGCTAATATATATAACCTCATGTTTGCAGGAAGTTGGACAAGGTGGGGGTGTACTAACTCTAGACTTATTTTTTGATCACTTCTTCATCAGCCTGTAGTCACTATATTGCAGGTTCTCGATTCTTTTCCTTTTTCTAAAAATGAAATATTTTATTTAAGATTCTTTATAAGTTTCATGATAGACACTATCTAAAACATGGGAAAAAACACCTAATTTGTCCATATTTTATATAAAAATTGATACCACCACATTTGATCAATAGAATAGTAATATGTTTGGGTTAATATCTAACTATGGGTGCTTGAACACAAAGCTATACATGTACACAAGGAAAGCCAAACAACTGCCAAAATGAATCATACCGAACTACTAAAATAAATAGTCACAACTCTGATATGTGCATACTCTACACTGAATACAAACTTGCCCTATTAAATAACCCTGACTCATTACAAACAAGGAGTAATGGAAAGGCTCAACGAAAGTTGTTAATATTATAATATGGGTGAATTTGAGCAAGGTGACTAAATTTTTCTTTCAAAATCATATGTGCAAATATAAACATTAAGTACAACATGTCCAATAATTTTGTAGATATTATAATATACACATTAATTAGACCAAATTTTACTTTCAAAACCATATGTTCATCTATAAACATTAAGTACAACATGCCCAATAATTTTGTAGATATATTTTCCTATGAAGAAAGACCACGCCTGACAATATGAACCCAGATAAGATAAGAACAAAATAACGAGAAAATTGTTAGATTGTGGTATGAGTTCTGAAGAAAAGTTGATAAATTTTATTGTACTTGCAAAAAGTGTAAGGGCTTAAAGAATTGAAGAATTCTAATTACTACAACCCATAATCATTGTAGGCAACATGGTCACATTGAAGGGGGCCATGATTTTTGTCGATTACTAAATGTGGATTTCCAGCTAGAGGAACATGGAGGTGTGAATATCCAAGCTGAGGACAGCACTTCTATGGAAGAAGATGATAATGTGCCAAAGGACATGATTGAAAAAGATGGTATTGGCACAGTTCATGAAGATGCTCACGATGATGGCACTAGTGCATCTGATAATGATTGAAGATGGTCTTGATACACCTATACTTGAGAAGGTACACACACCCCTATACAAAGGCTCCCAAACAACTCTTCTCTCTGCTATAGTGTTGTTGGTGAACTTGAAGGTTATGAATGATTTATTCAATGTAGCAATGTCACATATGCTAAGGTATGTCATTTTTTTCATCTTCAATGTTAACATACAATTACTATTCATTATATTATCAATTCATATTTGTTGTTGTAGGGTGATATGTGAGTTTTTGTTACCACCATCAAACATTCTACCTTGTTCGTACCGAGAATTATCTACCATTATGAATCAAATTGAAATGAAGTATCAGACAATATATGCATGTTCCAGTGATCACATTCTATATCATAAACAACATGAATTTGCAACAGAATGTCTTGATTGTTATATTAGTAGATATCGGTTAGGTCAAATAATAAAAAAGGTGCCTCACAAGGTTCTTTGGTACATTCACATTATTCCATGTCTTCAATGATTATTCAAGTGCACTAGCTTGACACAACTTATGGATTACCATGCACGAAATAAAAGTTAAGATGACATTATGCAAATGTCTACAGATGGTTTTGCATTTAAAGAGATAGAAGAAACATGGCCACAATTTAAAGAACCTCGTAATTTCAAGCTTTCATTGATAACGAATGGTGTCAATCCATTTGAAGATATGAGATCTGTTTACTCAGTGTGGCCTATTTTTGTTATTATCAATAACATTTCTCCTTGGATGTCCATAAAAAAGGAGCACATAATGTTTTTGATAAGGAAAACAGGTTTTGAAGGGTGCCTGAAACCCTGTACAAGACTAAGGATTTTCAATGAGTGCATAGACCAAAGTTACAACAAACAAACTTAGAACTGGTCACCCCCCAAACTAAGGGTAATGAAGGTGACAAAAAAGCCTATCACCAGCCATAACAAAAGATCCAACAAAGAGGTAGGGCTAGATACATCACATTTTGCCCTTTGAATTAGAGCCTCCCTTGCATGATCGAAGATTCATTTCTAAAGGAGGAGCAGATGGCCTAGATTTCTTTCCTTTTACTGTAGTCCAACCATCCTCCACCTTGGCTGCCTCAGCAAACCAATTGCTTGAAGAAGTAGAACGCCCAGGGGAAACCGATAAATCAACAAACTCCCTAGAAGAGCCCGAAGCCAGCATGCCACCCATTGATCCTGGAGAGAAGTCCAGAACAGGGGCAGGGGCAGGAGCAAGAACAGAGTCCTAGTCCCTAACAGGACCAGGAGGAACATCCAAAGCCAGGGTAGGAGAGGGAGTTGGAAGAACAAATTCCACCTCCATCGAAGAGGCATCAACAGAGGAAGCATCCGCAGACAAGGGTGGAACAGAGGAGGGCACTAACGCCGCAAGAGAGCCATCTGGGAAAGCAGGCATGGCAGCCACCTGAGAGACCAGAGAGGAGTCACCATCCCCGACGAAAGGGTCTTTGCGCACAATGTAGTGATCATTTGAAGCATTCTTCCACCAAGGAGACTTCTTAGGTCTAGATTTCTCAGAGAAGCAACGAGCGGCAAGGTGACCCGTCATATGGCACTTCCTGCAACGGAAAGGGATTCCTTCATAATCAAGAGTCTGGATCCAAGATCCAATCGGAGAAGCCAAATAGATCTTCGCTAGGAGACCCTTGGAGATGTCAACCTCAACTAGGATCCAAGCATAAGTGGTGTGATACACATTTGAAGAAGCAGTATCCACAAGCAAAAAGTTCCCAAAGGCCTCCCCCACAGCCTCCAGAACAGAATCCACCCAAAGGTGAAAGGGAAGATTTGACAATTTGACCCACAGAGGGACCTTGTTAAAGGATTTCGTTGACGGGTCAAAGTCCTTGAACCAGGGTTTAGCCATCAAGGAAAATTTCTCACCCCTCGAGAAACCTCGATGAAGAATAACATTTCTGTCATCAGTAGAATCAAACTTCACAATGAAAAAACCCTTAGCAACAAGGTAAATCTGAGCTGTGCCGGCAATAAAGGGTTCCCAAGCACGATCAATCCAAGCGTGCAAGTCCAAAAGAGAAGGCCAGAAACCCTTGAAGCGGAATATAGTGGCTGAAGAGGAGAAATCTTCCAATTGTTCAAAAATATCCTCAACAATGGGCGGATCTAACTCAAGAATCAACAATTTGCCAACAGCAACTGGCACAGAATCCCTGGACCCCAAATGCGCCTTCGGACCCCCAAAGCCGCCCTAGAAATCTGACCTCACATTCCGACCACCTAAAGTTGCCTCATAGGCAACAACGTCTGCATAGGATAAGGCGAAACCATGAGTCTCAGCCACTGACCTAGCAGGAACAGCCGAAGGACAACCGCGCAACCTAGAAAACAAAGCAGAGTCAACAGGGCCAGGGCCAGGGCCAGGCGCAGGAAAAACTGGCCTGTCCACATTCTGCGTAGGGAGCTTCAGTGACGATGCGAGCAGGAGCTTCTGTGATGCGGGCGGGAGCTTCATTTTTTCCTTTTTTTTTTAAATTAACCCTTGGCTGTAAGCACTATAGGCAAGAAGCCCCACTATTTCACCAAGGGACCAAGGGGCACATAATGTTATCAATGATTGTATTAGGTTATTTTTCATTCAATAGTTATCTAAATTAATTAATAAGCAATGCATCCAAATAGTCATAATAATTATGTGATGTTTTTGTTTATTCAATTACTAAGTAAGTACTAAGTTAAAGATATTAACGTCTATATTGAGCCTCTTATTGACGAGTTTTGAGGTTATGGAATGGAGTCACTATGTATGACATCTCTAGACCAATAGAAAGACAATTTCAATTTCATGCAATGCTTGTATGGACAATACATGACGCTCTTAGGCTAACTCATTTTTGTGGTATGTTATATTGTTAAGGTCACATTAAGCCATTGATTTTTTTGGTGCTTGTAAAGTATTTTCAAAAGACTTAATATTGATTTTTTTAATGAAAAAAATCATTAGTGAAGATCGCAAGAGATTTTCAAAAATCATGGAAGTTTGCTCCACAAATCTTCAAATTATTTTTTTATTAAGAATTGCAAATTTTTTTGTTTGTGTTTTTGATCAAGGGTTTATGAATATGAAATTGCAGTTTGGATCTATCGTGTGCACAAGGGTTCCATGCATGATTTATTTGTGATTGTCATATCTTTCATGTAGTATTTTTGGCAAAGTTGTATCTTTGCTACATTTAATGGCTTGTGCAACCTTGTATTTAGCATTGTTTAGCCCATACGATCTTGAATCTGGTCTTTCCTAACCCATACAACATTAGATATGGTCTTTTTTAAACCTATATGCCATTGTTTTTTCTACTTGCATGTAGTGTGCCATTATTTTTATGAGTTTATCCCACAATGTCCTTACAACCAAAAGTCACATATTCTAAGCTTGTGTTGGAGGCCAGAGAAATTTGATAGTTAGCTTGACATGATTGTGTGAAAAATATGTGAAATTTATTTTGCAGTGTTTAGACTTCTTGCAATCTAGATTGTGCCCTAGGAAAATTTCCACAATATTCAAGTCACTCAAGTTTGAAAGTTTTATTTCCATTAAAAATTTGTGGGTCTCTCTATTTACTAATTTCTTTTTCTATAGACCTAGCATTTTGCACTTAAAAATTTGTATTCCTTTTTTCACTATTTTTAGAACACAAGGCATTTGTGTTTGTGCAAATTACTTTATATTTTTACAATATCAATTTATAGTCAAAGTTTAATTTTGACTATTCTTTGTCTCATGAAGTATAGGTTAATGAATAGACATGTCCATGTCTCATCCACAATATAAATAAGAGAGATTGCCAACTTTGAGAAATACATATTGAAATGGTAGTGCTAATAGATTTGATGGCATCTTCATTCCTCACCATGGTATTAGAGCCAAATTGCAAATGTTTAAGTGAATAATAGAACATTGAATATATTAAGGAGTGTTAGAGTAAATAATTAATTAATTGATTATTATTTATTCTATTTACTTAAGCTTACTTAAGTTAATGCATTTATTTAATATTTGGTATTTAATAGTTGTAGTGGTTAGTTGTTGACAACACGGGAGTTTGTTCCCTTCTAGCATGTTTCAACTTTTTGTGGATGTTTGGTTGTCAACCTTATCTTCTACCACCTTCCAGCTTGTTCTACAAGCTTCCATGAGACCTTTATATTCGGGCTCTCTCATTGTATAACACATCTCATTCTCATTGTAAATACAATTTCATTGTTTTGCATTATTTTTCTCTCATGTCCATTTAGGGTATTTCTCAAGCTCCACCCCTTCCTTCTTGGTTTCCCTTCGACAGGTTATTTTGCATGTAGGTGATCTTGGCGACTGTAGAGTTGGATTTCATCAACTCCTACATAGTATCAGAGCCTTCCTACTGCTGCTTCCTTGAAAAATTTTTGAAGCCGTGATTCGAAGACACAAACCCTAGTTTGTTTGTGCATTTTTCTTCAATCCGAGAGAAGAGAATTTTTTTGGAGCACTTTGGGGCCAAACGAACGCTGCCATTGGATCTGAAAGGCTATTTATAGCCAAGATTCATATAAAACTTTTCGATTTTGGAGACAGGGCTCCAGGAGGCAAAAAAAATTTAGGCGTAGGGCTCTTCGTATGGTCATACAGACATTTTCAACAAAAAAAATTAAAATTAAAATAGGCGCACTGTCGGGCAACCACCATCGCACCACCCAGCGGTCGCTCACGCCCCACCACAGATCGGCTGCACCGCCCCTGCAGTGCCTGGCCTCCTCTGCAGCCCGCACGCCACTCCTTCCGACGGCGCCTCCAGACTACGCCGCTTCTGATGCTGCTCTGTCGTGATTCGCCACCAGCGCTCCGCTCTTGATCCCTGCCACTTTGCCCGCCTGCTCAGTCAGCATGGAGTTACAGTTAGCACCGAGTGGAGATACTGCAGCACAATTGGCAGTTTTTGCGAGTGACACGTGGCACTTTGCCACGTGGACCCTACCACATCACCTGCCACGACATCCTTTCTACCACGTGGTGTCCACGTGCAATCTTTTTTTGTCTTGATGGGCTGCAGGCCACCAAATTTAATGGCGTAGAATGCTGACTTCATCATGACATCATCTTGCATCACCCTCTTGTACCTCTCTAAGGTCACTTTGGATGTACCTTCAATTTTTTGGCCATAACTTGAGCATACGAAAGTATTTTTCCGATCCGAAAGAAGTGCCAGAAAGTTGGTTCCGAAACAGAGACATTGGTGGAGGTATTTTTAGGTTTTGATGCAACTTTGTTGCCCATTTTTTTAGTTGAAGTCCAAAGTTTTTTTTTTTTGACTCCACCATGCATATCTTTTGCGTCCCATGTTAGTTTTTTGAAAATGTTATATTTTTAGAAAGCTGGTTTTGTCATCTTTTCATAAATGTAGTCTTTTTCTTTAGATTTTGGCCCATGCTCTTTCTATCATATTTTTGATATTTTTGCTATATGGTGGATATCTTGGGTGTTTTATGTCTGAGGATTGTTTTCCTGGCATGGTTTCTTTCATTTTAGGCTGTACTTTCTTTTGTGTTAGCTTTTTCTTTGTTTTGATCAATGTATACATCATTTATAAGCTCTTTTGCATACACACTGAGATAAAGTGCCACTTTTGCATTTCGAGTTCATGAACATTGTTTTTTGAGTCAATTGTACTTACACACTTTTTATAAAGCACCATGGGGGGGATAGTTGTTTGTTGTTTTAGGTCTTCTCCCTTTGTCAAGTGAGTGTCCCTTCTACGAAATTAGCCTCATGCAGCGTCGTTGTGATCGTGTCTTTATAGGTGTTTGTACCTCTCCCTCTCTCGTTGTTCTTGGTTCTGTCTACAATGGATTTTGGCCCACCTTCTCAGTTGCTTGTCATCTCACCCCGTCTGCATTAAGGGGGGGTTATGTTGTTGTTCTAATGCATCTTTGGTTCGATGGTTCGATAGTGTGAACTATGTATTTAGTGGTTGATCCTATATACGAGGCGATTACAGTGGCTAGCTACCTATGCATTTCGGTGAGATGGATTATCTACCATATAGACATGCTTGGTTCGTGCCTTCTTCCATGGAGGTTCTTCAGATCAATAGTTTTCTTTCTGATGGCATATTTTGCGACTTCTTCATGCTTCAGTGATGCTCTTCATGATCACTCATTGTTCCTGTTTTAGGGGACATTCTCCTAGTTGGAGGCTTCTTCAGTTCTTCACTAAGTTCTTACTTCATTTTGGGGGAGGGTTTTTCCCATGAGATTTTCTCTCTTTCACCATTTTCAAAAGTTGCATCTCTTTGCATTGTACATGGGTACCTAAGATGGCCTTGTTGCCGAGACCCATTCTGCATTTTCATCTTAGTTTTGGGAGCTTAAGGCATTCCCCTAAGTTACAATTAAGGGGGGGTGTTAGAGTAAATAATTAATTATTTATTTATTATTTATTCTATTTACTTAAGCTTACTTAGGTTAATGCATTTATTTAATATTTAGTATTTAATAGTTGTAGTGGTTAGTTGTTGACAACATGGGAGTTTGTTCCCTTCTAGCATGTTCCACCTTTTTGTGGAAGCTTAGTTGTCAACCTTATCTTCTACCACCTTCCAGCTTGTTCTACAAGCTTCCATGAGGCCTTTATATTCGGGCTCTCTCATTGTATAACACATCTCATTCTCATTGTAAATACAATTTCATTGTTTTGCATTATTTTTCTCTCATGTCCATTTAGGGTTTTTTTCAAGTTCCACCTCTTCCTTCTTGGTTTCCCTTCGACAGGTTATTTTGCATGTAGGTGATCTTGGTGACTACGGAGTTGGATTTCATCAACTCCTACAAGGAGTAGATAAAAAATATTAAATATGCATCGCAAAACCTAGTGATCAATGGAACGTATATGTTGAAAGTGGATGAAGGCCCAGGGAAGGTAGATACATCGGTACCGAGTCAATAAAGGGTAGAGATGTACCTTTTGGTTGGAATTAAAGTATATATGGAAATAAAGAACATATATGGGATAATCAAGGAAGGATATAGGGAATGCAATTAACCATGTATCAATGAGCTTTGAGGTTGGAGTATTATTCAATAAGTAGTGCTAAAATGGATCAAGTATTGTCTAAAGGGCATTATCCTTTGACTACAAGAGAAGTATTTTCTAATTATTATATCTTAAGAACTACTTTTATTTCTATACATACTAAAAGAGCTATTTGCCTTGATTTTTTCCTCTCTTTGGGATATTCTTGAAAGAAAAGGAAGATTAATATCATATTCAAATGGAGTTTGACACTTCATTAGAGGTAACATTGGATGAGGAGCTTAAAGATTGATATTTAGGAGGAGTCAAAATCTATGTGTGCGACTGCATTATTTTGATGGGCCTACCTCATGTATACATCATGAGGTAATGACAACTTCCAAATGATTATCACTTGTATTTGTGGAAGTTAATGGAAGGTCTTGATCTTTCAATAACTTAGTCATTTATCATGATGGACATCTTGTGATATTCTAGATGATCATGATAGATTATAATTGCATGGTGGATTAAGTTCCTTAAACAGATGATGACGTTCTCTTAAGACACACATCTTATGATCTCTAAGAAACTTGCATGGTGGATTAAGTTCCTTAAACAGACCATGATCTTCGATTGTGATGGACATCTTATGATGTCTAAGTAGATCGTGATAGATGATAATGCATGGTGGATTAAGATCCTTGAACATACCATGGCCTTATATTGTGATGGACATCTTATGATATCTGAGATAGATCATGATAGAATATATCTTGCATAGTGGATTAAGTTCCTTAATCATACGATGAATGGTTCTATGCTAAGTATCATTGAGGATACATTATATGTGGACATTTTTTTGAGTACTTGGTGAGTATCATGTAACTTGATATTCCAAGGCCGTTACTCTTGATATTACGAGATGATATCTAAATGGTTAATATCTTATGATCAAAGATATTCTTAAAATATTCCATTCTTGATATTACATTGAGGTAATACCCATTTAAGTGTGTTTCCTCCCCAACTAAGAGAGAGTGTTGATGTTTGGTAGCTTCACTCAATATATATATATATATATATATATATATATATATATATATATATATAATGTATGAAATTATGTGTGTGTTTATATATGTATATGCATATGCATGTATATATATATCTTTGTGTGTGTGTGTTGTATATATTTGTATATGTCAATATGTTAATTACATGTTAATGAATATACATGTCCCATGAAGGGACATGTCTATCCATGTCTCATCCATAATATAAATAAGAGAGATTGTTGCCTTTGAAAAACACATACCAAACTGGTAGTGCTAATACATTCGCAACAATCCTCATTCCCCAACAAGAGGTAATCAAATGTTTTCATTGTGGTAAACTTGGTCATTTGAAGAATCAATGCAAAATACGATTGACTGATGAAAAATCCAACAAGAGAGTCTCCATAGAAGTTACTAAGCAAGAATTTATCTTTTCTACATTTATGGGCAAAAGACTAGTAGACCATGACAAAACATTTGCCTAACATATTGATTCTAGAGCTTCTTGACACCCTACACACGTAAGGGGTTAGTTAACAAAGTACACACCTTGCTTTGATCTAGCGATCTTTGGCAGCGTTGAAGGGAATATAGTTTGTCAATAAGGGCAATTTTTATATTACATTTGATGGGATAAGTTTCAAATTCTCAACATACAATGTTCTAAGCATGGAGCTTAATCTTCTCTCTAAGTCAAATTGTGTACAATAGTCTAAAGTTGGATATCATCTCCAATACAAACAAATGTCATATTGTTGACAAGGATTCAATGAGTACAATTGTTGTTGGCCTTGAAATCATGTATTATTTTTCTTTATAGATAGTGGAGAGTCTCAACAATGTTTTTAAGAGTTCGTCCATTAGTTCTCTTTGGCATAAAAGATATGGTCACCTCAATGTACATTATATCTCTCAGGTGGCTTGAGAAAATTTGGTGAATGGATTTGTTGAGACTTAGTTATACACACAAAGTTTGTAGAACTTGCTAGGAAGAGAACCAATATCACACTTCTCACACAAAGGCTCTTGGATAACATCCAAAGTCTTGTATTTGGTTCATATGGATGTTTGCAGACCAATGAATGGTACATCGATCAATGGTCCTAGGCATTTTCTTCTATTTGTAGATGACTTTAGACATGTGGATATTTTTCTAAATAAAAAATAACATGTATTTAATGAATTTCAAAAGTCTAAACCATTAGTTGAAAATGAGTAAGGATGTGAAGACAATATTCCTAGGTCTAATAATGGGGAAAGGAGGATTTATGTTCCAATGAATTCTATAATTCAATACTAAAACCAATATTAAGGGTCAACTTACTATCCCTCGACAAAATGGCGTTGTTGAGATGAACAATTGTATTTTTACGAGAATGGCTTGGTCTATTTTGGAGCATTATTGTACTCCAAAGAATTCTTGGGTGGAGGTGGTGTATATTGCAATGTATTTTCTCAATGGCCTCACAAACAAGCAATCAAGAAGGCCCTAGAGGAAGGATATTTTTGGAAGAAATCAAATATCAGTCACCTACATAGTTTTAGTTACACAACATGTGCTTGGATTCCATATGCAAAGAGGACTAAATTGGATCCAAGATTATGCTTATAGGCTACTATGCAAATCATAAAGCCTATCGATTGATTGATGTGGACAATAGTTGTCTCACATTCAATAGAGATGTGATTTTTGATGTAGAAGGTGGGACATTCATGCTATTTTCTCCTATCCAAGGCCATGAAGATCAACCTATGAAGAAAATAAATATGAGTGTTAGCCTTTCATTTGCTTCACCTAAAGAGAAGGATTTTGAAGATTTTAAACTTGAACTAGTGGAATCTCCTAGGCATCTAATCATCCTAATTTGGAAGATGGTTCTACTTTCCAACTTAAGTAGTGAGAAAAGCTTTTATCAATGATGTGTATGATGATGTGCTTGTTGATGGTAGATCCTCTATATATAAGAGCAAGAAAAGCTTAGCCAACTTACTCTTATGAGCCACATTCAAAATGTTTATGAAACTCAAACTTATTTAGAGGCAAAGGGACACTTGAAAGAGAAAAGGCTATGGAATCCTTTAGATCTTACACCAAGGAAGAAATCCACTAGATGCAAATGGGTTTATAAGTACAAAGTTGATGAAAAATGGTTTATAAGTACAAAGTTGCCTAGAGTATAAAGTTGATGGAACTCTTGATAAGTACAAAGCTTAGTTTGTTGCTAAGGACTTCTTGTAGAAAGAAGGCCTTGCCTATAAGGAAACTTTTGCTCTCATAACAAAGGTGAGCACAAATCAATTGGTTATGGCCATTGCAAAAGAGTGTGGTTTGAAAATCCAACAAATAGACATGAAAAGTGCCTTACTGGTGATTTTGAGGAAAATATTTATATGCCTCAACCTCCTAGTTTCAAAGTTGTAAGAAAACGCACCAAGTATATCGACTAGTCAAGGCTCTTTGGAGCCTAAAGCAAACACCAAGGGCTTGGTACATCAAACTACTAGTGGGCAACCTAATCTTACATCCATGAGACCTAATCTAAGTTATAAGCCAACTACATATCTTGTTTTATGATAACCACTAAGACAAAACATTGGGTTGCAAAAAAGTTTGTACTAAGATATGTGAATGAGACACCCAACTTAAGCATTGTGTACAGTAGAAGCAAAAATCCTCAAAAAATTGGTTTTATAGACTCAAATTGGGTAGGTCATGTTGATGACAAGAAGTATAATTCTAAGTACGTCTTTAGTCTTGGTAAAGGTGCAATCTCATGGACCGGCAAGGAGAACAAGTGGTAGCTCTTCACTTGAAGAAAGCAAACTAGGGAGGAAGCGGTAAAGAAACATGTGAGACAATATGATTATAAAGGATGTTTTCTGATATGAAAATGCCTCAAGCATGGCATTCACCCTTACTTTGTGACAAACAAAAGGGTGCTAAAGATTATCAAGAATCTAGTCTTCTATGAGTGAACCAAACATGAGCTTCAATATCGTTTCATCATAAAGCTTGTTGAAGATGGAACTATGAATTTGCAATATGTTCCAACTCAAGATCATACAATAGATAGCCTCACCAAATCTATGAGCTTGGACAAGTTTATAAAATTTAGAGGACAACTTGATGGAGTTAATAAAATGACCATTAAAAAGAGGGTATTAGAATAATATTATTATATTTCTGATTTAATAGTCACTTAATTACTTTAACTCTTTGGTTAATTTCTATTCTTGTTTTAGTTGAAGCTTGCTTCATTTAGAATATCGTTCTTATAATCGTTTGAAAATTTTGAAATCCATACGTCAAGAGAAGTCGCATGGGCACAGCTTGCAACATGTAGTGTTTCGATATGAGTATATAATCAGGGGGAGTAGAATCAACCGATTGCATGTGTTGCTTGCTACACGTCATTGGAGTTCAAATATAGAGTTAGATAAGGATTCTTAGATATATTTTATCAAATAGATGATGTATTTCCTTCATAGTTAACAATTACGTCACATATTTCATGAGTTCCTTGTTTCTATCTCGCCCTAGTTTTAGAACCTTTAGGGCCCATTTGGTGAACGGAATAGGAATACGTATTCCAAAAATTGTGAATTCCTTGTTTGGATGCACCAAAACGGGATTGGAATACGAAGCAAAAATGGAATACGTATTCCATTTTTGGCCCAAAAATGGAGGTTTGCAATTCCACCAAAATAGGTGGTATTGGAATACGTATTCCTATTCCATTTTTTAAAATTTTAGTAAACATAAATTTTTGGGTCCGCGAATTCCCATCAAATATTCGCTGAACCAAACGGAGAACAGGAATACGTTCTATTTTCGGAATACGTATTCCTATTCCGCTCACCAAACGGGCCCTTAAGCATTGAACAATCTTCATACATCTAAGTGTCGAGCTCTATAGGGAAACGTGAACGATTTTAAGCTACTTGACTTAAAATATGTCCAGTACTTTCGTAGAAACATGTAGAACCAATGATTGAACTGTAAAACGGTTAGGGTTCCAAGGCTCAACCTGCAGAAACCGGCTGTCTATATAAGATGTTAAAAAAGTGAAATCTATTGAGCAGAATGAAACCCGAGGCGCAATTTTCTCTGTAATAATCCACGATGCCATTATCAGTTAATAACATCTTTCTTTTGAAGACCAAAACATTTATATGATGAAGTTATGAAAATATTTACGTGTCTAAAACCATAGAAGCAGCATAATTAAAGCTTCCAATTTTTAGCCTCGAACAAGAAATTACAGAATTCTTACACAGTGTTTTGCTGCAATCGCTGTCTTGTATCTACTTTAAGAAGATGTGATCGATCTAGACATCTGGAAACAATGAAATAATCTACAAGGTACTTCAGTCACTAATGGATTACATATTTTTGGCTTTCATGCTCATTAGAAATAAAATATTGTAACCCAAAGTACTATTGATCAATTGAGAAGGCGTTATTCCGGTGAATCCTGTATTATCTATTACAGTTAAAGCATACATGCTGGAACATCAAGCATGCCAGCTTCCAGCGATTGATGACCAGTTTTGAACTTCAAACCAATCAACCTACATCAATAACCTCAAAAATTATGTAGAGGGAATTAATTCAATGATTTCAATTTATTAAAGGTTTCAAATGCAAGTGAATATAAATTTTTAAGGAGAAAAAGGCCCAACATTAGTGCCTAGAAATTAGAATTTATAGCAGTGGAGATTTACTAATTAACATGTGCACGAGCACCTTATCACAAGCAGACAAGCTTATGAAGTTTTCTTTTGAGGGAAGCAAAAATTGCATAAACTGAAAAATAAGTATTCAGAACATACGTTGGGGTTGCCTTACATCAACCATTTGACTATGATACAGAGAGAGCATCATCTCACTCACTTTCCTGCCATTTTTCAGTGAACCGGATCCTCTCACTGTTTAGAATAGACCTACAACCAAGACTAGCTATAGAACAAAACTAGAGAAGAAAGCCCCCGCAGCTACATTTAAGTGATATTTGAAAGCCCTCTGGGTCTCCTTCCTAGTCATGCTGGCAAAATTTCTATAATTACATTAATAAGTCATGCTACTGAACTGCTGTATTCACAAAATACTCTCTATGGTTGCCTCCATGTACCTCTAGCTGACATTTTTTTCTCATTCTCGTTGATATCTAAGTTCCTCATCTTCTATGAAGTAAGAATCTAATATACATAATTTAAATCAAAGATCATTTGTAAGAAGTGAAAGGCTGTGAAGACTTCTTTTTGCTGGATCAAAAGTCAAACAGCACATATTTTGGTGTCAACTGTTATAAGTTGTGTCGAACTATCAAAAAGCAATGGGACGCACTGTTCCTTTCCGTGCTCTCTTACGCCGCCTTTGCCTCACTCGCCAGAAGCTCAAACCCAGAAGAAACCCTACAAGGAAACAAATTATATATAGAAAAAATAAACATTGAACCCTTAGGGCTTTAAATATCCATTACTCACCAGTAATACAGAGAAGAACTGGGACAAGCCACTGAAATGCAACTAAGGTTGGTACGTCAAGCTGCAAAATAGCCAGCAAGGTTGAGGCTTATATATATTAGATATGAATATAAATAACACTAACCC
Source organism: Cupressus sempervirens (assembly GCA_028749045.1). Taxonomy (NCBI): domain Eukaryota; kingdom Viridiplantae; phylum Streptophyta; class Pinopsida; order Cupressales; family Cupressaceae; genus Cupressus; species Cupressus sempervirens. The sequence goes on from CM053788.1 coordinate 99,619,304, forward strand.
TAAGCTTGACAGTTGAACAAACTTTTGGTACAAAGTAAAACCATGATATTGTTTCTAAACTTTTCCTATGATACCATTACTTTAAGAGAAAAAAATTGTGGACATCATAAATGCTGATTCACCACAATTATCTAATTCCAAAATGTATGATAGACAAGAAGAGTAATCCCTATACACAAGTGACTATGCCGCACACTAAAATGAAGTGAAGTTTTAAAATAAATAAGTCCACGGAAAGAAACCAAAGTAGTGTTTCCTAATTGATGTCACTCACACATAAACATCACGAAGCTCTGAAAAGTGTGGAGTGACCAAATATGTAACTTGTCAATAAAAAGTGAAGTTCTAGATATAAAAGACTGCAGACAAAACCTCAAAAGAAATGCAGTGCAAGGAAGAAACTAAGACAAACTCTATCTATGTCCGTGAATGACCTGATCAATAAGTCAAAAGAAAGGTAGTGCATGGAAGAAACAAAGACAAACTATATTGATATCCATGATACCCACGGTAGGTCAACAGGGACAACCACTAATAATAAGCATGCGAGAGTTAAAAAGGAGAGCTGACTCTTACAAAACTAAAAGACTATAAGCTACAAGGTAAAGCACAAGAGTGACTGATTTTAACGAACAATTCCTGGTAACGCTTAAACATGTCAATGCAGGCAAGTGTCATATAATTCTAAAATTACACAAGGCTGGTGGAGACTTTGCATAAGATTAAAGCTGGATCTAGCTTTAATCATATTCATCAACAAAAATGAAAAAGCCAACAGAAGATTTGAAAATGTCCATATAATTATGACATGGACTAAATGGATCTATTCAAACTGCCCCAGTAGGGACACTAAGAATACACCATAGGAAATTGCTTATCCTCCCTAAATGATGGCAATAAATAGGAAGTCCATAAACCATAATATGGATCTGACTGGTTATCCTGGACGATGAGCAAGAAGTAGCAAACCCTCAATTTAATGGAACAGGTTCACCATATTCAGAACAAAAGGATGAGCGTGCCTTGGTACCAAACCCCAGAGAATGGTGCCCTCCCATCATCTGCATAGGCAAAATAGCATCTGAAACATAACAACCACTACCAATGACTGGAATAATTTGGAAGAGCGAGATAACTAATCAATTGTGAAAACTTGCGTAAATTACAATGCCCTTCAAAAAAGCACAGGGGTCAAACCTTCCTGGCCAAGTGTATGCTCATGACAACCATTTTCCTAGTGTCCATAGAACAGTATTACAAGATTCAGGGAGTCCCAAGGAAAGGACTTTCAGACAAATTAATCCAGCAGCAATAACAAAGTACAGTGGGTTTATATAACAGATATATTTCTTCAAATGCATCATTTTTCCAACATCTGCAAAGTTCAAGTCAACTAATGTAGGAATTGTCATAATCAGCAAAAAAAAATCATCTCAAATGAATCAAATCATTATTTTCTTAATTCCAAGATTCTATACTCAGCTTTCTATTGAGGTACCCTCCACCCTAGTTCACGTAAACCCTAAGGTGCCGGAAATTGACTTAAGCTAAGCTTTCCTAGGGAGATTCAGCCTTGAAAGGAAATCAATAAAGAAGTGACAAAAAAACTAATGGTTTGTGGCCTTGTTCAAGCGGGATCATTTATGACGAAGGCACAAAGTCTAGAACCCATTAACCCGGATGCTGGTTTTCAGTACCCCATATAAGCAATCACTTAAAGTGGAATTAAGATATATAAGATTGCTTGGATGAACCAATAATAGATTCTCAACAAGCGTTTGTTGAAAAAGAAGATTCAATTTTGGCCAAAATTTTGAGTTGAAAATCTCAAAGATGAATTTGCAGTTATAATCACTCACTTCCATACTTAAGGCACTTGGACTCGCCTCCAACTCAGGAAGGGTTATCAAGCTTGGGACTCATGACTCGGCAAGACTTGGCAAAGCTAAAGTTCCCAAGAATTTTAGAAGCCTTCAAAGATTAAAAACTTGTTACAGGCACCCGTCATTAAATAAACCTTAAAAACACATCATCATCATATAGAAGCTAATTTGATCACATGCACAAGTTTACATCAATCACATAAGTATAAACTATAAACACAATTTGCAGCCTTAGGAATAGCATATCTGACATATATATATTCTGAAATTTACACCAAAACTAACTGAATATGAAATTCATAACATCAAATCTTCCAAACAAATATCAAAACAAAAACTTCAAGTCTATGGGTCAGCCACTCAAAGGTGTTAATTCTATAACTTTGAAATCATCCTGATCTGATGATACAGATCATACAGATCTGATCCTGCATAATATACCTTTGTAATAAAGGGCGTAAATATAATTGTTAGTCTTCAATCATGATTGACATCTCACTTGGTGATGTTGTTTAAGTTTAATCTTGAAGAACTTAGTTAATCACTAAGTCTATTCCTTGATAGGTGCTGATTCTGGAAAGACAATTAAGGGCTGACCTAGATAGGGTCATGTCCCTTATAAATATAAGATGAGTGTGATGATAGATAAACACGCAAAGATACATTAAAAGTCTGCTTCTCTATAACACTGCCTTATGCGATTTACTAGCAAGATACAGAATATTGGAAATTCAGAATAGTTATAATACTTCTAATTACACTTCATATACAGATGGGTATATTAAGCGTCATCTTCAGCAATAGTAAGAAGCAGTATCTCAGTCTGATTCATACAGAATTTGCAAAAACTTTACGTGGTATCAGAGTTTTGGTAGTCAAACCTAGGCTCTGCAAATTGACAATCAGATTTTCATATCTAGCAACATCCTTCTATCTTCAATGGCAAACACAACCAGACCCAAGGACAGGTTTGATCGGAAAAAACACTTCGTTGCTTGAAAATTCAGAATTAGCATGATTCTTGAAGACAATGATGTAAAACAGTTTGTTGATTCAGCATCCAAGCAACCTGCTGTTGAGCCTAATAAAACTATCTAGAGTAAAGCAAACAGGAAAGCCATGCAGATCATATTAGATGGAGTGAAAAATGAAATAGTACCTATGCTAATGAAGCATCAAACAACATCTCATATGATGGATGCATTATTAGATGCATATGATGTTAACAATGCGACTAGAACCCTTGTACTCAAAAGACAACTAAATCATATACAGATAAAGAAGGGAGAATCTATGAACTCTTACTTCCCAAGGGTGGCTAGTCTAAGAGACGAACTTGAAAGTATAGGGACCATAATTGAAGACAAGGAACTAACACTTATGGCTATAGATGCTTTACCAAATTCATAGAAAACATTCTCATAAGGAGTAAGTGCTAGAGACAATCTTCCAAACTTTAATAAACTTAAAAGAGATTGCCTGCAAGAAGAATCTAGGAAACTTAAGAAAGGAGGAAGATTGAAAATTGAAGATGAAGAACTTCATGTTCTCAATACAAATTCCTATAGAGGTAAGAAGAAGCGCTTCAAGAAGAAGAAGGGTAATCAAAGAAATGACAAACCTAAGAAAGATCTATCCACAATAAAATGCTTCAAATGTAAAAAATTTGGACACTATATCTAATTGCCCTGAGAATACAAAGCAGCAAGTAATATATACTACCATTACTAGGAAAGAAGATAACTATAACCCTAAGAATCATGTATTGTATTCTGCATTATCAAATGAAGTATCAAGCAAAGCATGGGTAGTTGATAGCAGATCATCTCGACACATTAAAGGGTACAAAGAAGCAATGGACTCCATATCTGAAGAAGTTGATGGCAAAGTTACCATCGGTGATAATTCCGCTCATTTAGTCAAAGGAATTGGGAATTGCACCTTGAAACTAAAGTCGTGTAGTTCTCTACATCTCAAAGGAGTACTCTATGTACCAAGGATAAAAATGAATCTAATCTCGGTTACAACACTTGAAGATGTTGGACATAATGTTGCATTCATGGACGGTAAAGTAATGACCTAGTTTAAGAACTCTTCTTTAAAGAAAGCAAAGTTGATCGGTCAAAGAAAGGGATACTTTTATGAGCTAAATTTAGAACCTTGTCAACCTATTCAAACCTTAATTCATGAAGCTACTGATATAAATGAAATATGGCATAGAAGGTTAGGATATCTAAATTTCAAAACCTTATCAAACATGGAAAAGATGGTAACTGGTTTACCTAAGTTGAATAAAGATCATTCAAGCATATGCAAAGGATGTGCTCTAGGTAAGAACACCAAAAGTCCATTTCATGATAGCACTAGAAAAAGAAACAATGTTTTGGAATTAATTCACTCTAATTTATGTGGACCTATGTTTGTTCCTTCTCTTGGAGGATTCTGGTACTGTATACATTTTATAGATGACTTCTCTAGGAAAACTTGGATTTACTTCTTAAAATGTAAAGAATAAGAAGAAATCCTTAAGATATTTAAAAAATTCAAAACCTTAAATGAAAACTTATCAGGACATGAAATTAAAACTCTTAGGACTGATAATGGAGGGGAATATACCTCAAATATGTTTAAAGAGTTTTGTAAAGAAATAGGAATTAAGAGGGAGTATACTGTTCCTTATAACCCACAACAAAACAAGTAGCAGAAAGGAAAAATAAAACAATATAGAAGCAGCAAGAGCTATGATATTTAATCAAAATTTAGAATATTATCTTTGGGCAAAAGCCTCTTGAACTATTGTCTATATTCAAACCAAAAGTCTTCACTCCTACCTTACAGATAAAAATCCTAAAGAAGTCTTTACTAAGGTTAGACCTAATATAAGTCATCTTAGGATTTTTGGGTGTCCAGTATATATACATGTTCCAAAAGAAAAAAGAACTAAGTTAGAACCCTCCAGGAGGAAAGGTATTTTTGTATATATACATCTAAAGCATATAGGATTTTCATAACTAGACAGAAAAATATTGAACTTAGTAGGGATGTAATATTTGATGAAGATTTAGCATTCAAAAGAGCCCTAAGTTATGGAGATCCCTCTCCCTTACCTAGTTCTAAAGAAAATATTGAATCTAAGTTTCAGAGGGAGAACATTGAAGAAATTGAAGATGAAATTCAAAATCTCAATCTTGAGGAAACTCAAAATTCAAAGAAAAGACCACTTTGGGCCATTACAACAATAGAGGAAGCACAAGACTTCATTGCACCATTTGAAACCTTCAAAGAAAGAAAAAGACCCAAAAGATTTTCCAGTTATGCAACAAACATGAGTGATTTGTCTAAATCAGAACCAACCAATGTTTTAGATGCTATTAAACATACATCTTGGAAGGATGCCATGACGAAAGAATACCAATCCATTATGAAGAATGATGTTTGGGAAATTGTTCCAAGACTTTAAGGAAAATCCGTTGTTTCTTCTAAGTGGATATTTAAAATCAAGCATGTTGTTGACGATAGCATTGAAAAATATAAAGCGAAATTCGTAGCCAGGGGATTCTCTCAGAAAGAGGGAATTGATTATGAAGAAGCCTTTACTCCCGTTGCCAGATACACCTCTGTATGAGCAATCCTAACTATTGTAGCATCAAAGGGATGGAAAGTACACCAGATGGATGTAAAACAACATTTTTGAATAGAAAAATTACAAAAGAGGTATATTTGGAGCAACCTAAAGGATTTGAAACTCATAACCCTAACGTTTTTTGTTTGCAGACTCAAGAAAGCTCTCTATGGGCTTAAATAGGCTCCAAGGGCTTGATATGAAAGAATTGATAAGTATCTCACCAGTTTTGGATTCTCAAATAATGAAGCTGATCCAAATCTCTATTATAAAAAGGATAAAGATGATATGATAATATTTATACTATATGCTGATGATTTACTAATAACATGTGATGATCATCTGATAGATCAATGCAAAAAAGATCTAATCAAAGAATTTGAAATGAAAGATTTAGGACTCCTTCATTACTTCTTAGGATTGGAAGTATGGAAGAATTCTGACAGCATCATACTTAATCAAGGAAAGTATATACATTAGACATCTTGAAGAGATTTGGAATGTGGAATTGTAGGCCTATGTCTTCTCCAATGGAGACTAATCTACATGAACTTAAGGAAGCAGCAGCAAAATCACCTTCCATAGATTCTACTCTCTACAGACATATGATTGGATCTCTTATGTACTTGGTAATACAAGACCTGATATTTGTTATGTTGTTAATTCCTTAAGTCAGTTATGTGGGAGCCAAAGGAGATTCACCTAGTTGCAGTCAAACACATCATGAGATATACTTACAAGACACTCTTAATCTTGGGCTCACGTATGAGAAAATTGAATTGGACCTACATGGGTACACAGACTCAAATTGGGCTGGAAGTATTACAAACAGGAAGAGCACTTCAGGATGATATTTCAGTTTAGGCTCAGCGATGCTATCATGGATATGCAGAAAGTAGTCATCAGTAGCTCAAAGTTCCATAGAAGTTGAATACATTGCCACAACAATGGCCTCTCGAGAAGCAGTTTGGCTTAGAAAGTTGCTTGTGGAATTATTTGGTCAAGCCATGAATCCTACGATTATTCGTTGTGATAATCAGAGTTCCATCAAGCTTTCTTCGAATCCAGTTTTTCATGATAGGTCCAAGCATATTGAAATTTCTTGCCATTATGTAAGAGATATGATAGATAGGAATACTGTAAAATTATAATACATTTGCACTGCAAATCAGACAACAAATATTCTTACCAAACCTCTCTCGAGTGAAGATAGATCACTTTCGGAAAAGACTTGGTATGGTTGAATTGTAATACATTTGTATTCTTTAAATTATTATTAAAATATTTTTTATTGTTAGGCTATCAGATCTAGATGAGTTCAAGACCACATTGTGACATAGACATTTTTATACCTATGAGTCAACTTTGATAAAGGAAGAATTTTATTATTCTCCAGAGTTTATCCCAAGTTCTAGAAGATCATAACTCAGGATCATGTTGTGATATAGGAATGCCAGTACCTATGAGTCACAACTTGGATAAATGAAGAATTTAGGTATTCTCCAGATTTTATCCTGTATATTGTATTCTTTGCAATACTATTATCACTAGTATCAGTGATAAGTCATATGACAAGTGTAGTATATGACATAGTATCATGTGTTCTAATGATACCACATGCTTAAAAGATACAGATAGATATAGAGTATCAATCTATGCTTATTTATCTTTCATTGATGATGTTAGATATGTTATCTCTCAATGATTATCAACTTAAGAGGGAGTGTTAATTCTATAACTACGAAATCATCTTGGTCTGATGATACAATCATACAGATCTGATCGTGCATTATATAAACTTGTAATAAAGGGCCTAAATATATTGTTAGTCTTCAGTCATGATCGACGTCTCAACTGGTAATGTTGTTTAAGTTTAATCTTGAACAACTTACTTAGTTAATCAATAACTAGGTCTATTCCTAGATAGGCATCGATTTTGGAAAGACAATTAAGGACTGACCTATATATATATATATATATATATATATATATATATATAACTTAAAAAGTATAACCAAATATTTGGTTTTGCTTTCTTATACTTCAAGTTATATTTCAGTATGAGACTAATTTGAAGAAAAAAATGAGGCTATGGAATCACAGACCCAAAAACATTAAAATTTTGATAATTTAAAATTTTCTCCTTCAGCTCTCTCATCCTGATGATGGATCACAGAGTGCGATCCGAAACACTGATGCAAAAATTGGAACACAATCTACCCAGAAAATACAGCAAACAATTTCAATGGATTGTGGAAAACTAGTATCTATGAGAAAAAATCTGTTTTTAGCCAAGTTTGTGCATCCAAACTCGCTTACACTCAGTGAGTTTAGCAAGTCTAGCTTAAGGCTCTGTCGAGCCAAAGTTCAGATCCCTCAAACTCATCGAATCTTGGCAAGTCTGAAAACTAAGTTTCTTCAACTGAAATGCAAGTCAAGAAGAAGCTCACAATCTCAAGTTGTTGATGTTTTCTCCCATTCACACTAATATAATAGTACTGGACATTTTGATTGGTCTACTTCAATCAAAGTTTGCTTACAAATGCAGTTGATGGTATTGGAATAGGTTTGTGAGTTCTAGATGGCATCTTACCTTGTGTGTTTGATGGCTCATCGTGGCACTTTTATGGATTAAACCTCATAGGTTTTGCATCAACACAAGGATAGATTATGTCAGAGTTGCAAAACAGGTGAATACTCACAAGCCAGCAAGCTTGGTGAGTTACTTGCCTATTGGTTTTGCAAAAACTCACAACTTTGCCATGGAAAACTCTCAAGTAACCTGAAAAAATCATGATTTTTAAAAACTAAAAATACCTATTGTGACTTATTTTTCTGCCTTAAGTTTAAAAAATTACTGTTTTATAACAAACGATAGTAATTTGAAAATGAGTTGAAATCCCTATTTTTCGCCTACAATTTAAAAAAATCTGTGATTTAGGGCAAGTAACGGCCCAGTCTAGTCTATTTGGCATAGTGGTCCAGCTTGAGGTTGTGGATTACCCCCATGGTCTCAGGTTCGAGATTGCCCCAATTTTGAATGGTGCGCGTGTGCTATGGGCATGTGCACATGCCCCAAGGGAGACTAGTTTTGCCCTGATCACCCATAAATGGTCTGCTCGATAGGTAGCAGAGACATTCCCTTGGTTGTGTGTGTGTGTGTGTGTGTGTGTGTGTGTGTGAGAGAGAGAGAGAGAGAGAGAGAGAGAGAGAGAGAGAGAGAGCTTCAAAAATATCTTTGCTAAGTAGGAATTGTAAAGTTTCTTGCAAATTCTGAAGTGAATCAAAAATATATTGTACCTTATCTTAACCTGTTGTAGATGATCTTAAAAAACAGTCTTGTTTGAATGAGATATTATAATTCTGGAAATGCTTCTTCTTCCTACAATTCGTCTTAGGGCAGTATTAATTTAAGGAGCAAACTTCAATGTGTTGTGTGTCCTTAAACCTCAATCACACCCACCTCTTATACCATGACCAAAGAAAGGGACATGACCCTCTCTAGGTCAGCCCACATTACCTTCTAGAAATTGGCGCTCAAGGAGGATGATTAATGATTAACTAAGATAACAATTTAGTTATAGTTTAGTGCATAACAGAACTCATTTCCAAGGATCGCTGCCTTAGCCAAATGTAATATATTTAAGTGCCCTAGGATGGTAATCAAGGAGAGAAGAGTAATGTGTCGTCTGCACACTCAGACCAGTATGAATATCACTGTTAGAAGTTTAACACTCCCTCTTAACCTGATAATCATACTGAGAGATAACATATCTCACATCATCAATTACGATGAATAAGCAGACTGATAGTCTATATCTATCTGAATCTTCTAAGCAAGTGGTATCATGGAACACATGATATTGCATCATATAACCATCTTGTGATATGACTAATCATTTATACTAGTGATGTCAGTATTGCATGTATTGCAACACAAACATGATAAAATTTGAAGAATGATTAAATTCTTTATTTATCTAGGTTGAGACTCATAGGTACTAGCAATCTTATATCACAACTAGATCTTGAGTTTAAGTTCTACCAGAACACAGGATAAAGTCTGAAGAATAAATTCTTCCTTTATCCAAGTTGTGATTCATAGGCATAGAAATGTCTTTGTTACAAATGATCTTGGACTCATCTAGATCTAACAATAGTTCTTCACTGTTCAACACATTATCTAAGAGATCGTCATCTCTCATAATGTCTTTTATACAAGTATTCATTATCTCAGAGATCGTCACCTCTTAAATAATGGATATAGATGGTGGAGCCCATAACAGTCAATAGCTTGACAATAAAATTATTTTATTAATAATTTAAGGAATACAAAATTTTATAATTCAATGATAACAAGACTTCTCCTGAACTGATCTATCTTTACTTTATAGAGAGGTTTGGTGAGAATATTTTCTATTTGATCTAATTTTACAATATTCCTAACTACCATATCTCTTACATAATGGTAAGGAATTTCAATATGCTTGGATCTATCATGGAAAACTGGATTCATCAAAAGCTTGATAGAACTCTGATTATCACAATGAATAATTGTAGGATTCATGGCTTGACCAAATAATCCCACAAGTAACTTTCTAAGCCAAACTGCTTCCTGAGAGGCCATCGCTAATGCAATGTATTCGGCTTCTGTGGAACTTAGTGCTACAAAAGACTGTTTTATGCATATCCAAGAAATCATTGCTGATCCTAAACTGAAACATCTTGAAGTACTTCTATCCTTCACACTTCTACCCCAATCTAAGTCGGTGAATCCATATAAATCCAAGTGAACCTTTTCATATTTGAGCCCAAGGTTATGAGTGCCTTGTAAGTATCTCATAATGTGTTTTACTGCAACTAGGTGAATCTCCTTTGGCTGACAGATAAATTGACTTAAGAAGTTAACAACATAGCATATATTAGGTCTTGTATTTATCAAGTACATAAGGGACCCAATCATCTATCTATAGAGAGTAGAATCTATGGAAGGTGATTCTGCCATATCTTCTATAAGTTAATGTAAATTAGCCTCCGTTGGAGAAGACGTAGACTTGCAATTCCACATTCCAAATCTCTTCAAGATATCTAATGTATACTTCCCTTGATTAAGTATAATGCTATCAAAATTTTGCCTTACTTCTAGTCTTAGGAAGTAATGAAGGAGTCCCAAATCTTTCATCACAAATTCTCTAATTAGATCTTTCTTGCATTGATCTATGAGATGATCATCACCTATTATTAGTAAATTATCAACATACAATATCAAAATTACCATATCATCTTTATCCCTTTTATTATATAGATTTAGATCAGCTTTGTTCTTGGAGAACCCTAAGCTAGTGAGATACTTATCAACTCTTTCGTACCAAGCCCTTCGAGCCTGTTTAAACCCATAGAGAGCTTTCTTGAGCCTGCAAACAAAAACTTTAAGATCATGAGTTTCAAATCCTTCAAGTTGCTCTAAATATACCTCTTCTGTAATCTTTCCATTCAAGAACGTTGTTTTTACATCCATCTGATGTACTTGCCATCCCTTCGATGCTGCAATAGCTAGGATTGCTCTTCCAAAAGTGTATCTGGCAACAGGAGAAAAGGTTTCTTCATAATCAATCTCTTCTTTCTGAGAGAATCCCCTGGCTACAAATTTGGCTTTATAATTTTCAATGCGATCGTCAGTAGCATGCTTTATTTTGAATATCCACTTGGAAGAGACAACAAATTTTCCTTCAGGTTTAGGAAAAATTTCCCAAACATCATTCTTCATAACAGATTGGTATTCTTCCGATCATAGCACCCTTCCAAGCTATATGTTTAATAGCATTTGAAACATTGGTTGGTTCTAATTTAGACAAATCATTCATGTTTGTTGTATAACTAGAAAATCTTTTAGGTCTTTTGCTTTCTCTAACTATTCTGGATGGTGCAGCAAAGTCTTGTGCTTCCTCTACTGTCTTAATGTCCCAATGTGGTCGTTTCTTAGAATTTGAGTTTCTTCAAAATTAAGATTTTGAATTTCATCTTCAATTTCTTCAATGTTCTCCCTCTGAGACTTAGATTCAATATTTCTTTCAGAACTAGGTAAAGGAGACGGTTCTTCAAAACTTAGGGCTCTTTTGAATGCTAAATCTTCTTCAAAAATCACATCCCTACTAAGTTCAATAATTTCCTGACCAAGTATGAAAATCCTATATGCTTTAGATGTTTCACTATACCCTACAAAAATACCTTTCCTCCCAGAGGGTTCTAACTTAGTTCCCTTTTCTTTTGGAACATGTATATACTAGGCACCCAAAAATCCCAAGATGACTTATATTGGGTTTAAACTTAGTAAAGACTCTATTGCAGCTTCTATGATTGTTCTATTCTTCCTTTCTACTACCCTGTTTTGTTGTGGGTTATAAGGAACGGTATACTCCCCTCTTAATTCTAGTTTCTTTACAAAACCTTTTAAACAAATATGAGGTGTATTCCTAGAGAAGTCATCTATAAAAAGTATATAGTACAAGAATCCTCTGAGAGAAGGAACAGACATAGGTCTACATAAATCTGAGTGGATTAATTCCAAAACATTGTTAGTTTTTCTAGTGCTATCATGAAATGGACTTTTGGTGTTCTTAACCATAGCGCATTCTTTGCATATGCTTGAGTGGTCTTTATTCAGTTTAGGTAAACCAGTAACCATCTTCTCCATAGTTGATAAAGTTTTGAAATTTAGATGTCCTAACCTTTTGTGTTATATTTCATTTATATCCGCAACTTCATAAATTAAGGCTTGAATGGGTCGACTAGGTTTTGAATTTAATTCCTACAAATACCCTTTTCTTTGACCAATCAATTTTGTTTTCTTAATTGAGAAGTTCTTAGCCCAGGTTATGACTTTACCATCCATAAATGCAACATTATATCCATCATCTTCAAGTGTTGTAACCGAGATTAGATTCCTTTTTACTCTTGGAACATAGAGTACTCCTTTTTGAAGTAGAGAACTACCTAACTTTAGTTTCAAGGTGCAATTTCCAATTCCTTTAACGGAATGTGTTGAATTAATACCGATGGTGACTTCGCCATTAACCTTTTCTGGTATAGAGTCTAGTGGTTCTTTGTATCCAGTAATAAGTCGAGATGATCCACTATCAATCACCCATGCTTTACTTGAGACTTGATTTGATAGTGCCAAATACAATACACAATGCTCAAGATCATAGTTATCTTTTTCCCTAGTAATGTTTGTACAGTTCACTTGCTATTTAGAATTCTCAAGGCAACTGGATCTATAGTGTCCAAACTTTTCGCATCTGAAGCATTTTATTTTGGATAGATCTTTCTTAGGTTTGTCATTCTTTTGATTACCCCTCATAGTTATCTTCTTCCCTAGTAATGTTTGTATAGTTCACTTGCTAGTTATAATTCTCAGGGTAGTTGGATCTATAGTGTCCAAACTTTTCGCATCTAAAGCATTTTATTTTGGATAGATCTTTCTTAGGTTTGTCATTCTTTTGGTTACGCCTTTTCTTCTTGAAATGCTTCTTTTTTCCTTTATAGGAATTTGTATTAAGAACATGAAGTTCTTCATCTTCTGTTTTCAATTTTCCTCCTTAAGTTTTTTGGATTCTTCTTGAAGACAATCTCTCTTAAGTCTATTGAAGTCAGGAAGATTATCTCTGGCACTTACTCCTTGTGCGAACATTTCCCACGAGTCTGGTAATCCATCTATAGCCGTCAGTGTTAGTACTATATCATTAATGAAGGTTCTTATACTTGCAAGTTCATCTCTTAGGCTAGCAACCCTTAGTAAGTAAGAATTCATCGATTCTCCCTTCTTTATTTGTATGTGATTTAGTTACCTTTTTAGTGCAAGAACTCTAGTTGCATTGTTAACCTCATATGCATTTAGTAATACATTCATCATATTAGATGTTGTTTGATGTTTCATTAGCATGGGTACTATATCATTTTTCACTCCATCTAATATGATCTGAATGGCTTTCCTATTTCATTTACTCCAAATTGATTTATGAGGTTCAACAGTAGGTTGTTTGGATGTTGAATCAACAAATTGTTTTACATCATTTTCTTCGAGAATCATCATGATTCTGAATTTCCAGGCATCAAAGCGTTCTTTCCCATCAAACCTATCCTCAAGTCTGATTGTGTATGCCATTGAAGGTAGGAGAATGTTGCTAGATATATATCAAGTCTGATTATTTAATTTGCAGAGCCTAGGTTCAACTACCAAAGCTTTGATACCATGTAAAGTTTCTACAAATTCTAAAATGAATCGAACTTATATTGTACCTTTTCTTAATCCAATGTAGATGATCTTAAAAAACAATCTTGTTTGAATGAGATATTATAATTCTGGAAATGCTTCTTCTTCCCGCAATTCGTCTTAGGTCATTATTGATTTAAGGAGCAGAATTCAATGTGTTATGTGTCCTTAAACCTCAATCACACCCACCTCTTATACCATGAAGAAAGGGCATGTCCCCTAAAGGGACATGACCCTCTCTATAGGTCAGCCCACATTACCTTCTAGAAATCGACGCAGAAGGAGGATGATTAATGATTAACTAACATAACAATTTAGTTATAGTTTAGTGCATGCATAACAAAAATCATTTCCAAGGATCACCGCCTTAGCCAAGTGTAATATATTTGAGTGCCCTAGGATGGTATTCAAGGAGAGAAGAGTGCTGTGCGGTCTGCACACTCAGACCAGTATGAATATCATTGTTAGAAGTTTAACAGGAATGGGTCGAAGAACTGCAAACCTTTGATGAGAAAATAATTGTAAATGCCATGTATCAACACGACAAGATGGAGGAAAATAACCACTAAACAATTAAAACAAAATCTGCGCCAAAGAAGAGATATATTGGAGGAGCAATTCAAGGGAAACATGGCTTGCTGAGGTGAGTTCTAACACCATATTCAACCACAAACACAACAAAGATAAACATAGTAGATGGCAAAGTCCTCACCTCCCTCATAGAAATACAGAATGAACTCGTCAACCATTTTAGACTTTTGACAAGGGGATCAAACTACTTACAGCCCTTGATGGGAAGCCTCTTAGATTGTAACCCACTATTCATCAATATGAGGATATTAAATCAGATTGCCCCCATCACTTTGGATAAAATTGAAAATGTAGCTTTCCAACTCAAAATAAACAAGGCAATCAACCCAAGTCAATTTCCATGCATCCTTTCTTCAATTTGTTAGGGTTTCCTAGAAAAAATTGGGAATTTTGAAAGACTTATTTAAGACTAGTATTGCTCTCATCCCAAAGACATGGGTGCTCCTCAATCACAGATTTTAGACCGATTTCACTTTTTAACACTATAAACAAGATTGTCGCTAAGGGCCAATGTATTCAAATCCCTCCTCCCACTCAACGAAGGTTGCCCGATTTCATTTTTAACACTATAAACAAGATAATCCGCAAAATGATGGCCAAACATATCAAGAGCCTTCCTTCCACTAAACAAAGGTCGGCCCCACTCACCCACTCTATTTGGCTTGTATATTTATAATGGTGAAGAATGGATAAACAAATTAAAGGAGAAGGTATCCATCTTGCTCAATATGTGGTGAAGCTACTTTTTGATATGGAAAATCTCATTCTACTTCCACTAGCTGATGATGTCTTGAGAGAACACTTGAATGCTTTAGAGATTTTTTCTTGGGAGGTTGGGATGCAGGTGTACACTAGCGAGACTAAGATCGTGATTTTCTCTTTGCAGAGGAAGAAGCAGTAGATTAACTTCATCTTTGAAGGAAGTGTGTTAAAGATTATGGAGGAATACAAGTACTTGGGCGTAGATTTTCACAGCTGGATCAGCTAGGAGATTTGTAGAGCTATAATGAATACAAGTGGATCAACAAGCAAAGTTATGGCATTGGAAGACCAAGAAGACACTTTGTTGGTAAGCTGGTCTCACCGATTGCGGTCTATGGTTGTGAAGTCTGGGGGAGAACCTTTCAAACCACAAGTGGAAATAAATTGAAGAAATACAAAAACATCTTATCACTACTAGTCGTAAAGTTAAATCTACAATTTCATGCAAGATTCTCTTGGCTGAAGAGGGTATGTTCCCGATTGAAGCTTCAACAACAATTTGATTGTTAAGCTATCTAATATTGTTGAAAATATGGATAAACACTACAAGGTCAAGATGGTTGTTGTGGAGACTCTGGCCTCTAGAACAAAGACATGGATGAAACAAAATAAGGACTGGTTGACTAAATGGGACATTGACTTCCCAACACCAATGGAGGGACAAAAAGACTCATGTCAGTTAAATTCAGGGTCACAATGTCAACAAAGCAAATCAGGTCGAGAAAAGTCCACTATGTGAAAGAGTTTAATCCCACTTGGGGTCGTGATAAAAAATACTACAAATGGACGACAATTGAGCGTAAGGCTAGATTGTTAGTTGTGCAACTAATAACTTGATCTCATCATTTAAGGTGCAAGACAAATAGATGGACAGTTCCCAAAGAGATCTAGAAACAAAGATGTATTTTCTACAACAAAGGAGTTGTTGAAACAAAATGACACTTTATTTGAATGTGTTGCTTACCAAGATATTCATGGGAGCATTAGAACAACTTAGAGAAGAGCTGTCTAAACCCAAATTTTTGAAGAAATAAGGCTGCACAAAACTGCTGGTATTTTATAAAGATCCATAGCAAGAGAGTTAGCATTAAGAAGAATACACAGATAGCCGAGGATTTGATGCTTGTTTCCTTGGATTGTTGGTATCGTGGATGTCATTTAAATTCCTTCACTCATTCATCCCCAATCACTATTCTGCAAATAGAATGGTTTCATGCATGGGTATCTCTGATGGGATTAATATAGTAGATCAAGCAGTCCACTCCATTAAAAGGAAAAACTAGAAAGAGATGTGTTGTTAATCACACATTGCCCATCAAAGATAAACCCCTATCCTTTTCAGATTTTTTGGCCCCTTTGATTTGGCTTTCTTGGTAACTCTGGCTTTAGTCTCCTAGGGTCTCTCCAGTTTCTATTGAGTGGTGATCAGTTTTGACCTAGTCTTCAGTCAGATTAGTTTCTTTCCATTTTGTTGTCAATCTTTAGGTGTTCCCCAATCTTGAGTACTAAAATTGAATCCTTTGGGTGTGAGCCAATAAAATTTCTAAGGTTTTTTCAAACAGCCTTTTCTATCATGTCAAGTTATTGATGAACATGGAGAAGTCTCGAAGTGTAGCACGGAAGGGCACTAAAATGTGTTAAGATTGTGACAAAGGGTGTGAAAGGCACCTAGAGGTGAACATGAAGGTTATTAAGTCTAGAAACATTGAAAGGAGAAAACATGAGGGCATACTGAAATGATAGATACAATAAGGTAGCATAAAGAATGTCAATATTGACCTAGCATTTAAATTGTACTCCAAAATAAACACATGGCCGAAGGTCTTGTTTCATTAGTCTTCAGGAAAATATTGTGAAATTAGACATTGATGAAGAGGAGTAAATCCCTACTACTTGATTTAATTATTGCACAAGGAGGACAACAAAGATGAAGAGGTAAGATCCTACCACTGACTTGTCAAGGTGCCCAATAGGCGTCTAATCCCAAATGGTTCAAAATTAAAGCTCCTTACCTAAAGATGCAGTGTGCACTCCGTAAGTGCAAGTACACAAATGATCAAGATGGTGTTGCAAATTTAAAATCCAAAGGCTCAAATCAATCAACATGCGACATTTGTTGGTGGAAAAGGAAGGTATGGTGTAAAAGAATATTCTTGGCCCTCCCAATATTTCTCTCTCCAATGGCATGAAGAAAAGTGTGAGGAGAATGTGCTCTGAAAATAACTTCAGACACCTATGAGATCACACGCAAACAACGCTATTTAGCATAAAGCATGGGTGATTGAAATGATAATAATTGGCTCTCAAATATACTTTGTGTGACATTAGAACAAAAGCAACGGAGTTCTTAAGGCCATTGAATCCATCGCCTGAATGAAGTTCTCCAAACAATCTAGCAACAACACTCTGAATGCAAATAAAAGTCATAATGGTCGCTCCAACATTGCGGAGAATGACTACATAAAAAAGGACAATTCTTAGGATAAGCCTCTAGCAACACCCAGCAACACTACTCAGATGCAGAGGACATATCTGTTGTGCTCAGGCAGTTGCAAGCACCAAAAGATTAAAATGCACGTCATGGCTCTTCCAAAGCACATCCGCATGTCCATTGAAACACATTAAATATGGTAAAAGGAGTTAATGAAGATTGAAATAACAAAGGTCACCCTTGAGGCAAACGACAATCCATCATGAACTCTCTAAAGCACTGAAATGAAATAATGAGGGAATGTTGTTGGCTTCCAAACATGTCCAACAGAGCAATTGTAAACATAAAAAATGTTCTACAAATGGATGGTAATACTTTATTCCAATAAGTATGACCTCATAAGAATCATTTGTTCTTGATCAAATCCACATCTTGAATGCACAAGTTTGATGTTGCAATTGTATCTTTATTGAGAAAAGCTTCAACCATATGCAGTGTTCTTGTGTGTTGCATCCCCCATGAAAGTTATGTTATCGAAACCTAATCGAATTGTGATGACACGAAGCCCTCTGCAATAGTCGATAAGTCCATACTGAAGAAATTGCAGCTGTAGAAATCTGCTAGTTTAGGTATTTGATCAACAACAACCCTTGGATTCTTTGGTAAACCCTATGAGCTCAACAGTTAAAAATTTTAAAATTTGCAAATGCGGCAATCAAATCTTAGACAAAAGACATAAGTCATCTCACAGAACAGCTCTAAAAATACAAGCAGCAGCAGTCTCTTTCTAGTTGATTTGTGTATGGGGAACAATCGTTAAGGAACAATAGCAAAATGAAGAATTAAATACACAGAGGACTCCACCAAAGAAGAAATTTGTCAGAGCACGGTTTCTGTATGGTACTGGAATGCTATGGAGAGGGAAAAGTCTGTGACTGGGCTTTGATTGTGCTCTAAGCACGAATCAAGAATGATGAAGGAATATTACAAAAGAAATGTCTGCCATGCATTTCATGGAATGTTTACCAAATCAAATTGTCTTCCTGTGAATGTAATTAAACTTATTATCAGACTGATATATGCCTTGTAATTTGCCGACTTCAATTGCTAATATCTTACTATATTCAGGTTATGATCAGAATTTATTCTTGAAGGAACCTTTATACTAATAACTACGGAATACAAATTTAAATCTGAGAATTTAATTGGTCTATAAGTCTGCAATTGCCAAACTCCAAATGAGAGAGCATTTATGAATTTACGATGTCTCTCTTGGTCTATCAGCATGGATATAAGTATTGTCTCCAAAAGACATGTCATGAGAGGACCTGTCTCCACAACGTGAAGCCACGTCCACTCATGACATGGCTCTTCAAATAAACAAAACTCTTAACATAATCCTGATCGGGTTAGTTAATACTAAACCAAAGTTAATCTTGCAAGTCACAGATCTGCATATAAATTAATAGATCATTTGCTCAATCCATATTATGGTTCAACATTCATATAGTCTACCATTAGCAGGTCATCAACTTATAGGATTAGTATTAACATATCACCTTTAATAATTTTAAAATAGAGATTTAGGTCTGTTAAAGTTGTAGCTTCAGTCGAATTGAAGCATGTAGTAAATTAGAATTGTATATATTAAATATATCTATATCTGTATGTAACATTATACACACACACACAAAAAGAAAAGAAAAGAAAAAAAAGCTGATGAACGACTTAATTTGATTTTCTAATATATTACTGGTCTTGACTAAACCTGATATCCTCCTTGCAATGCTCGGGTATCCTAAAAGTAAATGGTGAATTGAATATGTTTGCAAATTGTTTTATGTTGACTAAGATTAGTTATGTCTATGTAAGGACATGACCCTACATGGCAATAGAGTCATAAGCACGTAGAGTCATTGTCTCTAGGTGAACGTGACCTCTGCCTCCCCTATTAATAGAGATCATTGTTTGAGAAGAAAGCATCAATATAAATGACATGACAAGTATTCTCCGCAGTGATTAATATATCATATGATTTCCTTCTGAAATATGTATTGCATTAAATCAGAGTCACGTCTAAAGGCCTTTACATCAATCCTGATCATAGTTCTGAATATTAGAAATTGTTCTACTCAGTCATAGTTGATATCAGATCTGAAGACATAGTTCAATACACACACACACACACACACATATATATCAGACTCTCAGTTGAGCATCATTAAAATTGTTCATTCTGTCAGTCTATCATAGATCCCATATTCCTTTATAGGGCCTGCATCATTCTTTGAGAACCCTATTCCCATAAGATAGTCATCGATCCTTTCATACGAGGCTCAAGGAGCCTGTTTAAGTCCATATAGGGCTTTCTTCAATTTGCACACATGTGAAGCTGCATTATGGAGCACAAAGCCTTTAGGTTGTTCTAAATAGACCTCTTCTTCGATAGTCCTATTCAAGAATGCAGTTTTCAGATCCATCTGGTGAATCTTCCAGCCTTTTGCTACTGCAATAGCTATGACTGCTCTAACAGAAGTATATCAAGCAACAGGTACAAATGTCTCCTCGTAATCAATACCTTCCTTTTGAGAGAACCCTCTTGACAACAAAACGTGCTTTGTATTCCTCTATACTGCCATCTGCAACATGTTTAATTTTGAAGAGCCATTTGGAAGAGAACAGATTTCTCCTTAGGTCTAGGTACTATATCCCATACATAATTCTTCAAGATGGATTGATACTCATCTGTCATGGCATCTTTCCGTACTCGATGTTTGAGAGCTTTTGATACACTAGTAGGTTTTGAGTTAGTATTTTTTCTCATTAATGCAACATAACTTGAGAATCTGTTAGGCCTCTTACTTTCTCTGAAAGTTCCTTTGGGTGTTGCAAAGTTTTCAGCTTCCTCAACCATTTTTCTAGCCCAAAGTGGTATTTTCTCTCGTTATTATTTTGATTTTCCTCTTGATAGTCCCTTTGATTCTCAGGAATAGTTTGCTTTTCATTTGTGGCTTCTTCTAGGTACTCCCTTTGAAACTTAGGAGTAGGATCCTCAATATTTTAGATGAATCCTGAATTTCTAACTCATTAGAGCTCTTTGTCCTTTCAAAGGCAATGTCTTTTTCAAAGATGACATAAAAATCAATCCAATTCTATTTGTCTTTGTCTAGGTATGTATATCTTGTAGGCTTTTGAGGTTTCGCTATAGCCTACAAAAATTCCTTTTCTTCCAGGCTCTAATTTTTACCTCTTCTCTTTAGGCACATGGATATAGGACAACCAAATATCCTTCGATGGCTTATGTCAAGTTTTATACCAGTAAAGGCCTCTTCAACAATTTTGTTATCAAGGTATCAATTGGGACATCATTTTTGCCCAAAATGAGGTATCTATGTTTTGGTCATACATCACTAATTTGGAAGCCTCTACAATAGTTATGTTTTTCGTCTCAGCTACGCCATTTTGTTGAGGATTATAGGGTATAGTAAAGTTCCTCTTGATACCAGCACTAACACAAAATTCCTTAAAGATTTATGAGTTGTATTATTTTCCATTGTTTGTCCTTAGTGTTTTAACTTTCTTTCCACCAATGTTTTCTATTAGGGCTTTGAACTCTTTGAACCTTTTAAGGGTCTCTTTTGACTCTTCATTTGAGGATGACTTGGACTTTGGTAGAATGAAGGTGATGGTGGTTTGGTTTGTGAAATATGCGGGGGCAGATAATGTTGATGGTGGTGATGATGGAGGATGTGTCTGCAAATGATGATGTTGATGGGAAAGCGATGGTGGTAGAAGGTGAATGGATGTGTTCTGATACTTCACTTCTCTAACTTCCTTCTCTAAGCTTCGACTAACTAGCTACTCACTATTCTACTCCTACTCCTATGAATGAAAGGTTAGCAAATGGACGGGGATTGAATCTAATGAAGGCTAACCAGCGGTCCCACCTCCACAGATGCAATTGATTCAAAGGAAAAATGAACTAGTTTACCACACAAGGCTTCACAACCAGCTACTAGGATGCTAGTGGTCTAGTATTGATCCCTATCAAACATCTACCAATGCTACCATACAACTATCCATCTATTTTAACCTCACTTAAACAACTTCAAATGCAACCAACTTTAACAACTTGAAAAGAAATCAATCTATGTGGAAGTAGAAAACATGCAATAACACCCAATGTTCTTAATCACCATGCAAGTCAAAACAATGAAAAAGAGAGTGATTTTGGTATTATCTTAGCAACAATTTCTCCAACACTTTACAAATGAGAGCAAATGGCCTTATATAGGGGCCAAAAATACAACAGACGATGGAGATCAAAACAAGATCAACGATCCATATTAGATCCTCAAAACCCTAATTAGGGTTGCCACCTCATCGACCAATGAGAACTTGTCACCTCATCAATGGACCAATGAAAAAAGTCTAAAAGTGGCAACCAATGAGAAGGCATCAAAATGGTGGCCAATCAAAAATAGATACTTGTCCTATTCTAAAAGAAAGAGAAATTGCCACTTGGGCTTACATCAAATGATCTTCTAATATAAATCTTCCCTTTTCTTTCATTTTCTTAGCTAAGGCAATGAACTTAACTAGCCTTTCATTAACTTCTTCCGTAGAAGGACAAGGTGTGTGCTTCGCCCTGAGTTCTGCTGACGTTACAAAGCCACTTGCTGCTTGTAGTATCCTTTCATGGTCCTCATATTCCTTCGCAAATCCAATAAAAGCATTGAGAGAGGAAAGGGTGCCCAAATGCTTCTTCTTGATAACAACATTTCCTAACTCATCCAACCTCGATCCAAAATCTGTCTCATTGACATCCTCTTCTTTGATATCCTCAAAACCAAGTGCTACCCCAACGTCGCTCATCATGGTTGAAATGGAAGTGTTGATGCTTGGGCTGTGTAATGCAATCTCATTCTGTATCTTCTTTGCCAAGGGGAAATGTCCTTCCTTTAGTCTGTCCTTCATCCGTATCATGTCCACTGTACCGATATTGGTGTCGGTTATTTGCTATGCTCCACGGAGTTTCCGGGACGGGGACGTTTTAGGGGACGGGAACGTGTTTCCGGTACGAGTACGGGTCGAAGCCAAAATTTAGGGGACGGGACCTCAGGGGACGGCTATAAAATATAGGGCATTTTAAATTTTTTATATATGGAGAATTAGACTTCTTTAGAGATATATTTCTGATATGCATACCATAACAATGATAAATCATAACATTGATAAACCATTCACCATAGAATACATGGAAATTGAAAACTATTAAGATTAGAATCAAAATGAGAATATGATATGATGATATATCCGAATATCGCATACAATTAGCAAAAATGCCCAAAGGCTCCAAGTATCAATCTATCATCATCATGCATGAAATGAAAATCAAAATGACACAATGAAAGTAAATACTAGAAGTGTAAATGAGATGTCCAACTCCATAATAATCAAAAGCAATAATGTATCTGAGTATCTGAAAAGCAGAAAGCCAAATATATGGCTGTCCTCTAGGAATCTAAATCTCTATCTAAATCAAGATCATCATCAATCTCATCCTCTGAATCACTGGCAGGGGTAGGCAGAGGGTCCTCATCCAATGGAACTCCAAGCAGCCCTGGGGGTGTGTTATCCTCATCAATCTGCAATGCATCCTCAGGATTAACATCCCAACGTAGTGCTAGAGTCTGTCGATACTCAAGACTCTGTCGCTCCTGTAGTTGCAATACACTATGAACAGCCACAAGCTTCTCTGATCGTCTAGAGGTAAGGTTGTTCCTCTTGACCGATTCAATGAAGCTATATGTAGACCAATTCCTCTCTACAGCAGAGGAACTCGCAACCTGTGAGAGAAGACGGGTGGCAAGGGCTTTCAGCTCAGGTGCATCTGTACCATGCCATGTCCACCATCCAATCGGGTCCTTTTGAGCTAATGTAGCTCTATCAGTCCTCGCCTCTGGTCTACCAAATGTTGGACCACGAAGATTGGCAAAGTCAAGCCATTGCCCTCGAATTTTTGCAGCATCCTCTGCACTATACATTTTTGAAAGGGCCTTGAAGAAGCCGTCCTTCACCTATATTGAACAAACAAAAATTAAGAAGTGAGAACTTAGAGTTTATAAACTTTACAAATAAAATAAAATATTTAAAAATGTATTATAAAATCAGAATTCTTTAATAAATTAAACTCACCTCCTCATCATTAGATGGAGGCACTCTCCCAGGCCTTGGTGCATACCATTTTGGATTGACTGCATAGGCTGCCATATGAAGTGGGTTGTTCATAGTGTTCCACCTTTTCATTACAATGGGCTTAAGATGCTCCTCATAGAACTCCAAAGTAGGTTCCTTATCTTTAACAGCTTGCTTGATCTGCCCAAGCATGCTATCAAAGGTCTCATAAATCTCTCCAAGGCTAGGAGAGTCAGTATCAGCATATCTAATGACCTGCATAATAGGGTCAATGAAGGAGCAAATGTATCTGCAAATGAAAGAAAATTGCAAGTGAGAAACATAATATGTTAAAAAAATCAGCAAGTGCTTAAATCAAATTTTTTTTTTATTAAATCAGCAATAATAACAATTATGATATCCACCAATTCTTAAGTTTCTTACCTCATTGTGGTTCACCAATTTTCATCTAGGATTCTTCGTTTGACAAGCCTTCCATCTGGGGTGCTTGATTCATGCCATCTATTCCACTCTGCATTGACCACCATGGATTGTAAGGCCTCTTGGACCTCAAGCATCCTCTCCAACAAAATGAAGTAGCTAGCATATCGAGTCTCCACAGGCTTGAGGAATTCTTTTTTGGAAAATGTCCTAAATAATGCAAGAGATGTGTGATGATTGCAAATAAACATTTGCACGTCTCTAGCCTCAAACACCATAGTCTTTATCCAATCAATTTTCTCAAAGTCCTTCAAGGTGTTATTCAATGCATGTACACAACATGGGGTCCAAAAAATGTGTCTATAGGTGCTCTCTACTATCAATCCAGCTGATTTACACACACGGGCTGAATCAGTGACTACTTGCACAACATTTGAAGTCCCTACCTCTTCTATAGCATCCTTCAAAATCTGAAATTGGAAGGATGCATCCTTCTTTTTTCCTGAGCAATCAATGGCTCTAAGAAAATAGGCCCCTGCTGTACTAGTGACAATAAGATTGATGAGTGGCCGATGTTTGATATCGGTCCAACCATCCATGATAATAGAACATCCATCACTCATCCATGTTTGCCTCATATCCTCCATCAAAATGTTTACTTTTGAGTACTCTTTGTCAAGGATAGTGGTGCGTAATTTAGTCTCTCCTGGTGGTACAAATGAGGGACCAGCAGTATAAATATCTTTGCACATTTGTTTATAGAATGAGGAACGAGAAACATGGTATGGTATGCCATGAGCAACAAGAAATCTGCCAATGGACTCTTCAGCTCTATCTTTTGCTTGTATGTTAAATAAATCAGCCACATTGGTATCTCTCTTAGTCTTGGCCTTTCCCTTCCCTTTACTAACAGTGCTAGTGGGAGTCAATGAGGGTGTGGGTGTGCTACTCATAGGACCCCCGGATTTCAATAACTCCCCCTCCACATACAACCTATTGGCCTCAAGTTTTTCTTCCTCCGTAATTTTTTTGCAACCTTTCACCCCTTGCCCACCTATCCATAAAAGATGGCAATACACTCTTGTGTAGCTCCCAAAATAATGCTTCTTACATAAATGACACTCCCATTCCCTACTACCCCCCGAATTTTTCTTCTTATTCTTGTCTACTTTTGTGGCAAATTGTAGGAGAGGTTTCTTAGGGTTGAATGGGCCTTTGGCATATTGTTTTAAGGCTTTGGAAGGGCACTCAAATGGATTAGGCATTGCATCTTCCATAGGGACATCTACATTAGGCTCATCAATGGCTGCCCTAGGTCTTTTTCTTGGTCTTTGTAATTGTGACACTTGAGTTTCTTGCATGGCAACTTCCATGCTATCACTACTTCCCTCACTCTCACTGCTGCTCATGTTTTTGCATTTGGATTTTACAATGATTTATAGTATACTGCTGCAAGTTATAGAAAAAAAAAAATTCAATGTTCCATTAACATGCCCTCTTTATGTCATTGAAAAAAATGAAAAATGACAACAAACAACAATGAAGTTTGAATCAAACAAAAAGAAAATAAAAAACATAGCTGGAATGAAGTAGAAATGAAGGCAAAACTTTCTCTTCCACCTCCAAAACACACTCCTCTTTTGTTGTTGTTGAATGTTCAATGTTTTCCTCTTCCTCTTCCCAACTTGCAAACAACTCCAAATGAGCAATGAACTCCAACTTTAACTATTTAAGAAGACACATTAGGGTTAACAACTTAACATCCATGTGGGCCCTAGGCGGAATAGAAAAGATTAAATTAAAAAAAAAAAAAAACCATTTTTTTTAACTTTTTAACTCACCCGCGACCGGCTGGAAAATAGGGGACGGCGTGGGCAAAAGGGTACGGGCGAGGGACGGGAACGCCGTCCCCGGTACGAAAATCCGTACCCAAGTTTCCTATGAATTTTTTTTTTGCGTTTCGGGGACCGTCCCCTTTCCCCTCAAAAAGGGACGTCGCAGGGTACGCCCAAAATCCGTACCCGCGTCCCCGTTTCGTACCCGGTACGGGTACTAGGGTACAGAGGCAGGGGACGCGTCCCCGTGGAGCATAGGTTATTTGCTTTATTTTTGAGAAGGAAGTTTTGAACATCATATCCTCTTTGTCTTTCTTAGTGTTTGTCCGCTTGGGATTCTTACTTGCACTAACATCCTCCATACTCGTCGCCCTATTACGAGATGGTAGAGTGGTGGAACAGAAGGCAAGTAGAACCAAGGGAAGCAATCCTTAGACTAGAACGGAAGAAGGATATCAACTTAAGGACCCCTTTCAAATCTAAATGATTAAAATTCACCTTAACCAATAATCATACGACTTTTCGAAATTAGGACTAGACCTCAAGAACTTCAAATCCACTTGCAAATCATAAATTTATCATGTAATTCACCTCCAAATAAAATTACCCAACCTAGGGCCAAAACAAAAATCGCAGCTTCTTGCAAAAATCAGAATTTTATCTTCGACAAATTTCGGCTCCCACAAAATTCACCAAGCAAGAAAAGTGCAGGTTTGCTCTTGCAAAATTGCCAACACCTTGAGAAGGAGAAGTGAGAAGTGAGGAGGAAATGGGAGAGAGGCCTCCTCTTATACCCAACTTTCTTACTCCCTCCAAGCTGGCCGACTTGGACCCTGGGAGCAAGAAAAACAATAATTAATGCAAAATTATGGCCCACAATTAAATACTTAACCAAAATTTAATTTTGCCAAAAGGAAAATTGTCTTTTAAAATTGCCAATTAGTTCTAAATTGGAAAAAGAAATTAAATGGTGCCTTAGAGATGTCAAATATTTCCATTTGATGAGAATGTAGTAATTAATACGTCATTAAAATTGTATTTTGGCTAGCCAAAAGTCATTTTTTAATATTAAATTACTAATTTCATTAAAGACTAAAAAGTTTTCAAGGCAATTTTAATCCAATTAAAGCCAAATTTTGCAATTTTAATTCAAATCGATTTTGCTAAGCAGTTTTAGCATTTTAACACCAAAAAAATTATTTCTCTAGAGCCTAAAAATCGATTTTGCAATTTGACTTCACCATCACAAAATTAATCTCTCTTCACCAAAAAATTGAAGATTTTCCAAAGACCAAATTTAACAAAATTTTCAATTTTTGAAAATTAACCAAATTTATACAATTATATCCAAATTTTCAAAAGAAAATGTCTAAGTACAAAATTCACAACTTTATCCTGCCAAGAGTTGTTCTTTAAAATTTGTTCGGCCTAAGGATGAAATTGGTGGCTCTGAAAAATCAAGTTGAAACCGGGTGAAAATAAATCTAACCCTCTCCCAACTGACCCTAAAGGTGTCCAAGGCTTAAAGTTTCAAAAATCGAATCAAAATTTTTGAACAACTCAAAAATTTGCCAAGGCAATCGAGGAAAAGGGGTCCCCAAAAATTTTGGGGCGATGGTGTGAAAACCTCACAACAGAATGAGAACCCCTTCCTGAAAGTTTCTTTTCCTTTTGAAATTCGTCGTCTTACCTTTCTTATGAGAGTCTATGTTTAAGACATGGATATCCTCATTCATAGGTTTTTGTTTGTTTCCTTTTGATATCTATCTAACTTCTTCTAGTAGGATTAACTGATCAAATTTTGGGAGTTTTGATAAACCACTTATTCCTAGAACGAATGATTCCCATGAATTTGGTAGGCCACCTAAACCTAGTAGAGTTAATTCTCTATTATCAATTTTATATCCAACAATTGATAGTTGATCCCTCATCTCAGTTATTCTCATGAAGTATGCATTAATGGATTCTCCTTTGTTCATGTTTATGTGATTAATTTGCCTCTTTAGTGCAAGGGTTCTGCCAATATTGTTTATTTCAAATGTGCTCTCAAGGGATTTGAACATAACATATGCAGTCTCCTATTTTGTCAATGTAGGTATTGGGTACTATGTGATCCCTAACTGTATCTACTATTAATTTCATGGCTTTTTCATTATTCTCAATCTGTTGAGATCAATTTGGTTCATGCTCAGGTTCTGTCTTTTTGTCTTTCACAAATGAATCTAACTTATTCTCTTTTAGCATCATCATAATTCTCAACTTCCATGATGTGAAGTTGTTTGCACCTTCAAGACGATCCTCAACTCTGATCATGTTTGCCATTTTGAAGAATGGAATGTGACTGCAATATCAAGGTGAGTAATCTGATATCTCAAATTTAATTTTGGATCTTCCTTAACGAGACTCTAATACCATGTGAATGTAATTAACGTCAGTATCAGACTGATAGATATCATGTAATTTGCAGATTTCAATGTGCTAATATCTTCTTTCTATTTGCAGGTTATGATCAGAATTTATTCTTTCAGGAATCTGTATATTAATAACTATGGAATACAAATTTAAATCTGAGAATTTAATTGTTCTATAAGTCTGCAATTGCCAAACTCCAAATGAGAAAGCAATTATGAATTTCTGATGTCTCTCTTGGTCTATCAGCATGGGTACAAGTATTGTTTCCAAGAGACATGTCATGAGAGGAAATGTCTCCACAACGTGAAGCCATGTCCGCTCATGACATGGCTCTTCAAATAAACAAAACATTTAACATAACCCTGATCGGGTTAGTTAATACTTAACCAGACTTAATCTTTCAAGTCGCCAATTTGCATATAAATTAAAAGATCATTCATTCGATCCATATTATTTTCCACATTAGTATATTCGATCATTACTTGATCGGTTCTATAATTACATAAGATCATTACTCGATCTATACCAAGAGAAGATAAACAATATTAGTATCTGCTGATACAGATTACTGTATACTTAATCTAATATGATGCATAGAGTTTAGATTGAATAGAAGAATGATAGTTTTATTTCCAAGGTATTTGAAATGATCATTCTTATTGAGCACAAGAATTGTGTATGTGTGCATACATACATGCACATGTGTATATAATCAATACAAACTATAATCGTTATATCTGACTGAAGCTACTATGTATCGACACTTCCAAGCAAGTCAAATTGCGCCCGAGCAAGAAAAAGACGTGAGGGAAACTAATGTTGAGAAAAAATCCATGCCCCCTCTCAAAACATGCTCAAGCATGGAATTGTCATTGTGACAGAATCATGAACAAAGAGGAATTGTCGGCTGACCCTCCCAAAATGCACTTAGGTGCAATTTTGTGTGTGGGGAAAGTTTTTAATGGAAATAAATCCACGAGAAAGCTTGATATATGCCCCGAGACAAACGCTATAGAGTAAAGGAGAGAACTTAAGAGAAGAGTAGAAAAATAATAATCTTTTGTATAAGCATGTTTTCTCAATGGTGTTATATCCCTAAGGTTCAAGACACATCCAAAATTGGAAGTCTAAGGAAAAATATAATGGGAACCCATGAGAAATTTTCATACGTGCATTCATTTTAAATCAGGAACTTGCATTGAAATTATTTGCAGGAGTTTAAGTTAATAGGGTATAAATTTCACTATGATATGTGATTCAAGCCCATGGTCAAACGCATCAAATGGGGACCATGGAAGAAATTGCAGAAGAATGAAATTAATCAAGAGGGGGCGATATGAAGTCAATATCAAAATTTCATTGGGTGAAAAAAATTAAAGGTGAAAAAGGCAAATTAAAATTTTAAAAAAATTAAAAACAATTTTTGGATCTAAAATCTAAAATTATTAAATAGTGAATTGCATTTAATATTCATTAATCAATTTTTTTAAAAATTAAAATGCCAAATTAATCAAGAAATTGCAAAACGGGTAACAAATTGTTTTTTGGTGAAATTTTGTGAAGTTAAACTAAAGATTGAGTTTTTTTAATACTTAATTTTTTTTAAATTGGAGAAGGCCTAAAAAAAACCTTCATGTATAAAACTTCTTGCTGAAAATAAGTCGCCCTGTTGTCATGCGTTTTGTCACCACAAAATGTAGGCAACAGTAAAAAAACATTTTCAACTAAGTTTATCTCTCTGAGATAATTCACTATTTAATTGGCCAACATTGATCAACTAATCACTACTATTGATGTTTGGTAACTTTAGTCAAATAAAGCTATATATAATTATATACGAGATATAATTATGTAATTAATGAATAGACATGTCCTTTCATGGGACATGTCTCTTCATGAATTATCTAATTATATATATATATGAGGTTATTGCCATTTGGAAAACACATACCTAACATTATGGTAGTGCTTAGTACATTCACAATTGACCCTCCTAAAACCTCAACATGTTATTAGATCCATGCTGTAAATGTACAAAATGAAATGGTCAATCTACAAACAAAAAAAATAATTTACAGCGATAAAATCAAATTGGACCTAAATTTCCTACAGGCACTCTCATCGATCATTCAGAGCTTTAAAGGCACACTTGTTCTAGAGCGTGAACGGAAAACATGGATGTCATATAGAGAATATAAAGAAAATGATAAAGTTTATAGAGGCTAGATTTGTACCATACCCATCCAAAATGACTAGAGAACTGATTGCATCTCTACATAGCCGCTACCACTATAGTAAATCATTGACTATCAGATAAGTCTGAATGAAAAATGCAAGGAATAAAATGGTCTTAAAAAAGTTGATGGAATAGTGAAAATAGCAGCTTTGGCAAAATGCAAAGTGACAGGCACCATGGCCCAATTCATTCCAACCCTTGATTTCTACTGCAGTAGGCTGCCTTAGGCCTTAGTTGCACATGATTTGCGCTAATTCTGAGTTATACTTCAGCCTCAATCTACACTCACTAAAATGGGAAGTTGCATTTAACGCACAAACTACTAATTCATTCATTTATATTCTTATGCCATAGACCAGCAAGACTCATAGAATTGCAAGCGATTGCATTCAAGGATGGATACACATAGAAAATATATAGATTATAAGCACATGACACTATAGTAGATAGACGCACACACTGCTGTAGAAAGAAAGGCAGAAAAATAGCTAAGATTAAGAGAAAGGCATGCAATTTCAGGCCTTGGTGTTTGTTTCCCACATTTGGTCGAGCTTCCCAATTTGACTGCGGTACAAAACAAGATTTTGGTCATCTTCAATTACTAGGGAGCTAAACTTCTCACACTTAAGTCCATAGCCCTGATTGATGGACCACACTGAGCGCTCAGTCCATTGGTGGCCACGTCAGAAGGGAACCACCATGAATGGGTAAATAAAGAGACCTAAGGATACCCTTCCTTTGATGGTTATTGACGTCACACAGATAACAATATGAATAAGCAGATAATATTATCTGGGATTATTCTTTGACATATAAGCACGGTGATATCAATATAATGAAAGCAAATTACTTGCAGATATAATGTACGTGATGATTTATTAATTTGACCAAGATATTCACCACATTGAGGTTATATGGATTAAGAAACAAGGACACCATAATATATATGCATAGGGAGCATCGAAATCATAGGTTGAGGTAATAAAATAAGGTGATGAAGGCATCGGGAATTCAACCAAATAAAAGAGTAAGATGAGGGAAAATGTGACATAAACCCACCGCCCCAACACATAAAGCGAGAGGCAAAGATTATTGATTCATCCCATTCGTAGGAGTTGTTGAGAAATTTAGCTTCATAGTGAACTGAAGCCAATTCTATATGTAATATATGTTAATATACATATATACATGTGTGTGTGTGTGTGTGTGTTGATAGAAATCTAATATTTGAAAGCTGATATAATATGCACATTTATTATATATCAAAAGGTATATTATTGAAAACATGATAAGTATTGGTTTTGTTAAAGACCAAATGGATTAAAGCATTGACCATCATTATTACTTTGAATCAGCAGTATCAAACATGCCTATGCGGGCATGTTACTCGACATATAATATGTCATTCAAAGACTGTTTGAAACACATCAATAACAAGGCATGTGAATCACAGTCTCCAACTCAATACATTCAGTAAGCAATATATTTCCAATACAGTCTAAAATAAATCTTCTCTTTGAAGTTCAGTCATTGTCATCAGCATAATCGAATTGTAAAAGAAAATCAATCAAACATATATCAGAATTCATAAAGAAATTGAATATTGCCCTGATCATTACAGTATTTCTGCAAATAAAATTTAGTTCAGTCTCCATCAACAGTAATCTGTATATTTAACATGGTATCAAAGCCGAATTGGTGTAGAGATTGCTAAATTGTTTATAACAAATTTTCAAAATCACAAAATAAAAGTGACATCATGGCAAGCAATGTTAGAGTCGAGGAAAGACTCGAAGGAGTAACAAATTTCTTCTCATGGAAAATTTGAATTACAACAATCCTCGAAGAATTTGAATTAGAACCATTTATCGAAGAAGACACTTCAATACAGGCAGAAAATTCCACTTCGAAAAGGTGAAATAATAAAGCCAAAAAACTCATTGTTGATTCAGTGAAAGATCACATTCTTCCTTCCATATCCAATCTCAAGAAAGCATTTGAAGTATTTAACATAGTTCCAAGAATCTCAGTGATTCACATGATTCCGTGATTCGATTCAAGCCAAATGATTTTTTGTGAATCGGTGAATCAAATTAGCGATAAAGGGTTTATTGTAAATGTCCCCTTTTTCTGGTACATTATAATTCGATGTTACTAGCTCACTTCGCCTAGGTTTCGGGGGTGAAAAGGTTCTTTATGGGGTTTAGTTTCAGGTTTGGCCTAGACATTTCCAATTTCAAACCCATCAAAGCAATTTTGACAGGTTGTTTGGATACTTACTATTTTTAGTAAGTAAACAAAGCTCAGTATTCTTAATATCCCAATGTTGGTTTGGAAGCATCTCGTCGAGAGTTTTCTCATGAGCTATTGCATGTGCTAATCCAAGCTCGTTTGATCAGTGATTTTAATGCCTGATACTTAAATGGTTTACTAAGTGACTATTAAAGTTCATTTAACTTGTCACTTTATTTTTATTTATTTTTAAAAGGTACTATATTCAATTAAGTGACTAAAGGACAAAAAAGGTTTTATCCCACATTGCTTAAAATAGCATGCATCACATTGGGAAAAGTGATAAAGGTACAACAAGCTCCACATGCGAAGGAATGAAGAGGATAATATTTATAAACAAATATAAATCTGGGAGCTGGAAATAGTGACTAGTTATCTCTTCGAGGACACAAACTCTTGAAGAAGCTTTGGGAGGTTGGACGCAAACCTAGCCTTCTTACAAGTTTAATTTATATTTCCAATCTGATTGTTATTTCTGTTTATAAGATTGGATTTTCTGGATTGTTACATGTTATTGTATCGCTGTTATATAATACAATAACATTATTTGGCAACTATTTGTGTTAATTGCTGGTTTAAATATGTACTTCTGATTATCGAAAGAAATAAACACACTTTTTTTGGGTTTTCTCGTATGCATATATGCTGGTTATAAATCGATTAACGTTCTGGAATTTATATCAAATATTGGCTTCTTGGTTCGGTTTATAAATCCGCAAGTTTATATCAAGAGTTTAAGTAAAATATCTGGAAAGGGATATTACAGTGGTATCAGAGCTGGTTTTCCTGCCAGCCTGTGAGATCTCATCAGCAAAATAAATTACAGATTCTCAAGGACGAAATCCCTTGGGAAGATTGGTAGCTGGATGTAGTCCTAGCCCTCCCATTTGGTATCTACTTCAGATCAATTCGAAGTTACTGAAAGACAAGTTTTTAGCAGTTGGTACTATACGGCATAGGACCATCTACAGGTTGGTACAGCATCAGTTTTCCTATTACAACTGCATTTTGTGAGGTTCAGGTGAGTAGTACTGGTTATTGCCTGAGCATTGTTTAAGGTGCGAGTATCATCAGTAAAGGGACAGCATTGGTATCACACAAGCCGTATATACTCCAGCGGCAGGTTGCGTCTTTCTAAGTCCAGGAATGTGTTGAATGTGTAAGGACTGTCAAGATACCGTGGCAAGTGACAGGTCCAGCAAAAAGGGTCTCGGCATCAGGTTAATGCAGAAAAGTGAGTCGAGTTCAGTATTTGGGTAGTCGGTCGAGAGACAAATAACATAGGCAGGGCTGTGATTGATAAGCTACTGCTTGAAGTTTACCATCTCTACCCTAGTACAGTGCAGACGGGTTGAAATCACAGGTTGAAGCATGTATGGAGGGACCACGACTCCTGGCAAGTCTCACGTCAATTTTGAAACCGTAGTAATAATCGGATATGAGAACATAACCACCAAAGAAGCACGACAGATGGCATACGGAAAGACTCCGCAGTTGTTTTTTGCTTCAGATATCCCAGCGCATAGACACTCCACAGTGAAACCGACTTATGATGTAACGTTCATTTCACAGGTCAAGCCTAAATCTAAGCCACAGCAGGTTGGACGTGACCCGTAGTTGTTGTCTGCGTGTATACTGGAGCAGGTCGGGTCTTCAAACGACATTAAGCCTTGCTTGGGTTTGTAATCTCTTAAACCTCCTTGCCTTTATTTTAGATTTATCAGTGTGAGTAGGCCTGTATTTAGGTTGACAAGGAACGTAATCTTATTGTAATGAATGCTAGGTTGAGTCAATTTGAATTTGATCACAGTATTATTTCATTGGCCAAATCAGGTATTGTGTTGCAGTCATTATTTCCTCAAAAGCTGAGTACTAATTGCATGAATTTCTAAGAAACTATGATTTCATGTTATCTGTTCGTCATAATGCCACATGGTTCAGATTTAAAATAATTATACAGAACTAGCTAAGTTTAGCACAGTAATATCAGAACATCTTCAGATTGGCAAAGAACTGTTTGACAAAATCCATCTCAGTTTCACAGTCAGCATTTTGATCATAAATTTAAATTCAGAATATTACAGTGGTAATTAATACAAATTTCTGGAAGAAGGCAGAATGACATTGCAAATTTTGATAAAACCTCAGCAGATGATACCCTCTTCAGCAGGCTTGAAAACAAAGAGAGCCAAAATAATGTAGATGATGTCTGGAATATTGTGCAAGGGAAACTTACAGCAGCTGTGAATGTGATTGAGAAAAATGATAGCTATGGAACTGCATTCTTGGAACGTGAAAATCCTGGGAACAGTAATATGATAAGTATGCAAGCTATTAAAAAGGGTCCAAGACTAAGACTTCTCTAGACAACATTGGACCATCTTCGCAAAGAGTTGTGTTAGCAGATTGGCAAGGTTCCACTAAATGGGAAAAGATTAGACCAAGGTGAATGTGTAAGGCTTCTCTCAGATATTTTAAATGCTTCAATTAGACCAGTTTATGCATGGTGGCTTCAGGAAGGGCAGAGAAGGAATGCTTGTATTCTTACCAAGGAAGTAGGTAATATGACTCCTGATGATTTTAAAAGGAATAATTTGATATTGCTAAGAATCAAGAACTCTGGTGAAGAGGGCCTATATACAGACTTGCTACACAACCTACGCTTTGGAAAAAGGAAAGCCAGGAGTTGTTCTTATGACCTCCTTGTAAAACACGGTGTTAATATTCTGGAAGATTTGGTTATTGAATTAGCTGATGGAATTGTAACTTTCTTCTTGGAAGTTATATCCATGGACTGGTCCACTTCAAGTGAGGATGTTGTCTAGAGCTTAATGAATACATGTATGTTTGCTTTCATAAGTTTATGATAAGCCTTATTATTATTTTGGAATCACCAGTATGACTGTAGTAAATTGTGTGAGGAAAGCTTAAATTGTGTGAGGAAAGCTTTCATGATATCGGTTTGACAAAATACCCCAGTTTTAAATCAGAACTCTGTGGTCTGGATTAGTAGAGTTATTACAGTGGTAATATAACATTCTGAAAGTTTGTATTCAGCTTCAAGGTGCAATTTGCAAAAGTAAGCCTATGGGTAGAACTAATGAAACAAGATTGGGTCCATCTCAGGCACATGAAAAGCTACATGGCAGAGGAAGTGGGACAAGACTTCCAACTCGATATTAAAACTGAAGTAAGGAGATTGTACAGTGATTATAACAAATTCCCGCCAAAGCTTCAAAAAAAATTTCCTTTCATTGATTATGTGGATCTTCAGCTAGAGCTGCAAAACAAAACGGATACGATAAAGAACAAATGCTATGATTTGGCTCAGGATCTCCTTGTAGAGGATGGTTTCAGAAATCTGCATAAGGAAGATATCAATCAAATTGATAATAGTACAAAAGAAGAAGAGCAACCTTCGCATGATAATATGCAAGATACTAATGATGTCATTATACTAATGGGTAATTGGGAGATAGAAGTAACTTATGGAGTTGTTTACACTAGTCTTCCTAATGAGTATATTGATCGCCCAGGTAGAAGAGTTGACCAAACAGCTAACGTTGGCAACTCCTCATCTTGTTTAGACATGGAAAATACCAGCATCTTATTTGGTGACATGGAAATTAACTTGAATAAATTTTATGGTGATACTAGGTTAGAAATTATGTCATGTTTTGAGGAGGAGCAAATGTACCGCAATGTTGGCAAGATAGATGATATAGCACGCATTGAGTTGGAGGGCATATCTGAAAATGTTGTTTCCCTAGGTGATGAAAAATCATAAAATTCTATGGAGAGCAGCCCACTTGTGTTCAAAGGAGATGGTCAAAAACCATTATCGCTCCTTGACTTATTAGTCTCTGCCTATTTATAGGCAGGGAACTAATGTTTTCAGTAGCATCATCTAATTAATTTTTATCAATAAAAGTATCTAAAACTTTAAAGGTTCCTAGATTTTATTTTTAAAATAATTTCATATGCATTAATTTCTAAATTTCCATTGGCTAGATCTATTTTTCCTAGGGGTATAATTGTTTTTTTAACTCAAAAAATTAAGAAAAATATAATCCTAAAGCTCTAGAATCTTCACAGGCGGTTCTGGAAGCAGCAAGCATGAGTGTATTTTTCTATCAGGGGGAGCATTTCTCCTTCTGAGCCTCCAAACCCGTATCCAGACTTTAGGTATAAAGCAAAAAGCTCTCAGATAGACTTATCTGAACAAATCACATTACTAAAACAAGCAAAAGATAATCAAAATCAATTGCAACTAAAGGGGAGAATCAAATCACATTATTAAAACCACATCTTTCTCTTGCAAAAGTAGGTTAGAAGGTGCAAGAGAACACACTTGTACATGTAGATGTCATCGCCATCGCTGAGGCAGCGGTTGCACAAATAACATGCATCAAGAAAATGAGGCTCTTAGGTGCTAGATCTGGGCGAATAAGGCCCCCCAAAATCTTTCATAGGACCAGCCACTGTGCTATGATCTTCTTGTGCCAAAGAATGGAGAGAAAAGGCTGCTTTGATCTATGTCATGCTGCTGCAACGATTCATCGGCCTCTTATAAGGCGCTACGAAAACCAATACCACTTGGCAAGAAGGAAGAATTGAATCAGCCTCCTCTAACTCAAACAAGCCCCAATTTATAAGGCGGAAACATTTGTTGCAGGTATATAATTTTTAACTATTACTCCCCACTCAAGCTAGGTAGTAAGGTACTTCCCAGAAATCTCCATGGAAATGCACTAAGACTTTACTGTGACTTCCAAAAATCTCCATGTACAACTTGTCTGTTCCAATGTTTAAAAAATCATTATTGCATTGCACCACCACTGCTTATCGCCGACAACTCATTTTCTAAGACGCATGGCATTTCCGATGAGTGGGCAATGACGCCACTTTTTTCATTTGATTGATTTACACTTCGTTGTCTCTCCCTCACCAACTTCTATCTGTTGCCGTAAATATCGTTGATTTTGCTCACCTTTTAACAGTGTGGGGTTGGCTCTACCGGTGCTCCCAAGGAAATTCACCATTCTCTTTCTATTATTTCTTTCAATGTTTTCTTTTATTATTATTATTAGGGGGTAAATAGAATTATAAATGTAAGGTTTTGGTGATAATATTTTAAAATCAATTTATCAGATTTTATTTTATTTTCCTATTAGTTGGATCCATTTTTCGTGGGGTTATTTTTTATTTTTAAATGTAAAAAATAAAAAGGAAAAAGTACAAGATAACATTGTATTAAATACAGTCATTTCATATTAACCACACTCTTAGATAACATCTTTTGGCCAAGGGTTGATTTTCAAAATCAATTGTACGATGAATGAAATTAAAATGGCCAAAGAAATTTTCTCTTTCCAAATAACAATTTTACTTGGAAAAAGGAATTTAGATTATTTTCCAGTAGTAAATACGAGCAAGTGGAAGCTATATGGTTGGATGCATAAAAATGATGGCAGGGGAGCGTGTACTTTAGGCCTCTAATAAGCCAGTGTGTATCTTTTGTCTTACTACCATTTATGCTTATAATCCTTATCTTTTAAGTTATAAGCTTTGTCTTTAATATAAGACTCTAATACTATTAAAGTATGAGTTTTTGTCTCTAATAAGGTTTGATTTGTAATATATTTTTTAAAATTATATTAAATCTTGATTTATGTATTTAAATGCTTTTAGATTTTTCATGAGTGAATAAAAAATATAGTAAAAATAATCTTAATATAAGACTAATACTATTAAAGTATGAGCTTTTGTCTCTAATAAATTTTGATTTCTAATATATTTTTTAAAATTATATTAAAATTTGATCTATGTATTTAAATGCTTTTAGATTTTTAATCAGTGAAAGTAGATTGAAGCAAATATGACTTTGATTATTGTGAAATTATATAACAAAGTTTTCTAAGATAAAATTTTAAACTAAAAATCACGATATAAGATGCAGTTTCACCTACTACACAAACCTCTCTTTGATTTTGGTAGGAATTATTCACTACATCAGTTAAAAAATACATAATGATATTGTAGACAATAAACTAACTAGCAAACTTATGATATGTCTTTGCATTTGTACCATGATAGAGCAGTTGCATTCACTTACAATTAAGAGTCTAATAACCAAATACTTTTCCAAAAAATAAATTATTTTTCCATTCTAAGCCAAAAGGCAGGTACTCCAGCTCACAAGAGCTCTTGTTGGATATGCTTTTGGTCAAAGAGGACAAGATTGTCCAAGTGTTGACAAGGATGAATAATTCTTCCAAATTGGTTGAGGATCTCATGCGGAAAATTGTGATAGAAGAGAGGACATGGTAATGTATGTGGTGACACAAGTCCTCTCTTACATACTATTTTTGAAACTTAAAAAATGATAAAATATGAGTACTTGCAACTATTAATGGATAAAGATCTAGCAATAAAATTTGGAAGGGACAAGGAGAGTGAGGTAGATGAGCTATGTCTTCAATTGAGCATAACACATTATTCCATCCACAACGCTGAAAATCAAATGAGTGGGACAGCCACTTATGAAGAAGATAACAATGATTCAAAGGCACAAGAAATCACACAAATCATTGAAGAAATTCATAAAGTGGGTAGATGTGAAGGAAAACAATGCAATTCAATCACATGTTCCCCGTCTGAGACCTTCTATGATGAGAAAGATTCTATGGATCAGCAAGTTGATGAGTCTAGAAATTCTGATTTTTATTACAGTAGCTGTACATCTTCACATGAGCACATGGTTAGTGATACAAAAGTGAGGATAATTCAGAGATTTCAATTAATGGTGAACCATCCTTTTGCGAAGACCTTGACATAAGCGAGAGTACTTATGGTGGGGTAAAAAGTTCATATTTATCCTTAGCATGCTCTGAGGGATTTTTCAGCTTACCTAGAGATTTACCACCTAGCTCTTACGAGATGGCCACGGCCTACTTGTTG
The DNA here is from genome assembly GCA_028749045.1 of Cupressus sempervirens. Lineage (NCBI taxonomy): Eukaryota > Viridiplantae > Streptophyta > Pinopsida > Cupressales > Cupressaceae > Cupressus > Cupressus sempervirens. The sequence goes on from CM053788.1 coordinate 99,659,218, forward strand.
ATTAGTGATTTTTCTTGTTAGTATATTTCCGCTATCAGTGATTTGCCTATGTAAGTTGGTAATATATTCACTGATTCTATTTGGCCTTCAAGGGTCAATGAGTTATTTGGAGATGAGTGGGGAGATCACACATTACCCTACGTTCCACATGAGGTGTCTACATTTTTTATTCAGCATTATCTTGAAGATAGTGTTAGCCTTCATGATGTTAGTGATTCACCAACCACTCTTTCCTTTATTCAGGATCATGTTGATTGGGTGATCGGGGATCCAAGTGTTAATAGTATCCTACATCTGGTGGATTATGTTGTGTTGTTACACAATCACAGGACTATGATCTGTGTGTTTCAGCCTTCTCGCACATTAGAGTTCTAGAGATTAGGATTACTCCGTTTTCACCATGCGAATATAGTGGTTGAGCCAGATTGGCCAGGTCTGTCATTGTCGTTGATTTAGGTATTACAGGAGTGGTATAGTGGTACAGGGGTACAAACATTACAAGAGTTGGTCAGTGATATCACAGACAACGTACGAGTTCTCATTTGGGATCCAAGTGGAGCATCCCTATGTATTGCCTTTTATCGGGGAGCTAGGAGGAGAGTTTGGTTGTTATCATCTTGGGATAGATATTGGTATATTGTCGAGCCCCCATCTTCACTTGACAGTAGAGACTCGCAGGGTCACTCATGGAGTGAAGCATTCATTCTGACTGAGGGTCTTGATACATAGGGCAGTAGCACATGGCAGTTGGAGTCACTTAATGGTGAGCCTTGGGATCCTAGCATTCAGTTATTTGGCACATCGATTCCTATTGTACTGTTTCACCATTCTGAATTTCGGAAGATGCATGCCAGGTTACATTAGCTGAGAAGCAGAATTTCATTCTCAAGGCAAGTATGGGATCCTGGCATTTAGTTTCTACAAGTATAAGCGGATTGCTTGAGGGCAAGCAATCTTTGAGAAGGGAGGCTTTGTAATGTCCTCTTTTTCTAGGACATTATAATTCGGTGTTACCGGCTCACTTTGTCGAGGTTTCGAGGGCAAAAAGGTTCTTTACAGGGTTCAATTCAAGGTTTGGCTTAGACATTTCCAATTTCAAACCCATCAGAGCAGTTTTGGCAGGTTGTTCGGATACTATTTTTAGTGAATAAATAGAGCTTAATATTCTTGATATCCCAGTGTTGGTTTGAAAGTGTCTCGCCGAGAGCTTTCCAACAAGCTATTGCATGTGTTTATCCAAGTTCGTTTGATCAATTATTTTAATGCTCGATGATTAAATGGTTTACGGACTAAGTGACTATTAAAGTTCATTTAACTTGTGACTATTTTTAAAAAAAGGCACTATGTTCACTTAAGTGACTAAAGGACAAAAAAGTTTCTTTATCCCACATTGCTTAAAAGAGCATGCATCACATTGGGAAAAGTGATAAAGGTACAACAAGCTCCACCTGAGAAGGAATGAAGAGGATAATATTTATAAACAAATATTAATCTGGGAGCTGAAAACGGTGACTGGTTACCTCTTCAAGGATGCAAGCCCTTGAAGAAGCTTTGGGAGGTTGGACGCAAACCTAGCCTTCTTACAAGTTTAATTTATATTTCCAATTTGACTATTATTTTTGTTTATAAGATTGGATTTTCTAGATTGTTGCATGTTATTGTATCGTTGTTATATAATACAGTAACATTATTTGGCAACTATTTGTGTTAATTGCTGGTTTATATATGTACTTTTAAATATTGAAGGAAATAAAAACACTTTTTTTGGGTTTTCTCGTATGCATGTCTGTTGGTTATAAATCGATTAATGTTCTGGAATTTATATCAAATATTGGCTTCTTGGTTCGGTTTGTAAATCTGCAAGTTTATATCAAGGGTTTTAGTAAAATTTCCGAAAAGGGATATTACATTTATGAAATAAGTTACTGACTAAATTTCAAGGGTTTTTTTAAATTTGTTGATTCGTGGCTGATTCGATTCCGATTCATGGCCGATTCACGATTCGATTCGGCCTTGCCAATTCTGATACAATTCTAATTCTCGTTACTTTATTTTAAACCAATCAAGGATACATTTGGGATAAATAACTCAAGTAGATTGCTCGCATTAAAAAATCAACTTATGAATAAAGGAGAATCAATCTTATCCTAAATTGGAAGAATTTTCGAAATAAAGAATCAACCATCTTCTATTGGAAATAAAGTTGAAGATCAAGAAATATCCAAAATAGCACTTAGAAAGTTACCTATATCTTGGGAAGCATTTATCCAAGTCATTAGTAGACCTTAAATACCAGCTCTTGATCAACTTAAAAATGATTGCACCTCAGAAGAATCAAAGGCTAATCTCTAGAGGAATCATTTCAAACCAAGAGGGAGGAAATCAAGCCCCTTTCTCAATCTCTAATAATAAAGGGAAGAAGAGGAAGTTTAAACATACAGGGAAGAAAAATGACCAAAGAAAAGGAAACAATAATCATAATAGGAAAGACTTCTCCAAAATAGAATGTTACAAGTGTGAGAAATTTGGACATACTTACAAATTCTGTCCAGAAAGGGAAAAAATTCTAGCCACCATAGCCGAAGCTAAAAAGAAAGAGAACCTATTATTCTACTTAGCTCTATCAAGCAAGATGAACTCCAACAAAAAAGTGTGGATAATTGCCAGTGGTGCATCTCATCACATAATAGGAACCAGAGATGAGTTTGAAACTTTTGAAAATTATTTCACTGAAGGAGTCAACGTTGGAGATAACTCGACCTATCTAGTAAAAGGAATTACGACTTGTTCTATACAACTAAGAATTGGGATCACTGATGTTCTCTTTGTCCCTGGCATAAAAAAGAAGTATCCATCTTAGGACTTGCAGATGAAGGGTATCATATTAAGTTTTAATGAAGATAAAGTATTGTACTTGTCTAAAAATTCTATTCTTAAGAATCCCATCACCATAGGGTCTAGAGATGGAACTCTATATAAATTGGTTAACATTCAAAAGGAAGCCCTAAATCATCAAATATCAAACCCTAATGAAATATGGCATAGAAGGCTTGGAAATCTTGGATTCAATGCATTACCGAATATAGAAAAAATCACAACTGGAACAAGTAACTTAAATTCAAATCATATAGGCATTTGTAAAGGATGTGCTCTAGGAATGAATGTAAAAATATCTTTTCCCCCAAGTGAACACAAATCTAAATCTGTTTTGGAACTAGTTCACACTGATTTGTGTAGACCTATGCCAACACTCTCTCTAAGAGGATACTCATACTACATAATCTTTATTGATGACTTTTATAGGGAAACTTGGATTTACTTCTTGAAAGTCAAAGAATCAAATGAAGCTCTATTGAAATTTAAAGAGTTCAAAGCACTTGTGGAAAATCAAATGTCAAAGAGAATAAAAACCAAAAGAACAAACAATGGGGGCGAATACACCTCTAAAAATTTCAAAGATTTATGCACCTTTGTTGGGATTAAGAGGGAGCACATTGTACCTTATAATCCTCAACAGAATGGAGTAGCAGAAAAGGAAAAATAGAACCATTGTTGAAGCAACAAAAGCCATGTTACATGATCAAAATTTACACTTCTCATTCAATGTCAAGACCACTAATACCTGTTGTATATATTCAAAATAAATGCCCACACACAATCCTAGAAAACATTACTCTGAAGAAGCCTTTTTAGGAATTAAACCTGACCTAAGTCATTTCAGAATACTTGGTTGCCTCGTTTACATTCATATACCTAAAGAAACAAGAGCCAAGTTGGAACCATCCTGGAAGATGGATATATTAATTGGATACAATGAAAATGCTAAAAGGTATAGAGTCTATATACCTGGACAAAGATTAGTTGAAATAAGTAGAAATGTCAAATTCGAAGAAGACATTGCCTTCAAACTATCCACAAGTACAAACGATGAACCCATCACAAAATTGGATGAAAATCATCAAGCTGAAAAATCAGAGGGAGAACATATCAGAAGAATATGAACTATTATCAGACACTGAAGATAGGGACATCTCTACTATCAAGAAAAGACCATTATGGGCAAGGAAATAATTGAAGAAAATAATGTTGAACCAGATGAAATCTCCAGAGAGAGTAATTAAACCAAAAATAAATCATGCTACACTGCACTAGTAACTGAGCTTACAAAATCTGAAACATCAACTGTTGCAGAAGCTATATCATGTCAACCATGGAAAGATGCTATGGTCGAAGAAAGTCAATCCATATTACAAAATAATGTTTGGGATATTGTACCTAATCCAAAAGACAAATCAGTTGTTTCATCAAAATGGTTATATAAAATCGAGTATGCTTCAGATAGTAGTATTGAAAAACATAAAGCAAGATTTGTTGCACGAAGTTTCTCTCAAAAGGCAGGTACTGATTATGAGGAAACATTTGCTCCAGTTGCTCAATACACTTCATAAGGACAATTATAGCAATTGCAGCATCCAAAGGATGAAAGATAAATCAAATCGATGCAAAGACCACATTTCTAAATGGTGTCATTAATGAAGAAATATATATTGAACAATCTGGGGGTTTTACTATAAAAGACAAGAACTTATATGAATGTAAACTAAAGAAAGCTCTTTATGGTTTCAAACAAGCACCACGAGCTTGGTATGAAAGGATAGATAGTTATCTCTCAAAACTAGGATACTCCAAAAATGAAGCTAATTCTAACATATATTTCAAAATAACTAATGGTGACAAGTTAATTCTTGTTCTCTACGTTGATGACTTGTTAATAAAATGTGAAGATCGTCTAATTGAAAAATGCAAGTAAGATCTTGTGGTTGAATTTGAAATGAAGGATCTAGGCCTACTACAGTATTTTCTGGGTCTAGAAGTATGTCAAAAGAAAGATTATATTTTTTCTAAATCAAAAGAAGTACACTCATGACATCTTGACTAGATTTGGTATGATGGACTGCAAGCCCTAGCAACTCCTATAAAAACAAATCTACACAGGTTAAAAGAAGCAGTGAATTCAAAATCTATCAATCCCACTCTCTACAGGCAGATCGTTGGATCACTTATGTGTTTGGTAAACACTAGGCCTAATATCTGCTATGCCACCAATGTATTAAGCCACTTCATGTGTGAACCGAAGAGGATTCATTTGATGGTTGCTAAACATATCTTGAGATATCTACTCGGTACTATTGGTCTTGGTTTGAAATACAAAAAGGTTGAGATAAAACTTAAAGGATATATCGATTCTAATTGGGCTAGTTGTTTTATAAACCGCAAGAGTACTACAAGGTGTTGCTTCAATCTTGGATCAACAATGATATCTTGATTCAATAGAAAACAACCAACAAAGTCTCCGATCAGCAATGATATCTTGGTTCAATAGAAAACAACCAACAATTGCCTTGAGTTCCACCGAAGCTGAATATATGGCAGCCTCCGTGGGAGCTCGTGAAGCAGTATGGTTGAGAAAGTTAATATTTGGACTATTCGGAAAGCAATTAAGCCCCATAGTGATTCATTGTGGTAACCAAAGCTGCAATAAACTTTCTGCTAATCCTATCTTTCACAATCGATCAAAGCACATCGAGACTCCATATCATTGCATAAGAGATATGGTTGACAGACATGTTATTAAACTGATTTATATCAGCAGTGATGAGCAAACTACAGACATTTTCACGAAGCCTCTTGCAAGGTTGAAAATAGAGTACTTCAGAGGTAAACTTGGAATGACAAGTTTGTAAATACATTTGTAATTTGATGACATTGAATATTGATTTTTTTGCATTTGTGTTATGAAAAGTGACAATCTTTCATGTTTGTGCAATCACTATTGTAAGACGACGACCTTATCAATAGTTTGACCTATCTCCTAGATACACTACATTGATTTGTAGTACCTAAATGTGTTGGATATCTAGGAGCAAGTGTTATCATGGTTTTTTGGGCTAGATTTTGCCAAACACCATGATAACCAACTCATCATGGTTCTTTGAGCTGGATTTTGCCAAACAACCTAATATAGTTTCTATCATAGACCACACTTAAGGTGGTGTTTAAACTTATACTGAAGTTATAGAAATTGCTTCAATTCCCTCTTTGCTAAATAGGAAGTGTTGAGGAATTTAGCCTCATGAATTGGAGCCAATTCTATATATATATATATTTGTGTAAGTGTTGATAGAAACCTAATATTTGAAAGCGGATATAATATGCACACACACACCCATATATATATATCAAAAGGTATATTATTGAAAACATGATAAGTATAGGTTTTGTTAAAGACCGACTGGATTAAAGCATTGACCATCATTGTTACTTTGAATTGGTAGTATCAAATGTGCTGACATAGGGTCATGCCCCTACGTGGGCATGTTACTTAACATATAATATGCCATTTGAAGACTGTCTGAAACACATCAATAACAAGGCATGTGAATCACAATCTCCAACTGAATACATTCGGTCTGCAATATATTTCAGTGCAGTCTGAAATAAATCTGCTCTCTTTGAAGTTCATAGTCATTCTCATCCGCATAATTGAACTGTAAAAGAAAATCAATTAAACATATATCAAAATCCATAAAGGAAATTGAATATTGCTCTGATCATTACAGTATTTCTGCCAATACAAATTAATTCAGTCTTCACCAACATCAATCGATATATTTAACAAGAACACTGCCACGTGGGGCATTAAATGGACCTTAAAGGTCAAGGACACTCGACAACCACTATATATCCACAATTATACGATGAGAACACTTTGATACGGTGGCAGATATATATTATATTAAATCAGACTTTCTATGCTTCTTAAAAGAAGCCATAAGAGTTGAGAAGAAATCCAGTATAGGCATGACAGAATGACAGTGATGATGACTTATAAGATAAGTATTTTTGTTATCTTCGTTACTAATCTCATTTATTTTTGTAGTTATCTTACATTATTGTATGTGGCATAATATGTTGAAAGGATAGATTTATATATATATGGAAAATTGAATATATGTGTTTATGTTCAAAAGCATATATTTAAATTAGGTATTATCTATATTTTATTGGAATGATATTATCATTATGTAAGATTATTTTTGTATTTCAATACGTACTATAAGAGCTATTTGCCTTGATATTTTCCAAGAATGTTCTCGCAGGAAAAAGAAGATTAATATTAGATTCAAAGTGAGTCCGACACTTATCCAAAGGTAAAGGAGCTCTGAAAATTGATGTTTAGAGGAAGTCTAACATATTCATCCGAAGGAGCGAATAGAGGATACGTTTCAGTTGGTCTTTAAAGATCTTGATTATATTGATTCAAAGGAAGTAAACCATGTTGTGATGGATTCTCCAATGATCAATAAATTGTAGCAGTCAAGAGGCCTGTGATTCATTAATATATCTCCTGACTATGCGATTCTAATGGACCTATCCCTTGTGTACATCATGAGGAATGACAACTTCCAAATGATGTCACTTTTAGTTGCAGAAGTTATTGAAAGGTGAAGATCTTACAATAAGTTAATTTTCTATTATGATGGATATCAATGCAAATCATTATAGATTATATTTTGCATGTTAAATGTTTATATGGTACGCATTATGATAATGCGCGTGCACGTACATTTTTTTAGTACATGGTGAATGTTATGCAAATTCATGTTCTAGAGGGAAATTACACGGAGTACTTGGTGAATATCATGCGACTTGGTGTTCTAAAAGACCATTACTCATAGTACTTGGTGAATATCATGTATACTAGGAGACCAATACTCGTGATATCAAACATTTTTTGAGTAATTGGTGAATATCATGTATTATGATAGACCAATACTCTTGATATAAGATGTGATATCAAACTTTCTAAGTACTTGGTGAATATCGAATGTCAATATTTCGGTAGGCCAATACTCATGATATCATAAATGATATCAAACATTATTTGAGTACTTGGTGACTATCATGTGTTGATATTCTGGAAGACCAATACTCTTGATATCAAAATGATGGATATCTTCTAATAAAAGATATCCTTAAAATTTATCATTTCTAATATTATCAGTGGTGTAATATCCATCTTGTGTTTATCCTCCCTGGCTAAGAGGGAGTGTTGATGTTTGCTAGCTTCAATCGGATAAAACTATATATAATTATATATGAGATATAATTTATATAAATGTGTTCATTAAAAATGACATATAAGTTTATTGTTATATGAGAGAAATTAAGATAATATATATATATAAAGCTTCGATTGAGGTATTTATTATATTAATTATCTAATTAATGAATAGACATGTCCCTTCATGGTTTATTCTCATTATATCTATAAGACGTCACTGTCATTTGGAAAACACACACAAAACATTATGATAGTGCTTAATACATTTGCAGATGACCCTTTTAAAAACCTCAACAATTCCAAATCCGCATAGAGAATCCTTTTCCTTAAGGCTTTCATCAAGTCCCTTTTTTTCATTTTATTAACCTATGCTTGATTTTTGAAGCCTTCAAAGTCTATTTATTTGTTTTTGAGTGTTAGTTTGGATTGTTTTAGCCATTTTGTTTTTGTTCAAATCTCTTACTTTTGATTTTCCCTTCGATTTGGTATATCTTAGGGCTTAATCGAACTTAGTAGTTAAAAGATGTGACCATTTAAGTGCCCTAAAAGTGGAATCTCCAAGGTCAACTACATATTTTTAAAATGGAAGTTATATTCAAATGTTGAGCTGCACGTTTTGAAAAATATAACTTAAATTCACTCTATGTTATGATTTTAAGGTACTTTATGATTTAAATTTATCACTTGTCATTATAGTGCACTTTATGTTATATTTTGATGTTGAGTTACTTTTTAGTATTTCAATTAACTCACTTTATTACTTTATAGTCTATTTTGATGTTGAAATTGACTTCAATGTTTATTTTAAAACATTTACATAAAAAGTTTTTTTTTTTTTCAACATTTTTGGACTTTATATGTAAATATATATAGAGTAAATATGATATTTCACCCCTTCAAGTGATATTTGTTCAATAATCATTTTGAAATGTGTTCAATAGATCACTTGAGTGATGCAACTCAATGACATGTCTTTTCTTCTAACATGATGCATGCAAATGCATCTAGAGAGTGAGATTTACCTTGGACACCCAAGTGCATGTTATTTCGAAAAGCATATTTTAAAACATGCAATCACACTCCAAGAGTGTAATTTGCATGTAAAGGCAAAAATAAAACATGCAACAACCCTTAGAGAGTGCAAAATTTTGGGTTGAGATATTTGACTTGTGCAAACCAAAAGTATATTTTTAAAACATGTAATGGCCCTGGGAGAGTGCGAATCACCTTGAAAACATATTTTCCAGCCAAGGCATTACATGTCATGAGCTTCCAAGAGTGCAATTTGCACCACAAACCCTCTTTTACATGCAATGTGCTTCATGCGTTTTAGCTTGGAGAGTGTGATTTGCACTAAGGAGCAAAATTAAAAAAATTTGGCCTCGTGCATTTGACCTTGGAGAGTGTGATTTACTAATGTATAAATACTTGCATTTCTTTAAAATGCGATGGGTGCTCAAGAGTGCAATTTGCACTAAAATGCTCAAATATGTGACATGCAATTGCATTTAGAGGATTTCTCTACACTTTTCCAGCCAAGGCATCCATGAATATGCAGCTTAAGAGTCCGATTTGCACTAAAATCCCCAAATACATGCATTTTACATATAAATGTGCTCGTGCATTTGGCTCCCAAAACCATGATTTGCACCTTGAAGGCAAAATTGCCCATGCCATAGGACCTTCCAAGTCCGATTTACATCAAACATTTGGAGAAAAAGAAAGTTGCAACAACATCTTGCTCATACATGCACATGCATTTGCCATAGAAGACCACGATTTGCTTTAAAACTTCAAAATTTTCAAAGGTTTTTGGTTGTTACATGCAAATGCACTTGGAGAACCCAATTTTGGAGAAACCTTGTTCATTCAAACTTCTCTTTCCTCCATTTTTGGCTCATTAAGCTCCAAGCAAGTATAAGGATAACTTTATTTGCATTTCTTACTTGTTTTGCAACAATATTGCATTCTTTGGCTCATTCTTATCCATTTATTCAATAGCAGCCTTTGTTTCTTGCATGTACTTTTTAAATATTTGAAATCTTCATTCTAATGACAATGCAAAAGTCCTCCAACTCCAAAAATGAAATTGCATGTAAAGAAAGGTTTTGAAATTTATTAAGTTTGAGTCAAGAGCAAGAGGTAAGTTGTTTTGTTTTTGAGTTTTTCTTTCTGGTTTGTTGCTTGTTTTTAATTTGTTTTTGGAGAAAAGTTGAAGATTTACACTCAAGAATGCAAGTGCATTTCCATGTTTCCACTTCCTATTCTTCATCCATTTTCCAAACGCATTCAATTTTCACTTTCCCATACATGTAATCGCACTCTAGGAACCTGATTGAATATTTTACATCATGTAAAAATGAGGAGTTTTTATCATATACAATGACATCTAGAGATCCCGATTTGGGTGAAAACTCACATTCTAGAGCACCTAAACTCTCATCTTGCACATAGCCAAATGCTTCCAACTTGCATTCTTGACCTTTCCCAAGAAAAAACCTATTTTTGCCCACATGTATTTCACCATCCTAAACCCGATTTTGGCCATTTTTGCCCTAAAACCAAGGCTTTTCCGTTCATTCCCAAGCCTTCAAAAGTGTTAAGTATCTAATCCATTCTTCAAACACCCATCTCTCATGGATCCTTATTATAGCTCAAATTCTAAAGTTTTCAAGGATCCGATCTCATTGGAAGATGTTTTCATCGGCATATCGTGACACACTCTTCAAGATATGTCAAAAAATCCTCAAAGAATAGAGACATCCTATCAAGAAGGCATGCTTTCAATCCAAGGAAGCAATAATTCATTTGGTCTCCACTTTCCCAATGGCTGGCCTAGAACCTGAGTTCACGTAGGAATGTGCCAAAGAACTTAAATTTATCCAAACAAAAAGAAGAGAAGAATCATTTGGAGATGTTGATGGGAAAGTTGTTCCGCGCTTACATCTAGACATCATTGAGAATGTTTTTCAAAGTGTTGGAAACTCCAAAATGTATGAATCTAGCAAATAAGAATTCATAACTATGGAATGAGGAATAGCTTGGTTACATCAAGTTTTCAAACAACGACTGGCAATTTATCAAAGAGAATACAGTGGCACTGAATACAGGGACTCCCGATCGGACGATCATCCACGATTGCATCACCAAGTACAAAGCCTTTGTTGATGATCTACAAAATTGATTCAGCAGTTCCAACTTTTCTTCAAGAGCATTTTCAGTTTTGTAGTTGCGGAAGATAGATTACATGTAATCTCAATTGCATGTAATTCAATTACACGGACCTTTAGTACATGTTATCCAATAAATCTTCTTTCTTAGTTTTATCGGATCAAAGTGGTTGAGTTGCTCCCACTTTTCCCTACTTCTTTCTCTCACTTCTTTTCCTATATAAGAAATGTCACCCTCATTGTAAAAGTCATCTTTATTTTTATGCAAGAGAACTCTAACAAAATTGTGCAAGCATAACTTTGATTGTGTAGTAACAATTTGGAAGAAAAGTGAATACAAAGAAACAATTGGAGTTGAGACTTTGAAAGGAGCAATTGTGATAATGCAAATTAGAAGTTGACTGTAATTTTTGCCTATTGCCTTTGATTCATGTTATTATTCTATGTTTACTAATAGAGCATAGTAAGTTAAGAAAAAATTGGTGCCGAAGCTTTGACTAAGAGCGATTGTGATAATACATAGACTAGAAACTTTGACTATAGCTTGTGTTATCACCTCATATTCACAAAAATATTAAAACTTGCCTACTTATGGAAGTTTGTGTGCCCCAATGGTAGAGGATTTTCTTAAAGAATAGATTAAAACAAGACTTAGAGCCAAACCAACACACTTTCAATCAGCGTTTAAGTTGGTGTCAGTTTATTAGTATCACCATTTCCAACTATTAGATAGTGTATAGTTTAGAGATCAAACCTTGCTCATTACTCGCTTCGCGGGTAAGTGAATTCTCTCCTGAAATATAAGAGGAAAGAATATTGGTAATACCCTTTACAAAAACTCTCAACTTCTTGCTTACCGTGAGTTGATCCAAGGCACGGTGAGAATGGGGAGCCTTCCCTTAAAGGTAGGAGAGACTTTGTCTCACGTGCTATGGTTGGTTATCCTATTTTGCGACTAAATTTGCAAAAAACTGTCAGCTGCAAAATATTCACCTAATAGTTTTTGGTGAATCTACTGGGGATATGACACACATCTGATAGCCTCATGCTTTCATTTGAAGCATGCCCATGTTCTTTTTCATTGTAATTTTATTTGTTGAAGTTGTTTCAAGCATTTAACAAGAACATGCAAATGGCACAAGATCCTTGGGAAAGTGCTTTTGGACCATCGAATCTAACTCCATCTCTATACGATCTTCCTAATGGCTCGTGAAAGAATTTTCCCAGATTCTTCAATGATGAACAACATCTTGATGAAATCTCCAAGGCCTTGTTGCAGATTGGTTTTACCATTTACCACCGCATACTATCACAAGTTGGGCTGCCCTTATAGCCAAGTTTGAGGAAAACTTCAAGAACCCTGAAGATACCCATGCATTATGGTCCCAACTTACTCAGCTGAAGAAGTCATCCCACGTGCCTATGTGTGAATTTGTTGCTCATTTAACATATTGACGCGAAGAATTTCAATTGTTGTGCAACCTACAACTGCAAATTTGAAGTGTTTCTTTGTCAATGCTCAAATTCTTGAAGTCAATTTTCTAGTGAGGAGAGCAACCCCAACTGCTCTTGCAACTACACAAACGATTGAAATTGAAGATGATCTTATTCTTGCAGGGAAGATAAGAATAAAAGCAAGTGGGTTTGAAGAAATTCATCATTCTTCTCATTCATCTTCTTTAAGCACAAGGACAGATCTTGTAGTGTAGAGGTTAGCAAATGAGTTACTTGCCCTCAATAAGAAAATAGCTCAAGGCATGTTCTTTGTTCCTTATGAAGATGTACAAAGGAGGCCTCTTCCAATTGTTCCTCGTAGTTCTATTTTTGAGAATAGACAAAAATTGGTTTTACTATCAAAGAAGCTTGCAATTGAGGAACCATTGCAAAGACAACAGTGAAGCATCCTGTGTTCAAAGCTAGTGATCTTTCTATTCTCTTCTAGGAAAAAGAGGAAGACATTGCTGGCGACTCTCATTTTTGGTGCACGCAGTCTCATAACGCCAGTGATGAAAAGCTAAGGAGTTCCAAGGTTCAAAATAATCACGTCATAAAAAGGGACATACAAACAAGTTATGATCAAGTTGAAAAAGATGTATTTGTGTCTCAAGGTCACGAACTTGGGCATACTATGCATAAATGTTCTACCTTGGAGCTTGAAAAGGAATTTCTCATAAACAACAAAGAGTTTCGTAAGTCAGAAGTTTCTGAGTAGTATGTTGACCTGTGCAGTGCAGTCACGTCACTACTAAAATCACATGAGCAAGGTCATCTTGATTATCCTAAGATGTTGGTGATTAATGAGCCAATAAAGCAAGTTGCAGGTGGCAAGAAGAATACAGAATTTGTTAGATCAATGGAATGTCCAATACAACATTATGCTTGGTTGGAGGCTAACAAAAAGTTGGACATTCCACATGTACCGAGACATGAAGATACAATTGAAGAAATCAAAGAAGCATGTTTGGATCTACAGGAGCAGTTTCAAATCATGGACCTATCTTGAAGCAGAAATACACATAATTCATCTCAAAAAGGTGAATCTTTCTATCTCTTCCAAGAGGTGTTTACATCAAGCATTGACATCATTGCTCTAGTTGTTTGCATTCCATCTATATGAAGTTACCTATGAACATCTAAACTACCACAAGCTGCTTAAAAAAGGAAGCTATTTTGCCGAGCCAATAAAGTTTCTTAAAATTTTCTTTATCAGCTACTTTTAATTAGGTAGGTTTTTCTTTGTTTTTAATAAGTGCGCTTGCACATTTTTCTTTTATTTTAACTAGATTTTCTTTGCTTTAGTCACATTAGTCTTCTTATTTTTTGGTCGTTGGATTTTTGTTTTTGGCTGGTCGTCAAAAACTGTTGGTTGCAAAATATCCACCTAGCTCGCCCAACTTGGAAACTTCCAAGCAAGAGAAAATATGACAAGTGGAGTTTTTTTTGTGAGAGGAATCTTCTCCAAATCGGAAGCTTGCAGTTAAATTGATAAAAGCTGCCTAAAACTACTGCAACCATTGTAGCAGTTTTTCTGGTTGGAATTCTATATAAGAAACGCTTCCCATTTCACTCTCACACACATCAATAGAGAAACAAGGTGACAAAAAAGGATTTGAGAATCTCTAGAGAATTTGTGAGAGGATTTGTGAAGAAATTTTGAAGTAGCATGCGAAAGCTCGAAGAGAGAAAAATCCTGAAGAGAGAGAAAAGTTGTCCTCTTGAGTTAAAAAAGGTTAGAAGAGACTGAAATTCAAAAAAAGGAAAATTTTGCAGTAAGTTGAAAAGCACAGAAAAAGTATGAATTTTGGAGAACAATCTCATTTTAGAGAGTACAGAATTTTCAACAAATTTTCAACTTTAACATGCCCAGCTAGGAAACTTCCTATAAAAAGCCAGAGAAAAATATGACGAGTGGAGTTTTTCTTGTAAGAGGAATATTCTCCAAATTGGAAGCTTGCAATTAAATCGATAAAAGCTGCCTAAAATTAGTGCAACCATTAAAGCAGATTTTCTGGTTGGAATTCTATATGAGAAACCCATCCCATTTCACTCACACATAAATTGAGAAACAAGTTGACAAAAAAGGATTTGAGAATCTCTAGAGAATTTGTGAGAGGATTTGTGAAGAAAGTTTGAAGTAGCGTACAAAATCTCAAACAAAGAAAAATCCTAAAGAGAGAAAATTTGTCCTCTCGAGTTGGAAAATGTTAGAAGAGATTGTGAAATTCAAAAAAGGAAGATTTTGCAATAAGTTGAAAAAAACTCAGAAAAAGCATGAATTTTAGAGAAGAGAAATCTCATTTTAGAGAGTGCAGAATTTTCAACACATTTTCAACTTTTTTGCAAGGGAGAAATGTGGTTATCTTTTTTTCATATTTTTGCATGCTCTTATATATGTTTTAATTCTATTTTGCAGGAAGGTGAAATGGCAAAACCTAGAGCAACGAGTGTGACTAGGAAGCAGCCAATCAAGAATGAGAAGAGAGGATTCTATCCTGAATCCAAACTCATATCAAAGTAGGCAGATGTTGGTGACACCAATCTCGGATGTTTGGAGATATTCAGATACAAGGGTCACAGACTATCACATTTGGCTACCCGGATTGTGAATAGTGGCATCATGGCTGTAGGTGGCTTTCTTCCAGATGCTTTCCAACATACAGAATTGATTGTGGGGTGTTCAAGGCACTACGATCCCAGAGACAAAACAATCAAGGATTTAGATGAAAATGTCATTGCAGATCTCGCTCCAACAATTTTAGAAGCATTAAAAACCCCTACAACTCAAACAACGCTACTAAAGTCAAAAGAACAAGTACTCAGAGTTTTTACCGTTGGAATTCAACATAGTGAAGACACCATAAACAGTAAATGACTATGGAAGAATAGACACCATTATTCCAAGTTGGCTAAGGAGCTAGTTTGGCTCAATCTTCAGTGTGATTATAGTGATCTGGTAATGATGTGGAGCAGGATATTTGGGATTCCACAATCCTATCAATTTGAGTCGTAAATGTGGTACTTGATCAAATAGGTAGTCGAGAATTTCAAAATGGATTGGGTTGGACTAATCAATAACAACCTAAGTGAAGAAATAGTTAATTGGGAGCAATCATGAAAGTTTTATATGACCTCCTATATCATCTACATGGTGGCTTCAAATACAAGGTATGATGGACTAAGGTGCAAAGTAATGATGCGAAGTGGTGCTCAACGCATAAAGGTGCATGAATGTTATCTAAATTGCATTTGCATACCAAGAAGATTATGTCAACGTCAACAACGCTTTCGCAATGCACATTTTCAAGATTCCACAAAAGAGACTTCACACGAGATTATCTGTCGCAACAATTAAACTGGAGTACGGAGCTTGGTTCACCAGCTCCCAACCTTCTCCTACATCAGAATACAAGGATTTTCTACACAACCATATAAACTCCCGAGATATCCCACTGACAAAATGGTCTTGTTGGAGATCACTCAGCAACTAACAGTATATGAAAAAGCTCTAAAGGAAAAGAGGATGTCGGGGATAGAATTCCCAAATTCTATTGCAGAAGATAAGGTTGAAATGTGACCATGTCTGAAGGTGATTGAGAGATCATTAGATGAGTTACATTTCTTCCATCTACCACTCTATCAAGAAAGAGCAAATTGTGATCCTTTTAACAAAATTAGAGTGGTGGCAACTACCAAATACCAACATGAGATGCACCTTGAAGATTTTTGGGCCAATGTTGCAGATGAAAATGAGTTTAAAAAGAGGATGTGAACAAGTTGCTGCTCAACATAATCGGAGCATGCAAAAAAATTGGAGTACCTAATCAACTGGAAAATCTAAACATGATCCAAAAGGTATACAACCCGAAAAAGGAAAAGACCATCCATCCTTATGATTGGTCAAAGCAGGAAATTTCAGATATCAATACACTATCTGCACCAGTTTTGTTATTCACAAAATGGTGGGTTGAGCGACAGTTCAACAGGATGAAGGTGCCAAAGGAAAGTCTAACATACAAACTGATGGGTCATTAGTTGTTGAGGGATGAGCAACCAAGAAAACCTTCTAGAGGGAGAATTGAAGAAGGATAAATCTCGTCAGGAAGATCTTAAAGTAGAGAAGGAAAGAGTGTTGCTTATGAAGCATAACAAAGGAGTAGGCCAGATATTCACATTAAAGAACCTTAGTAGAAGAGATAGAGATCAAGGAATGTTCCATCCTTGCATAGCTGGACTCTGCGTTTGTAGGAGATATGACATTTCGCCAAACAAGTAGAGATAAGAAGAAGAAGAAGAACAGAGCAAGATGATCACATGGCCAGGTCGATGCAGGATAGGGAAAGCGCTAATGCCTATCAAAAGTTTTCTCAAGAGAGAAGCAAAGAACTAGATGCCACCATTGAGGAAAGTCTTGGCGCATTTTACAAAAGAGAGATGATGGAAGAAGAGGTTCCTGAGAAAAGAAGCTAAAATTCCTCCAGTGGAGGCAAAATTTCCTACTCTAGAGATAGCAGCTCTTAAGATAGCAGCAGAATGTCCTACAGTCTAGGAAGAAATTGATATCATTGTGGTGCAAGAGCGAGAGATTGATAGTTCTGAGTGATTATAACACTACTATACTATAATGTTTAAGGAAAAGGCTATAGAGAAGTCAGGAGAAAGTTGACCTGACAGTCAATTTACAAGAAATCCTAAATTGAGTTAACAAGAATTTTTTGTTTGCAACACTTGTAGTTGATAAGGCAAAGGATCAAATTACTCTAGATGAGTAGAATGTGATAGAACTTGATCTAGGCCATGCCTCCCAAAAGCAAGTTATTGAAGATTTTGACAATTTTGCATAAGTAATGAAGAAAAGATGAGGAAACTGGGATGGAAATATTGAGGTAGAAAGGCAAGATCAAAACCTTGTGTGAATACATAAACAACTTAAGTCATCTAGTGAGGGAAGAAGGCCCATCCTTTGTTCCTCCTCTAGTTGTTTTGACTAGATCAGTGGAGGGTATAGACAAGACGAGACAAATTGCTCAAGGTGCAAAAGTTAGGATAGAGGGTATTCAGAATGAGACATACAAACATGTTGAGGACTTGGTGCAAATTCATGGCACGACACTAGGTGTCCTTTTCAGGATACATTGCATGGACGAGTTATGGGAGGATGAGCATATTTATCGACATAAGTGAACTCAAACTTGTAGGGTTTGATGGGGACTCTTAGACAAGTATTCATTGATGGTGGATTTGTTGGTGAAGGAGAAACATATGAACTTTTTAAACAGTACAATGCAGTAATAACAACCAAGGAAATGTTTGAGAATTTCACCAAGGAATCTGCTTGGTTGAGGAGGGTAGCCGAAAATATCAAGCAAAGGCTCTCCAACACAATTGAGTCCTTGTCATCACAGAGATTAGCGCAAAATGAAGAAACAGTAGATAGCTTGAAGAAGAAACTAGAAGAGTTCTTTCAAATAAATCATTTCATGAGGGACAATTTTGAGAACTCCATTTTCTCAAATGTCATGCAAAAAACTTAGGACTTCTTACTAGAGTGGGAGGCCACCTTGAGAAATTTTGTACAAGTGATGTCAGTCTTGGAATACAAACAAGGATCAGCGCCAAGTGTCAATATGGATGAGTTGAAGACTGTCTTGGGGAGATTCTAGGCATTCAAATTGCAAAGTCAAACATAGGCTATTCTGGGCAGAGATGCATTTAATGCGTAGTGGGCATTCATGTCACCTTACTCTCTTCTTGAATGGACATGCATAGTGGGCATTCATTACCCACTAAGATGGTGGTTTCTTCTAGATTGGTTCACGCGGATCCCATCCATCAATATAGATTCTCTCTTGTTGCCCTAACCCTAATTAGGGATAGGTGGCATAATATGAGCCATCAGTTGTTATGATCCAGGCCAGTCATTGTATCTGGGGACCTATATAAAGGCCTCATTTTTCATTTGTAAGGGGTGGAATTTTGAGATTGTTGCTAAGAGCTACCAAGATAATAGGGTTTTCATTGTTGGTTTCATGGTGATTTCTTGATATATTTTGCATGATCTGCATTGAGAAACAAAAAAATTCAGGTCTGAAATTCAAATTAATTTGTATTACATTCTTGACAAGTCATTTGATTCTAGGTCAAAGGGAGCTTACCTGACTAACTCAGAGAACAGATTACAGTCCCATCAAAAGAAATGAAATAAATAATAAGTGAAACTAACTTTTCATTATTCAATTCTGGTCATACCCTTTTCACCAAAGAGAAGTTAAAGATTTCTTCTCTTTCATGTATCTTGTCCCTTACATCCAAGTTGTCTTTGAAGAGTAACCAGGACTTGTCCTACAATGTTGAAAAACTTGTGTACTTAGATTTGTTTCTTTGCCCTCAATTTTTTGATGTTATTAAATGATTGAGAGATTGTACGACACTGTTCTATACTCTGAAACTGCTGATATCCTAATCTGGAACCCAAGGAAACTTAGGGACAAACAATGTATGTTGTCGAAATTCAGATGTTGTATGCTGATGTGGTATCATAACAATAATAATTAAAAAACAATTGCTTTATAAAAAGGGTTGTCAAACTGAAGGAGAGCATACTATTGTAGCCATGTGCATGGAACAGAAAACAGAGGAAGGAAAAGTTATTGTGTGTTAGAATGGATACTTTGTGCATGAGTGTTTTACACAGTTTGACACCTTTGTGTTAGATGTATGTTGTATGTTCCCTCAGATGTAGAGGTAGCTTTTGATTATGTAGTCTGCGGGCATCCTGGGATGATCCTAAACTCTTTGTACTGCAGTGCCAAGGATTAACTCAAAGACTGTGCATGTGCTCCCTATATGCAAAAGCCTAACTGATGTATAAAAGCTAACAATGTAGAGTTTTATGCTGCTATCTCAGAGTTCTATCTTGACTGTATGACATGGGAAAAACCAACCATTGAGAATCCAATCCCTGCTCTGTCTGCTCCATCATGAAACATTTATTATATATGAGCAATCTGTAGTTAACAAAAGAGGATCTAACTCATCTTAAGAATCTTAAACACTATCAATCAATGTACCCAACATGGCAACAAGAAGTTCATTTATATTCCAAAATTGCATATAAATATTAAATACAATAGGTTTGAGTTATTTCAAGCTTCCTGAATCAACGTAAACATCCTGGAATGGGAAGTACTTAGCTGATTAATTGTTTACTTAAGGTGGAGAATACAATTTCATATATAATTTGGGAATCAAGACAAAAAATAAGATTGATGGGCTATCAAAAACTAAGTTGGCATACAAGTGTCAACATCACATATCTGGGATTGCTTTATCAAGTAAAGAGTCAAGAAATCAGAGTATAACAGTGCTTGCATTCAAAAATATATATCATGCTTCGTGTTTGCCAGTTACCCAATGAGTAATTTAAAGGAAAGTACCTGCATATTGTATGCTTCAACATTATTTTTATCTCTTTGTTTTATTTGAAAACCAAAACCAGCAAAGGATATCTTTAACCAGTTAAGAGTTATAGTTCTACCACATATATTTCTGATCTAAGTAGTCCTCCACAAATTGCATGTTATAAGTTGGCATCCTTCACAGGCATAGTTAGTAACTTGTTCCTTAACGAATCAAACGTGAAGTTATTTTATATAGAATAGAACTGGGACTCTGTCACATCAGGTATTGAACTTCCTATG
This sequence comes from Cupressus sempervirens, assembly GCA_028749045.1. Taxonomy (NCBI): domain Eukaryota; kingdom Viridiplantae; phylum Streptophyta; class Pinopsida; order Cupressales; family Cupressaceae; genus Cupressus; species Cupressus sempervirens. Next base: position 99,679,710 of record CM053788.1, read on the forward strand.
AACCTTATCTATCTGTCTACTTCCAAAGAATAAAATTTTGTGGCTCAAATGAAAAACATATTGAACATTTAATACTGGAAGCAAACAAAATCAGCATTTCAAATGTAACACCTGTAAGGAGAAATATTGTCTTCTTGACATTGCACCATTCAAATTTCATAAAGAGTTAGGGTTTCACAGAGCCATATCAGGAAGCCAAAAGTATTACAAGCTCCACTTTTATAAGTTCAAATGATCCCTGGCAAATCAAGAAGATCCTAGCTCTACTAGTTTTAAAGAGATATCATATATTTCAGGATTAAATTACTTTCTTCCTAAAGAGCCTTCAGTTTATATGTAAATGCAGTGAAATGCTTACCTCATCCCTGTTGAGCCACCCAAGAAGGTCCATTTTTGCACGTTGTCTCCTGCTTGAGATGTTTGTAGAGATATTTCTTTTTGGAAGAGGAATATTCAATGAATGATTCCCAACTTGTTCTAAACCTTGATTTTTGCCAAGACCAAAACCATCTTTGGTTGCATTGAAGGGATGTTCCTTAGAGCGAGAAGTTTCCCTTTCAGCTGTTACATTTGATTCTGAATATCCAATGGTAGGCCTCGCACCAATCATGCTTTGAGATGTGTCAGGATTGCTTCTCATTGGCTGTCGTGTTATGAAAGGACTAGGAATCCCTGGAAGTTTTCTATTCCTCCAAGTCTGTGTATTATAACCCTTTGCTCCCCAAACCTCAAAACGAGCATCATTCCCACATATTAGATTGTGATTCATCACCAAAGAATATGATGAAAGATTAACATCTTCTCGACGGGCTGGTAAAGAACCATCACTCCTGATCAGTCGAGAAGATAATCTGTTTGATGCTGGGAATATCCTGGGATCTTTAATATTATGACTAGTGAAATCTAGAAGCTTCTTAAGAAGCCAGTAGCAATTAATCACCATATGGCTACTATCCAAACAATTTGAATCCCCATATACTGCAACACGACCAGTTCCACCACCCACTTCTAAAGCTCCAAGAATAGAAGATTCTACCTGCATAAAGAACAGTTCATATGCTTTCTTTTAGGATTTGACAGGTAACTGTTCTAAAATGTGGACTATGAATCACTATACCCACAAGTTGAGTACAAACTTACTTTGGCTAGACCAGATGCCTGCACTACATTCTGTGTGGTGCTACCATCAAAATTATCTTGAAATGAGAAATTATGAAGGAAGCCACCTGCTGGAAACTCTGCAATATCTGTGCCAGATGCATAATGACTTCTTTCTCCTGCTATGAAAAACGCACCATTCAGGATAGTGTCCCCAAATGCTATACCAAAAGGTTTGAGTAGATCATTAAGTGCAGGTATATTGGCACCACCAGTAGCCGGAGTCCACCAACTACGTGTATTGTCATCAAAAAATCTCATCTTCACCATGGTCTCCACATTATACCAATCTCCAAATACAACCAACCCCAAACCATGAATCTTTACATCATTCTCCAGTTTATCAATCTCTTCTTTGTAAAATTCGTCCTCAAGATCTACCATCAGGAGTGTACCATACTGGCTGGCATCAAAACAAGTCAACGGGGACCCCAAAATTTCCATGTAGTATCCAGCATCCCTCAACATATCAAACATCCCATGAAAATTTGTATGTGGGTGATCACCATGCCAATCAAGAATATCATTTTTTACATCTAGTGAGTCTCGGGGTATATATCCAGGAGGATATTTAATACTGTGAAATTGATCCCACAGAATCCGTTGAGAACGAGGTGGAGTCGGAATAACTTGCAATTTTAAAATAAGTATGCAAATGCTTCTCTGAGAAATGGTTTCGCCTTTTGCAGGAGGTGAAACTACCGTGAGTGTTACATTTCCCTCTATAAGTCCCGAAAATTGAGCCCCTTCATCCTTAATTTGCATGTGCAAAGCCAAGTAACCAGTCCATGGCCAAATAACATCCGAATAGGTGAAGTGAATATTGAGTAAATTCCCAACCTCATCGAAGGGATGCCATGTTGGTTCACTCTCAACATGCCCAGTCACTCCCATACCATTCAAAATAGTTGCATTAAACATAACAGGCATTGCACCTGCATATAATGGTTGACGACAAAAGGGCCATGCATAAGGACAATCTGTAAAATCAAGAATACTTGGAAGAATACTTGCCCGAGGTCTGTACTTGAGAAGAATTTCATATGATTCAAGCCTGAGCAAGACATAGTGAAGAATGACAGGACGTCAATAGCTGTCAGATAATCCATAAAACATACATTTCAATTTAAAAACTAGTGCAGAGAGCCAGCCCTTATTAAATGTAAATTATTATCCATGCCTAAAGCAAAGAGGATTAGTAAAAGCATTTCAAAAGAAAAAATAATATGCTCACAAATCAAGTCGACCAGCACCCTGCTCAAACATATTTGGCCCACCAAGTTTTGCAGCACCTTCAACTAATGATTGTTTCATACTTGCCGGGTTCAATATGTCCCAGCGAATATTCTCAGGAATAACACTGGCCAGCAAACAGACTACACCAGCAACTACCGGACTTGCAACGCTTGTGCCTGAAAGACTTTTGCAGCCAGTACTAGTTTTTGAACCCATTATATCTCTTCCATATGCAACAACATCCGGTTTGACACGTCCATACCTAAAATATAGAAATCAACTGTAAGTTTCACCTCTGCTTTGATTATCAATTTCACAAGTAGAAATGCAAAAGAACTACTTTCACTAAATAATCTCACAAATGAAATAGTTCTAATGTAAAAGAAATGCTATTAAACAAAATTGATGTCAGAAAGTATCACTCAAAAGGGAAATGACTAGAAGTGGAACTAGGTTATTGCCATTCATGCCAACATAGCTGCTTTGCATTATTATGATCCTTCACTTAACTTAGAATCCAGGTTTCAAATGCAAAGCCTTAGTTGTCGATGCACACATATATCTCCATTAATGCAGGCAGGTCTGGCCTCAAAAAGAAAACCATTTGATAGTAACAAACACGACTCTTAACCTTTGGAACAATTGGCATACTATAACAGAGCAATTTTTGATACACTGACAAATATAATGCATACTTATACTTCTCACATCTAAATGAATGCATTTATCTGCCTAGATACGCTCTCACAATTTTATCATACAAATACATATTACACACATTTATATATTTATTATTTACCTTTTCTTCATATTCATATAATTTTCATTTTGTTTAAGCAGACACTTTGCATCCTGTTGTCATTCCATGCTGCCATCCCAGACACCAAAACTAGCAGACTATTTGCAGTGACTTATACATCTAACTACCAAACACCCTTATGAACAAATTTTGTCAACGGTTCTGGAAAATGTAAAAATCACTCGGCAAAATGATCCCCAACCCTTCCACCATGTTATTCAACACTTAGCTTTCTCCAGAGAACCCCCATCATCTCCTTTCTCTCCCCCACATTAAGTGAAGATGCTAGAAACGAGGAGATGCCATACTCTATACCAATATATTTCTCTCAGTAACTCCTTGCCAAGCACCATTTGACAGTGTCATTGATGGGCCCATGGTTGGTCTTAAAAACACACCTCAGCCTCCTCTCCAGCACCTCTCATAGAAACATCATCTACCTCTGTTCGCTAGTGAACTTGACTTGAGTGTCCATACCTCCTCTTATGGTCATACTCCTGGGCTTTCAAATAGAGACAGCTCATTACTTTGCACACTTTGCTCACAAAACTCATTCTGCCTTTTGTCCACCATCATTAATCAGTTGTCATTCCGCTAGTTTGGCTTGCTTCCCAAAGATGTTATCTTCTACTCAATTTGCCTCGGTTACAGAAATATCTCCTCCCTTATTTCCTACCTTAGTTGCATCTCCATGCTAAATTCTGATGCCCTTTTGGCCAGCTCATTGACCACCTCGTTTGCCTCCCTATACACATGGGTTGTTTTGAACTCTTCAAACTTTTGAATAAGCTCCAGGGTTGATGCAAGCCATTTACAAAGCTTCCAATAGGGCATCCAGATCTGCCTTATTGTAATTTCAAAATGGATTCTCTTCACTTTTTCCTTTAACAAACATTATAGATCAAGAAAGGCCCCGTTATGCATTCTTACTCCTAGATATTTTATTTATTTTTTGCAGTGTAACCCGGAAACTCACACTCCCTTCCCAAACCTTGAAGTACCCGTCCCCAAGACGTCCCCACACCGGGTACTTGAGTACCCAAGCACCCCCACCTCCGCCATTCCGCAACCATGCCGTCGTTGGGATGTGTACTTGAATTTGTATTTGAATTTTGATTTTTAAAAGTTACTATTGGGTATGTAATACGTTACTATGTTGAATGTCAATGATTCTAATTCATGTTGCAATTTTGCAATGTTCAAGTATTTTAATTTGGTATGTTCTAGTGAACTACTTAAACATCATTTTATAACGAGCATTTCAAGTTCTATATGTATTTTATATAACACCCCTCCCTAGCCCATCCTCCCCTCGCCGTCGTCCCCTGGTCGTCCCGAAAATAAGGCCCATTTTCCCTGTGTCCTGGAAACTCACCCTGGCATCCCACTGTCCCAAAGTACCCCCATACTGGTGTAACACTGATTTTTTGCGAGAATGGATCCATTTTGGTCTCTTAACACTCAGTCTGCACCACACTCTTCTCGATTACCTCTTGATGCCATATTGAAATTGGCCTAATCAACCCTTCTCCCAGTACTTTCCACTTTACTACCTTCCTAGTATTAACAACAGGATCAACCAATTGAACCCCATGAACAGGAGATTCATCATTTTAATCCTTAGTAAATGTGTATAATTTATTATACACTGTTGTCATTTATTTCTTAGAGAACAATAAATAATTGTTGTTTTCTTACTATATTGATCTATCTTTAAAAAAAAAATTTATTATCATGCAAATATGCTATCTTTTAAATCCATCCCACCCCCCTTTTTCCTCTTGCCTCGTGCTTTATTTTCCGGTCCTCACCTCACCTCCTCCCTCCAGCTCTCCTTAAGGCTAGTTCTACAATCCAATCTATCACCCTCCTATTTCTTGAAATGGATCATCAAGTACACAATATAAAAGTAAGGTAATTAAATAATTCCATGGACTGAGGCAAACTCATGCCAGCAATAAAGTAACTTGTGTGGCAACTATAGGATTAATAGAATAACAATGTGGAACAGGAATTTTCAATGCTTCAATTGTAGCATAGTTACATCAACATTAGAAGGAAGAAGAACCTTTGATCATTTCAAATTTAAAAATTGAACTTACTATTAGTTGATTTAATTCATGACATTTAAGTTTTTGTAAAGAATCCCAACCAGTTCTAACTTCAATTCTAGTGCTTTGACATTTTCTGAGACACTTATCTGCAGCTCTGATACCACCATAAGAAGCCCTATTGGTTCTACCTCTGACAAACACTGAACTTGTCTCAATTTTGGATGCTTAACATTTTGTCAAACACTTTATGTGAAACATTTAGCTGCAATTTTTGGAAATGATTGTGTTAAGAGTTTTTGCATCAACGTTTTGGAACCGTCCTACGTGCTCAAACCAGCATAGGCCCACCATCTAGAAGTCTTCAACACAATCTCTGTACCATCCAACACGAACATTAACTATACCATCCTAAAATCATGAATGTAACTACCAAGTGATTGTCACTACTAGAAGCCCAATATTGTATCAATCTCAACAAGATCTCCAACATACAAATCATCGATCAAGGTGTAATCACCCATCTGTATGTTAAGTTGTAGGGCTTTCCTAGTTTGCCAAATAGTGAAACCATCTAAAAATTTCACATTGAAGCCAGAGAAGTCCTCTTCCTAAAATCCATGCCTAGCAACTACTGCCTTATCTATGAAATTGTGAATTCACCACTATCCACAAGGCAAGCCACTCATTGTCCATTAATCACTCCTTTCAACCAAAAGGGATGATATCTAGAAACCCCTGAAAGGGTGGCAATAATGCCATTGAACGTATCCAATGCATCGCCATCTCCAAGCTCCACCTATGAAGCATCCTGCTCACCCTCAACACTACTACCTTCTAAACTTGTATCCTATATCTGCTCATCACCCACTATAATGTTCCGACTGTGTTGGTGAGATGTTCGCTAAGCCTGGAGGGCTTTCTTGTGTTTGAATAAGCTACTGTAGGGTCTCTTGGTTGTTGTACAATGGGCTGAGAGGTGGGTGTACGGTCTGCGAGAATATTTGTTTGGGAGCTCGCTAAGGTGGAGTGGAGAATCTTGTTAGTATAGCCCAAAGTGTATAACTGTACGATAGGAAGAGTACGGTGAACCTAGTAGTCTGTGGATGTCCATACGGTGATACTCTAGGGGGCATACAGTTGGGAGGGTGGAGAAACAATGACATACAATGTGTGGAGTGGCAACTGCAGAACAGGGAAGATGACTCAACCGTATGGTGGAGCAACAATCGTACAATAGAGGAAGTGGAACAGGTCGTATGGTGGGTGTTATTAAGACCACTGAATGGTAGTGGGTCGTACGGTGTGTGCAGATTGAGTCATTCATTGATTACGCTAATTAATACCCAAACAAATATTCCAATCCAATTCCAGAGATTTATATATGAATCTACAACAAGATGGTGTGCGGATTTGCTAGACCCGAGCAAGAAATATACAAATGGAATAAGGTGAGGGTCAAATCCCACTGAAACCAAAGAAGCCAGGTAGGGAAGATCTTTCACTTCCGAAATGGCGGACAACAAAGAATCCCAACTGGAATCCGCAGTATAAGAAAATATAATCCAAACCGCATAAATACTACCTACACACTGTGCTTAAATAACCTTTGGAGAAACTTTCCGAGGGTTTACAAAGATAGCCAACGGTCAAACCTACCTACGGAAACAATTAAATAAAAATGGCTCCGAGATATACTAAATCAATCAACCCATTAACAAAGGTTTGATTAAACAATTATTTTATGACGGGAACATTACAATCCTTCTCTCCCAAAATTTGCTTGTGATTCTTGGAAACCTTTTGTAATCAGCTTCTTCAGCTTCGAATCAAGTACCAAGTAGATCTTATCGTCATAGTAAATGATATCATCAATAACTTGGTATCTTTCATCATGTATATAGCCATCCATCAACTGACATGCAAAAGTGTTCTTGGAGTACTCAACCAATAGATGGGCCTGCCAATTATCCAAGGAATGGGGTAAAGTGTTGACTGTCATGTTTTTACTTGCAATGTATAGGATCATACCATGTTTAAAAATGGCCTGCATCTTCTTGATTGTGACTTCCCTTGATCCTTTATTTCATATTCCTCTTAGCAACACTTTCTTGCCATCTGTCTCAAATGAAAAGTCCATCCTCCTGAAACTTTGGGTGAACTAGTCAAGGGTTTCCATCCACTTGATGCCCAATATGACATAAGTATCAACCAAATCTATGACAAAGAAATCATCTGTCAAGGTATAGTTTTCCATGGAAATTTTTAGCTATGGGATCATATGAGTACAAGGTAACAAGGTTCCTTTAGCAACCTCAACCTCAAATCCTCCATGCTCTATTGCGTGCAAACCCTTACTAGTGAGCAAAGATGAATTGATGAAATTGAGTGTGGCGCCACTATCAATCATGACTATGACTTGTTTCTCATGAAGTGTGCCACAACACTTGAAGGTACTACTTCCAACCATTGCAGTGAGGGTAGCAATGGAACCCCCTTTTTGTATCAGGGTATTTATTCTCTACAATTGGTTAATTTCTTCACCAGTCACTATAGATACTTGTCCTTTGTCGTCATCAGGAAACACCTCAATGTAAAGAATCTTTCCGTTCCCAAGACAGTGATGACCTAGTACCCATAGTTCCTTGCATGTGACACAAATCTTTTTCCTCAAGAGCTCTTGCCGAGAGTCTTCATCCAACGAAGGCTTCTTCCGAATTGGCTCCTTGTCTTTGTCTTCTTGTGGGGATGGTGTTGGCGTAGCTACGTGAGTTTTGGAGGAAGATGCGGCAATGTCACGCACCTTCTTAATAGCTTCATTGAGTGCGCACGGGTTGAACCCTTTGATCTAGCTTCTCAAAGGCTCTCTCAGCCCATCCATGAATAACACGATTCGTCATCTTTCAGAGATGTTTGTGACTAGTATTGACAACCTTTGGAACCTAGTGATGTAATTATCTACCGTACCTGTTTGCTTTAGCTGAGTTAGATCTTTAAAGTTTAGTTCAGGATCCTTTCCATCAAAACGGTCAATGAGTCTCTCAGTGAAATCAATATATGAGGTTACTTGGTCGTGGCTGACAGTGACCAATCCATGGTGCCACCACTCTTGCGCCACTCCTTCCAAATGGAGTGCTGCGAACTAGATTGCTTCCTCTTCGGGCATCAGGTTGAGCTAGAAATAGGTGTTTGCCTTCATAACCCATGCCTGTGCAATAATGGCTCCAGATCCATCAAATAGTGATAAGTTTACTTTTTCGATCTTTCTCCAGAGATAATTTTAGAAATAGCCACGATTTCCCCCACCTGAATATCTCATTCTTAGATGAGCATAGTCTTTGTAAGATACATCACCTTCCATATTCGTGTTTCGCCAATCTTCCCGAAGTCTTCTTTCATTTCTTGAAAAGTGGACTCTCTTTCTTTGCGTGGTGCTTCCGTCCTTGCAAGGAAGATCGGTATTGAGGGTTGAAAGCAAGAGGGTTGAGAGTTTGTCCTTCCCGAAACAGAGTCGTCGCTATGCCCATTTTGTTCTCCTATTGTCTTTTCCTCAGCCAATCTTTGTAGTGTTTCCTGCATAAGCCTTTGGGTTTCATTGACTTGTATTTCGTTCCTACTTAGCACTCTTAAAAGATTCATGAGATCTGTCATAGAATCCTCAGGATCTGCCATTCTACCAACAAGGTTATTTCGCCTTCTCCTTTGGATATAAACTTGTATTCACCTCCACAGGCTGGCAAAATCAATGGCTCTGATAACAATGTAATCTTCCGACTATGTTGGGGAGATGTTAGGTAAGCCTGGAGGGTTTTCTTGTGTTTGAGCAAGCTACTGTATGATCTCTTGATGGTTGTATGGTGGGCTGAGAGGTGGGTGTATAGTTTGAGAGAATATGTGTTTGGAAGCTTGCCAAAGTGGAGCAGAGAATCTTGTTAGTATAGCTCGAAGTTGTTAAATCTGTATCTTTGATCTCATTCTGATCTGATTGTACAGATTGTACAGACCTAATCATGCATGGAATGCCTTGATAATATAGGCCTATATATAATTGTTCCTTCTTTAGGCATGATCGGCCTCTCCTTTGAAATAATGTTATTTGAGTATAAACTTAACTAATCTTAGTTAATTTGATTACTAACAAATGCTATTCCTCCTTTTATGCCGATTATGAGAAAACAATTCAGGACCAACCTAGATAGGGACATGCCCTTTGGTTGCCTTATTTATATAGGGTACGCTTGTGGACAAAGGACACACGAATTACATGGTCTGCTCCTTTAGCAATACTGCCCTATCTGAATACTTACATAGATAAAAACATTTCCAGAATAATATACATATTATTGGTAGCACTTCATACAAGTTCAATTATAGAAGCTCATCTTCAGCAAAATCAGAAAGGCATTATTTCAATTTGGTAGTTCAGAATTTGCAGAAACTATACATGGTATTAGAGCTCTGGAAGTCGAACCTCAGCTCTACAAATTGACAATCAAATTTAAACATCTAGCAACATCCTTCTACATTCAGACCCAGAGATAAGTTTGATGGAAAGGAACACTTCATTGTTTGGAAGTTCAGAATTCTAATGATTCTTGAAGGCAATGATTTGAAACAGTATGTTGATACAGAATCTTGGCAAACTAATGTTGAACATAATAAAACTATCTGGAGCAAAGGAAACAGGAAAGCCATGCAAATCATATTAGATGGAGTGAAAAATGAATAGTACCTATGCTAATGAAACATCAAACAACATTTCATATGATGAACGCATTATTAATGCATATGAGGTTAACAATGTGACTAGAACCCTTGAACTAAAAAGGCAACTAAATCATATACAGATAAAGAAGAAAGAATCTATGAACTCTTATTTCCTAAGGGTCGCTAGTCTAAGAGAGGAACTTGCAAGTATAGGGACCATAATTGAAGACAAGGAACTAACTCTTATGGCTATAGATGGGTTACCAGATTCATCAGAAACATTCTCACAAGGAGTAAGTGCTAGAGACAATCTTCTAGACTTTAATAGACTTAAAGGAGATTGCCTGCAAAAAGAATCTAAAAAGCTAAAAAAAGGAGGAAAATTGAAAAACTGAAGATGAAGAACTTCACGTTCTCAACACGAATTTCTATAAAGGTAAGAAGAAGCACTTCAAGAAGGGAAATCAAATAAATGACAAACCTAAGAAAGATTTATCCAAAATAAAATGCTTCAAATGTGAAAAAATTGGACACTATACATCTAATTGCCTTGAGAATACAAAGCAGCAAGTAATCTGTACAAACGCTACTAGGAAATAAGAAATCTATGACCCTGAGAATCGTGTATTGTATTTTGCACTATCAAATGAGATATAAAGCAAAGCATGGGTAATTAATAGTGGATCATCTCGACACATTACAGGATACAAAGAAGTACTAGATTCAATATCAGAAGAAGTTAATGGTGAAGTTACCATCGGTGATAATTCCTCTCATTCAATCAAGGGAATTGGGAATTGCACCTTGAAACTGAAGTCAGGTAATTCTCTACACCTCCAAAGAGTACTCTATGTGCCAGGAATAAAGAGGAATTTAATTTCTATTACAACACTTGAAGATGATGGTTGTTGCATTCATGGACAGTAAAGTAATGACCCGGTCTAAGAACTCTCCATTCAAGAAATGGCACAGAAGGTTAGGACATCTAAATTTCAAAGCCTTATCGACTATGGAGAAGATAGTAATTGGTTTACCTAAGTTGAATAAAGATCATTTAAGCATATGCAAAGGATGCACTCTTGGTAAAAACACCAAAAGTTCATTTCATGATAGCACTAGAAAAACTAACAGTGTTTTGGAATTAGTCCACTCAGATTTATGTGGACATATGTCTATTCCTTCTCTTGGAGGATTCTGGTACTATATAATTTTTATAGATGACTTTTCTAGGAAAAATTGGATCTACTTTTTAAAATGTAAAGAATCAAGAGAAATCCTTAAGAGATTTAAAGAACTTAAAACCTTCACTGAAAACTTATCAGGACATAGAATTAAAACTCTTCGGATAGATAATGGTGGGGAATATACTTTAGATTTGTTTAAAGAATTTTGTAAAGAAGCAAGAATTAAGAGGGAGTATATTGTTCCTTATAACCCACAACAAAATAGGTAGCAAAAAGGAAGAATAGAACAATTATAGAAGCAGAAAGAGCTATGATATTTGATCAAAATTTAGAATATTATCTTTGGGCAGAACCCTCTTGTATTGTTGTCTATATTCAAAACAGAAGTCATCAATCCCACCTTAGAGATAAAACTCCTGAAGAAGTCTTTACTAAAGTTAAACCTAATATAAGCCATCTCAGGATATTTGGGTGCCCAGCATATATACATGTCCCAAAAGAAAAGAGAACTAAGTTAGAACCTTACAGAAGGAAAGGTATTTTTGTTGAGTATAGTGAAATATCTAAAGCATATGGTATTTTCATACCTAGTCAGAAAAATATTGAACTTAGTAGGGATGTAATATTTGAAGAAGATTTAGCATTCAAAAGAGCCCTAAGTTCAGAAGATCCCTCTCCCTTACCTAGTTTTGAAGAAAATACTAAATTTGAGTTTCAGAGGGAGAACATTGAAGAAATTGAAGATGAAATTCAAAATCTTAATCTTGAGGAAACTGAAAATCCAAAAAAAAGACCGCTTTGGGCTATAAAGACTGTGGAGGAAGCACAAGACTTCATTTCACCATCTGGAACCTTCAGAGAAAGCAAAAGATCCAAAAGATTTTCTGGTTATGCAGCAAACATGAGTGATTTATCTAAATCAAAACCTACCAATGTTTCAAATGCTATTAAGCATACAACTTGGAAGGATGTTATGATAGAAGAATATCAATCCATTATTAAGAAAGATGTTTGGGAAATTGTTCCAAGGCCTGAAGGAAAATCTGTTGTTTCTTCTAAATGGATATTCAAAATTAAGCATGCTGCTGACGGTAGCATTGAAAAATATAAAACCAAATTTGTAGCTAAAGGTTTCTCTTAGAAGGAGGGAATTGATTATGATGAAACCTTTGTTCCAGTTGCCAGATACACCTCTGTAAGAGCAGTCTAGCTATTGCAACATCGAAGGGATGAAAAGTATATCAGAAGGATGTAAAAACAACATTTTTGAATGGAAAGATTACAGAAGTGGTATATTTGGAACAACATGAAGGATTTGAAACTCAGAACCCTAAAGTTTTTGTTTGCAGGCTCAAGAAAGCTCTCTATGGGCTTAAACAGGCTTTGAGGGCCTAGTATGAAAGAATCGATAAGTATCTCAGCAGTTTAGGATTCTCAATGAATGAAGCTGATCCAAATCTCTATTATAAAAAAGATAAAGATGGTATGAAAATATTGATACTATATGTTGATGATTTACTAATAACAGGTGATGATCATCTTGTAGATCAATGTAAGAAAGATTTAATCAGAGAATTTGAAATGAAAGCTTTAAAGACTCCATTACTTCTTAGGACTACAAGTATGGCAGAATTCTGACAACATCATACTTAATCAAGGGAAGTATACATTACACATCTTGAAGAGATATGGAATTTGGAACTGCAGACCTATGCCTTCTCCAATGAAGACTAATCTACACAAACTTAAGGAAGCAGCTGCAAAATCACGCTCCATAGATTCTACTCTTTACAGACAGATGATTGGGTCTCTTATGTACTTGGTAAATACAAAACCTGATATTTGCTATGTTGTTAATGTCTTAAGTCAGTTTATGTGTGAGCCAAAGGAGATTGACCTAGTTGCAATCAAATACATTATGAGATACAAGGCACTCTTAACCTTGGACTCAAGTATGAGAAAGTTGACTTGGACTTACATGGGTATACAAACTCAGATTGAGTTGGAAGTGTTACTGATAGGAAAAGCACTTTAGGATGCTATTTTAGTTTAGGTTCAGAAATGATATCTTAGATCTTGTTGATGTATAGCATCAGAAGAATTAATAATTAATTGTGATGTCTTATGTGAATCCTGTTCTCCAGATGTGTGTATATATAAAATTACATTTGAATTATTCTCATAACAATTTGTATAGTTATCGGCAGATATTCTAAAGGCTATTATCATTATCAGGGGACCTTATGATTTGGCGCCAATTACATAAAGGTTGCCGAATATATAAAGGAGATGTGAAGTTGTTTATGTAAACTAACCAATGTTTAGTTATGCATCCGTAGAGGCATGACCTTATGTGGCCAAAGGCCATGTAGAGTCGTGACTCTACGAAGGCATGACCCTCCACAATATATATGTGTTCAATGCAAATCGTTGTGGACAAATATCAATACATGGCAATACAAGTCCCAGCGATCTGCATATTTCCCTCTGCATACCTTTCTCAGCGATCTATATTGAAGTTATAGACTAAAGATAAAGACTCATTGATTACCATTCGAAAAACAAATTCTGCATCTATGTTTCAACAATCGTTCAAGTAAGGATATTCATTATTGTTCATATATGTTGTAATAGTTTTGTCTATCAAAGATCACTAAAACTAACATGATATCAAAGCCATTCTGATAAGAAACTCTATTATTCAGAATTAAATCTAAAGTTTCAGATTTATAAAAATTTAAAATATATCCTTAAATAAAAATGGTGAATCATGTAAAAGATTAGAGGATAGACTTGTGGGAGCGTCAAATTTTTCATCATGGAAAATTTGAGTCATGATAATATTAAAAGAAATGGAATCAAAGGAGTACATAAAAACAAACAAATCCATGCCTGAAAATGATCCAAATAAAACAACATGGAAAAGACACAATAACAAGGCAGTGAAAATTATAATAGACTCCGTGAAAGATCATATTCTTCCCTCTATATCCAATCTTAAGAGTACTTTTGAGATGTTCTCTACTATAAGAGACACATTTGAAAACAACAATACTAGTAGACAGATAACCCTGAAACAAGATCTACTATACATAAAGATGAAAAATGGAGAATCTATTACGTCTTATTTTCTAAGGATTTCTAAATTAAAAGATCAACTTACAACAATGGAAAATCGAGTTGATGACAAAGAACTTAGCATGATAACATTAAGAGGACTTCCTCTATCTTGGCAAACATTTATACGAGGTCTAAGCTCCCAACCCGAGCTTCCTAAATTTGAATTACTAAAAAATGAATGCACACAAGAAGAATCAAGATTAGTCTCAAGAGGACAAAGTATAAATCAAGAGAAAGACATTCAAGCTCTTTATGCAAATTCAAACAAGAAAAGAAAATTCAAACATAATAAAAGGGAAAGTGACAAATCATATAAGAAACGTGATTGGTCCAAAGTTAGATGTTTCAAATGCGATAAAATTGGTCACTCTCATAACTTCTGCCTAAACGGAAGAGAATCCAAGAAGCCCTAGCAAAAATCAAAGGAGAAGAAGTAGAGAAAGAAGAAAAAGAAAACTAAGCATTTTATTTAGCTCTTTCAAGTGAATTAAACTAAAACAACACCACTTGGATTATAGACAGTGGAGCATCTTGGCACATAACCGGTTTTAGAGACAAATTAGAAAACTTCTCAAAACACTCCTCAAAAGAAGTCACCATTGGAGATAACTCAACTCATCCCATCAAAGGTATTGACTCCTGCTCAATTTACCTAAATTTAGGAATTACTCTCCAACTCAAAAATGTTTTATATGTAACTAGAATAAAAAGGAATTTGGTCTCTATTTCTGATCTTGTTGATCAAGGATTCAAAATCACTTTTCAAGAGGACAAAATTCTATCTTGGCCAAAGAATTCTAATATCAAGAAATATATTTCTATTGGATTTAGAGACAAAAGTCTATATAAACTTTGTAACAATCAAAACTTAGCTCTACGTCATGAAACTTCAAATTCTACTGAAATCTGGCATAGAAGGCTAGGTCACCTTCACTATCGTGCATTATCATCTATAGGAAAAATTGTAAAATGTTTACCTAATCTCAAAACTGATCACTTAAGCATTTGCAAAGGATGTGCCCTAGGCAAAACACAAAGCAATCATTCCTAAAAGTGTTCACAAACTAAAATCCATTCTTGAACTGATTCACACTGGACTTTGTGGTCCTATGTCTGTACCTTCTCTAAATGGGTGTCTCTTTTATGTAATTTTTATTGATGACTACTCTAGAAGAACTTGGATCTATTTTCTAAAACATAAAGAATCAGTTGAAGTATTAACAAAATTCAAGGAATTCAAAGCTCTAGTTGAAAATCAATCAAGACAGAAAATAAAAATACTAAGGTCAGACAGTGGAGGTGAATACATCTTCGAAATTTTCAAAAACTTTTGCATTGTTGTTGGTATTAAGAGGGAGTTTTCTGTACCATATAATCTTCAACAGAATGGAGTTGCAGAACGTAAAAATAGAGCAATTGTCGAATCAGCTAGAGGAATGAAGCACGATCAAAATCTTCATACTTCCTTATGGACTGAAGCATCTAACACTGCAGTCTACATTCAAAATAGATGTCCACACTCAGTATTAGAGAACACCGCTCCTGAATAAGTATTTACGGGTATTAAACCAGATCTAAGTCACCTAAGGATATTTGGATGTCCTGTTTATATCCACATTCCTAAAGAGAAGAACAAAACTAGAACCATCCAAAAAGAAGGGGATACTCATTTGATACAATGAAACAACCAAAGGCTACAAGGTTTTTGTTCCAGGTCAAGGAACGATTGACATTAGCAGAGATGTGAAATTTGAAGAAGTATTTGCCTTTAATATTTCTGGAAATAGTGATGAATCTCTTACTGAACCTATTCCTGAAATAGATGAAAATCACCCAACAGAAATTGAGAAGGAGAATGATATTGAACCATCTTCTACCACATCTAGCTCTGAAGATTCTGAAAATGTTAACAATAAAAAGAGGCCACTTTGCGCTAGGAAAATGATAGAAGAGAATCAAGTTGAACCTAATGAAGTGACTCGAGAAAGTAAAAGAACAAGAAAACAGTTATGCTATGTTGCATTATTAACTAAACTTATAAAAACCGAACCTTCAAATGTTAAAGAAGCACTATCAAGCCAACCTTGGAAAGAAGCAATGATTGAAGAATATAATTCCATACTAAAAAATTATGTATGGGATGTTGCACCCAGACCTAAAAAACAAATCAGTTGTTTCTTCTAAGTGGTTGTTTAAAATTAAGCATGCATCTGACAGCAGCAGAGAAAAGTACAAAGACAGATTTGTAGCATGAGGTTTCTCACAGAAGGAAGGCATCGATTATGAAGAAACATATGCTCCAGTTGCTAGATACACTTCAGTTAGAACTATCTTGGCTATCGCAGCATCCAAACAACGGAAAGTTCATCAAATGGATGTTAAAACACCATTTCTAAATGGTAAAATTGAAGAAGTTTATATTGAGCAACCAAAAAGGTTCTACACTCATGATAGTAAAACTCACATTTGTAAATTAAAGAAAGCAATGTATGGTCTCAAACAGGCTCCCAAAGCATGGTATGAAAGGATAGACAACTATCTAATGAAGTTAGGATATTATACAAATGAAGTTGATCTTAACTTATACTTCAAAATAGATGGTGATGATATGATTATTCTTGTGTTATATGTCGATGATTTGTTGATAACAAGTGAAGAACATCTCATAAAGAAATGCAAACAAGAATTAACAGCAGAGTTTGATATAAAAAATTTAGGTCTTATACACTACTTCCTCGGATTGGAAGTTTGGCAAAAGGGTAACTACATTTTTCTAAATCAGGAAAAATATACAGTTGATATTTTAACGAATTTTGAAATGATGGAATGTAAACTAGCTTCTACTCCTATGGAATTCAATCTACACAAGTTGAAGGATGATATGATCAAATCTGAATCTACAGGTCCTACTTACTATAGGCAGATTATTGGATCTTTAATGTATTTAGGGAATACTCATCTTGACATATGTTATGCAACTAACACCTTGAGTCAGTTTATGTGTGCACCAAAGAAGATACATTTACATGCAGCTAAATACATTTTAAGATATATAAAAGGCGCTATTGGCATGGGAGTTAGATATGATCAAGTAAACATCACCCTTCATGGATATTCTGATTTTGATTGGACAGGCAGTCCTACTGAATGTAAGAGTACTTCTAGATGTTGCTCCAGTCTAGGATCTGGAATGGTTTCTTGGTTCAGCAAAAAACAGTCCTCAGTTGCATTAAGTTCTACCAAAGCAGAATACATTCCTCTTCCTTGGGAGCTAGAGAGTTGTATGGCTATGAAAATTGCTAGTTGATTTGTTCAAAAGACCTTTAAAGCCCACTATGATTCATTGAGATAATTAGAGTTATATCAAGCTTTCAGCTAATCCAGTCTTCCAAATCGTTCCAAGCATATTGAAATTCCTTATCACTACATTAGAGATATGGTGGATCGAGGAGTGATTCAACTGGAGTACATCAGTACTAATAAGCAAAAGGCAGATATCTTTACTAAGCCTCTTGCTAAAGTAAAGTTGGAATATTTCAGAGGAAAACTTGGTATGATTAAATTGTAATATTGAATATTGAATTTTTATTTTCAACTTATATGAGTTAATGCTTGTATTGTTGTTTAGTTGCATCAGATATGTAATGAAAGGTGACGGTCTTTCATAAACATATATATTTATAAGCTAATCATTTGTAAGGTGACGATCTTGCGAATGATAGGCCTATTATCATGAAAACTCTAGATACTGTTTCGGACAATTAGAGATCATTGATAACGAATGCATTATGATTACTCTAGATATTGCTTCGGACAATTAGAGATCATAATATATGTTATGATAGTGTTCATAGCATGGTGATTTTAATTATTTGATAAGTCACTATTTCAAAGTGTTAAGGTTAGATAATGTGCTCAGATATTCTACTCTGAAATCTATTAAAAGTGTATTACTTCTCCCTTGCTAAGAGGGAGTGTTGATGTATAGCATCAATAGAAGTAATGATTAATTGTGTTGTCTTATATGAATCTTGTTCTTTAGATACATACGTACATACATATACATATACATATATATGTAATTACATTTGAATTATTCTCATAACAATCTGTATAGTTATCGGCAGATATTGTGAAGGCTATTATCATAATTGGGGGGCCTAATGGTCTAGCACATGTATAACTAAACTAACCAAAGTTTAGTTATACATCCGTAGAGGCATGACCCTACATGGCCAAAGTCCGCGTAGAGTCATGACCCTATGGAGGCATGACTCTCCACAATATTAATATGTTCAATGCAAATTGTTAGGGACAAATGTCAATACATGGCAATATAAGTCCCAGCGATCTGCAGGTTAATTCTCAACGATCTGCATACCTTTCTCAGTGATCAACATTGAAGTTACAAACTAAAGATAAAGACTCATTGATTACCATTTGAAGAATAAATTCTGCATCTCTCTTTCAGCAATAGTTCAAGTAAGGATATTTATTATTGTTCATATTTGCTGTAATACCTTGTCTATCAGAGATCACTAAAACCAACAGAACACAAGCATCAATAGCACAGAGTTCCACAGAAGCTGAATACACTGCCACAACAATGGCCTCTCAAGACCATGAATCCTACTATTATTCATTGTGATAAACAGAGTTTCATCAAGCTCTCTGTGAATCCAATCTTTCATGACAGGTCCAAGTATATTGAAATTCCTTACCATTATGTAAGAGATATAGTAGACAGGAATACTGTAGAATTAGAATACATTTGCATTGCAGATTAGACAGCAAATATTCTTACCAAACCTCTCTCTCGAGTGAAGATAGATCACTTCAAGAAAAGACTTGGTATGGTTGATTTATAATACATTTGTATTCTTTAAATTATTAATATGTTATTTTTTATTGTCAATTTATTTACTGTTATGGGCTGAACCATTTGTATTCATTATCTAAGAGATGATGATCTCTCAATTAATGAACACTTGTATAAAAGACATTATGAGAGATGACGATCTTTTGGATAATGTGGTGAACAATAGAGAACTACTGTTAGATCTAGATGAGTTTAAGATCATATTGTGATGTAGACATTTCTATGTCTAGGAGTCAAAATTTGGATAAATAAAAAATTTAATCAATCTTTGGATTTTATCCTGTGTTCTAGTAAATCTTAACTCAGGATCATGTTGTGATATAGAATTGCCAGTATCTATGAGTCACAACTTGGATAAATGAAGAATTTAATCATTCTCCGCATTTTATCCTGTATATTGTATTCTTTGCAATATTGTTATCACTAGTAACAGTGATAAGTTATATCACAGGTATAGTAATATGACATAGTATCATGTGTTCGACGATACCACATGCTTAGAAGATTCAGATAGATATAGAGTATCAATCTATGCTTATTCATCTTAATTGATGATGCTAGATATGTTATCTCTCAGTACGATTGTTAAGTTACGAGGGAGTGTTAAATTTGTAACTTTGATCTAATATTGATCTAATTGTATAGATCATACAGACCTAATCATGAATGGAATGCCTTCATAATATAGGCCTATATATAATTGTTCCTTCTTTAGTCATGATCGGCGTCTCCTTTGGAATAATGTTATTTGAGTATAAACTTAACTAATCTTAGTTAGTTTGATTACTAACAAAAGTTATTCCTCCTTTGACGTCAATTATGAGAAAACAATTCAGAGCCAACCTAGATAGGGAGTCCCTTCTAGGGACATGCCCTTTGGTTGCCTTATTTACATAGGGTATGTTTGTGGATAAAGAACACATGAATTACATGGTCTGCTCCTTTAGCAATACTGCCCTATCTGAATACTTGCAAAGATAAAACATTTCTAGAATAATATTTATATTATTGGTAGCACTTAATACAACTTCAATTATAGAAGATCATCTTAAGCAAAAGCAGAAAGGCATTATTTCAATTTGGTAGTTCAGAATTTGCAGAAACTTTACAAAAGTGAATGACCGTACAATAGGAACAGTACGGTGAACCCATTAGTCTTTGGATGTCCATACGGTGATACTTGGGGGGGGTATGGTGGGGAGGGTGGATAAACGGTGGAGCAGCAGTCGTGTAGTAGAGGACATGGAACAAGCCATATGGTATATCTGTACGGTGGGTGTTATTAAGACCACCGAATGGTAATGGGTCGTACACTGTGTGCAGATTGAGTTACAAATAGATGCCAGAGCAATACATTCATTGATTACGCTAATTAATGCCCAAACAAATGTTATAATGCAATTCCAGAGATTTATATATGAATTTGCAACAAGATGGCGCACGGATTTGCCAGACCCGAAAAAGAAATATATAGACGGAATAGGGTGAGGGTCAAATCCCACCGAAACTGGAGAAGCCAAGGTGGGAAGATCTTTGACTTCCAAAATGGCGAAAAACAGAGAATCCCAACTGGAATCCGCATTATAAGAAAATATAATCCAAATCGCATAACAACTACTACCTACACGTCGTGCTCAAATACACTTCGGAGAAACTTTCCGAGGATTTACAAAGATAGTCGACGGTCACACCTACTGTTACATCCCAATTTTTGACCTAGCTTGAAATATAGACATTGAGGTTCACATGAAGTCAGTTGGCAGTTTAATTTGATATAATCTGGCAAAATGGTAAGATGGTCGTTATGATTTCAAGTGAAGATGACATGTTAGTTGATCGTTAAACACAAATTCATGGAATTAAGATGAAAGGTTAACTGATATTATTATTTATAATTTATAATTTAATTACAGAGAAATTCCTTGCAGGGAGCATGTCGAAGGGGTGGAAGCATTGTCAGAAAAGAATTAGGTAGGGCATCACCATCACTGGCAGACGGATAAAGGACCTAGCAATTTGAAAACAAGATACACCCATGAATTACACGAGTTATTTAAATAAATAATTTAAATAAAATAATTAAGTTAAAATATAAAACATCCCTGAAAGGATTGTAATTTATCTTTCATCATTATTATTTTGATAATAATTTATATTCATGCATTTAAACATAAAAATGATTTAACAACATAATCGATTACAATAATATTCAAAACTATAATAATGACTAGGATTATAATGTTTGAATTTTAACAACATTTGAATTATTATTTTGAGTTATAATCTTTCAACCCTCTTTCCTTTCTTTTATGCCTTCCTTGTTTTTTAATTGGAATTCATACGGTTTATTATAATCTTTTTAACTTTATGTTCTTACTTTACATCAAATTTATGAATTGGAATTCATATGGTTTCTTGTAACCAGTGGAAGCCAAATTAAACTCTTTGTTCTTGTGAAATGTCTTTAAGCAAACCAAAAATTAGGCGTAAGCTGGAATACAAATAAAATCAAGCACAAGTTGTGATATTGGAGAGATGGCGCACTCTTGGCATGTAACAGTCTTCACCCAGCATTCCCTTTCTTACCTTTAATCTGCTACGGAGCCATAGCCTCAGAATATATACGTCTTTGCTTCTGTTCATACATTTTGCAATCAGAAATCCATACACCTTTTCATCTGTCTCCATACGTATTGAAATCAGAGCTCATATATCATTGCATTCAGAACACATTCGGCTGTCCATACAGAGTAATCCATTTTGAAGTCAGAGTAATACGTTCCTGCTTCCTCAAACAATTGTTCCTGTGGAACCTGAAGGAGGTGATTGAGCCCAGTGTTAGACAATCATCTGCAGGGCAGTCAGCCACGTAAGGAAATAATGTCCAAATCAATTTTATTTATTTTCCTTCTTTCACAATTCATTATGACTGAGTCGGTATTCTTTCCTTAAGTTTCAAATTCATGATATCCAGTCTATATGAAATAGGTTATCATCCTCTTGCTATTAAAACACAAGTTATCATCATAAGATTGTCTACGTCCTCGTAAATTCTGCAATATGAATATAGTCGAATAATAGTGTTGATTCAGTAATATTTTTTTATAAAAGTTTAATGTCAGGAGAAGCAGAATAAATCCACAATTTGTCAATTTTTTTGAATAAATATCTGAAGTCTTTCTTTTGTAACTTTACTTTTTCCTTCTTGAAAATATGTCATAGCATCTGATAACAGTAAAGGGAGCACCAAGGATATCATCTGGCTAAAGCCAGAATGAGGTGATGAAGGTGCGATAAAGATAAATGTTAATAGAGTTAATACTGTCATGGGATCAGAATTCTGGACGAATATTATAACATAGATCCTTAGCCATAGCTTTACAAGAATTCGTTATCATACTACTTGTATATTTACCAATAGTCATGAGAATGTCTTTGTTATTCAGAGGATGTAAAACTGTATTAAAATTCAGAAACCACAGATCCTGTCTATCATATTATATTGCTTCCCTTATTCTGATTTAAGAATGCCGTAGTTTTCTTTATATGGAAAAGTTAAATATCTCTGTTTTCTTTTAAAGATTCAAGACAAATGAGTAACAATCCAATAATAAACCTTTACAGACAGATCGGCATATATAAATATCTCAAAAAGGTGAACATCAAGGAATTCACCAGACAAATTGTCAGAGTAGGTGAAGAGGTGGAGAGAATCTACAATAACAAGAATGTTATAATTACAAGACAAATAAATAAAGCATTAGCTCAAGCATGAAGGATGTTGTCAAGAATGTTAACATTTTGAAATCTCTTAAGAACATAATCATAGAATATGTAATGATGGTTGAATAAATGAAGGAGCCGTCTGCTCTGAGAATCCCGAATACCTAGGACTCACCCGGTTGTGTAAGATGGGTGATGTGGTGAAGGATTCATCAATAATATGAAGCAGTATCATTTATGACATTTCAATACTTACCATTTAATATTAATTAATAGCTCATGCATATTCTTGTTACTGTGAACTCTTGCTGCCAAGTTGTATGGTGTGTTTATATCTTGAAGCCCAGTGATTGGTAAGATGTTCCTTGACAATTCTGAGTAGGGAGGGCCTTTCTCATTAGAGATCATGTGGGAATATATTGTGGTCCGAGGTTGGGTGGTAAAGCCCCTAACAATGTTCCATCTCTATCAAGATGTCGGACAGGCGACAAATAGAGATAAGCTATGCATTCCTATGTTTATTGGAATCAGGTATTAATACTTTTATATGGAAGGAGGTAAGATTAAATTAAGTTATTTCATTGATATCATCATTTTACTTTCATATATATGATATCGAATATAAGTACATTTCTAATCTTGATTTACTATCACAAATAAGTAATCAGAAGGAAAAGAAATCCGAAGCCCTACTTGATTGTATGACAGCTGGAACCTTAAATGATACCGTGGTAATGGAAGCCCTAGATTAAATCCATCATTGTGGATGCCCTAAATTGAATCCATGGTCGCAAAAGCCCTAAGTGGTAAAGCAATTTTAGAAGCCCTAAATGAACCGATGGTAATTGATGCCCTAATTGGTAAAATAATATGTGATGCCCTAATTTAAATCATAGAGGTAATTAGTTGAAAATCATCATATGATTTTGATATAGCAGTTTTTTTAGATGATAGTCGAGTTGTGAGATTGTTATAGAATATTTGTGAACTAATCCGAGTGGTTGCAAAAGCATCCTTAGTTCATTTCAACCTCAGTTTTACAAGGTATGTAGCTTTCAATTTCAGTAGTAATTTCATTTGATGGTACTTCAAGTTTTTAAGTTAAGAAATTTTGTTTTACTGTTTTTAACGGTAAATCTTATTCACATGAACATGAATGATATAACTGTCTTCCTATGAAACAAAGTAGAAACTATATTCTTGAGTATGTTGAATGATAAATTAGACCCGGGAAAACAGGTCGTTACACCTACCTACAGAAACAATTAAATAAAAATGGGTCCGAGATATACTAAAACTATCGGCCCATTAACAAAAATATGATTAAATAATTATTTTATGACGGGAACATTACATCCACATGAAAAACAACCTCTAGGAGATGCATCTCCTTTGCTAAGGCATCATATATCCACGCTCCCAAGGTTCTTTACATGAGAAGCAAAACTTCCTCGACTTATTATGTCTCCTAATCCATCCCAAGGGGAGGTCACACACTTTTGTGTTACACAAAAACATATGAAATGGCTCAGAATTCCTAGAAAAATTCTTATCTTGCTGATAAGTAGGTAGTGGTGAGCTATCAATGTCTAAGGTAGTCAAAAGAGCCTCCTACAAAGTCCTATGCTTAAGAGCCCTAACTGAACACCATAACCTATCACGTAAACCCTCAACGGACAACATCATCACACATCCATCAAGCATTTGTGAACCCATGACAGCAATGCATTAAAACTCATTGATAAAAGTTTCAATATATCCAGTATGTTGCAACAGTGTTAAATCCTTGTAGTACAACTCAACATCCTTACGACAAATATGGCACTCAACCTATTAGTAAACTCCGTATAAGAATGAACGAGTTATGGTTTTGGGTAACAAAACCATGATGCCACCAATCATAAGGCACACCATCCAAATGCACCATGTTAATTCTTTTACCTTGAAAAGTGTCCTTAAAAAGAGCCATATGCCTATATCTTTTGACAGGACTATGTGGACCCCATCATCTTTTGCATTAGTATTCATGATGTTGACGTGGTAATACTTTGCTGCTCGGGTGACTAACTAGTGAAATTGCATATGATGGAATTTGGAAATCAGATCTGAACCATCTATTTAGATCTAATCTCCATTGTTCCCTTTAGGTTTGTGGTTAGACATGTAAGTGGACAAAGACTGAAAGAAAGAAGGTGGTGGCTGAGGCATACGGGAAGAAAAGAAAATAATGATGGCTTTTGTATGGAATATGATGCCGGTGAAGCGTCTTTAACAGCAAGAGACCCAAAGCCTAGGGAGTGCGAAGTGTTGAAGACTGAGTTGTAGATTTTATTTATAATAAGCTAAGATTGAATTTCGGATACAAATCAGCAAAGATTGAACTCCCGAGAAGTGACTTGCAACAGAAGATAAGAATCTAGTATCTGAGCCATGTAGTTCTGAGCTTTTAGAGGGAAGTACCACAAGTGTAATAATATTTCTGAAGCAGTTTTCTAATAAAATTTCTCTTCTAGGTTTTCCCATTCGACAATTTTATCCCTAAGCTTTTGCTCATACCAATATGTTACTTAGTTTAATCATTTTCCATCTCATGTAGTGTTTCAGATTTATGTTAGTTCTTGTTTTTGGACACCATTGTTTAATCATTTCAGTGTTTCTTTTTGAACTTAAAATATGTGAAAATAGAGCAGATTATTGTGATAGTGAGCAATCCAGTTAATCACATTAATTTCAACACAAAAATTAATATTATATTAGAGATACTGAAGGCATAAGGGTTTGAAACTTCGCATTCAATTTGGATTGGAAATTTTGACACATTAAATCTGTTACAAAGAACAGAATTGTGGTTCTCTTTCTTTTCTTTTTTGCAAACTGTTCTTCTCCATAGAAGAGTTGACAATCAAGACTTCTTCCGGACTTTGGTATGAGGACAGATTGACTAGAGTAGAAAATTGGAGTGCCTCGAAGGTTAGAATCACCTTAATCTTGGAGAGCTAACTGTGGGATATTGTGGAGAAAACTGAAACAA
This sequence comes from Cupressus sempervirens, assembly GCA_028749045.1. Lineage (NCBI taxonomy): Eukaryota > Viridiplantae > Streptophyta > Pinopsida > Cupressales > Cupressaceae > Cupressus > Cupressus sempervirens. The sequence goes on from CM053788.1 coordinate 99,705,598, forward strand.
TACCTCAGGATCTAGCATTACTTGCAGATTTCGTGAAGAAAAATCTCAAGTCAAAGGTTAATTTTAGATGCCGTGAAAGACCACATCATACCTCACGTAAGTACCAAGGCTTACGCATATGAAATGTGGGAGGCCTTAATGATCTTTATCAAAATGCAGGGTAAAACAGGAAAATGGTACTCAGAGAAATTGAGAGGTACTAAAATGATGGTCCGATACAATCACCTCACAGCTCACCAAGATATCTCAAGTATGGGATGAATTAGCTGCTGTAGATTAGCAGACATTTTAGATTTGGTACATTCTGACGTATGTTGGCCCATGTCTACAATTTCCTTGAGTGGTCACAAGTACTAGGTGACCTTCATTGATGACTACTCCAAGAGGACCTGGATCTTCTTCTTGAATATCAAGGATGAGGTCTTCAAAACGGTTTCAAGAATTCAAAACTTTTGTGAAGAACCAAACAATCAAGAAGCTAAGTTGCCAAATTGGGAATGGGTATGGATACATGGGTATGTTTTTGGTATGTTTATATATATATACACCTCTGTGTGTGTGTGTGTGTAAATAAAACAAAACCATTACAAAAATAGAGAAGTTTAAAATGTCATATACCTACAGATATTAAGAAAAAAACATTACAGATTTCAAATTGTAAAACATATCATTCTAATTTAGATTCAGGTTTCTGTATCAAAAAGATCAAGTTAGAATCTCATGAGAGATAAGTTCAAAGTTTGCTAATCAGCAATCGAGGTCTTTGAATTATCTACAAGATCAAACTAGAATCACTAAACATTTTGGCATGTAAAAACACAAATCCCAGATGTGTACCCACGGGAAATTTGTTTCAGAATCAGATTCCGGCACATTTCATACTGGGGAATGCCCAGAGAAGTCCCACAATTCAGCAACATTAAAAAGAAGATCAAAATCCTATGCTTGGATAATGGAGGTGAGTACACCTCAAATGAATTTGTAGACAATTGAAATAGGAGGGCATCGGGAGGGAGCTTACAGTACGTTATAAACCTCAATGAATTGGGGTTGGAGAAAGAAAGAACTGAGCAATTCATGAGGCAAATCACGCTATGATACATCATTAAGGTTTACCACTTTTCTTATGGGTTGAGCCTTGTAATACAACAGATTACCTTCAGAAAAGAAGCCCCGTAAGGGATTTGGTAGCAGGACTCCTCAGGAAGCTTCCACTAGTAGGAGGCCAAATATTGGAGACATTTGCATCTTTGGGTGTGTGACATACATGTCCCTTCAAAGTAGAGGACGAAGGTGGGGCCCACTACAAAGAAGGATATTCTTGTAGGCTACAGTGAGACCTCAAAGGCCTATCGGATTTACATACCATCACAGAGCAAGATTGTTTGAGGAGGGATATCAGATTTGAGGGGGAGCGAGCCTTCAGGCTGTAATGTGAGTTGAGAGACAGCGATGATCATGTTCCATAGGTTAAGGATAGTACATCACAAGGAACATAGTCCCGGGATTCAAGGACACAGAGTTTAGGAGTTAGAGGTTCACCTAGTATAGGTGCAAGTAAAAATTCACAGGGTTTAGGTATATTTGGTACAAGATCTAGAGGTGCATCTCATATGACTAGGCCCACACAGAAGGTTGGGGGCATGAGGATGTTGATCCACAAAAGGTCACTCTAGGGAAGAGTTGATCGAGATGTCTTCAAGACATCCCACAAATAGCCCAAAGAGTCACTCAGTGAGCCACAACATGGTTAGAGTTGAGCAGCTGAGAGGTTTTCTAGTTATTTGGCCATGGTGACAGACATCATAGATTTTGAGCCTTCAAATGTCGAGGAGGCAACAGATCAGAGTGTTTAGAGGGATGCCATAGGGTAGGAGTATGACACCATCATGAAGAATGATGTTTGGGAGGCTGTGCCTAGACTAGAGGGGAGGTCAATAGTGAGTTCCAAGTGGTTGAATAGGATCAAATATGTCGCAGATGGTAGCATAAAACAGTATCAGGCTTGATTTGCAGCTAGGAGATTCTCTCAAGTGGAAGAAATTGATTACAATAAGACCTTTGCTCCAATAGCATAGCCATTGCAACAAAGATGGGTTGGAGTATTCATCAGATAGATGTGAGGACATTTTTTCTGAACAATTTCCTAGAGGAGGAGCTATACATCGAGCAACCACAGGGATTTGAGCAGCTTGACAAACTCACGCGTTTTATTTGAAGAAGGCTCTATATAACCTGAAGCAAGCCACGAGCTTCGTATGCTAGGATTGATTCTTACTTGCAGCAGATGGGCTTTGAGAAGAGTAAGGAAAATTTGAATTTCTACTAGATAGTGATTGGCGACGATCTACTCATTCTGGTACAATATGTTGATGAATTGTAATTGTTCGGTACAAGAGTTGGAAGCATAGCTAGTTGCAAGAAAAGTCTTGTTTCAAAGTTAAAGATGGACATAGGATTGGTACATTATTTCTTGGATTGGAGGTTCAACAGGAGCATGTGCACGTCTTTTTGGGGCAGGGAAAGTATGTTGCAGACATTTGGGGGAGATTTCATATGGAAGATTACAAACCTATACCAACTCGAAGAAGTTGAGTAATTCAAAAAATTTGAGTCAGAATTGTTGGATTCCACTTTGTATTGTCAATTGACTGGCTCTTTGATGTGTTCAATTGACACTAGACTGGACATTTGTTTTACTGCCGACACACTCAGTCAGTACATAGTGGAGGTGGATCCCACTTTGTATCATTGTTTGAATGGCTCTTTGTTGTATCTGGTCAACACTATGACCAAACATTTATTCTGTTGTGAACATTCTCTGTCAGTACGTGGTGGAACCTAGGAGAGTGGACTGGATTGCAGCAAAACACGCATAGCAAGCATAGTGGATTATGGAATGAACTATGTCAAGGGTGACGGAGTTAGATTGGTTGGTTACGGTTGTGTCTTGGTTTAGACAGAAATAGAAGTCAGTGGCTTTCAGCTCTGCTGAGGCTGAGTATATGCAGCCAGTCAGACCAGTAGTGAGGCTATTGAGCTTCATGAGTTACTAGTTGGTTTATTTGGTTAGGAATGAGGCCTACGGAGATAATCTGTGATAATCAGAGATACATTAAACTCACAGAGAATCCAGTATTTCATGTCAAGTCAAAGCATATTAGAAGGAAGCCAGAGACTCAATGACAAGAATTATAATACCTAGAAACAACACAGGTTCACGAATTTTGAATATCAGTGTCTTGATTAGCTTGTGCTTGCTAAATCAACTCATCCAACGGTTGTGGGTAAAGACCAAGACAAGTTCGATGAGTGTAACCATAAAGTGTTATGCTACTCAAATTATCTGTCACCAATGAAATGCTTTCGGAAGTGTTGTCTAGCAAGACCATTACAAAGATCTGGAGTAACTTGAAGGATCTCCACAAGACATCAGAAAAAGGTACAGCTTTCATACTAAAAACTAAGTTCTCGATTATGATGAAAGATAAGATCTCTTTGCAGGGTCATTTAATGAAGGTCAAAGACAATTGCAACCAATTGGAAGCCATTGTTCGCCAAGCTGCAAAAAGAAGATATGGTGATTTTCATGATGAAATGCTTACCACGATCCTATGCACACTACATCGAAGCTTTCAACATCACCTCTACCAATGTTGATTTTAATTTTGATGATTTGTGCAACAAGCTCTTACAACAGGATAGGTGGAAATAGCAATAATTTGGTTGCAACAGTGAAGTGGCCAACGTGGAATAGTTTTACTGCCAAGGACAAAGGCAAAGGCAAGTCCAATCAATAGAAAAGACAAAGCAAATCCAATGATTCGGCATAGAATCTAAAATTTATCACGTCACTATTATAGTAAACTTGGTCATATGAAGAAGTTCTGCAGAAAGCAATTAGCTGATCAAAAGTTCAAGTATGGTTGCAACAATTTGGTAGCAACAGCGAAGTGGCCAATGTGGAATAGTTTTACTGCCAAGGACAAAGGCAAAAGCAAGTCCAATTAGCAGAAAAGACAAAGCAAATCCAATGAGTCAGCAAAGAATCTAAAATTTATCACGTCACTATTATAGTAAACTTGGTCATATGAAGAAGTTCTGCAGAAAGCAATTAGCTGACCAAAAGTTCAACTATGGTGGGTCTCAACAAAAGACAGTGTAGAAAAGAATTCAGAAGACTTAGACTTGTATGCATTCATGGTCAAAAGAACAGCAGACCATGTCAAATCTTCTGTAACATACTTCGTGAAATGATCATTAAGGGAGGGCATATAATATTGGTATATTTAACTTGTATTGGTCATTTAAGTTGTTTAGTTACTTTTAGTAATTTTCTATTCGCTCTTTAATTCTCCACCATTTCCGTTGGGGATTTTTTTTTTTTTTTGTAATCTCTTACTTAAGGAGTATTCCCCTGTCACTAATTGATAATCTCAATCATTTCAATAAGTATATCATAATTCAAATCACAGTTAAAAATATAAGTTAAATGATAATTAAACTAACAAGCATACTTTGGATTCCTCGTTTCAATGTTCAAAGAAGTCTCAAACCTCAAAAGTCTTGATATGTTATTCAAGTCAGTTATTACTGTTGGTTGCAAGAGAGATTAAAGGTGCATTGGCCATGGTCAGGTGCAGTATGGTATTGTGTAAGAAGTGCAAACAAACAATTTCCTTATGCAAAGTTGTTGGCATATAGTCTTCAGAAGGCATCATTTGAATAGTGTTATGTTATATTGCTGCAGTTATACCATTGTTTATTTAATGTGTACAATTTTACTGCGATCATGCCATCCCTGTACTGGAAATGGCACATCATGGAAAATAGATTATAACAATTTCAAGTGTTCAACTCATTTTCATCTTTACTTTCCATATATGCCTTGGAATTATTCAAGGCGATCCTTCCAAAAAACAAGAAAAAATTTCCAAGCAATTGATGTGCACCTTATCTAGCTGATTCTGTCCATAGTCATTTACAAAATACAGAATTAATCCATAGTAACATGGCATTGCTGTCATAGTTCTTTTAGACTCGCAATATTTGTTCTTCTTAATTAAATTTTTAAGTCTTGATATAGGTCAGCTAGCTTGAATATATTAATAAAAACACAAGTTATTGCATGTTGGACTACAAATGAGCTTAACCTCTTATGAATATTCTTCCAGTTTCAACGCTAGTTTTATAGTGTTCAAAGCCCAAATATATCACTTGCAGCAAAATGTAGACAGTAGCACCAATTTGATGAATGCCAATGCAGGAAAGAGAAAATTAAACTAGAATAGAAACAACAACCTCCGGAGCTTTCTAGCAAAATAATAAATAAAAGATGAAACATACCCATGAGGAATCTCCCATGTACTCATGCCACGAGACGAAAATGAAGCAATATGGTCATCATAATCGATTCCACCAACCCCTATAACATCATTTTGATCTGCTGGATTATTTAGTGTACCATAAAGAGGACCGTCATTTCCAATAGCTGATACCATGATAATCTTATTTGCAGTTATTTCCCATACCTGCACTAAATTTAAAATGAAAACATAAAATAACTCTCTAAAATGTGTTTTCACGATTTAGTTGCATTTAATATCACAATAAGGCCACCAGTAACATGATATGTCATCTCAAATTTTTGAAGTACCAACAATACTAGTCAATGTGCTGTGAAAATTATGGTGCGAGAGAAAAGAACATGAGTAAATCGGAATCCTATACAAGATAACCAGGAAGCAGGATTTCATTTGATTTTCACAAAATATAGATTTCAAAAATAGAAACTCAGAACTTATGAAATTACTAAGGAACTATAGTTGATTCTGTTTTCTAATCCACCAATTTATGAATTTCTAAGATACTCCCTAAAACTCATAAAAATTGTTAAGTTGCTTTTGAAAAGCTACAATTATAAAATAATTATCCTTACGTTTCAATTAAAATACCAAAAGAGAATACAGTAATGTTCACAAATTGATCGTCTGCGAATGTGTAATGGGAATAACCGTACTAGACAACCGGAAAACGAATGAGGACGACGAAACAGAAATTCTAGAAAGTGAGCAGGAGGCAGCCCAGAACTTTCACATCTTGTACCGCATAGGCCTCAAAACCTTTGTGTGGACACAGTTGTCGTTTCATTAGCACCATTTCAGGTATTATAAATGTGGCTTTCACTTATGTATTTGAAATCATCATTGTATGGAACATTGTTATGTACAAAAAGCATTTGATGAATGAATAGTATTTTACTTTGTTAAATCATTATATGTTTCTTTCCCGTTCACCCACGGGCTGAACAGTGGTGGCACAAGGAAGTGGAAATGCAACTTTTGTGGTCTAGAAAGGTATTTATTTGAAGAAAAGGTGTGGATAGATGTTCTTTTTAGGATCAAGCAAAAAACATCAAAGAGTTGAGATAAACCAACTTCAAGGTATTCCTATTGACACTTCAACTACACCTATGCCTACTACTTTGTCTCATAGGACACATGTTTAACACAGGCAGTCTTAGAGTTCTAGTCATAATTTGCAGACAAGAGTGGGAGTAATGACAAGTTCCTCCACTGTTGTTTCCATGCAAGAGGCTGTAAGGGGAAATGAAAGTCACAAAGTAACCCCACAACCAATTTGTTCAATGTGTAGCTGAAGGATGAGATAGATGATGCCATTAGCAAGTTCTTCTTTGCCAATAGCATCCCATTTTTTGCAGCAAAAATCTCATTATTCTTAGCATATGATGTTGATGGTAGTAAGGGGAGGGCTATCATACATGCCACTAGATAAGACCAAATTGAAAACCATGGCTTTGTATAAGAACTATTTCAAAAAAATGTGTTAATGGAGAATATGAAGGAACGTTGGATGGGTAAACAGAAATTAGCCATTGTCCACTCATCACTATCATGGTTACATGTATGAAGAGCCCATACTTTTTTTGGTCAATTAATTGTACAGTGGATTGCAAAACTAAAGCATGTGTATGCATTGTTGCAGGGAAACTTATTGATGTGTCTTACAAACATATTTGGACTTCGTGTGTGCAGATAGATGATGCCATTAGCAAATTCCTCTTTGCCAATAGCATCCCATTTTATGCAGCAAAATCTCCTTATTGTAAGCATATGATGTTGATGGTAGCAAGGGGAGGGCTATCATATGTGCCACTAAGTAAGACCAAAATGAAAACCATGGTCTTGTATAAAAACTATTTCAAAAACAATGCGTTAATCAAGAATATGAAGGAATGTTGGAAGAGACTAGGCGCAAAATATTCATGGATGGGTAAACAAAAATTAGCCATCATCCATTCATCACTATCATGGCTACATGTATAGAGAGCCCATACTTTTTTCAGTCGGTTAATTGTAAAGTGGATTGAAAAACTAAAGCACATGTATGCAATGTTGCAGGGAAACTTATTGATGTATCTTACAAACATATTTGGACTCCATGTGCGCACCACAAACAGTGCACTTAAGGACATATGGGGAGAATTGAGTGGACTAGAGCAGTTGTTACTGATACAAGCAAAGAGCAAATGTTTATCTGCAAACTGCACAATTCACATGCACTCTTTAGGAGCTTTTTCTAAGGAGCTCTTGAAACATGTTTTAACTAAATATGCATCCTATTTCATTCTTTTGAGGAGAATGCTCAAGTTGCAATAGTCATTGCAACTAATAGTTATGAGAATAGATTAGAATCGATGGGCCATGTCTAGCACAAAGCAAGGGAGGAGAGTGAAAGATATAATAAAGAGATATGGGTTTGGGAGAGATCTCAAATATAGTCTCCATCTTTGATCAAGTTTTCCAATCATTAAGGGCCTCTCCTCCCACCTGCAGTGGATGCGTGGTGTTCTCATCCACCAATTCACTAATGGCTCTTCATGTGGGATCATCCTTGTCTATATGGTGTTGCCTATCCGCTGATCAGTAGGAAGTCAAGGACAATGAGTATAGTAGTCAAAGACTCCACTCCCAGCTCGTCCTATCGACATCTAGATAGTTCAGGGCTCCTCTCACCCATATAGATATAGGATATGGGTATGCAGATATGTAGGAAAGAGGAGACGTGAATGGCTCAACTCTCCCTTGCACATGTCTTCCTATGTCGTTGAATCTTTAGCACAAGACTAGGCTTGGTAGAGCTACACTAATGTAAGATGTTGAGATGAAGGCATGGCTCTTTGGGTGCATTAAGAAAATGTATGACCCTTTTGATGCCAGCACAACTCGTACTGAGTCGACCAAATTTACAACTCTGAGGATTTATTCTAAGGCAGCCAAGACAAATATGGCAACCATGGCACAATAGGACTCACTTTATGGTGGAACAACTATGGAACAAAAGCTTTGACTACCACTCTAGCCATTTGATTTCTATCTTAGTTATAGCTTCATCCACAATCTTATGAGAAACAAACTTATCTATAGGAGAGTACAAACACTTGTGGTTCTACATAGTACTTTGTGTCTCATTGATTGCAAGACACTTGTGTACGAAGAAAGTGTAGCAACGCAATGGGATGTAGAACCAAAGAAACCAGCATATATTGATTAGGATGCAACAATTTCAGATAGAGCTGGTTGGTGTTAGCTTGGCACAGCTTGACCATAAGGAGTCTTGTGGTTCCAATGATGAGGAGTTTGGGAATGAAAATGATGAGGAGTTTGGGTATGAATAAAGGTCTACCATCACTTAAATGCATTTTGGCATTTTGTACTTACTTCAAGATCATGCTACTCATTACAATCATCTCTATGATATGTTTTCATATAATAGAAATCTCCAATTTGACTTATTCATTTGTGTAAATGATAGTTAAACCTATATCAGACTGTGATATTAGAGACTGCAGAGTACTGATCTCAGTATTATATTTGCAGGTAATAGTAATTCAGACTGTGTAATTATATCAGAATATATTCAGATTTAGTGTATAAGTCTTGATGATGATATGACTGGTATATACCCAAGTTCGATCTGCAGAGACAGAACTATTTATGATTTCCAATGGTTCATATCTCTTGCATTTGATCATATAAATATACCTACCAATAGCCGATCAAGAGCAAATGTGTCTATTCAACCCTAAGAAACACGTTGGTAGGATTTGATTTACAATCCAAAAGTCTCGATCCTAATCGGGTGATAACTAACTAACAAACTAATATAGACATAGATCTTAATCAATAGTTATTACTTTATCAAACATAATCGCTGATCAGAATAATGCAATGATCATAGACTCTATCCAGTGCATGACCGATCTGGCAAATTATAATGTTTGTTCAAGAGTGAATGATCAGATTTCACTTAGCATGATATGGGTGGTCGGTTAATTGCAAGGACGATTTGCAAATGGTAAGAATATTGTTTATGTTGGTGTATATGTATGTGTATCAGTTCACCAAGGGAACTGATACACATACATGTACACATGAATAGTTGTCAGGTCTGTCCGTCAATTCTGACCGACACTACTATATCTTAAACACTCCCTCTTAGCTAGGGAAGAATACAAAGTGTGAACTAGTTTAGATACCACCTAGCACGTGATATTAAGGAGCATACAAAGTATCAAGTCAGCATGATATTTGCATATCCTAGTTATAGTATGTGTACCGACATCACATCACATGTGTATCAGTTCATTGAGACTAAATCTCAATTTTTTTCCTATTTGTTCTAATATATCAACTATTCCAAGAGATATTAACTATCAACACATTCCCATGAATACCAAGTTAGCATGATATTCGTCATGATAGTAAACATCGTAAAGTCGTCAACTTACAATGTTGAATACAAAGTGTGCATTATCAAAAAGATCGTCGCCTTTCAATAATATACACAGGGGAGGCCCAAGTCATAGTCAAACATATGACAAAAGAGTTACACATTAAACATCTTTAATATATTTTAGTACAAATAGAAAAATAATTGAGATTTAGTCTCAATGAATTACATTTCAACCATACTAAGTTTATTTCTAGAGTGCTCCACATTAATGTTGGGAAGAGGCTTGGTAAGAATGTCTGTTGTTTGATCATTTGCACAAATATATTCCAATCGGATTGCTTTCCATTCAACCATATCCTTTACGTGGTGATAAGGGATCTCTATATGCTTGGATCGATCATGGAAAACAAGATCCACTGAGAGCATAATGCAACTTTGATTGTCACAGTGGATAGTAGTAGGTTTCAAGGATTTTCCAAATAATCCCACAATCAACTTTCAAAGCCATCTTGCTTCTCTAGCTCCTATGGCGGCTACAATGTATTATGCTTTAGTAGAACTTTGTGCTACAGAAGACTGTTTCATACTTATCCAAGATATCATGGTTGATCCCAAACTAAAACAACATCCAAATGCGCTCTTTCAATAAGTCACACTTCTGACCCGATTTGAACCTGTGTATCCATATAAGTCTAGATCAACATTTTTATATTTCAGCCCATATCCAATAGAACCCTGTAGGTACCTCAATATGTGTTTAGTAGCAAGAAGGTGTATTTCACATGGTTCACACATAAACTAACTTAAGGTATTCACTACATAGCAAACTTCAGGTCATGTGTTGACCAAGTACGTAGGATCTGCAAATATGGATTTTGTTGCTGCCTCTTTTAGCTTATGCAAAGTTTGTTTCCATGGGTGTGGACATAGGCCTACAATTTAGCATTCCAAATCTTTTCAGAATATCAACAGTGTATTTTCCTTGATTCAAAAGAATACCATCAAGTTTATGCCAGACTTCCAATCCCAGAAAGTAGTGTAAAATACCCAAATCCTTCATATCAAATTTTGAAGCCAAATCTTTCTTGCATTGAACAATGAGGTGATCTTCCCTTTAATCAGCAAGTCATCAACATATAGAATTAATATTATCATATCACCTTTAATAATTTTGAAGTAAGAATTTGGATCTGCATCGTTCTTTAAGAAACCTAATCTGATAAGATAGTTGTCAATTCTCTCGTACCGAGCTTGGGGAGCCTGTTTCAGTACGTACAAGGCTTTCTTTAATTTGCACACATGGAATGTTGCATTATGAATCACAAAACCTTCATGTTGTTCTAGGTAGACTTCCTCTTCAATAGTCTCATTCAAGAATGCAGTTTTTACATCCATTTGGTGTATCTTCCAGCCCTTAGTTGTAGCAATGGTTATAACTACTCTAACGGAAGTATATCTGGCAACAGGTGCAAATGTCTCCTTGTAGTCAATTCCTTCCTTTTCTAAAAGTCCTCTTGCAACAAAATGTGCCTTATGATTTTCTATATTGTCGTCTGCAGCATGTTTAATTTTGAATAGCCACACTTAGAGGAGAGAATAGATTTCCCTTCATGTCTAGGTACTATATCTCATACATCGTTTTTCAGAATGGATTGATAGTCTTCTGTCATGGCATCTTTCTATAATTCATGTTTAAGGACTTCAATAACACTAGTAGGTTCTGAGTTTATAATCTCGTTCATTAAAGCTATATAGTTTGATTATATGTTAGGCCTCTTACTCTCTCTAAAAGTGCCTTTGCGTGTTGCAAAATTTTCAGCTTCCTCAACAACCTTCTAAGCCCAAAATGGTTGTTTCCTTTTGTTAATATTTTTATTTTCCTTTTGATGCTCCCTCTGAATCTCAAGATCAGTATGAATTTCATTAGAGGTTTCTTTCAGTTCCTCCCTACGAGGCTCAAAAGTAGGTTCTTCCTACATGTTTTAGGTGAGTCTTGAATTTCCAACTCATTTGAGCTTGTTGACTTTTTGAAGGCATTGTCTTCCTCGAAGATAACATCTCTGCTTAGCTCTACTTGGCCTTGTTCAGGAAGGTATATTCTGCAGATTTAGAAGTTTCACTGTAACCTACAAAGATCCCATTTTCTCCCACAGTTCTAATTTTGTCCATTTTTCCTTAGGTACATGTATGTATATTGGGCAACCATATATCCTTAGATGACTTATATTAGGTTTTATTATGGTAAAAATCTCTTTTGGTGTTTTGTTATCAAGATTTGTGATGGGGCTATGAAATAGCATAGTTTTATAGGTTTTATGGTTATTTGAAGGGGATTCCTTTTAAGTTCAAAAGACTTTTTATTATATACTCAATATAAACCATAGTAACACGGGGACGCGTCCCCCCCCTTTTTGCCCGATGTCTCGGAGACTTCAACGCACCGGAGACTTGGGGACTCCGTCTCCCCGTCCCCAGCGGTGCCACTAGATTCCACCACCTCCACCGAGGATGGGGGACATCCTGCTATTCACTATTTGCAAATTCGACTATTTATGTTTAATATTCGATGTTCCAATTCAATGCAATGTTTCAAGTCTTCACTCTTTTACATCTTTACATCCTATATTGCAATACATATTTTCATAACTAACATTTTTAAATACCATATGCATAGATATATACACCCCTCTTGTCCCCTGCCGCCGTCCCCCCACCGTCCCCCTGCCGTCCCCAAATTAAGGCCCCTCTGTCCCCCCGTCCCGGAAACTTGTCCACCTGTTTCGCCGTCCCCCCGTCCCCCAGGGTGGTGTAACTATGATATAAACCTATAATTACTATGCTCTGCTATGGTTTTGATGACATCATATGGTTTTATGAAAATAATGCTATTATTGGAAGTTATATGTGATAAATGGGATCATATGTGTATATAATGATAGATAGAATACTTTCTTCCTTTCAACTTTTATGGGCTAGGTTTATGTGGCCATATGTCATGAGCAATGATTAGTCTATCTGTGCATTTAATGTTTTCTATGAGTTATTGAGATAGATATATGTTTCGATATCTAGCATGTGTACTAATCTCTTGCAGGAACAAGTGAATGAGAATTAGGAGCGCAATCAAGGGAAGTAATAACAGACTCGTGTAGCTGCCCCATGCCAACGGTTCAGTTGAAGATCAGGTCAATACAACTACCGACTGCTCAAGAACAAATCCAGATTTATGGCGTGCTACATTTGATGAAGACTTGTTCAATCAGGAAGAACATGTTCTATGTTGTTGTATTTCATTGATGATGTTGCTAAATCCTTGTTGTTGCAGGATCCTAGATTTAGGGAAGATAGTTTTCCTTTGATGTTATAAATAAGTTGTTAATTCGAACCTCAATAAGTGGAGAGTTGATTGCATTCATAACACATTCAATATATATTCTATTATTTTCAGTTTGTACTGTTAATGGTTATATATTAATAAAGATGACACTATTATTTCCTAGCACTTTAACTTGAGTTTATATTCATTCACTCATCCAAGGGGGGCCACTTAGTGAGTGAACCTAGTTAGTGGTAGTTTTCAATGTTTTTGGACTAGATAGAACTTTGTTGCTCCTGCAGCCATTGGTATTAGAACTACTGGTTGTTCTTGCAGCAAAGGCAAACCTGTTTGTATTTTATTTCCTGCACTTTAGATTAATCGCTTAATTTTGTACTTACATTCAATACTTCCATTTCCAATCAATCTAGAATTTTCATTCTCATAGATTAGTAATAACAAGAAGGAGGGTTTAGAGCATATACTTTTGTAGATACCATTTCAAGTCTACGTCCCTGGTTGATAAATTAAATGAGTTCAATGGGGTACTTCGATGCTACTTAGGACGTCCAATCCATGAGTGCAAAGTTCTAGTTTTCAAACCAATCATTTGATAAGGCAATGTGAATGGGGACATCTATTTTGTATGTAGGCAACTGTTCTTGAAGCTTCTGCCCAAAATGAAGTATCGAGGTTTTGGTCATACATCATTGTCATGTCCCTCTCTTAGCAACATAATTATAACAGGGGATTTGCCTATCATTGACTCTCGTAGGCAAATAATTATGGGAAGAGGGTCGATTTTGTCTTCCAATTAAGTAAGCGGGGCCTACTCATTCCAATATTAAATAAAGGTTGTATTCTAACTTTATAAAGTTAATTATTTAATTTTATAAAGTTAATATTTGTAGTGCAAGATGATTCCGGATAATTTCCAGAAACTTCCCGGCAAAGAGATAAATAGAGGGCATAGGGTTCCTTTTGGAAGCAAGCAATTTTGTGGATTTCATTATTTTTCATGTTGGAGCAATTTGTGGCCTTCGGTCTGCAAATTTCCAATCTATCTGTGAGAACGATAACTCTCATGGATAAGCAATTCTGAGGGTGTGAGATATCACCCGAATTATTGCACTTGGAGGTAGCATCCAGCTATTTCAGGTTGGGCGAATTCGTGGCCTGGGGCCAGCATCAAGGATTTACTTAGGAGGGACAAGTCACTGCAGTGGTGGAGAGGTTCCCTCCCTCTGGAGATAAGCAATCGTTTTTTTTTAAGCTCGCCATTCACGGGAGCGTTTTCCTTCCCCAATTCGAAACTTCTGAAACAACCGACGGAATTTGTGTTGCTGACTGCTATCCTTACTGTTAAAAAGCAAGGCTGCAGACACACATTAACGGCAGGGTATAGGCGAGCGGATCTGATTAAGTATTCACCGCAGGCGGATATAAGGGAGGGCGGCAGTTTCCAACGTTGCCGGAACTAGTTCTTTCAGGAATCAAACAGGTAGCACTTCGCGTTCCTCCATCAGCGGGCCATCCGGTAGAAAAAGCCCCTCATTTAATTCAAGCGCTGAATTCCTTAGAATATGAAGGAAATATTTCGAATGGTAACCACCGCTACCGGTAACCCGTGAAGACATCAAATTCAGGGAGAATTCGAGCACCGAGCAGAACACCTGTGCAGGCCAACCAGAAACAAGTTCCAGTCATTCTATTAGGCGACGAGGTGGATATACAGACGACAGAGGCAAGGAGCAATTTTAAGATGGCAGGTTTTAATTTTTATATATATCTAAATTGTTCTTAAAATTTGTAAGAGTTGATTCTCATTGAGTATTACCAGTGTCATTTAGATATTGTTCCATCAGGGCTCTGTTGTTCAAACTTGGATCAGATCCTTCCATGAACATTGCTAGTTGATTTATTTACATCATGTTGGCACTTTCATAATACAATCTAAAGGTTCTTGGTAAGCTTTTGTCAACCGATCCAATTCAGTATTGCTCTTCTTTGACCCATATAGTAGAGGGGTTACTTCAGTGGTATCAGAGCAGTAGTCCTACCATCCTGATTGGGTAAAAGTACTTTAATTTCCGGAGTTATACTCGAGAACCATATTCAAGAACAGGGATATGGGTGAAAGACAGAGTCCGCCAAGATTTCCCAGAGTCGACGATGATGAAACCAGAGAATTTTACAGAACCATGACTAACGGACAACAGGAAATAACTCAGACACTACAGGCTTTGACTACCATAATGGAAAGAGTTATTCAGCCCAGGATTCAAGATCAAGGAAGAGGCACATCTGATCACGATGATAGGAGTGTGGCAGGATCACAAGGTGCTCCTAGGCGCAGATCATGGACAGCAAATAGACCTACTCGTCCCACCTTCCTAAGGGAAGAGGCTCAGGAGATAGGAGAAGATGATGCACCAGAAGATTTTCAGGATGATCTTAGGGCTGCTACAGCAGAATGGCAAGCATTACCCCCGCATGTGCGTGAGTTATTAAACTTTGATCGATATCTAAACCAAAGAAGAGAACATATGAGGAATAGCCGCCAGAATAGGAGACCTAGAGGAGGTCATGAAAGTGAGTTACAACGAGCTGTCAGTAAACTTACTTTGCCTTTCTTCGATGGGAGTGGTCAGATGACAGCACAAGCTTGGATTCATAAGTTGGACACCTTTCTAGCATTAAGGCCTATGTCTGAAATAGATGCCATCAGATATGCTACCTTGCATCTGGAAGGCACAGCTCATGACTGGTGGTCACATGGAATGGTTACTTTACAGCACAATCAGGTAACATCATACCAGGACTTTGTGGATAGACTGGTTGAACGTTTTGATAAGAAGGATCCAGAAATTTATTTTCGCGACCTTGCACAATTAAGACAGACTGGCAATATCGAGGTTTATATTAGTGAATTTCAGAGGTTGTCAGTCATGGTACCAGATGTTTCGGAAAGGAGGTTAGTTATCCTATTTACCGAAGGATTGTCTGAACCCCTCAAGGGATGGATTAAGGCATTTGATCCACCAACACTGCAGGAAGCCATGAGGAAAGCACGAAGTATGGAACTTACAGCTCCCTCTAGCCGGTTCACTCCCAGGAGCACTACCTCTTTCAAAGATAACAGGAAGTTTGATAAAAATAAAGGGAGGAGCATTGAAACCAAAGGGAAATCTACCACACCCCTAGATACAGAAGCATTAAATGACTTGCGAAGGAAGAAACTATGCTTCTATTGCAAAGGTCCATATGACAGGGATCATGATTGTCCCTTGCGACCCAAAGGAAAAGCCAATAGAGTTATGTGGGCATATTACGAGGAATCAGATTCCGACAGTACGGAGAAAGAGGGTGAACATACTGGTTCAGAATCTGAGGAAGAGACAGGAAAGTCAGAACAAAGAGAAGAACCTGAATTGCATCTACTGCAAGGGCGCTTGTCTAGCATTCAACAGGAAGGATCTTTCAGGTTACGTGGTGTCCTAGCAGGGCAGAAGGTGATTACATTAGTTGATACCGGAGCTACACATAACTTCATTGATGCAAGATTGGTCGAGCGCCGTGGTATTAAGACAGAAGAATTTGAAGGTCTTCGTGTACAGGTTGCTGACGGATACACTCTTAAGTGTAACAAGATAGTTAGAGACATGCCTTTACGCCTGAATAATTATGAGTTCAAAGCGGATTACCACGTGGTCAATATGGGTGATTTGGATATCGTTTTAGGCATGACATGGTTACGTTTATTGGGTGAAGTTACTTTTCGACTCAGGGACATGGAGATTAAGTTCGAAGTAGATGGGAGGCAGCATGTATTGAGAGCTATTCGGAATAGTGATATCCGAACAATCTCTCTTAGACGATTGGAAAGATTGGTGAGACATGAGGATCTCGAATGGGCAGCCATGTGTACTCTCATGCCTACACGAGAGGAACCACCAAAGACAGAATATCATCCCGACATACAGATACTGAGGGAAAAGTATAGTAAGGTATTCAGCGATATTCCACCTGGTACACCACCTGATAGAGGGATCGAGCACATCATCGAATTGGAAGAAGGCGCTAAACCAGTCATGATTACTCCATACAGGCATCCCAAAAGACTTAAAGATGAGATAGAGAAAACCATCAAGGAGCTTCTCGCAATGGGACACATCAGACCTAGTAAGTCTCCTTTTGCTTCCTCAGTAGTTTTGGTTAAGAAGAAAGATGGTTCGTTACGGATGTGTATAGATTACAGGATGCTAAATAAGAAAACCATTAAGAATAGATATCCTATTCCACGGATTGATGAGCTAATAGATGAACTGCATGGGGCATGCTACTTTAGTAAGATTGATTTGAGATCCGGTTACCACCAGATTAGAGTCAGAGAACAGGACATTGAGAAGACGGCATTCAGGTGCCACTGTGGGCATTTTGAGTTTGTAGTGATGCCATTTGGATTGACCAATGCACCAGCTACTTTCCAGTCTACCATGAACAAGGTTTTCCATCATCAGCTGAGAAAATTCGTGTTGGTATTCTTTGATGATATCTTGGTATACAGTCGAACATGGCAGGAGCACATGGCGCATCTTGAAACAGTATTGAAGACTTTGCAAGAAGAATCCTTGTATGCCAAAGAATCCAAATGCGATTTGGGAATGACTGAGTTGTTATACTTAGGTCATATTATCAGCCGAGAAGGTGTACGGATGGATCCTGATAAAATTCGTGCTATTGTAGAGTGGCCTACTCCTGTGAACCTAACTCAGTTAAGGGGATTCCTTGGTTGGTGTGGATTTTACCGCAGATTTGTTTGCGGGTATTCACGACACGCGGCTCCTATAACCGATTTGCTTAAGAAGGGAGCTTTCGTTTGGACAGCAAAGGCACAGGCTTGTTTTGACAGGTTCAAGGAGATCATGACTTCGTGTCCGGTACTAGCATTGCCTGATTTCTCGAAACCATTTGAACTCCAGTGTGATGCCTCAGGAGATGGTATTGGGGTTGTTTTAATGCAGGATAAACACCCAATTGCATATGAAAGCAGGAAACTCCGTGGGCCAGAGAGATCATTCAGCATTTACGACAAGGAGATGTTAGCTATCATGCATGCACTAGCTAAGTTCAGGCAGTATTTAGTAGGTGGCAAATTCTGCATAAAAACTGACCACAACAGTTTAAGGCACTTCCTCGGGCAAAGGGATCTCAATGATAGGCAGCAGAAATGGGTCAGTAAGTTACAGGCATATGACTTCGATATATCTTATGTTAAGGGCACACAGAATGTGGTAGCAGATGCCTTGTCACGCAGACCACATCTTAGTTCAATAATTGAGATCTCTGAGGATTGGAAGCATTTGATTATTGCAGAATATGCCAAAGATTCATGGGCATCCAAGATAGTTGATGGGACACTTGTTGATACCAGGTACACACTTGTGGATGAATTGATTATTTACAAGAGCAGGGTATTTTTAGTCCCAGGATCGAAGGTGAGGCAGTTCATTATGCGAGCTCTTCATGATTCACCTATAGCTGGTCACCCCGGATACTTTAAAACATATAGACAGGTGCGAGAACGGTTTACATGGAAAGGACTTAAGAAGGATGTTTTGCAGTATGTTCGTGAGTGTTCTATTTGCCAACAGAATAAACAAGAACACACCTTTCCAGCGGGGCTTCTACAGCCACTTCCCATTCCGTGTCAGAAGTGGGAATGCATATCCATGGACTTCATTACCGGTTTGCCCAAGGCTCAAGGACGTGATTGTATTTATGTGGTGGTGGATAGGCTAACAAAATATGCTCATTTCTTTCCCATCACCACCACTTATACTGCAGTACAGGTAGCTGAAGTATTCTTCAGGGAGGTTTTCAGGTTACACGGGATACCCCGCAGTATTGTCAGTGACAGGGATAGTAGATTCTTGAGTCATTTCTGGCAAGAGGTGTTTCGATTATGCGGCACTGAGCTCACACCCAGTACTAGTTATCACCCGCAAACTGATGGTCAGACGGAGATAGTAAACAAATGGGTGGAAGGCTACTTGAGGAATTACGTAGCCGATCAGCAAAAGGCTTGGGTAAGATGGATTTATTTGTGTGAATATTGCTATAACACCACTTTCCACATGTCTATCCAAATGACACCTTTTCGAGCATTGTACGGCTATGATACACCCAGTTTCATTGACTTATTGATGAGTGATGTTCGAGTTCCACGTGCTGGGGAATTACTGCAAGAAAGTAAAGATATCATTAGCTCTCTACGTGATAACATCGCTCGAGCACAGAATCAGTATAAGCAATATGCAGATCAAAAGAGGACGGAGAGAAGCTTTGAGGTGGGCGACATGGTTTACTTAAGGCTTCAACCATTTCGACAATCTACTCTCAAAAAGAGTGGGTCAGAGAAGCTTAAACCCAGGTATTATGGACCTTTCAGGATCAGTAGGCGAATAGGGGAATTGGCTTATGAACTTGAGCTTCCAACAGACAGCAAAGTATATAATGTGTTTCATGTATCACGTCTCAAAAAGGCATTGGGACAGAATGTGATACCTTCTGCAGTCTTGCCGCCTCTGGATGATGAAGGAAAATTGATCATGGTACCGGAATTCATTTTAGAAAGCAGAGAAAAACAGCTTCGCCGAAGAGTAATCAGAGAATATTTGGTTAAATGGAAGGATCTACCAGTCGAAGATGCTACTTGGGAGAATGAGACCATTTTGCAGCATCCAGTTCTGAGATTGCTTGAGGGCAAGCAATATCCGGAAGGGCGGACTGTCATGTCCCTCTCTTAGCAACATAATTATAACAGGGGATTTGCCTATCATTGACTCTCGTAGGCAAATAATTATGGGAAGAGGGTCGATTTTGTCTTCCAATTAAGTAAGCGGGGCCTACTCATTCCAATATTAAATAAAGGTTGTATTCTAACTTTATAAAGTTAATTATTTAATTTTATAAAGTTAATATTTGTAGTGCAAGATGATTCCGGATAATTTCCAGAAACTTCCCGGCAAAGAGATAAATAGAGGGCATAGGGTTCCTTTTGGAAGCAAGCAATTTTGTGGATTTCATTATTTTTCATGTTGGAGCAATTTGTGGCCTTCGGTCTGCAAATTTCCAATCTATCTGTGAGAACGATAACTCTCATGGATAAGCAATTCTGAGGGTGTGAGATATCACCCGAATTATTGCACTTGGAGGTAGCATCCAGCTATTTCAGGTTGGGCGAATTCGTGGCCTGGGGCCAGCATCAAGGATTTACTTAGGAGGGACAAGTCACTGCAGTGGTGGAGAGGTTCCCTCCCTCTGGAGATAAGCAATCATTTTTTTTTAAGCTCGCCATTCACGGGAGCGTTTTCCTTCCCCAATTCGAAACTTCTGAAACAACCGACGGAATTTGTGTTGCTGACTGCTATCCTTACTGTTAAAAAGCAAGGCTGCAGACACACATATTAACGGCAGGGTATAGGCGAGCGGATCTGATTAAGTATTCACCGCAGGCGGATATAAGGGAGGGCGGCAGTTTCCAACGTTGCCGGAACTAGTTCTTTCAGGAATCAAACAGGTAGCACTTCGCGTTCCTCCATCAGCGGGCCATCCGGTAGAAAAAGCCCCTCATTTAATTCAAGCGCTGAATTCCTTAGAATATGAAGGAAATATTTCGAATGGTAACCACCGCTACCAGTAACCCGTGAAGACATCAAATTCAGGGAGAATTCGAGCACCGAGCAGAACACCTATGCAGGCCAACCAGAAACAAGTTCCAGTCATTCTATTAGGCGACGAGGTGGATATATAGACGACAGAGGCAAGGAGCAATTTTAAGATGGCAGGCTTTAATTTTTATATATATCTGAATTGTTCTTAAAATTTGTAAGAGTTGATTCTCATTGAGTATTACCAGTGTCATTTAGATATTGTTCCATCAGGGCTCTGTTGTTCAAACTTGGATCAAATCCTTCCATGAACATTGCTAGTTGATTTATTTACATCATGTTGGCACTTTCATAATACAATCTGAAGGTTCTTGGTAAGCTTTTGTCAACCGATCCAATTCAGTATTGCTCTTCTTTGACCCATATAGTAGAGGGGTTACTTCAATCATTGACTTTGCAGCCTCTACAATGGTTATGTTCTCCCTCTCAGCCTCTTGATTCTATTGAGGATTATTGGGTACAATAAACTCCCTCTAAATCCCGACATTAATAAAAAAAAATTTAAAAGATTTTTGAAGTGAATTCTTTCCTATTGTCAGTTCTCAAGGTTTTAATTTTCTTTCCAGATGAGTTCTCTATTAGGCCTTTGATTCTTTGAATTTCTTAAGAATCTCTTCTAACTCTTACATCTCAGAAAGTAGATCCAGGTCTTCCTGGAGAAATCATCCACAAATATTACATAGTATAGAGAACCTCCCATGGAGGAGGTAGAAATAGGTCCACATAAGTCTAAGTGAACCAGTTCCAAAACAATTTTGGTTCTGCTCAAACTACTTTGAAATGATCCCTTAGTGTTTTTCCCTAAAGCACACCCCTTACATGTCCCATTATGGATTGGGGTTGGTTTGGGAAGTCTCGTCACTAATTTTTCCATAGATGTTAGGTTCGAAAGTGTATGCCCTAATCTTCTATGCCAAATATCATTGGAGTCATAGGTTTCATGAATGAGTGCTTGTTTTGACTAAGTGTAGAGTTTGTATAGGTATCCATGTCTTATACCTATGGTTTTAGCTTTTTTAAATGTAGCAATCTTTGGCCATGCCAAGACATTTTTATCCATGAAAGTGACTCTATATCCATTGTCTTCTAGGGCAGATATTGATACTAGGTTTCTTTTAATTCCTGATACAAATAGTACATCTTGTAGTTGAATACTAATGCCTAAATCTAATTTAATTTTACAGGTTCCCACTCCTTTTATAGGATGTGCGGAGTCATCTCCAATGGTTACCTCTTCCTTAATTTCTTCAACCATAGTATCTAAATGTTCTCGAAATCCGGTGATATGTCTAGATGGCCCACTATTAATCACCCAAGTATTGAATTTATTTGATACATGTTTTGATAGTGCTAAATAAAATAGAAACTTATCATATTCCTCTTCTATGTTTTTTTTTCTAATTTTAGCATAGGATGCTTGTTTCTTAAGTTTTTCGGCATAGTTACCATATTCAGATCACATTTGAAACATCAAACTTGAGAAGCATCTTTTCTCTATCTGAATGAACCTTTTCCATTATAATTTTTCTTCCTTTTGAAGTTTTTCTTCTTTCCTTTCTTACAATGATTGGTATCCAAAATATCAATGTCTTCATTTATGGATTTTTGTTTAATTCCTTTTGGTAACTATCTAGCTTCTTCTTAAAGACGGTTAGATCTTAGTGAGTCTAGCTTTGGAAGTTATGACCTTGCACTTATGCCTTGTTTGAATGATTCCCATGAATTATGCAGGCCACTTAGAGCTATTAGGGATACTTCTTTGCTTTCTATTTCATACCCAATGTTTGATAGTTGATCCCTTAGTTCTATTATCCTCATGAACTGTGTTATAGTGCAAGGGTTCAATCGGGTATTGTTTATCTCAAAGGTGTTCTCTAGAGCTTTGAACATAAGGTATGTAGTTGTCTACTATACTAGTATAGGTACTATGTGGTCTCTCACAGAATCCCCTATCAATTTCATAGCTTTTGTGTTATATTCAACTCATTGGGATTTTAATGGCTCATCCTCGGGTTGTCTTTTTTATCTTTTATATATGAATCTACTTTGTTCTCTTCTAATATCATCATGATTCTTAGTTTCCATGCTATGAAGTTGTTGGCACCCTCAAGGCGATCCTCAAATCTGATTGGGTTTGTCATTTTGAAAGATGGAAGTGTGACTATATTTTATCAAGGTAGGTAGTCTGATTTCTCAAGTGTGTCTTAGACCTTCCAAACTTGGCTCTAATACCATGTAAATGATAGTTAAACCTATATCAGATTGTGATATTAGATATTATAGAATACTAATCTCAATATTATATTTGCGGGTAATAGTAATTCAAACTGTGTAAGTATATCAGAATATATTCAGATTTAATATATAAGTATTGATGATGATATGACTCGTATATACAAAAGTTCGGTCTGCAGAGAAAGAACTATTTATTATTTTCAATGGTTCATATCTCTTGCATTTGATCATATTAATATACGTAGCGCTAGTCGATCAAGACATATGTGACTATTCAACCTTAAGAGATATGTTGGTAGGATTTGATTTACATTCCAAACGTCTTGATCCCAAACGTGTGATAACTTACTAACTAATATATACATAGGTCTTAATCCGTAGTTATTAGTTTATCAAACATAATCGCCAATCAGAATAATGCAATGGTCATAGACTCGACCTAGTGCATGATTGATTTGGCAAATTATAATGTTTGTTCAAGAGTGAATGATCAAATTTTCACTTAACATGATATTGGCAATCAGTTAATTGCAAGGACGATTTGTAGATGGTAAGAATAATGGTTATGTCTGTGTATATGTATGTCACACTCCCTTTTATTTGATACTTTTATGCTCATGTCCTTACTATTTGATGCCCTAGATGAATTCTGCTAATTCAATAATGGTTTTGTAAATGTGCCCTAAGCAGGAAAAGATCTAATCTAAACAATGGTTTTGTTGCCCTAAGTGCTATTGATTATTACAATAATGTGGTATAAGCAAAGTAACAAGAATCGGAATCGGATCGGAATCGGCAAGGCCGAATCAAATCGTGAATCGGCCATGAATCGGAATCGAATCGGCCATGAATCGGAAAATTTAAAAAACCCTTGAAATTTAGTAACTTATTTCATAAACCCTTTATCGCTGATTCGATTCACCGATTCACAAAAAATCGTTTGGCTTGAATCGAATCGCCGAATCGCGTGAATCGCATGAATTGCCGTGATTCTTGGAACTATGGGTATAAATTTTTGTGTCCTAAGCGGTAAATGTGAACTAAGTGTGGTTTTGCAAATTTTTCCCTAGGCGGGTTCCAGTTTTGGAATTTAGGGCATTTCTCAATTTAGTTTTATTTCATTATGCCTTAACTCTAATCAAAATTATTGATTAGTTGTATAAACAGAACTTATTTAATTAGCAATACATTTATAGACATGGCAATGTAATTACATGATGAAGATCTTGTTTACTTAAATCAATTATAAATGTGTAACCACTCAAATTGTTTTGGATCCAGGAAGAATGCGAAACAAAACCCAAAGGGGGAAGAGGCCTCACCGGGAAAGGGGATGTTGGATGATCAAGTTCAAGTCAATCTAGGGTGGTAAGGTCTGACAAGATGGTACCTAGATGGCCAAGGTGAATTAAACTCTAGTGATACACCTTTATGTTTTCCCTAGCAAATTCATTACTCATTATCTAACCTTTCCCCTTGTCTAATCATAGCTTCATAGTTGGTTGTCACCTTGTCAAAGGTTAATTTAATAATTAAGATGCCAAAATGTTATTACGAGTAGGCACTCTTTTAAATATATATATATATATATAATAAAAATAATTTATTATTGGATTTTTTTATTTAAACCTTTTATTAGAGTCCTTACACATAGGCATAGGCATTAGCTCTACAAAAGAATTAATTATTACCCTTGGATGTTGCTTCTATCATTTACTGGGGTTCACAAGCTCAGGTCATCTGAACTTCTCTCTTTATCAAACTATATGAAGTCCATTATACCTTGAGAGCTAAAACAATACCAATCTCATTGATTCGAATTATTATATTATATTGGTTTGCTATCGTTTTTAAGGGTATTCCATGTCGACATCGTACTTTTAGCTCTCTCATATTTAACCTTAGGGAAAGCCTTATTCAAAGACGGCGATGAAATTTTATACCTTTGAAAATAATCAAGATAAAAACCTAAGCCTGAACGTAATGGCAGATGAGAAGATGGCATATCTGAAGGGCCACCTCATCATTTCAACGACAAAGATGCTCTGGGTGTGATAGGAATGAGAAAGATTTAGGTTGCAAAAAGTATTCTAATGGAGCCTTCTTTGTTTTTACAAACCACCACCCTACGTGAGAAAGAAAAGCAATTGCATCGGGGATTCTTGAAGCTCATACAACTGGAAATAGGATACTATTTACAAAAATTCTAGGATAGGCTGCTTTGAAACAAGAGAGAGTAGCCGCACATTTCCATCACTTAGAAGACTCACATTTAATACAAGGCATGTATACATTGAAGCCAATAGTGTATTGTCAAGATGATTAACAATGGAATTCTTTCTTTCTTCTTGTATAAGAACAATCAAATGAATCTCATCCATGGTTTCACTTTCTTATTGAGCGAACCTATTCTTCTTGTCTAGGAAAAGCATAGACGAACTTGCTTTGCTATTAGTAAGTTTAATAAGTTCATTCTCGCATAATTGAATAGGAAACAGTATCATATTCTAGCGTTCTTAATCCTTAGTTGCAAAGAATCTATTTTGTTCCTAGTTTTGTATAAATGGTGATATAGAGTTTGATATGTTGACTATAGCTTGCAATAAGAAAATCCTAAAACACGATACAGAATAACGAACTCCTTGATTTCATACGATTGAGAATCTTGTTTGCTATGCTTGGGCATAGAGCTTCTTATCAGCTACCTCTAATCATTTTCTCGATAGCCAACCAAACTCAAGCCAATCAAGAATAATGAGCTGGTTTACGAGTGGTTGGATATTTGCGGAGTTAAACCCAAAAAAAAGGATTAGCATATAAGAAGATTAAAGAAAGCCTTCCAACAAGACTTATACCATCTCACCTAATCTGAACTGGAAACTATCAATCTTTTATAATTCAACAAGGAACGCAACTATTATTCTTTTAATTGTAATGTGAAGTAATATTCTAAGGTAGGGTTGGCATCCTTTAAAGTAGGAAAATCAAAGAAACTGTAAATAGTTATTCTATGCTTGCCCTGTATAATTTCAGTATTGGTGTGTTCTAATTCAACCATAACTAGACTTAATTTACTGGGACTCAGATCCAATGATTTCTAAACCAATAAGACTCAGAGAAATAAGCCAATCAATTGAAAGGATGAGCTGAACTAGAATCTATTCTTACATCCTTATATTTTGATGTTAAGAGACAGTGATAATGACACATGAAATTAGAGAAATTTGACTATTAACCTAATAACTTTATTAACTTTTTCGGCCAGACTTTTTTTAGAGAGATAATCACTCCTCACAGTATAACCAGTCGAAGTTCAATAATTTGATGGGAGATTAGATTACCATGAAATCATATCATGAAACCTACAAGTGATTATCTTAGGAGAGAATACCTTAACCTAAGATCAAGAAGGAAGGTGAGATGATGACTCCAAATTATTAAAGAAAATCCTTGGCCAAGGTATGAGTTATTGGAAATTACGATGGGGTCACCGGATACATTCATGACAGGTGTTGAACCAAAGTAGCAGAGGCCTACAGGGTTCGAACAATCACGTTGTAGGTAATTCCACACCAGATTCGTAGGAGTCTTGACTTGACCATCCACCATCCCTCGCAGAGGGCCGGGTCTACTTCGGATCTTGAACCAGCCTAGGGGGATCGAATATGATCCACGGCTGGGTGGTTAAACTCCCAAGTAATACCTCCCCCCTATTGAGGGAAAGGACCTCTGCAAATGTAATAGCACTACCTTTTTCTATGCATTCCAAATGCAGATTAAATGTCTTATAAATATGCATAGAAGAGACATGTCTCATGAAGAGACACATCTCTATAGTAATTTATAAATTAATCTTCAATTAGATAATATTAACATTAATATATAACATATCTATATCTATATATTACATACATAATATATATAATAAATATATAAGTAGATATATGAAGGTTTGTCTAATTGATGATTAACCAAATAAAGATATAAGGATTTTCTCTAGGTAATAAAATCCGATTGTAGCTATAACATTAACACTACCTTGCCAATAGTGCCATGTGATGGTCAAGTTGTTGAGTTGTTATCCTTGCCATCAAGGTCCAAATCTAATGGGGATGAGGTCCCCCATTTGTTGCCTCACTGGTTCACAGCTCCAAGTCAAAGCATTTACCCTTCTTTAATAAAAAAAAAAAAACATTAACACTACCTCTTGACTAGGGAGGATTGTTATAGAATACATTATGCTCTCAAGCATATAGAGAGATAGCATCTCAATGTGATATTCATGGAATGACATATTTAAGGATATCAACATATGTCCATCAACTTCGATATTATCTTTCAATATAATCGGAAGTATGATTCAACAGGAAATATTAATCATATGATATTCATCACACTTATATTCTTTTGGTATGTACACTGGCATCAAATCCTTGATGCCTACCAAAAGAATATGTTATATCATAGTAGGATATAAGTTATCTAATTTCGGCACTCCAAGACAACGACTTAATGTAGTCTATCAAATAACAAGAAATCACAATGTCATGGTCTTTATCATGACAAGTATCATGATCTCTGACACTCTAAAACAACAACTTAACGAAGTTTGATCATGATACATTCGTTATCATGACTTCCGGCACTCCAAGACAACAAATTAATGAAGTTTGTCATGACAACAGGTCAAACCATTGATAAGATCGTCACCTTATAATAGCTACCTTCTATATATATATATATATCAATGAAAGATCGTCACCTTTCCCAACACAATTCACATATGCAAAATAGTAATCACCATGAGCTAAGTCAGAGGGTGAAAGAAGGGCGTTCACCTCAGATTCTCTCTCACAAAGAAGAATGCATTACAAGGAATTTCACTTCGATCTTTCCCATATAGAGAAGAGATCACACTTCAAAATTCTCCCTCAAAACAATGATCCTAGGAAGTTAGGTCCTCTAGCTACTCCCTTAGAACTCTTTTCACCTAAGGATGCCTGTTGAACTTCCTCTGAATCTAATATCAATCTTCTTTCTTTCTGGTGATAAGTCGTTATTTCCTCATGATGTACACAAGGGTAGGCCCATCAAAACCATGCAGTCATACACATGTATTTTAGACTCCCTTTGAGTATCAATCTTCTAAGCTCATGCATTGCCTTTGAAGAAGTGTCAGCCTCCCTCTTAATATACAAGGATACTCATAATCTAAGTCATTATGGATATTTGTTTCAAGAGCCTCAATTTATCCAGCGTAATCATCAGATGACTAATGAATTCTAGATTTTAAAAAAACTTCTTTGGATCTATTGTCATACGATTGAATCTGCACAATATATGGTAGCATGTATAAAGAAACAACCTTCTTTTCCTGCAAGAACATCCTCAGACATAAAGGAAAAGATCAAGGCAAATAACTCTTATAGTATGCATAGGATTACAATTAAGAGAGAGACTACAATGAGTACACAAATGTAAAACTTAAGAGTAATAAATACTTATTTGTATGTGAACATCCTTAGTACAAATTGTTCCAATAAAGGTCAAAAGGAAAATGCCTTCCTGAAGTGTTTGAGAGACATCCCCTTCTAAGAATGGTTCAAAATGGAACTCTGATAGCGTCTCTTCCTTGACAACTCCCTTCTAAGAATGGTTCAAATGGGAATGAAACATTGGTTATGATTCCCCCCCACAATGTAAAATTCCCACTTATTCTATTAATCGGTGTCATTAATTGTTGCATCATCTATATCTAGTATATTATTGTATTTGACATATACATTTCTTATAACATCTTATTCTAATCCATTTCCAATGATCTTTGCATCAAATTCATGCGGAGATGCTTTTGAGATGCACTTGGTGTGGAGAACAAATCTGTAAATATTTTTTTTTTAAAACTCAATATATATTTTTATTATCTGGATTTTTCTATATTTCTTCATCCTTTAGATCATTACATCTGCTTAACTGATCTTCTCTACATGCTCTCTCGTTTCCTCTTATTATTCTCAAATATATCTTCCTTCCCATATCCTTTCTTTTTTATCTCCCTAATATCTGTTCATATATATTTCACACAGACTCCAATTTTGTACATATACTCTTTTTACATTTTCAGATACAAGATACATGACTTATCAATAAATGTGACTCTTCATTTATATATTCATTTATTTAATTTATCACAACTTTTAAAGTTTCTATTATTATTTGTCACTAATGCAGCCTTTATAATCATATTCACCATTTGGGATGATATTCTTATCACTTTAAATATTTCTAGGTGTAATATATCTGAAGCCTACTTCATATGTTGGTGGCGACTCTTCATAATATAATATCACTGTATATTGTGGGACCTGAATTCCTCTAATCAGACTTTGGTTAAAGATTATATTTAGTGGCACTGTTTTGGAAAACATGGGTGATATATGTAACGTAAATTTTTAAGATTGGCAAATGAAATAATATCTTATTTGCAATATTATATCAAAACCAGTGTTTCAAATTATTTGGCTTTGTTGTGACTATATGTAAGCAATTATTATTGCAAGGAAGCAGAAATCAGTTGGAATAAATTATGGAATAGAATGGGGACTTTAGAATATCTTCATTGCTGCCGTAAGTTTCCATGCAGGTCGTGGTGTTTGTTCCCTGCACACCTAGAGATATAACAACTTGGATAATGTCTGAGCCTTCTATCATATTGCAGTTTAATCCCTCTCATAGAAATGGAGTCCCTTCCCAAATTTTTGTCACATTCTCATATCTTGCTATAAGACCTGGTTATTCAGGTTTGAACCATAACACTCCAGAAAGATGAGTCAATCTATCGGTTGAAGACACACGGTCATACATTGATGATGATCCCAATACACCCATGCACCATTAAAGAGACATACAGTAATAATGAACTGTCAAATTTAGCACATCAGACTAAGTAAAGATCAACCACTTCACAACTTTTGAGGCAATTCCTAGTACAAGTATGGGTTAAGCTCAATGATAGAAGGATAGGGCATTTTAAACCACCAAACATTAATAAAGACTGACATTGACAGCAGTGACGATTCATAGCAAATAAGCATTCTCATATCCAATATTTTGTATCTCAATCCAATATGCAAATTCACAATTGATATACACATTCACATTTAAGATTCAGACTCATACCAAAATGCACTTTCATACAGTTATGTGATATCAGATTATAACCGATATGCAATTTCACATTTAGTACGCACTTGCAGACTATGTTTTCACTAAGAGTTCTTCCACATATTGTGACATCTTTGAATAGGTTTGGGGTGAATTAGACAAAGACAGGTGAAGGTTCTATAAGTTTAATTTAAGAATAGACTGACTAGCAT
Source organism: Cupressus sempervirens (assembly GCA_028749045.1). Taxonomy (NCBI): domain Eukaryota; kingdom Viridiplantae; phylum Streptophyta; class Pinopsida; order Cupressales; family Cupressaceae; genus Cupressus; species Cupressus sempervirens. The sequence goes on from CM053788.1 coordinate 99,736,014, forward strand.
CTGATGCTACCATGCTGTTTAGTTTTATCTTCCCTTCATTTTCTCCTTGTCGTCTGGTGACCATGCACTAACTGGTAGAATGTAACTTGTCGTAGGTACGTAATTTATCGGTAATAATAATTGTCCAATATTAAGCATCTCATGCAAGCTTTACACGCCAATATATAGTTCCACAAATCCCTCCTTCAAGTCCGATGCTTTTTTCTAATAGGTGATCATTGTGGGTTCCTTGGAGCCAACTGGTTTGTGATCAAGATCACTCTTATCCTCATGTCTTCTTTAGTGAAGATTTATAAGAATGGATTTCTAGCGTTTTAATATCATCAAGCCTACATGCGAACGAATGAAGAGTAATAGTTCAATGAATACAATCAATGATGTTATATTTCTCATATTCATTATGCGGGTCTACATCTGTCAGTTTTCTTTTCCATTAATCTTCTTCTGGCCATTGTCGACTTATTCTGTTACATTTTTCCCTAATCCCATGGCTCTTCTTTAGACAAATCTTATTATTGTTCGAGTCTATGCATGACGTCTTTGATCCTGTCATGTCTTATTCATCTTTTCCTACAATTCTCAATCCGCTGCCTGCAATATTTAAGATATCATATTTTGGTTTGAATGATTCCCTGTTGTCTGTTCTCTTGCACGGTAACCTTAATCAATAGTCCTCGATGATTTATATTGTCTTGTTTTATTCTCTATTTCTATCTGAAATTGTTTTTCCATTTGTCTTTTCTATTCTTTAATACATTTAAAATCTGGCTCTGATACCATGTTGAGGGAAAAGGATCTCTGCAAATGTAATAACACTACCTTATTTATGTGTGTTCCAAATGCAGATTGAATGTCTTATAAATATGCATAGAAGAGACATGTCTCGTGAAGAGACACATCTCTATAGTAATTTATAAATTACTCTTCAATTAGATAATATTAACATTAGTAAATAACATATATATATATATATATATATATATATATATATATAAGTAGATATATGAAGCTTTGTCAATTTGATGATTAACCAAATAACCATAGAAGGATTATCTCTAGGTCAATACAATCCGACTGTAGCAATAACATTAACAACCTCTCCCCCTGATCGAGACACAAGCCGGAGATTTGGATACATTGTTCATGCAGTACCCTCTCTATCAAACTCAACCTCTTCCATATAATGTGAGTATTCTATTTAATTTTGCTGCAAGTTATTTGAGAAGAGAAGTGTTTATCTAAAAAGATGTATTCTGTCTCTTATATAGCAGTTATGTAATTCCTTTTCTTTCAAAGAAGTAAATTGAAAATTGTTAGTTTGTTTCAAGTACTTATTCTTGTTAAGTATAAATTAAGTGTTACAATTGCTATGCCTTGCTCTTTTCATTTTTTTAAAAACATATAGCCGTTCGTTTGCAACTCTAAACTTAAACAAGTACATCAGAAATTAGTGAAGTTTTGTTATGAATTTTCTACATATTACAACATGAATAGTTGCCAGGTCTGTCCTTAAATTCTGATCGATGCTACTATGTCTTAACAATTTGTCAACTTTTATTTAGTACTCAAGGATAAAAACTCTAGTGTTTACTATTTGCTGTTTTGCTATTTTTAAAATTTTCCAAAGATTCATTTGAAATGTAATTCTTATACATATTTTTATAACTAATTTTTTAAGTACTATATGTATATTAATGCCCCCCTGCGCCACCCCCCACCCCACTGTCATCCTTGCATCCTGCCTGGACTTGCACCCTCGGTCTCCCCATCCCAACATCCCGAAGCTCCATGCAAGATTGGGAATAATCAATTTTATTTGATTATAGTTTTCATTATTTATCGAAGAATTAATGTTTAAATGAATTAATTGGTTCAAAGTAGCTTATTGACAGCTGGTTTCTGATGGCTAGTTTTAGTTATTGATTAATTATCATTTCCTCTAAAATATGAGCCCAATCTACATCTTGAGTGCTTGACAGAAATGCACATCTAAGAGCTCAAGATCATAATCCTAACATAGTGTCATCTTGATGAAATTCATATTACAATCTGGAAAATCATTTTTTCTATTCTGCATCAAAAGCCATTATCAGAAGAATCTATTTTATGCACAAACTATAGAAGTGTAAAATCAGTATTATATAACAGGCTTAAATGCTTTGAAGGGTGCTAAAGAGCATTGTCTCAATCTTTGGCAGGAGACACATCACCTTCTCCACAAATGGAAGATCCAAGTAATCAGGCCCTCCAATACTCAGGTTCAGCACATTTATACCAGTTGCGATTGCATAGTTAAAAGCATCCAGAAACCAAGACGTATATGAAACCTGCAACCAAGCTGAAAACCCATCTTCTCATAATCTTGTAATGTATAACTTCAAAATTTAGTGATATTGGAATGCAAAGCTCACAATTGTATAAAAATTCAAAAAGAAAACACCAGCAGCTAATGTAAGTCACCCAATCCTAAGAAACGGCTAACCCTAATTCATTCAACATATTTCAACAGAGGTCACCAACTTATGGCGCTTGATTAAGTTAAGGAAAACATGTTGAGCATTATATGATAGTTCTAGTTGAAAGCCATCAAACATGGCAACAAGATATGACAAAGACTCAAAGAAGATCCAGAAACTATAAATATAATAATAACTAGAATTTATTCAACTAAGTTAAATTTGTTATAACCTTATAATACAAAAAACTTCTAGTGATAATGGTTTGGTGACTCCCATGCTTCTATGATTTTGTGATATCACTAAAAACCAAACTAGTCTCATGTCTACAATACCACCAATTTTTGTCATCAAAAACAAATTTTTAATATAGATTAACCCAGAATCCTCAATTTTGCTTATGCTTGTCACATAGGATCTGCTAGACTCAAAGCTCAATTATGAAAGTTGTAATATTTTTATTGGACATTTAGTTGATGAATCTCTTGCCAAGTTCCAAGTCACTTGCCTTGTGAAGTACAAGTGGTGTTGGAGTCATGTACAAACCACAAAATTGTATTCACTTCACAAATGTCTAAGTACACTTTAATGTAACTATATGTTTTTTCATTACACAAAAAAATAATTAGCATTTAGTGTTTATGTTTTCTGGATCTGCTGCAAATGTAATAGCACTGCCATGATGTGTCGGTATGTAATTTCCAAACGGCAGCTATCTCTCTAATATATGATAAGTATGGATAGACATGTCTCTTCACGGGACATGCCTATTCATTAGAATGTATTAATATAATGACAAATAAATATCTCTCATATTTAATACATACATACATACATATATATATATATATATATATCACACTTAAATATATATAATATATTTGCACTATAGTTTATCCAACTAAAGCTACCAAATATTAACACTCCCTCTTAGCTTAGAGAGGATAAATAAGATTTATACACAATACGAATAACATATTACCTCAACGTAAATAATGGTTTCCAGAATGTCAACTCCTATGAGATTTGATCAATGCACATCAACATTTAGGGAGATAAAACTTACTTCATGCATCTTTTATCCTTAGCAATAGCTTTTTGTTAAATAATAATATGTATGCCAAGCTCCCATCACTTTACAATGTTAACATCCAACTAAAATGATTTATACGTGATAAACAACCATAACATGTTACGGCATTCTAATCTATGCAAGTTGGTCAACATATTATATAGCTGACCCTATCCGGACTAATCCTCCAATGAATTAAAATTAATCTCCTATGCAATGTCAATAATTTGATACATTCAACAGCTTTCTCAGATGTACTAGGAAATCTATATTGTTCATTTGCAAGCATCAGCCATATACCAAACTACAATGGTTTTTTGAAGTAATCAGCCAATATATTGTTGGTCTGGAAACAAATCCACTTTTATGTATTGTTGACCTCCATACCGTTCCTTTGGGCAACCCAAAAGTTTCATTTCTGAATGGAAGGAGGCATTGGACTTCTTGATTATACTTCCTCGCTCTTGAGGACCCCAAATCTCAAGAAAGATGTTAATTAAATCACTGCTAAGACAACATGAATTTTGTAAGGAAATAATTAATCAATAGATAAGAGTATTTACGATTGAATTCATATAAAGAAAGTGTTGGGTGGATATTTTGCAACTGACAGTTTGTATAACTTATGTCAAAAAAAGGAGTACCAGCCACAGTGTGTGAAACAAAGTCTCTCCCACCTTTAAGGGAAGGCTCCCCCTTCTCACTATTACTTGGATCAACTCCAAGTAAGCAAGAAGTTTAGAGATGCTGAAAAGAGTGTTAACCAATATTCTTTCCTCTTTTTTCAGGAAAGAATCCACTTACTCGTAGAGCAGGTAATGGGCAAGATGGATCTCTAACTACACTCTATCTTCAAATTAGAACAATGATAACGACAAACTCAAACCAACTCACAAGTTGATTGTAGGGGTACTAGCTTAGATCTACGTTTCTTTTTGTTAGAATATATAGTCCACCAATATAACTGAGAGGGGGGGTGAATCAGTTATCCAACTAATATCACAATTATCAACCTTATTAAGTCTTAACCATATGAGCAATATAATCAGAAACCACAACAAGATACTCATGCACAATAACACCAGATATGTTAACTAGGGAAAACCCCAGTGGGATGATACCCACAAGATGATGTACTAATATGAATATTCCTTGTTAGAGGATGGACCTTGTTAGGAGTGTATAAAAAAACATTCAGTACATATCAATCCCTATTAGGAGACTTTGAATCCCTATTAGGAGATTCCAACCATGTTAGGAGTTGTGCCAACCCTACTAGGAGTTGTAGAAGGCAGTGGGACCCACTGTTCAAACAGCTTCAGGGGCAAAACCAATGAACCCACTATACAAATGATCTTTATATTATTCCTTACAGAATAATAGAATTGAACTATACTGCTCCTTCCTCTTTCTTTGTCCTATCAATCGGACTTCTGCTTCTTCTGATCTCAATGCTAGATCACAATCTTCGCATCCAATAATCCCTTGAATCGCTTACTCACATTTACCTAATACACTGCTCTTGTTTACACTTCCTTGAACACTTCGCATTTGATACTTGCTTCAAACAAGGAAAACATATTTCCTTTATACCCTACCTTCAAAATAATTCCTTGAATCGGCCTTGAAGCTTTCTCAATTAATTATAATAAGATAATTTAATTATTTCGTAATTACTATAGCACTGTCGGCTTACAGTGTATGCAACTCTTCACACATGTGACTTCAGGCTTGCACACTTACGTCATCATCAGATTGTCTTCTACCACTGTATAACTTCGTGTATCCTGATTCTATCTCAGTAAAGAGATAAATCATAATCATCAGAAACTGTTTTACAGATGCTCTATTTCTGCACTGCTCTATGTAAATCACAAATAACTTTTGTATCTCTTCAAATTAGGTTACGCACACTTAAACTCATTCTCTGGAAACTCTGGGGAACATGTCCTTCACTTTGCGTAAACAGACTATCAAACCTCTATCTGTACAACCTCAATTTGTGTCTTCTACTCTGCCAATCTTCACAGAATTACTGCTATTTTGACATCAATGACAAACAAAATCATGAATGCAACATGTCAATACTACCACATGCTCTCCAATGCTTAGGATACTCCCCAACGCAATATCATCAGCATCCATGCTAACAATTTTGCTATGCTGTAAGGACGGCTATGGGGCTCACAGAGTCCTATGCAATCCTTTAAAGATAAATATCTACTATTGGTGCACGCAAACTTTCAGAAGTAGATGATTTCTAAATTCTAAACCTATAAGTTCTTTTAGCACACGAACATGAAGTAACTGATTCAAACAATATACTACCACAATCACAACTTCCACTTTATACTATCACAATTGCTTCCAAGCACAACTTTGAAACATATTGTTTCTTCTAATCACTTTGCTCCAAATACAAACAAAATTAGAATGAACTAAAGATAGCAATTCAAATTGTGGTCATGACTTCCAATTCATATAACCACAATTGCTTCCAAATACAACTTTGAAACAAATTGTTTCTTCTATTCACCTATTTCAAACTTGTACAACAAATCGCAACTATGCTTGCACAAATTCTGCAGAGCTTTGTTGCATATAAAATGATGATTATTTACACTCATTTATATAAGCAAAGGAGTGCGAGGAAAGAGGAGAAAAAGGTGGGAGCAACTCAACCACCTTGACTAAGTCAAAAGAAAGAAGACTTATTCAATTACATGACTGAAGATACGTGTAATTGGGTTGCATGCAAATGGATTACACGCAAAACGCCTTCTAAACTACAAGGTTGCAAGCACAATTAAGCAAGATCATGAAAATGCTAAAGCTGTCGATAGTGCTTGTATTTTGAGCAACTGCATTCACTTGATAACCGCGGTGTTGCATTTTTTGATAGCCTCGTCTTTCATGAATGTTTGTTGTCATTTGAAAACTTGATGTAACCAAGCTTTTCCTCATTACAGAGTTGTTGTGAATTCTCCTTTGTCAAATTTGCACATTCTGAATTTTCCGGCACTTTGAAGACCTCAATAATGTGCGGATGTAAACTCGGACAACTTTCCCATCAGCACCTTTAACTCTCTTTTTTTTTAATAAATGCTTGGTGAATTCCCACACGAACTCTGGTTGTACGGCAGCCGTTGGGAAAGTGGAGACCAAATGAATTATTGCTTCCTTAGATTCGAACCATGTCTTCTTAATAGGATGTCTCTATTCTTTGAAGAATTTTGACATGTCTTGACTTGAAGAGTTCCCTGCAACATGAAAGTTCCAAAGAGAGAAAACATCTTCCAATGGGATTGAATCCATGAGGGTTGTAACTATTGGATAATGAGGGCACATCTATGGATGATAAGTGTTCTAGGTATGATTTAAATATTTTTTTAAAACTTAGATAGCCATATAGGCAAAATATGGCCTTTTGGTTTTGAGTGGATAAGAATGCAAGTTGAGATTATGGATAAGAGTTTTGTGTTTTAAAAATGTGAGCTTTCCCAAAATCCAATTTTTGAGTTGTATTTACGTGTGATGAAATAACTCATTATTTTTAACTTGTGCAAATATGCAATCGCGTTTTAAAAGTTGGATTACACATTTGAGAAATGTGGAATTGAGAAAATTTTGGAAATGGATTGAATATTAAGGATGGAAGTGTGAATGGAACTTGCAGTCTTTGAGACAACTTTCATCATTTTCTTCATAAACTTGTTACAAGATTCAAGAAGAGTTGGCAGATTAACGGATTTCTGGATGATTCATTGATTAACAGAGGAACAAATGTGTTCCTTATAAAGAATTACAAGGACGTCGTTTCTAAAAGAAACAACGTAGACTGAAGACGGAATTAGAAACAAAACTAGAGACAGGATAGGAAACATTCCTATCTGGACTGAAGAAAAAAGAGACGGGATAAGAAACATTCCTATCTAGACTGAAAGACGGACTACAACCAAGTAGTTGACTATTATAGAAAGTATAAGATATTATCTTAATACCCTGCCTTAATGGTCAACGTACGGATGTTGGAACATTCTGTGATAACTAAGACCCTCCCTGGATCTACAGAATGCTGAAACCAAGAAGCTTTGTCAGAAGATTGCTATGACTCAAAATAAGTTGCAATTACAAAACTTTGTTTTTGTGGAAAAAAGGGTAAAACCCAGAATCTCACACAACCTTGCGTATTACAGACAACTTGAAATGATTTTTGAGGAGAAAATCAACAAACCCAGAAAAACAGAAACAAATTCAGAAGGCGAAAAATGCAGCTCCGCCTTGATCAAGAAGCTCGACAACTTGTGTTGTTGGCTGGGAAGCATTTTGCCTTGCTTGGGCAGCCAAACGTTTGCGGCACTCGAATTTCATATGGCCGAACTTGTGACAGTAATTACACTGTACATTTTGCTTCGTAGAGCCATCCAAGGATTGAGCAGAAGGTTGATGCTGGGAAGGCTGAGAAGACTGATGGTTGCCAATGTTCTGTTGAAAGGATTTTGCAGCAAAGACTTGCTCAGTGGAGGTGGAACTGGAGCTGCTACCAAACTGTTGTTTCCACCGATCTTGCTGAAGCAGCAGGGTGCAGAGATTAGTGAACTTTAGATCAACACCAGTAGATGTGATGTTGAGAGTCTCGATAAAATGCTCATAGGATTTTGATAAACTCCGAAGAGTGATTACCACAATATCCTCTTCTTCCATCTTGCGACCGATGGCAAGTAACTGATCACGGATTTCCTGAATCTGATTCAGGTGTGCCTGGAGCGAGGTGCGCTCATCCATGACAATAGAAAACAAAGTGTTTTTCAGAAAGAAGGCTCTGCTCTTGTCGGAAGTCTCATGAAGACCTTTTAGATGTGTCCAGACTTCGGCAGCTGTCTTGCCGGATGGAATCTGAGAAAGCTGGTCATCAGCTACGGATAGTTTGAGAAGCATTACCGCCTCTCGATTATTCAAATCCCATGTATCTTGATCAGGACCCGGAGAAGTCGAACGCTGCGTAACATCAGAACAAGTTGATCGGTGTTTCGATATTCGAAGATTGCGATGATGCGCTGCTTCTAGGTTCCATAATTGCGACCATTGAATTTGGAATTATGTTCGAGCAGAATATTTGTCAGAGATGCCATGGCACGTTTTTCAATGAAAACTGTGACAATCCGTGAAGGCACGTTCTTCGAGGCAAAAATACGAAAGACCCAGAACAAGTTGATCGGTGTTTCGATATTCGAAGATTGCGGTGATGCGCTGCTTCCAGGTTCCATAATTGCGACCATTGAATTTGGAATTATGTTCGAGCAGAATATTTGTCAGAGATGCCATGGCACGTTTTTCAATGAAAAATGTGACAATCTGTGAAGGCACGTTCTTCGAGGCAAAAATACGAAAGACCCAGAAGAATCAGAGAATGACCCAAAAGAGAGCTCGAAAAACCCAAAAGGAATCTACTTTCGTTTTCTAGATCTGCTGGCTCGAAAATCGAGGCACCCAGAAAAAATGGACGACAACCCACTTGAGCTCTCGAAAAACCCACCAAGAATTTGCAAACAAAATATTTTTTCGACCCCAAAAATTAGGGTTTCGAAAAAAAACGGCCCTAGCTGAAAAAAGCTTGAAAAAACTTCAGATTTCTTGATAAAAAATGGCAGATTTTTCTTCAAGGATCGATGTGCATGGACGAATGGGACTAGAGTGTGCTGAACAAACACAGGCAGACCCGAGTTCGGGAATTTCTCTAGGTCGAAAACCCTAAGCGGGTTTTAGAGAAATTCAACAAAAATAATTTTGAAAAAATTTAAACAAATAATTTCACGAAGAAATTATAAATTTTTTCGAAAAAATTTAAGTAATAGCTCTGATACCATGTTACAAGATTCAAGAAGAGTTGGCAGATTAACGGATTTCCGGATGATTCATTGATTAACAGAGGAACAAATGTGTTCCTTATAAAGAATTACAAGGACGTTGTTTCTTTTAGAAACAACGTAGACTAAAGACGGAATTAGAAACAAAACTAGAGACAGGATAGGAAACATTCCTATCTGAACTGAAGAAAAAAGAGACGGGATAGGAAACATTCCTATCTAGACTGAAAGACAGACTACAGACAAGTAGTTGACTATTATAGAAAGTATAAGATATTATCTTAATAAAATTTGCTCTCTAAAAAACCAAAAACAAACAAATAAGGAAATGAAAAGTATATATCTCTTGCTTTGACACAAAATGAAGACTTTCAAACATCTCAATCTTGCAAGCAATTTCATTTTTGAGAGTAAGAACCTTTTTTCATTACAACGAATGAGAGTTTAAATAAATCTAGTGCTGCAGCTGACCAAATGGAAAACAGAGCAAAAGAATGCATCGAATAAGAAAAAAGAAATGCAAACAAAACCCAAATCTTACAGTTGGAGAGCAAAGAGAAAATCTTGGAGCAAGAAGAGGTTAGATTGAATCTCTCTTCTCCAAAATCGGGTTTTCCAAATGTGTTTGTAAATAGCATTCAAAAACTTCTTAAAAATCTTCCATTTGGCCCTAAAATCATGTTGAAATTTTAGCATCAGTCAAAGTAATACTGAGTATCTGAATCCATTATGCTCTGATATATATATACGCACACACACACACACGTACACATATGATAATATGCATACGCATATATGTATGTATATTTGTTACACGAGGCATGATTCAGATCAGACCTATATTACAGCTGTTACCGATTCACATTGGGTTACTTTCATTATTGATATTGCTGCTGCGACCGATTCACATCGGATTACTTTCATGTATTGATTGTCATCACCAATCAGGGATTGGGCTTCATCTATATTACCATCGATATACATTAAGTGTGTTATTAAGCATGTTGTTATCGGGCATGATTAAATCACCGAGTGTTTATGATTAACTAATGGTTGGTTGTGACCACATAGGGTCATGACCCTATGTGGCCTTTGGCCACGTAGTGTCATGCCCCTACGGGGACATAACCCTTCACCATTATATATGTAGTTGCTCTCTTCAGTGGACAAGGCAATATAATATACATAACATACTTGCAGTCCCAGAATCGACAGAGCAACATTGTAGATTACTAACTACATTCTTGTCAGCATTCAGCATTCCAGTCACAGCATATTAGACGTATTCTGAAGGTATCTATCTGTTGCATTCAAGTAATCCAAAGTAAGTAAAGTCTGATATAAATCTGTTATCGTTTCTATCAGAGATCCTACAAATTAACAAATCACACTTTTGGAGTGTGATTACACATGCTCATGATACCCTTAAGTGCAGATTGCACTCTTCAGTCTTCTTTACACATTGCTTTAAGAGTTTTAGTGCAAATTGCACCTTTCAGCTCATTTACATATTACATGCAAACCGCCCAAGTGCAAATCATCTTTTTAGGAGCATTTGCATATTTAAAATATGATGTAAATACGAAGATCAGAGGAGGCATGCAAACTGAAACGTCCAAACAAATCGCACTTTTTGAAGTGCCTTGCATGTTTTAGTGCAAATTGGGTTTTTCCAGCCTCAATAAACGTTCCACATACCTCCTTTTAGTGCATTGGCATTCGCTTATATATTGCAATTTTCATGTAAAGGCCAGATCGCACTTTTCATGGTCATTTACACATTGCATTTTGGCCATTTTACTGCAAATCGCACATTTTCCTTGGATTTACATGTTGGTGTTTGAAGACAAAATGCAAATTGGATTTTTTTAAATGATTTACATATTTAAAATGTTGTGTAAAAGGCAAAAGAAAAGCAAATTGGGCTTTTCCAGCCGTATTACACATTGCCTAAAACTCCTTAGTGCCCAATCAAACTTTTTTAATGCATTTATACATTGCTTGTTTGCATAAGAAGTTCAAGTCTTAAACAAATCAGAGTTTTAGAAGTTAAATGCATGTTGCATTTAGCATGAAATGTGCAAGCATGTAGGTGGTCAAACTTTTTGAGGGGGCTTGCATGTTGCATTTACATGCAAATGATAAAATCGGGGGTTTTCACAATGCAATGCATATTTAAAATCAAAGCAGTTTAGGTACAAAACAAGTTGATTTTTTAAACCAATCGTGGTTTTGGAAGAGGAATACACATTGCATATTGAAAGTATGTCATATGCAATATGCAGTTGGCTCTGAAAAGTGTGATTTGCCTCTTGGAGTGAGGAAAAACAAGCAAAATCAGACAAGATTAACCTGGTAAAATTCAAATGTAACATTATCCACCACTTCTAAAGTTGAAAAAGACTCTTGGGAACACTTTCTTGTACCCCTTAGGAACTTCATTGTCTTCATATATTGTTCTTATAGGCAAAGAGAGAATCTTCAAGCTGTGAGATGCAAGGGTCTAATCATCTTTTTTCAACAATAAAGTAAGATTTTTCCCACCTCGAGAATTTTTTTGGGGGGGTCATCTCCTTTGCAATTATGGCATTTATTGTTTAATCTCGGAGCCCATACCATCATAGACTTATCACAAACATGACCAATATGTATCAGTATATGTGAACATACTCGTGATGGGATCAATGAAACTCAAGATGTAGTCCCCATGAGTCGACCAATCATCACTAAAGATCACTGATTTGACTTCTTAAGTCCTCAATGAATTTGATTACCCAATTAACATGTTGTTCAATGCCTCGTGCACCGTTGGAAGCCATCTCAAAATGAATATGAGAAATGTGAATCTCAACAACCTAACGTAGTGTAAAAAATCAGTTAACAATAAATTGAGAATTAAATGAGGGAATGTGTCATGATTTGATTTAAAATAAATATTGAAATTTCATAAATCTATTTTCTGCAATTCCAAATTGGAGAAAGCCCTAAAGAATTGGTGGCATATGATGGTTTATCATAATTGTTTTTCAAAGAGTTTATGATGTGGCTTCTTCATTCACATTTAGCAATCAAAATCCACCAAGCAGATCATCATGAGGCAATATATTATAATACAGTGATTTACATGGGTAAAAGCCTTTCAAAAGAAAAACTACACAATCCGTAGCAACTTAATGTATCTTTTAGTAATCAATTGTTATCATGCACTTGTAGAGACTTCAATCTTTAAAAGAGTATCACCAACAAAGAGATGTTGGGTGATTCTAGCAACATAACAATACCTACAAAACTCACTATATCAAACCTTAATGCATTGGTGAATATAAATAGATGCATTGAAAAGATACAACTACACTTATAATACCATGAGCACCAAAACCGTGGGCCAAGAAAATAACCTTAGGAATACACAGATATGGCAAAAGGGGATGGGAATTGGTGGCTGCCTCCCACCCTTCTTCAATCTCTCACCCCACCCAATTTCTAGGGGGAGCCTTCAAAACCACTTGTCACAAAGAACACGTACTATGCATAGGATTCCCAGGCTGAGACACCTTTCATAACAACAAATATAAACCTCTTACTTTGTTTCTTTAACCCTTAATATTGTGAAATTTCCATGACTGAGCATTCCTTCTACACAAAGGTACTTTGTTAAAGTCACACTGGTAGTTGTTGTGGTTCATCATATAAAATTATTAGAAGAAAGCAGATCATATTTCCTGGAGGTGAGGGAGAGTGGCAAAAAGCCAATAAATTCAGTCTCTGAACCGGTTACTCTCGCGTCAATCATCAAATACAGTATTACAGCCAACATTTTTACTACAATTGAATTTTGTGATTTATTGAGATACACAGCAAGTAGATTTTTGTGTAAATCACAATGTACAAGCATTTGCTTATAAATACAAGAATAAAAGAAAATGGAGAAAAAATTTAAAATTATATGAATAAAAGAAAATCATCACATTTTTCCCTTCAAATCAAAGCCTAAAAATACATTCTGAGAATAAAATATTTTAACTGCATCATAGTGTAGAGTCAAGCTCAAAAGCATTTACCTGTGCATCAGTAAACACACGAAATGCATAAATTTCAGAATCTGGAGAAAATCCAAGGCATTCCATATCTTGGCTAGCAATCACCCCGGCAACAAAAGTGCCATGTCCAAGATTATCATTTAAACTGTCCTCATTCGTCCAGTTTGTTCGCTCCTGCAAGCACATTCCAGTGTAAGGATCATGTTTATTATATCATATCCATGTGATCTTTAACTTCTACAAAAAGAAAATCGTCAGACAACAGGATTAGTGGAGTGGGACAGTGGATTCTTCCATGAAAAATAAGAGAATGTATATTTAAATCACTCGGCATAATTCACTGACCACCATGTTGTTTGGAAACATTAGACGCATGTCATCCAAGAAAAGTCAGACCTTGAAGATCCATGCATTGCATATAATGGTAAAAGAAGATAAGAAATGATGTATGGGCAAGAAAACTTTCCAGCCAATAACTTCAGATCTAAATGCAATTTTTAAGTCCCCTTGAAAAATGCTCGTAGCTTATTGACCTTTGGCCAGCAATAGAAAGTAAGGGAGTACATCAACATCTCTACAAAAAAACTCTTCTTTGAGATGAATAAAGCACCAGAGGTATTTCATAACATTAAGAAAGGGGATTGACATTTTCAATTATCAATATGTTGCCCCTTAAATATGAAGAGACTTTATTCCGTCTCTGTACCACTTCCTATAGCATTAATGTTAGTGTCTATGATTCAACTGATAAAAGTATTTAATATAGGGCTATCATGCATGTAACTCTTACCATGTTCTAGCAGTGTATATGTTCATGAACTCTCTTGTGATTTCTGTTCACACCAGTTAATATTAGTAATGTATCTAGAAGCTGACTATTAGCAGAACTGCTGACGTTAAGATTTCCTTTTTGCACCTAATGAAGATCTCTTCAATCATGCTGTACTGTATGGGTGAATATTTCCTTAATATATTAGTTACATTCCTAATCCAAATATCAAATGGAATATTATAATTAAAAATTAGTATATTCTGCTCCTCATCTGCATTTACCAGAGCTATTGGAGAGTAAAGGTTTTATAGCTAGTGATAAAGCAGGCTTCAGCATGTGAACTTTCTGAGTACAAGTGCATTAGTCTCACCACACTACATATAAAAATTCAGGCTCTTTTGACTTCATATGAAAAGGTAAGGGCAAAAAAACCATTTGATTGGTTTCACATGTGATTGCATTTTGAACAGTTACAAGATGCACAGCTTGTAATCCATGTTAGAAACAACCTATTTGTGTTCCAGATCATGATACCAGATTAAGGTTTTCTACATCCTAGAACCTATGCATTCTATTTCTACTCCCATAGGGTAGGGTAGCTTACTATAAGTTCATACTTTGGCATTATATTTTTGTCAATGTTTCCATTAAATGTGATTGAATGATATTTTGGGTTCAATAATAATTCTTAAAGAAATCTCAATCTTTTACTGGTAAGTGGTGTCATGGTTGACGATCAGATAAGCGAATATCAATCTCTCAGCAAGTCCATAGAGCATGAACATAAGATAGAAGCCAAACATCATACCTTGCAATAGCAGTAACTTTATTGGCACTGAAGAACTGCACACACAGACAATAAACAGATTAATAGAAACACGCTTCAAAACTTTACGTGTTCAGAACTCTTTCACAGAGCACAGCCTTCTTAGTCTCCGATTATCCTCGGTGACATTAAATTCACAATATTTTAATCCCTTTTGAGAAATTATTGGCTTTTAAATAGAATCCTCAATATCAAATGAAACCTCACATGATAGAAAGGGGAATCAGTTTCTCCTCTGAACATTGAAAGATTGTTCACCATCATCCACAATTAAGTCCAACATGTCCACAATGCTCTCCAATGAATCATGTTATACTTGTCATGCACAATATTTTCATTTGAAGTATTTCTGGAAAGAATAAGACATATGATTTAGGCACAATATCTCTACAATGCCACAATATGGCGCCTCGTGGTGCTGCCCTTTACAATGAGTGTCCATGGGGCTACATTCAGTAGTGAAAACCCACGAGCATTTTCTTCATAACTGTTACTACCATATTTTTAAAACTCATTGAGTACTCACAGGAAATTTTACATTTTGCAAGTTTGCACTGCTGATTCACCGAAGTACCAAGCGAGTGCCACATAAACTCACTGTACAGAGGTAGACAGCAAGAAGCAGGAAAAATGCAGCAAAAACATTGCAAAGCATGACCTTTTGGTATTCCTAAGCAATTCTGACCATGCCGTCTCCTCACGCAGCATTCGCAATTGATTAATGAAATTCAACAAATTTGAAGCAGAATCAAGAACAAACTGGAATTCCCTAGGATCCTAATTATTGCATGAGATATTTTAATTGCTACAGGAGATCCTAGCTGTTGAACAAGGCTTTTCACTGGCTGCATAAGAAACTAATTTACTGTGACAACTTAATTTCATTTTTCTGCAAATATATTTCTTGAACATATATTATTCATCTGGCTGCAAAAGCAGTTCCTTTTCTGAGAACGCAATCTCCTTGCTGTACCTGGTACCCATTAGCTAGGCAACTCAAAGCTCTCCTTCTCGTAAGAGAGTAAATTTTCCCCTGATAAACTCACGAGTCTGAAGATTCAAGTGATTTTAGTGAACCCCAAATCCCTCAAAGGAGCCTGCCCACAAAACCCTACTTTGGTTATGAAAAGCAAAAATTAGATTTTTCTTGGGCCTATGTTTCCCACATATGAAACTTGTAAAAATACTAATATCAATGTTATAAATTATAATTATACAAAACTATGATATGCATTAAATGCACTTTTTGATATTGATATATATAAATACACACATATATATATATGAAGAAAATACTGCTTCTAGCTTTACGTAGCACATGTTTTGTTTTGTTTTTTAAGATTATTTTACAAATTTACATGTTTATTAATGTTCAGAAATGTGCCTGCCACATCACCAAGTCCAGGTCAAATTCAGACATTAGGAGTTTTCAATGGGTCGGCAATTTTAAAACTAAGGTTATCACTATGTGTGAATTGTGACCCACAAAATCATCTCCTTTCGAGCACACAAGACCATGTTCTCCTAGACTGTTTACGCAACATGAGGTCCTCAGAAGCAATTCATTCAAGAGTTCTCTCATCCAATAAAATCATCTCTTTAAATAATACTCACAGTATATAAGCCCACACAAAAGTCTGCCTGAGGCGTGTTTTCACAGCATGGAATCTACTCTTAGGATTTCATGTTAGTGGTCATATGGGATAAGAGTGTGTGAGGTAAAGTTAAGTTGCCAATTCAAGTGAATCTGGTGCACAGATGCTTGAATTTTTTATTCAGAGTTTTGGATGCGTTTGGGTGTGTCTATATATAATCATAGATAATTAGATAGATAAACACACAGCCAAAGAAATGCAAGAAATATACAGAATTAAATCATTGAATAGTATGACACTTCATCATTGATCAAGATAAATATTAAATGCCAATTGATACTTCACATTTACATTTCTATACAATATTAAGTAAAAAAAAAAAAAGCTTTGGTACACAGACTAATTGTTATGTCCCCATTTTAAAATAAGATTTAATAATAAGTAATACTTAAATAATCAAATTTTATTAAATAATTAATAATATCAAAATATAAATAATAAATAATCGAATTATAATATAAACAAACAATATATTATAGTCTATCATTAATATAATATAATATATATTATCAATAATACAATTTATTTATTGTTAATCAAATAATATAATCTTCCAAAGGGACATGATTTTTAGAAGGTAAAGGTATAAAGGAAACTGAGATAGGGGGAGGCACGAGAAGATTTTTAGGGAGAACTGCTTTCTAAAGTCATCCATAAGACTATTGCATAAGGAATAAGGACCATTTTAGCAATATTTTTTATACAAAAACACAGATAGAGAAGGGATTAAAGGACCTAAAAGAGAAGGTTCTTCAGGAAGGGATGGATTAGATAAGCTACATAAAAGAGAGAGTTACTTAGGAATCACGGAGACAATGGCAAAAGAAGGATATTTTGGAGAGAAAAGTCTAGGGAGATTTGGCTAGAGGAAAGAGACAAGAATACTAAGTTTTTCCATAATAGTACCAAAAGCCAAAGGTACATGAACCTGATTAAGTCTATCAAGAGGGAGGATGGGACTGAGATGAGATCCTGAGGGGTTAATGGAAGAAGCAATTAATATTTTAAGGATGTATTAAACAATTGGTAAAGGTCCTGGAAGGATGCTCAAGATACTATTATCAATTGTATTCCAATAATTCTTGATGACAGCCATACTATGTTTCTGAATGGAATATTCACAATGGAAGAAGTTGAGACAGCAACACCCTGATAAGTCCCCAGGACTGGATGAGTTTCTACTTTCTAGCCTTCTTTTATCAAATATGTTGGTTATTCTTAGGCTAGAAAGTAACAGAGGTTATCAAGAGTATTAGGAATTTTGGTAAACTCTTGTAAACAATACTCTAGTAGCCCTCATCTCGGAGGAATAGGCTAGCACGTGGAATAACCACAGACCTATCTGCCTTAGTAATACTTTAAATAAAATCCTAACCAAATCTATGGCCAATAGAATCAAACGATTTCTTCCTCTGATTATCTTTGATGAGCAAAATGGCTTTGTCCCAGGGAGGTCAATTTTAGATGGGCTAATAATAGCTCAAGAAGTCATTCATTGGGTGCAACATGATAATGAACCTCGTATGCTTATTAAGTTAGATATTAAAAAGACTTACAATAAAGTAGACTAAAGATTGCTCTATAGGTGCCTTAAAGCCATTGGTTATTCAATGCAACAGATTAACCTTGTCTATAAATGTATCTCGACCCCAAACATATCAATTTTAATTACACTTTGGAGGGTTACTTTGATATCTCCAGAGGCCTTAAATAGGGTGACCCCCTATCCCCATTTATGTTTATTATCATGGCAAAATCATTAGGCCAATCATTTTCCAAGGCTAGAAAAAGAAGGGGGATTAAAGGTTGATAACCAGCAAATTGAAACCAACGACTCATCAACAACTTGTAGATGATACAATGTTGTATGATAAGGCAAATGTACAAGAGAATAGGAATATTAAGACAGCCTTGGAGGCTTATTCTTTAGCATCTAGTCACACGTTAACTAAAGATAAATCGAACATTTTCTTTTTTAATACTTCTAATTATAGTACAGAAGAGATTCATCATATCTTGAACTTCAGAAAAGGGAACCTCCCTAACAAATATTTGGGATTGGATAAAAGATCTAGAAGCAATCACCTCTGGAGTAGTATTGTTAATGAAAAATTGATGAGAAAGTAGAATCTTGGAAAGGCGAGTGGTTGTCCTCAGCCGGAAGGTTAACTATGTTATAATTAGTTCTCTTCTCTTTTCCTATGTATTAGATTATCTGCTTGAAGATTCCTTTGGATGTGAGTACTAAAATTATTGAGAAATTTAGGAAAAACAATTGGCAAGGTTCAGCAAAGAAGGGATGAGTGTCTATTGCATGGGACAAGTTATGTAGATATAAAGAAGATAAGCAAATCTCAAAAACATCACAGATCAATTCTAGCTTTGGGATCGAAGCTAGTTCAGAGAATGTTAGAAACCTTAGTCTCAAACAGGCTAAGCTCTTTAGATACAAGAGTTTAGTGAACAAATGGAAGCACTCAAGTAGATGTGTATCAAATAAGTCTTCCACTTCACAAACACTAAAATACAAGAGAAAGGGGGGCTTCCAAACATAACTCTCAATATAACTCAAGTTAGATTAGCAAAACTCGAATGGGACAATGGGATGCCAATACTAAACCCAAATTATACTAAGGAAGTACGCAAGCAAGTCCTCTTTCATGCAATGTTCATTAACCTTAAGATATGCAATGTGAATGTAAATTGAACCAATTGATTAAACGACAAAGATAAAATAGACCTAGGAGAAGCAAGTCTGCAATCAACCCAATGAAAACATGAAAATATGTCTATGATAAAAGATCAAAGGAAGAGTAGAAATCTGACCTTAAAATATGTAAGGGAAAATATATTTTTGCTCTGAAAATTGCAGATCTGAAACTATAATTGAGAATCTAATTGTGGATCTTTAATCTAACAAAACACCTCGAAAACCCCAAAAACCTCAGATTTCCAGCTACAAGTCAATTTGGGTGATGTCTACCGGTAGGTTTACAAGATAATAGACATGTTCCTCGAGTACACAAGCCAAGTAGACCTAGACTTTTTCCTAGATCCAAAATCACAATTTGGATACCATATTCTTACAGAATAAAAATGGGTTTTATTTGTTTAATAAAGGCATAACCTTGAAATTGAAATGTAGAAGACGATAAAGGAAATGCTAGCAAGCAGCGGAGCTTTAGAAACAATGAGAAACACAATTACCTTTGTAGATGTAATTGAATTTAGTATGTGATCATGTATGCAAATGTAATAGCCTTGACACAAAGAAACCAAAAGGAAATTATAGAAGTCAATACCTCATGAAAGGGAATGTTTGTGACATGCCTTGATGAAGAATAAAAGAACTCGAACGAATGAATGGAAGATCTCCTTCTTGTTGTGATGTGGAGCCTAATCAGACTCGAAGGTTTATTCGGCACAGTTTCCCCCCAAATTATTTCTATGGGGGTTTGGGGCAGGACAGGGTCAAGGGGCAATGGCCCTTGTAGGTGCGCTCCTTGTTGCAGTACAGGGTGGGATCGAGGGGCAATGCCTCCACGAGGGTTTTGGGAGGCAACGTCCCTAAAGCCAAAAAATGGCTCTACTATTGTAAAAAGCCTCGACTATTATTTTTCTATTGGACGACTTATTCTAGCCCTAATTTTGTAAGCGGTAAAAGCTTGTATAAAATGGATTAGGGTTAGGGATTTCATAATGTATGATGAGATTGTAGTTTCTTGTAGCCGTATTGAGCTATAAAGGATTGCAAATTACAATCACTGGATAATAATATTGGACTTGTTGTTGGTGGACATAGCCCAGGGATTGGGTGAACCACGTTAAATCCTTGTGTTTTGTGTTCTCTTTTGTGCGATCTATTATTTTCTGATACCGGTTATATTTGCATATAACTGTTATTTTTGTCTATGGTTAATCCTAACACTTTTAGGAATCCAAACTCCACTTACCACATTAAAGTAAGAAGTTTGATACAAGAAGGAAATGCTTGATTTTGGAATCTTTGAGGAAAGCTTGCTTGATGTCTCATGTATGCGTGTACGCTTGATCTTGATTGCTTATGTGTGGATGGATAGTTTGTGGATGAAAATGAAATGCCCCAGGCCTCCTTATATACTAGTTTTCAAGATTGAAAACAAAGCAAGCTAACTGAGGAGCAGAATAAAACAATTTAAACACAAAGGACCTAACTCCCTCTCGATATAGGTCGACCTGTACCTAAGGGTGTGTCAACGAAAGGGACCCAGAGGTATTGGAGAAAGTGCAAAAAGATTTTGGAAACACAAAAAAGTGACGGAAGATATGACCAAAAAGGAAATAAAATAGCACCTAAAAGGCCAGTATAAAAACCACACCACACTAAGGAGGGCTAAAAGGTCTTAAAATTAAGCACTTCCATTTTATAATAGTACATTTAGCCCCCACTTTAGCAGAAGTATGAAGTAAGTCATACTCTCAATAAAGGAAGAAGAAGAGAAGAGATGAAGAGGCGGATTACAAAGAAATAGAACATCACCAAGCTTAACGACATAAGCCCCCAAACCTAGGATCCTAACTCCATTCCCAAGCATAAGAGCATAAAAACAAAGGAAAAATTAAAACAACAAAATCAAAAGACACAAAAGAGTTCATACCCAAATCAACTAGTGAAAGAGACCTTAGCTAAAGAAATGTCTCACCCACTATTATCATATTTGAAAGGCTATTACAATGCATAGAAGATTACATAGGAGAGGCAAGAGCATCACAAAAGATGATACCCCTCATGATTCCATCCTACTAGCATGAAAGCAAAAGAGAGAGAGAGAAGGTGATTCTCTTGCCCAGCAAGGTTTGTGTGCCTTACTGTGAACCAAAAAAAGAAAAAGAAAAAAGCAAGATCAAATGGTCTAACAGGTTTGTGTGCCTAGTATTCAATCTTATGCACCTATCGACAACTTTTGCATACATGTGTATGTATGTATCTGTACACTCATGGATCAATTCCTTGGTATCACCACAAAGTGTAAATATGTTTGTGCTCTTTGTCGATAGAGAACAGTCTGTTATTCATAGAAATAAGTCTCTGTACGTGTAAATGTGTTTCTGTAGGATGGGGAAGTGTCACTTTTACCCATTAGGGAGTGGCATGTTACAATGTAAAAGTAAAAGTGCATAAAAAGAAAACTACAGTGCAAGGAGGGCATATGTATGCCCCCCTCCCTTATGATGACTATATATCTATAGACATAATAAGGAAGAGAATCAAGGAAAAATACTTCTAGCAACAAGAAGATTTACTTAAACGATAACAATTTTCATGTATCTAATGGTCCTAACCTTTCAATGAAATTAAGACGAGTGTAGATGGAGGTCGCCAAAGGAAGGATGGTTTAAGCTAAACTTTGATAGGGCTTCTAGAGGAAACACCAGGATAGTGGATATTGAGTGTTCTTTACATAATCATAGAGGGGAACTAGTAGTTGAACTAGTTGAACCTTTGGGTGTAACCTCAAACAATGTAGCAAAAATTTCAGCCATATTGGAAGGTTTGAGACTGTGCAAGAAGTTGAACATTTCGAGATTGGAGATTAAAGGGGAATCAGCTATAGTAATTAATGTTGTAAGAAAAGGTAAAACCTCCAATTGGAAACTCAATGGTCTTTTTTTTATATGTCCAATTGGAAACTCAATGGTCTTATTGAACAGAGTTTAGAAATAATTAAATTATTTAAACATGTTGCCATCAACCATATTTATCAAAAAGGTAAATTCTCTAGCTGATAATCTGGCTAAGCTAGGAGCTGATGGGGAAGTAAAGGAATTCAGACTTCGAAATGTGTCGCAAGATATTGCATAAGATAGGGGTAATGTAGAGGAGAGTATATGTTTAGTTTTTCCAGGTTACATTATTTTAGGTGGTTTAAGGCCACAAGGATCTTTTATCCTCTCTATGTCATGCGGTCCAGAAATAGCTCATCATATTATCATTTGAGTCATCACTATAAACACATAGATTTTGGGAAAACTAAAGGATGATTTAAGCATGATTTTAATTTTCCCCATCTTGGGGATCCATGGTACCTACATTGTCTCATTATTACCTAGCAAGGATTATAGGAACTTACATGGTCGTAGTTAGGACAAATAGTAGAGATTATAGTAAGCCTCAGAGGGATTTTTCATCATAGCAGCACGTTTGGGCCATTATTGGATAGGATTTGCAAATTAGAGCACTTATTAATAAGAAACTTGTGGGCTTGTCCTTCTTTATCCTTCGCAACTCCGAGAGCATCTAGCTCTAGTTGTGATGGATAAACCTATCTGCATGAAACCTACAGAAAGAGAAATTTCCTTTTGGGGCGAGATAATGATTTTGACTTGGCAATGACTAACTTACTTTCTTGCCTTACTCTCCAGTCGATGGGTTTACTCTTATGAGCTTAATTGATTTTCTAGGATCTTACATCATGAATTAATGAGTAGGTGTGCTTCTAAGATAAGATAGATTAGACACATTAGAATCTATTGCGAGTGTGCTTCATTTATTTGACAATTGATTAAAACAATGATCAAATTTGTTTATTATGTATCGCCTAACATATGGCATGGCAGAAGTGATAGATTTAATGTTTTTAGGCTTAACTCAATGCCATTATAGTAGCCACAGTATGAAAGCTATATCTAGGATTTTGTAAAGTATTTTCTTTATAGATTTAGGTCAGCTAGACCCTATAGATGTAGATTATTCTTTAATCTTGGACATGTAAAGGAGCATTTTGATGTCTCCTACTGCACCGACGGGTCTAGGGCGAGTTCTAAAGCTTTCTTATTTTTGAAACTCATTTCTTACTAGATATGTATTAAGGTCCATGACCTCCTTTTCCCGCTAGTCCAAAGTAGTTTCATTTTTGTATATGGTTTCAGGAATGAATAAGTCCTGAGCAGCTGGAGGTTTTCTTCACTCTATCCTTTCCTACCAGTGTGCACAGAACAGAGAGTGTAAGAATCATTTTATTATTAATAAAACAATATATGGCTAAGGCCTTTTACTGAGCAAGAAAAACAAGACTATCGCATAAATTATAGTGGAGCTTGTAAATGTAATTCAAGAAACTTATCAGTGTCATCTCTATAGTCATTAGGAGCTATATTTCATCAAAGAGTGTATACACAAAAAATAAACAGATTCATGCCAAGGATGTGAATCACACTAAACTCAAAGTGATTGAGGAGATTAGTTAAGAAACCTCCCAGGTGTGCACAAAGATTTTACACCCACATCTGCATTGCGAAGCATTCGCTTCTACAGCCAGGTTCCAACCAAGCGCATCCTATAACTAAGAGGTAAAGTAATAATTCACGTACTAATTATGTTTGTTAGTAATATAAAATTATATGTTAGGTTTGTTAATCATATGTAGAATTATAGCATTGTACAAGAGGATGTTTATTTGAGTTGTATAAACAACTTTAATATTTAGTGAGTTGTTCCTATCATAGTTGAAAAAATCAGCAATATATTCCCTGACTCGCGATATATCGCATAAAAAAAGCTCAAGATATAATCACAATATATTACAGCAACGGATTTAATCAAATATTGCTGCGACATTTTCCCATAAGTCTCGTCGATAAAGTCATAAAATTGTCAAAAAAATCGTTGACAAAGTCCGAGAATCATCTTTTGCATTTAGGGTTTTAATAAATATTTTAGTAGTGGTTTGTCTTCATATCATCGATGACTATTTCTTCATTCAGGCTATGGCAAATATTTCTTCATTCGACAATTTCTACAGAGACTTCATTCAATGGCGTGTCATTTGTCTCCATTCGGTGGTTTGTCATTTGTCTTCATTTAGCAACCAATTCTTCAAAGACTGTAACTGCAATGACTTTTCCCAATCTCCTGACCCAACTAATTTATGTTTTATTGTAAATGTTTCGTATACCTTGTATTTTGTAATTTGTAATATATTATTATATAATAATATAAATGTAAATGTCTTTTGTATTAATGTAAATATATTTTGTATTAATGTAAATATATTTCCTAATATAGTTTAGTAATCTTAGGAATTTATAGTTAAATGTAAATATATTTTAATAAGATTGTAATATAAAGTTTGGGAATATATTTTAGAAATCTTAGTAAAATACATATAAATATAAATCATGATTCTTATGTAAATGTGCTTTAATAAAATGGTTTATTAAAAAAAAATATATTTACTAATATATTTTAGTATCTTTGCAAATTATAGAAATTGTAAATGTATTAATGTATAAAAATTATATGTAAATGTATTTACTAATTTAGTATTTAATAGATTCATAATTTAGTATTTTAATACTTTTGTATAATAATAATTTCATATAATACAAAATAAATTAACTATTATTAGTATTTTGATTCATCAAATAAATTTTATGTAGATGACAAATGTACTTAGTAAATAAAATACAAATGAAAAACAAACTGATTTATTGAAGATAAAATAAAATACTAATAATGAATTTAACTCAAAACCTTGATTGATATATGATGGAAATCTCAAATTAGTATATGTTCTACAAATTTGGTGTTTTAAGTTTGGGGTTTCTAAGAATATTTTTAGAAATTATATATTTTCAAATGTTCGATAAAAGTGCAGATTTATTGCCGAGTTTTTGGCAATTACGAGTTTTCCAAAAATTTTGGGTCGGCCAAGTTATTGCTGAGTCCAACTTTTTCAACTATGGTTCCTATAATGCAAAAACACAAACTCCTACAAGTATGTAATCAATTGAATGAATGAAGTGGGAAGGAGCATGTTTTAGTTTGTCTTTACTAATTCTAGTTTTTATCTTTGCCATATTTATTATATGGTATCAGAACATATGCAGATCCTATGCCTATTATTTTCTGATCTTTTTCCATTGTGAGCACTCCAATATTTTGTTTTGTTGCCAAAATGCAAAGCCTGCATGTGAATATTGACATCTACCTTAATTGAAGGATTTCACTCTCCGACCAGCGATAGTTGCAAATGCAAGAACGATAATTGAAAGGATCCGAGGCTCCATTTCTCTCTAGCAGATCCAAGGATCAATTTGTTGTCATCACTCTTTCGATTCTCCCATTCCTATAGCAATGACCCTGTCATGGATAGCTTAGATTTGCAGTCTACATCATTATCATACCATTGTCAAATCTGTTTGTTGGTTGACTGGTTCATATCCTGATAGTCAACTGACAGGACAAAAATTGGATCTTTCCTTAGTATCTGTAATGGATTAGCATGTTTGCATCATCTCCATTCTTCATAAATATAGGCTGCTTTCTTTTGAAATTCAGGGATTGAAGTCTACCGATCTTGTATTTACTGTAGTAGAAGCATGCTGGGCATATTTCCTATCTGATTCAGTGTGGTTAGCAGGGTATAAGTGTGACTCTTGGATGTTGTTCCAATGCATTGCAGATATTTATAGCTAACCTTGTATTTCTAGGCTGCAACAATTTATGTTATTTCTTTCGGACTTGGCAGTTTTCATTATGAGTTATCCTCTTTGCATTTTAGACATGGTCAACCATTTTCATCTCATTTTCATTTGTCAGTAGATAAAACACTGTCCACTAACAAGCGCCTTGGAAATATGCTTTCAAAGCATCTTAAAAGATGGGAGGCCAATTGCTGCAATTGATTTCTTGAGTTTTTATCGTCCTTTTGAGCATATCCCATGATTTAGAGATAAGTTTTTTTCTATCAAATATTCATGGTTATTATCAATGTAATTCAAAGTATGTCCAGGTTATGTTATGTTATTTCAAATAGGGTTTCTTTATATAGAATACTATTTGTAATGTCAAAATACAAAAGTGTATTAAGAAAGTGTCAAAAATTATTGATAAAAATTGCCTCGGTTATGAATAGATGCATTATCGCTTGTATGCGAAATCCACTCAGGAAGGGGGGGATTCAAATAGTTCTTTTGAATAGGGAAAAACAATGAATTGATAGAAAAAAAAATATGGTTCAGAGATCGACATGTGGCAAATTTATCTGCAATTGAACCTTACTGAAAAGGGTCTATGGGCCCTTGGTCTACTGGGGAAGTTGAATGGCTCACAAAGAGCCCACCAGAGATCAAGTCTTGCTGAGTGCAAGGCCCAAAGACATCATAAGGGATGAGACCAGGATCGCGCCCCGGGCAAATTTGACAGTGTGGATACTCATCAGTCCTTGGCTCTAAGCCGAAGAGGTTTCAAGCACGAGTGCGCCCGTATTGGGTTTCTAAAACGTCTAGTGGCCTTCGCTGGTTGGTAGCTCGCAGGGTTCGTGCCTCACTGGGCTGCCTCGCTGGGCTGAACCCTCCATCAAAAAAAAAAAAAAAAAAAGGTCTATGGGATATACTCAAAGGTATAATCATAAAATATTTGTCTTTATTGCAGTCAAAGAATAAGGTTTTGGCTATGGAGGGGCCAAAATGCACCTCATAAACAATTTGTTTGTATTTTTTAACAAATGAACATTCATATATAAATTTATAATTAATTAATAAAAGTGCATTTTGGTCCCTGTATAGACAGTGCCAAAGAATAACACCCTCCAGGTGATAGTTGGATCCCATGAGCAACAGAACCTTCAATTGAGTCACCTGAGCCTCTAGCTCCATAGTCAATGCCACAAAAATGACAAACAGTAATGATGAAGAAGCCAAAGCAAAATCTTCATTTCAATAAATCTGTACACACACTGTGTAACTAGGATGTTCACCATTACAATAATACAAGCAGCAGCCATAAATGCCAACAGACGAGCATGCCTCATCATATGCACTCATGATACCAGCAAAGAAACTTCATCAAAGAAGGCCAAACATACAAAGATACAACACTGATCGCCATCAACAATGAAACAAAGGCAGATACAGAGATGCCACCACAAGGCCATAGTACTCACAGAGAGCAAGGCAAAGTAGAAGAATCTCAGAGATCTCTCAGCAATCATTTCAGGTAAATATGATCTCTATAGAAGCTATAATTCAACACATACAGATTGCCTACAAAATACTCATGGTAATCAGCAACAGATACATGAACTAATGAATAAGAGGAACTCCCTTATTTGTTGTTATCTAACATGCTCCAATACCATGTTAATTATTGAACCAGAAATAAACAGCAATAAACAAATAAAGAACACTAAGACAACAATTTACCCTAGGAAAAGGCTCCAACTTGAGGAGAAAACCCTACCACACCAAAAACATTTCTCTTCTATTAAATAATAGAGGTTTAAGTACAATGCTTCTAACTGAATACAACACTCATCACACAAAGCAATCATTTATATCTTGCATTGAGAGACTCTTCATATCATAACCAAAGGTCGCTTCATTTTCCAAATGCTAGTCTCTTCATATCTCCAAGTGCATGTCTCTTCATATCTTGCATGGTTTTTCATATTTCCAAACACGTGTATATGAAAGAGCACCATGCAAGTAACCTAGATCTCTCCTACAGCTACAAACATCGACATGATTTTCATGAAAAAATAGAAAATGTTCTGAGTAATTCATTCCAACTCAAACTCATGACTAGGTGCAAGAACATTTTTTGTGCAAAGAAGATCAAAAATTTTGACAAAGACTTGCAATATTACAATTTGATTTGCCGTGGAAATTATCTCCTACTTATCAAAGACTTGCCCTGTTAAGTGCAACATGGGTCTTGTCTTTGGAAAATCGGATGAACGCCTTATAGTGTTGTGAGGTCTATAAAATAAGTTCATAATCCAAGGTCCTTCCGTAAGGTAGACATACCCAAACCCACTTTGATACCGTGGAACTTAAAGAAATGAATGATAGTATTAACCAATACACAAAATATATAAAGTTTACAGAATGCCACCAAAAAAACTTAGTTTGCGAACTCTCTAGATACTCCCCGAGCTGCCAAGTACTTTATATTTTTCTTAGGCAAGTACTCACAAGTTTCTCACGTTTTTATAGACAAAAAAATCATGAGTAAAAATGTCGATGGTGTTAAAGTGCTGGTTAAAATGTGCTTTTCACATGCTGTTTTTGATACAAAACCATGCATTTTCTATTCAAAGATGTCAATTTTTAATTTAATACATTTTGTAGTTGAATTTTACCAAACAAATATGTTTCTTTAAGAGATTTTAACTTTTAGTTCTTTCTAAATTGCCAAGTTTTTGTGGAGTTTTCTTCGAGTTCAGAATTTTGGGCTCGTAGAGTACTCTTTGAGTCCAAGTCTGCAAACTACAATAGAAAGTATAAACTAAAAAGCAAAGTTGTCTTTGAGTCCAAGTCTGCAAACTACAATAGAAAGTATAAACTAAAAAGCAAAGTTGTCTAAATAAAGACAACGTCTAAAACTGGACCAGATTAAGATAACTAAAAATAAAGCCTAAATAACCTCTAAGCTTCTAGAATAACAAGCTAAATATAGCAAGAACCAAAGATACTAATAATATTCTAATATATATTACAGATTATGAATATAAAATATAAATATACACACGTACACACAAAAAACACAATAAGCCTGTGCAGTAATACAATAATAATGAGCAGATGTTAAGTAAGTCTGCAGGGACCTAAGTAATAGAAACATGGGGGGTGAAGGGGGCAATTTTAATAAATGGTGAATATTTATGCCCTAGCACTATCTCCTAATGCCATGGTTGATAAACAATAAGGCGCTAGAGCTACTTGAGTACTGTGAATGATTTTACACAACCTTGTCAAAGCAAATCATATCTAGGTATATGCAGAAAATGCAGCAGAGAATAACATCACTAAAATATCATTTTTTTAAACATAATTATCATCCATCCTTGGAAGAAGTAAAGACGTCACTAACAGAGAAACGGTATTTCTACCACATTTCTTGTCAGCTCCCTAACTATAATTGTGTCATCACCATTAACAGAGAAACAGAATTTGTAGCAGTAATGTGAGGGACATTCATGGCAGCAAGGTGTAGGGTGTTTGTAGTGATGAGGTGAGGACAATTTATTTGTTCTTTCTATGAAACGTGATGAGATTCTTCCTGGTTTTGCCTGGGATTGCTGCAGAGTAAACCTGGACAATCTGAGTCCATTTAGCTGGAACCGTATAACACCCAGAACAAGACCCGAACTGGGTATGCATTGGACCCTGGTCCAGGCTGTTGAAGGCCGGAATGGATAAAATAGCATATTGGGAATAAGATAAGAGATGAAACTTGAAAACTACTTATTAAACTTATGTTGACAATCTACTCAAAACTAAAATAAGAATAAACCAAATAATCTCCATGGTATAAAACAAACCCACTTCACTTGATGAAGAAAAACAAACAGAAATTCTAGAAACTGGGATGCAACAGTTAACTTCTAGAAAGATACAAAACTCTTATAATATTTTTCATCCTCTTCGATTCCTGCATTGGCATCACAATTTTAAAATAAAATCCAACGCAAATAAGTTTCTACTTGAATGAAAAAATTGTATGTTACCTTGATGTTTCGAAAGTGTGGATGGTCTGCTCTTATTCCAGTATCAAATACTGCCATCTTTATTTTTGAACCTGTAAATCCTTTTGCCCATAGCTTGTCAGCTCCAAACATCGAAGTGATTTGTGAACGCTTCATGATGTAGGCAATGACAAAAAATATGAGTAAAGAAAAAGTTGAGACAGATCATATAAAATTAAGAAGTTAGTACTGAAGACAAAATGGAAATTTATATAGGATCATCGAACAGACAAAAGGCTTTATCAACTAAAAACTGTATACCACTGGCAAAGATAACAAAAAAGATTGAAAAGGCAATTCAACACTTCCTTAAATAATACGCTCATACTCCTTAAAACTCCTTGCTAGAAAAAAATTTTGACAAAAAACATTCTGCCGTATTACATGATGAAGCGTAGACTAGACAAAAAAGGGCACAAAAGGAATACTACATAAACATAAATATTAGACATAAAACAAATATCCTAAATTCAAATTACTATGATCAGCACATCATTTTATGCTTCATGTTTATGTTGCAGCATACGAAGCTACATTATATCTCCTTCATTAACAAAATTGTCTTTGTACAAGAAGTCAATTACCTCTCCAAACAGAATCATCAATAAATGGACAAAAAGCAAAATGATGCCAACCATTTCATGGTTAAGGAAAATAATAAGAGTCAAAAGACATGAATAAAAACCAATTATGGACTATCAAAACAGTTATTCAATAGACTATTAGAAAGTTTAAACCTCAGCTACCCTGGAATTTTTTAAAGACAGAAGGGTCTGGATAGAAACAGCACAATGCTTTTGAAATAAAACCTAAGTTATCAGATTTGCTCCTGGAAGGTGGAATTTGAAACTCAGTTCGCTGCAAAGTTGGATTCATTTCAAATTCGTTCAAAAGTCTGCAGTCAAGCAAATTCTCTCAAAAGAAACCTGTAATAATTTTGGACAAATTTGGAAGACTTTTTCATTTGGATAAAGCAACCCAAAATGAATTTGGGGCGAATTTAACTGAAAACATCACTTTTATAGACTTTTTCATAAAGATTTTTTGGCCAACTTAGATCTATTTGATCCTCAAACCCTAAAAGTGATCAGTAAAAGACCAAAAGGGTTGTTTAATATGTCATTTGTGCATTTGTGAATGAAAAGAAAAACTTCTTGCCTCCATTTGTGTATGAACTTATTTGCTGCTGCATATATATAGATATATCTATTAGAAAAAAAATCCTGTATGAAAAAAACCTAAAACAAATCCAAACCCAACCCAAAAAGAAAAATTGGATGAAATTCAACCTCAAATCTCAAACCTGCATCCATACCAGAATCCAAACCAGCTACTAAGAATAGAACTTATACTCCCATTAGTTCTATACCCCTACTTTTGTCAAAAAATTAATGATTTATAAACATTTTAATTCAATATTTTATTTTATTTTGCTTTACCCTATTCTAGTTTTTCTACCCCTCTTTGAGTAGTTTAAGTAGCTTGAAACCATCGAAAATGCACTATTAAAATATCAATCTAATACTCAAAAGTTAAGTTTCTCTAGCACCATGTCTTGTATTTGAATATCAGTATGGAAGGATTTACAAAAACATAATTGTCATCGCTCTGAAGAGTCTACCAAAGTCTTATGAACACTTTATAGATGCTCAACATTTCCACAAGTAATGTTGACTTAAAGTTTCCAGATCTTTGCACCTTTTGCAACAAGATTGTCGGAGACACCATTCGTAGTAATGTTAATTCATCCTCCATAGAACAAGCCTTACACAACAAAACCCTTGGCTAAGGTCAAAGGGAAAAATCAGTCCTTTCAACAAAGCTCAGGCCACCTAGGACAACTCCAAGAAGAAAAACATTTTGCGCAATTACTACCAAGAGTATGATCACATGAAGAAAAATGATGGCATTGCTTCACTTCTAAACAAAAGAATCAAGGAGGGTCTCAACAAAAGGCAAATGTTGTAGAGCACACTAAGCAAAAGGAATCTACCTTTTACACTCTGAAGAATCTACCAAAGTCTTATGAACACTTTTATTGAGATGCTTAACATTTCCACAAGTAATGTTGACTTAAATTTTCCAGATATTTGCACCTTTTGCAACAAGATTGTCAAAGACAACATTCGATAGCAGTGTTAAATCATCCTCCATAGAAAAGCCTTACACGACAAAACCCTTTGCTAAGGAAAAAGGGAAAAATCAGTCCATTCAACAAAGCTCAGGCCACCTAGGACAAAGCAACATCTATATAGCCACGAAAATGCACTTTCTTACGAAGGAGAGGACTTAGAATTTTTTTGAAAAGTTGGAAAAAGCAATGTAAAGGAAGTGCATTTTCGTGGCTGTATAGCCACGGGCCCTAGGACAACTCCAAGAAGAAAAACATTTTGCGCAATTATTGCCAAGAGTATGATCACATGAAGAATAATGTTGGCATTGCTTCACTTCTAAATAGAAGAATCAAGGAGGGTCTCAATAAAAGGCAAATGTTGAAGAGCACACTAAGCAGAAGGAATCTACCTTTTACACCTTTATGGCTAAATGCTAAGATACCGGTGTGTCCTGGAAAATAGTTAGTGCTAGTGCTGGTGCACTGGCACTTTTGGGTGTTGCACTGGTGCACCAGGAAGCATTCCCAACTACTATGGGTGTGCACAGGATGCTTCCAAGAGCACCCAGACAACACACGCACGCATTTGGAGAGCACCCACAACTTTTTGAATGCCCAGACACTTAAGTGACTTTAAAAAACATGTGTCTAATTCATTTTTTAAAATCTACTTTTGCTCCTTTCTCTCCTAAACCCTAAAATGGCCCTAAAAGAGACCATTCATTGCTCATTCTTCGCATTTTGTTTGCAACTGGGCTCTCTTCTCATTTGGTCTCCATTTTGGCATATTAAAAGCAAGGTCATTATTTTCAAGCGGATCATTCATAGGGTGTCTAATAGCTTCTACAAAGGACGTCTAAGCATCTAAGGTAAGCATTTGAACATGATATCTTTTACTGATTTTTTTTAGATGATGAATTTTTCAAGTTTTAGAA
Organism: Cupressus sempervirens; assembly: GCA_028749045.1. Classification (NCBI taxonomy): domain Eukaryota; kingdom Viridiplantae; phylum Streptophyta; class Pinopsida; order Cupressales; family Cupressaceae; genus Cupressus; species Cupressus sempervirens. The sequence continues at coordinate 99,769,258 of CM053788.1, forward strand.
GAACTTTTACAAGTTTTTTTTTTTCTTTTTTTTCTTTTTTAATGAAATGAAGGAACAAGTTTAGCTATCTTTTTTAAATTTTTTTTTTCGTATTTTTCTACTTGTATATTTGATGTTCATAGTTTATTTAATTATTTCAAATTTATTTGTATTTATTTTCTTATTAGATTCATAGTTTGTATTGTGCAAGAATGGCCACTACTGGTAGTCAAAGTTCAACAAGGCAAAGTGAACAGAGTGATCACTTCGCATCTCCATTATGGAGACATACCACAAGATTATCATAGGTTTCAAGAGGTGGGTCATATATTTGGAAATACAATGTATGTCATGGTAAACCATTCAACAACTCATATAATCGGGTCAAAGCTCATTTTACAGGCCCTACTTGTGAAGGAATAGGAATGTGCAAAGGAAGCAAAGAAGGAAAAAGGATGAGCAATGCACAATTAGCAAGATTTATCAAAATACAAGAAGTTATTGATCGTTTAGCGAACAAATCAGAAATAAGTTTGTAGCAACCTTCCTCTGGAAGGAGCAAAGAGAATGTGCCCACCGATCATGTTACGCCCTCCAAAACATCCATTCTTGCAATTGGAAGAGGAAGAGGAAGAAGTAGAAGTTATTACCCACAAAAGAGGTCTGTTGAATCAAGCATTCAAAATGGAGGCAAGAGAGCTTGTTGATGAAGCAATTGCATGTTGCCTTTATGTCAATGGTCTTCCTTTCAACTTTTTAAGATCACCATATTGGAAGGAAATGGTCACAACCATCCTTAGAGCGGCAGCTAATTACACTAGTCCTAGGTTTGAAAAGGTGCATACTACTCTACCATAGACAAAGCCCTTCAACCAATTAGAACTTCTTGAAAAACTTCTAGTATAACTATTGTGTCTAATGGATGGAAAGATACAAGAAACCGACCATTGATTTATGTGATTGCAATGTCCCCCAAAGAGGCAATGTTTTTTAGGGCAATTGATTGTGAAGGAGAAGTCGGGATTCACAATTCATTTCTAGAATTCTCATTGAAGCAATAGAATGGTGGATAGTGAGAATGTGGTCCAAGTGGTCAACGATAATGCCAAAAATTGTAGGGGTGCAAGTGCTTTAGTTGAGTCTGGATACGAACATTTTTTTGGATAGCATGCATCGTACACTCTCTCAACTTGGTCATGAGAAAAAATAGCACCCAAATAGATTAGGTGAAGCAAATATACCAAGAGGGAGAGGAGATACAAATGTTTGTCACAAACCACCACATGTCACAATCCATATTCAAATCATTCTCCAAAAATGGCACCCAAATAGATTGGGTGAAGCAAATATACCAAGAGGAAGAGGAGATACAAATGTTTGTCACAATCAATATTCAGATCATTCTCCAAGTTGGGGTTGTTGAAGGTAAATTTAAAGTTGTAATTACTTAGTTTCATTTATTTATTTAATTTGAATAAGTTTTATATTCATGTTCAATTATCAAACTATTACTTATATATAACTTTGCTCAATATTAAATGTCATATTGTTAACTTGCTTATGTTGCTGAGACTAAATTTACATCTCATACTTTTGTTATGAGACAACTCCTCAACGTGCAAGGGGCATTTAGCCAAACGGTCATTTCTAGCCAATGGGGTATATGGAAGGCTTCAAATTCAGAGAGAGCCCAAACGGCTAGTCTTTGGTCTTGGATGCATGTGCAATTTGTATTAAATTTCACCGAGTCTATCATGACTATGCTACGCTTTGCTGATACAGATGCACCTTGCTGGGGGGATGTGTACGATGGCATCGACACCATGGTAGAAAAGGTAAAGCTTTCCATACAAGCACATGAGAATGACCCCACAGGATGTAAAGCCTTATGCAATAAGGTGGAAGCAATCAATCATCATCTTTGGGAGAAGATGACTACCCCATTGCACCTCCTTGCATATGCCTTATCTCCAAGGCACTAAAGCCAAAAAGTACTTGCTATGTCGGATAGAGTAGCACCATATGCAAATCAAAAGTTGCTATTGGGTGCTACAACGCATTTGCAAGACTCTTCCCAGATGATGAAATGCACAAAAAAGGTGAGGCTAGAATTTGGCTTCTTTGCTTCAGGATCACAACTTACTCCATATGCAAGGACCAAAATGACATGGGAGCTATCACATGGTGGTACATGTATGGTTAACCATTCAAGAATCTACAACCTCTTGCAATCAAGATCCTCTCACAGCTAAGTTTTTATTTATTTTTGTTTAACACTTGTATTCTACAATTTAGTGTTTAACATTCTTTAATTTGCTTTTTATTTGTATGTTTAATTTTAACAACACTATCCAAGTTGCAAGTTCTTCTGCTAAAACGGAATTGGAGTACATACTCCTATATCCATTTCGTGAAGTGCAACTAGTCGACTCAAAGAAAACTGAGGATTTGGTTTATATACATACTAAATTTGGTTTATATATATACTAACTTGTGTCTTTTGTCATGTGAGGAGGATGGATACAAGGAAGGGTCAACCAAGCTTTGGGATGTAGCCCCTAAATGTGCAAACTTGGATGTAACATTTCAGGATCTTAATGTAATGACAGATGATATTGATAGCATCATAGCAGGTGCATCTAGCACAAGTGGAACCATGTTTGGTTCAAATGAACTTGCAAGTCTTACAGCAGAAGGAGATGATGAGAATGTGGATTTTTTTGACAATCCTTATGATTCTAACTGATTGAATTTGATTTGAGAATCTCAAGCCTTGACTCTTGATTGATCAACATTAAATCATGAACTATGTTTTGATTTTGTAATTCAAATTGCATTGGAATTTTAAACTTGAGTAATTTATTAATTAATTATTTCAATTTGAGCTATCAATGGTGAAGTATCATGCTTTGGAATGGTTTATTTTTATATATTTCTTGCATTGATTTGCCTATATAAATTATTGTACATATATATATATATATATAGACGCACCCAAAATCCAAAAAAAAAAAAACATGCATCAGCACCTCGCGCCTGCATCAGCATCAGAACCAGCATCGGTAACTTAGGCTAAAAGAGAAACAAATCATATTAAGTCCTCTGCGCATTATATTGATTCAGGTGTTTCTCGACACTTCATTCATCAGCAGGATTGGGTTACAAAATACATGCCCTTCACAGATTCAGTGATCTTTGGAAGAGGGGAAGAGTACATTGTGATCAGCAAGGGCAACATGCAAGTTTGATCTGGTGGGAGGAATTTAATTTTCCTCAATGTATACTACGATCTAGACATGGAACTCAACCTTCTGTGTATCAATCAAATTATAAGACACACTTCTCGGCTGGATGTGGTATTCAGTTTGCAAAATTGTAGCACTGCTGATCAAGAGATTTGCATTACAGCTGTTGTAGGTACTAAGGAACATGGTCTTTAAAAAATTGTTGATGCTAGAGATTGTCAGTAGCATGCCATGGCAACCAAAAGTTCTTCAATCATCAACGTTTGGCATCAATGATATAGGCATCTAAACATGCACTATCTCTATCAGCTAGTTCGAGAGGATCTGGTTGTTAGCATACCTGAGATTCAAACTCAAAATCATGGAGTTTGTTGGGCTTGTCGGGATAGAAAGCAAAATTGGACTCCATTTTTTTGATGGTGATACTTTGCAAGCTTCCAAGGTATTAGAAAAAGTTCATGTTGTTGTTTGTGGACCAATGAACAATCCTTCAATTAGTGAGTCTAGGTATTTTAAATATTTGTTTATGATGTTAGTAAAAATTTGTGGGTGTATTTTTCAAACAAAAATCAGAGGTGTTTATCATGTTTATGTTGTTTAAGGCCTTGGTAGAAAAAGAGCTTGGAAATCAAATCATAAGGCTTAGGTCAAATAATGTGGGGGAATCTTGTTCTTCTAATTTCTCCAAATTCTATGCACATCATGGAATCTAAACTTAACACACCTTACACCCCTCAACAAGAAACAATGTGAGGGATGAAATGACACAACCACTTACATGGCCCATTCTACATTGAAACATAGAAGCATTGGAAAGAAGTTCTGGGCAGTAGCTATATACATTGTTGTCTATCTTCTGAACCATCCTCACACAGGTCATTAAAAAGAAGACTCCAGAGAAGCCTAGTCTGCCAAGAAGCCCAAAATCAGTCACCTGAAAATCTTTAGCTCTACATCTTATGTTTGGATTCCAAGAGTCAAAAAGCTCATGTTCACAAGATATAATGAAAGCCACAAAGTATATCACCTGATTGATGTAGACACTGATCACCTCACATTCAATCCTGACGTTGTCTTTGATGAAGAACGAAGGCCTTCTTAGCTCTCTTCTCCTATTTTAAGCCTTGAGAATTAGCATCTAAAAGCTATGGATTTGGGTGCCCTTCCTTTAGGTCCACCTAATGGGATGGACTCAACAAACTCTACTTTTGAAGTTCTGGGGTCTTCCACGCATGTTATCACACCCCTCAACTTTCCTCGCGCAGATCTACATTCTATTGAACCTGTTCTAGCCACCCCAATCTCAAATGTTGGCTCTTCTACTCTCCAGCCTAAATGGTGGGCCAAAACCATAGGTGATAATCATCATGATGAGCTCATTAAGGGTACATCAGCTAGAAACAAAAGCAAGCAGCACAGTACAGTTAATTTTTCTCTTATGGCCAATATTCACAATGTTTATGAGCCTCACTCTTATTCAGAAGCTAAAGGTATACCTAAGTGCGAGCAAGCCATGGAATTTGAATTCTTCTAAAGAATGGCACTTGGGTTATGTCTGATTTTCCACCTAGGAAGAAGCCCATTGGCTGCAAATGGTGTATAAAGTTAAGGTTGATGAAGCCCTTTATAAGTACAAAGCTCAGTTAGTTACTAAAAGGTTCTCCCGGAAAGAGGGCGGTGACAATGAGGAGACTTTGCTCCCATGGCCAAAATGAGTACCATTCGGCTTGCCCTCGCATTTTCACCCTAGTTCATATGGAAAGTCCATCACATGGACATCATAAGTGCATTCCTCAATGGTGAGTTGCAGGAAGAAATCTTATGATGTAATCTCCTAGTTTCAAGGTGGTCAATAAAGAGCACCAGGTATGCAAACTAGTGAAAGCACTCTATGGCCTAAAATAGGCTCCTCAGACTTGGTACATAAAGATTGATAAGTACCTTGGTGATCAAGGCTTTCAAATAACTTCTAATTCCAATCTGTAAGTCAAAACTACTAGGAGTGATTCTTTTCTACTTGTCATCTATGTTGATAATCTAACGATTAGTGGCAATTCAGCACTTTTAATCAAGCAAATCATACAAAGTTTGTGCCAATCCTTTGACATGACAGATTTGAGACTTTTGCATTACTGCTTAGGTGTTGAGGTTTGGCAAACAGATGGCACTATCCTTATCTCTCAGCCAAAGTATACAAGGAGTCTATTGGACAAGTTCGGAAGCAAGGTTGCAAACCTGCATCCGTACCTATGGAGAAAGGGCTAAAGTTGGCTCTTCTACTCTCCAGCCTAAATGGTGGGCCAAAACCATATCTGAAAAATCAAATTCACCTGTGATGGATGAATCTGTGTTCAGGTAACTAATGGGCAGTCTCATTTATCTCACTAGACCTGACCACAGTTTTGTTGTGAGCAACATCTCTTGTTTCATAAAAGCCCCTAGAGTTGAACACTAGGTTGCAGCAAAAAGTGTCTTGAGATATGTGAAGGGCACTTCCGACTTTAGCATCTGTATAGCAGAAGCAAAGATCCTAGACTCATTGGTTTCACACAATCAAATTTGGCAAGTTCTATTGATGGTAGGAAGTTTACATCTAGCTGTAGTCACATGGAGCAGCAAGAAGCAGTAATCAATAGTTCTTTCCTCAACTAAAGAAGCATATAGAGAAACTGTTAAAGAAGCTTGTAAGGTAGTTTGGCTTCAAAGGATTCTTCCTGACATGCAAAATGTCTCAAGCAAAACATTCACCCTTATTTCGCAATAATCAAGAGGTGCCCAAAGTTGACAAAAATTCAGTCTTCAATAAACAGACCAAGCGTATTGAACTTCATTGTCATTTCATCGCAAGCTTGTTGAAAACAGATCAGCTCAGTTGCAATATATTCCAACCAAGGACTAGTCTGCAGACATCCTCAACAAGTCGCTGAGCCCAGACAGGTTTGTCAAATTTAGGAGGTAACTGGTGTAGTTGAACGATTGACCATTAAAGGAGAGTATTAGAATAATATTAGCATATCTCATTACTTAAAAGTAAATATTGTAATTATGGTTAGACTGGTGGTTGTTTTCTAAAGGAGACATCGTTTTGTAATTGCTACAAAATGTACATAACCTTTCGTTTCGGTGCAAGCAATTACCATTATTTTAACAGACCGTAAGTATGTGTCACAAACTAAGTCACAAGGTTTGAACAATAATTCAAGTTTGTCAATCATAGAATTCAGATGAAATTGGGCAATAGAAAAAAATCGTAAATAAAATTGACATTACATTTACCTTATAATTATTTTTTTAGATATAAGTAATATAGCCACAAAATTGGCAAAATAGATTGACATTGCTAAATAAATAAAATAACAATATTATATTAAATATCTAACATTTCGGACAAAGATCGGAAAAGGGAAAAATTCGCTGAAATTTGAATTTCATGGATGAAACATTACATATCCTGTGACTTAGGTGACAAAGGAAACGCTGCAATCACAGTTGCCTGTTTTAGGCCTTGGTTGAATTTCAGATTCACAGATGACAGACATCATTTCCTCCTTATGTGTCATGGCACAAATCAGAAGAAAATTTTGAGAAAGTTGAGTGCATAAGACTATGAGCAACAGTCAACACAAATTGAATTGTAATTAAAGAGAAAAAAAGGGCAGGAACAATGACTGGGAATTCAAGCTCTATCTCTAAAAGAATTAACTATAGAGACTTCCTGCAGGGATTCAAACCCATGACTGGGTGCAGGTCAGCACTCTTAGAGATCAGAAAAAATGAAATGGGATCCCACAAAAGTGAAGTGGTGGCAGTGAGACATATGAGGCCACAAAAAAGACAGGTAAAGGGGAATTGCATGTGAGGGGCATTCAGTGTCACTCAAATGAAGAAATCGCATTTTGCAGTAATATTAGTCATTCAAAATGTGAAGGAGATTCAATATTAGTAAGACAAACATTCACATATTGATCTGAAGACGTATCCTGTGACTTAGGTCACAAAGGAAACACTGCAATCACATGTGCTTGTTTTAGGCCTTGGCTGAATTTCGAATTCACCGTATGTGTCATCATTTCCTCCTTATGTGTCAGAGCACAAATCAGAAGAAAATTTTGAGAAAGCTGAGTGCACAAAACTATGAGCAACAGTCAACACAAATTGAATTGTAATTAAAGAGAAAAAAAGGGCAGGAATAATGACTGGGAATTCAAGCTCTATCTCTAAAAGAATTAACTATACAGACTTCCTGCAGGGATTCAGACCCATGACTGGGTGCAGGTCAGCACTCTTAGAGATCAGAAACAATGAAATGGGATCCCACAAAAGTGAAGTGGTGGCAGTGAGAAGTATGAGGCCACAAAAAGGACAGGTAAAGGGAATTGCGTGTGAGGGGGATTCAGTGTCACTCAAATGAAGAAATCACATTTTGCAGTAATATTAGTCATTCAAAATATGAAGGATATCCAATTTTAGTAAGACAAACATTCACATATTGATCTGTAGCTTCCACTGAATGTTTTTAGGATTCTAACGAAATAGGTGACACAAAGGAAATTGAGGAAAATAAACCCATAGCTGCAGCCAATTTGCTTTTTAGATTAAAAAAGCAGAGGCATGTCAAACTGTGGAGCAGCGGAATTCTATTAACTCAGCAGTGCCCGGTGATAGATACAAATTGGATCAAATAATTGACACAGGATTAAATCCTACAGTTGCAGCATAACCACCAAGCTCGCCTATGTCAGATAATAAGCCCAATTCTGCTGGGTAAATCCCCAATGCCGTTGACCATGCTCCACCAAATGTGCAAGATCAAATATGCAGTATGATCAAAAAAGCCCTGGCGAGTTTGGCATTCTGCCTTGGAAGCAAGGCCAACAATTTTGAACAGGACTCATTTGTCCAGCAAGAAATTTATATTAGAAAACTGAGAACTTAGGAGAACACTTACTGCATGAACAGGTGCATTCTCTGGCATTATTAACTTCCTTGTGTGCTTGGCTCTGAATTATTTGGGTTGTTTCAGGTTTAAAGCTTCTTTTCCTTCTACTTGGACATTGTCAGTTTCATGTTGGTTGGTTACATAGCTATAAAAGTTGCCGAGCAAAGGACCTACCAACTGGATAAATATGTTTCTCCTGTTAATCGGTGTATATGTATATATAAGTTGTGTTTGCTTCACAAAGTTGACTTAACTCCCTCTAACATTAGGTGAAGGTAAATGAAGATAGAAAATTATTCATAAAGGAATTCTAGACGCTCAAAGATATCTGCTCTAGAAAAATTATATATGGTGTTTGTCTCTTGAATTTGATTTCCTCAAAATATAGTTCAACCGTATTCAATTACCTCTTTCATCATACCTACTTAGACAATAATGTAATGTTTGATTGAAAAGGAAAACGAGAACGTCAGAAGAAAATATTTTCCTAACACTAACTATTCAAACAAACCTGCAAAAGTAGCTGCCGACCCCAACCGTATGAGCCATTACTGACGCCTTCATACGACATGGCCGTAAACAATTTCCCTGAGCGCTTATTCTCTCCAGACCCTGCAACATTATCTTGGTCTTCATCTATGAGATTGCGTGCATTTCGACCAGCTCCACGATTATCCCCTTCATCGACCAACAATCCACGAGAATAACGAGCCTCTGCGGAAACATCCTTAACAAACCCTAATTTCCTAATTTCCTCGATTAACCCATGACCATCATCTAATTCCAGCAGACCAAAGTCTGTGGGATAAGCGGACGCGGCATTGTTGCGCTCGATCCATTTCCAGCCATCATAAGCCTCAAGCTGCTCCTCCATGGCCAGTTTATGTTCTCGGCCATGCCTGTACTGCTTGAACCTTACGATGTAGCGACCTTTCACCAATTCCTGAAATTTAAGTTCCGGGTCCCTTATAGGTCCGGCCTTTGTTGCTGTCGAGCGATCTGCAGGCCGATCCAGAGGTGGTGGAAGGAGTAGGAAGATTGAAAGGATGCCTGCTAACGCAACCAGCTTGGATTGGGATTTTGACAGAAACAACATTGCTACTTTATTAACAGGAGTGGAATTGTTGTTGCAGGTTTATATTTTGAGGCGTGTATTTGTTGACTAAATGTTGCTCAGCCAAGAGTACGGTCGTATGGAAGAGGGTGGGAGCTTCGGGATGATTCATTTAATAGTTATTTAGTTAAATTAATTAGGGGAAAAAAAAAAAAAGGAAGTGGGTTTTATAGTCCACAACGAGGCGTACATACCCTACCTTCCAGTGGGATTTGAACTTGTGACCTTTCTTTTAAGAGTACAAGTTCTCCACCACTAGGCCAACGCGGGTTGTACATGAGTTGTCAAGCTTCTTTGTGTATTTTTTTATTTAATCTTTTAATGTATAACTTTAAAGCAGTTCAAAATTTGATAATTAAATTTTTATTAATAAGTTTCTTATCTATTAATCTTTAATTATTTTTAGTTTTTTTACTTTATAATTAGTTCATTTGTGCATTATTATTTGGTACATTTGTTAATTTTAAGTATGTGATTGTTGAGACATTTATTAGTTGGGAGGGGCAACACTTCAAAATAGTCATTGTGTCATCCTTTGATGCTCTCTAAGATGCTTAATAAATCATCTAGATAAGTCACATAGATATACAACCAAAAAATCATTCAAATTTATGTAATTTAGACTCTACAGGTACATTTCCCCTAGATTCATAACTAGAATGCATTTTAATACAGTGTATATATTAATTCACTTTATGATTAGATGGAATAACCACATTTCACATAGAGATACAATCAAAAAAATCATTCAAATCTGTGTGATTTAGACTCTACATGTACATTTCCCCTAGATTCATAACTAGAATGCATTTTAATATAGTGTATATATTAATTCACTTTAATTTTATAGTCTTATAATAATACTCTAGTTATTTTAGAATAATTGTGAAATTGAGATACCAATGTTAGTTTCTCCAATTTAGTTTCTTTTCTAGTTAATTTTCGTTATTTTAATTACAAAATGTAGTCTATATTATAAGTTTAATTTAAATTTTTCTAGTTTATATCTATTTTACATACAATTATCTATGTTTTTATACTATTTGTGTTTTAATCTGATCATTATTCATTAGTTAAGTTTCTATTAGATTATTTTAATAAATTTTTGAGAAAGAATATGAAATTTAAATATTTTTCGTAATATTAGATGATTCAATATGGAGAAATCAACAGACCATCCTTTGTGTTTTAATGGATAAACATTCATAAGCTACATAAAATCATAGAGGTCATTTGAATGCTTGTGAATGGGATCTATGATTCTTCAATCAAAGCCATAAAGTTGATTTGTCTAGGAGATTTACCTATGAAAACTTGCACTTACTAATCAATCTCCAAAGTTGTTTGTAAATATTGTCTTAGTAAACCAGGACATGCAAGAAAGTCCAAAGTGAATAGTCTTTGTAAATGTATTCTTCCAATTCATACATGTATGACCAAGTCTCTTCCCATATATCATATCGAGGTTGTGGTGCTAAAAAAATTATCCCAAAGGACTTGGATTTGAACCATAAAAAATTCTAAGATTATGTCATGTCCAAGACATATTCTAGAGGAACATGGCATCAATAATGCATCTCCATCTGACTCGTTTATGGGCCTTGAGGGGTTAATCATGTTGGAGTAACTACCAACATTCTCATCATGATTTGTGTCATGGCTTAACCGCCTCTTGTGATTATCTTGGTGAAGTTGTTTTTGTCTTCCTTGACTAAGTGGCTCAAGTTCTTCTTTCACTGAGTGATTATATCTTATGTTCACTGAGTGCCTTAGTGACTCTATGTTGTTATTATTTAGTGATGTCTTGTTCTTCATTCACCGAGTTGTCTGTTTGGTACTTATTTGAGAGTTGTCTTGTGTATTTAATCTGAGGTCATGATTTAATGTATTGGATTGATCATTGGGATGCGTGTAGACCATTATTTAGTCAACCTTCTCCATATGATGATCTAGAATCTTCTTTAATGCATTTTGGCAAGAATAAATAGAGGATGTTGATTTAGGTTTGTTAGCAAGAAGTAAGTAGTTGATAGAAGAGCGAGGATTGGAAAGGAAGATCATAGGTCTCACAAGCTGGAGGATATTTCTCTATGTCTGAAATCATTGTATTGGTCATAACCCTAAAGGCCTCACAATTAGGCATGTATAATGAAAACTTGATGAATTTATGAAGATTTATGGTTCTCTCTCCTTTATGGTGTTATCTCTCTATGATTTTATTTCGTTGTGTTAACTCTACAAGGTTGGTTGATAACTAGGCATGACTTTGGCCCTAGTTCTCATCTTTGCCTTGCATCAGGTGGTATCAAAGCTTAGTTTTGTCCTTGTGCAAATTGGATCATGGAGAACCCTAAGTGAATTTGGTTGTAGTGTGGAAAATCTGAGATTTGACCTATAACTTATAAAGGGTTACAATCTTGCAGGAACATGTTGTCAAAATGGTTCATGGTAGAGAAACTGTTTATAATGTGATCATGGATATTTTGAGACAAATTATAGCCAAACATGATGTTGTTGAGACTTGCCAAAGGAGAGGAGTACATCTTGATGATATTAGTGATGATGGAGCACTTAGGACACCAAACCCTAATTCTGAACTTGAGATGGAGTCTAGTGAGGAAAGATTATTGAGAGTTTTATCTAGGGCACATTCTAAGCTTCTTGTCAAGGTTACAAGCTATGATGGAAGGTTGGACACCAACACTTTGCTGGATTGGATCTTTGAGATGGAGAAGTTCTTTGATTTTGAGGGCACTCTTAAGAATAGGAAGGTGAAAATAGTAGATACAAGCTTGAAGGGACATGCTTCACTTTGTTGGGAGAATTTGCAAATTGATAGACAAAGGAAAGGGAAAGAGAAGATAAAAACATGGTTGAAGATGGTGAATAAATTTAAGAAGAAGTTCCCCTATTGATTACCAAGTCAATTTATTCAGGAAGATACAAAATTTGAGGCAAAAGGATATGAGTTTGAAAGAGTATATTGAGGATTTCTACATATTGGACATTAGATTTGGACATGTTGATGATGAGGTAGAGAAAGTGGCTAGGTATTTGAATGGTTTGAGAACTGAAATTCAAGATGACATCAGTTTTGTGAAATTGGATAGTGTGGAAGAAGCATATCAATATGCCTTGAAAGATGAGGAGATCTTGACAAAGAAGCATGAGCAAAGACACTGAGGTAGAGGTGGAAGATTTCAGAGAGATAGAGGCAGATCTTATGGAGAAATGCTAGATCTAGAGATATTGTCCAAGATAAGGACAAAAATGAGTGGATAGGTGATGAAAAAGGGAAGATCGAGTGGAAAGGTGGTAGTTTTTACTGAGGAAGAGGTAGTTCTTACCAAGGTGGTTATAAAAGAGGAGGATTTCATGGAACCTATTTCAAATGTGGTGAAGGACACAGAGCCTTTGAATGCAAGACAATCGAAAGTAATAGTAGATATTTTGTAGTCAAAGGAGAATCTGTGAGTCCATGAATGGGCCTAAAGGGAAGAATATTTGATGGTAACAAGAACTTTGTGTAATGAGAGAACCGATGAAGAATCCCTCTTGGGGATAAGTCTTTTCAAGACTGATGCAAGATTATAGGAAAATTTTGTAAGGTGATCATTGACAGTGATGGTTCAAAAAAATTGGCATTAGAAGAGTTGGTTAATAAGTTATTGTTGCAAAGGATGAAACACCCCAAACCTTATCAAGTTGCTTGGATCAAGGTTGAGCATAAGTTGCTAGTAAGTGAAAAATGCCTTGTGAAATTGAAGATTGGCAATTACAATGATGAAGTTTTGTGTGATATTGCGCATGTGGATTGTTTCCATATACTTTTGGGTAGATCCTAGAAGTATGATAGGCAAGCCTTGCATGATGCTAGATTGAATCAATATATTATTTGGGCAAATAGAAAAAGGCAAGTGTTGTTACCTTTGGTAGATGCCTATGATGAAAATCATTCTACTAAAATATGGGTTTACGTGGTTAATGAAAATGAATTTGTGAAAGATACGAGGAAAGAAAAAGTTAGTTTTATGATAATTCCTAGTGCACTGAGTAAGTCTAGTATTGACCAAGTTCCAACAGAAGTTGAAAAATTGTTCACCAAGTATTGGGAGATTGTTTCAGAGAATGTACCTAATGATTTATCACCAGTAAGAAGTATAATTCATTATATGGACCTGATTCCTAGAGCTAGCTTGCCAAATAAAGCACCTTATAGATTGACACCTACCGAGAATGAAGAACTTAACAGACAAGTCCAATAATTGATGTAGAAAGGTTCAACCAAAGAAAGTTTGAGTCTGTGTATTGTACATGTTGTATTGAAACCTAAGAAGAATGGTGAGTAGAGAATACGTACTAATTCCAGAGCTATTAATAAGATTACGGTGAAGTATAGATTTCCTATGTTGAGGATGCATGATATTAAGCATTGTTTGAGTGAAGAAAGATAATTTACAAATATTGACTTGAAAAGTGGGTATCATTATAACAAAATTAGAGAAGGTGATTAATGGAAGACTACTTTTAAGACAAAAGAAGGTTTGTATGGATGGTTGGTTATGCCTTTAGGTTTGACTAATGCACCAAGTACTTTCACGAGGTTCTAAATAAATTCTTGGGTAAGTTTGTGATTGTGTATTTTGATGATATTCTAATATTTAGTAAGACTAAGGAAGAACAACTTGAGCATATTAAGAAAGTGTTACAAATATTGAAAGAGGAGACTATAACTGATTAATCTAAAGAAGTGTTCATTCATGAGGGAGGAAATAGTGTATTTGGGATTTGTGATTTCAATTGATGGTTTAAAGATGGACACTGAGAAGGTTAAAGCAATCATTTAATGGCCTATATCTAAGAATATGAGCCAATTAAGAATATTTTATGGGTTGGCAAGTTCATCAAAAACTTTAGTTCTGTTTGTAGTCCTATGACTGAGACAATGCTTGGAGATAAAAATAAATTTGAGTGGACACATGGAGTTGATAAGATTTTTGAGACTTTGAAACAAAGGGTTGCTAAACTACTTGTGTTGGCTTTGCCTAATTTTAATAAAGTATTTCAAGTTGAATGTAATGCAAGAGGTAGTGCAATTGGAGTTCTGTTGAGTTAGGATGATAACCTATTACTTTCTTTATTGAGAAGTTGAATGATGTTATAAAGAATTATTTTGTGTATGATCAAGAGTTCTATGCTATTATTCAAGCTTTGAAGAATTGGAGACATTATTTGATTCCTAAGGAGTTTGTGTTGTATATTGATCATAAGGCTTTACAGTATTTGTGAAGTCAACATAAGTTGAGTTAGAGAAATAAAAGTGGGAAAAGTATTTGCAAAATTTTCATTTGTAATCAAGCATAAGAGTGGAGTATCTCACTGAGTTGTAGATGTATTGAGCAGAAGAAGATCTTTGTTAACCGAGATGAAGGCTGAAGTTCTTGGCTTTGATGAGATGAATGATCTATATATGAATGACTCTAATTATTTTGAGGCATGGAGAGAAGGTAGAGCACCATTACTAGATCCACTAAGCAAGTATGAAGATTATTTTATTGAAGAAGGCATGTTGTTCAAAGGAACTTATTTTTTGTATCAAGAGGATCTATGAGACTTGATTTTATTAAGGAGAAACATAGTGGTGGATTGGTTGGACATTTTGATAATGATAACACATTAAATTTGCTTAAGGAGAAGTATTATTGGGGTGCAATTGCATAAGGATGTTTAGAAGTTTGTAAGGAGTTGTGGAGTTTGTCAACTTGCCAAAGGAGTAAGTCAGAATATAGTCCATTGTATACACCTATTTTAGTACCTGAGAACCTTGGAGTGATATTAGTATGGATTTTATTCTTGGCTTACTGAGGACAACAAGAGGGAACAATTATGTATTTGTTGTTGTTGATAGATTTTCTAAGATGACACATTTCATACCTTGTAAGAAGACATATATTGTAGTACATGTTGCTAAGCTTTTCTTAGAGAGGTTGTTAGATTACATGGATTATAGAGGAGTATTATATTTGACCGAGACAATAAGTTTGTCGGTTATTTCTAGAAGATTTTATGGAGGGAGTTGGATACCGAGTTGAAATTTAGTTCTACATTTCATCCACAAATTGATGGACAAACTAAGGTTGTGAACAAAAGATTGAGTGATTTGTTTAGATTCTTATAGGAGATAAACTGAGTAATTGGTATTTAATATTGGCACAAGCAAAAATTGCATATAATAATTTTGTGAATAGGAGTACTAGAAAGATGCCTTTTGAGATTGTTACTAGAATGCAGCCTAGAGCTATATTAGATTTGAAGGATATGTTCGAAAAGAGGAGAGAAGTGATGAAGGTGATGAATTTGCAAAATTTATGAAGTATTTATATGAGGAAGTGAAACATGAGTTAGAATAGAGTAATCATAAATATAATGAGAATGTAGATAAGTCAAGAAGACATATGATTTTTGAGGTTGGTGATGAGGTGAAGGTTCATCTGAAGAAAGGTAGATTTCCTATTGGTACATACAGTAAGCTAAAAATGAAGAAGTTAAGTCCTTGCAAAATCTTAAGAAAAATTGATAGTGGTAATGCTGATGAAGTTGAGTTACCTAATGACATGGATATACCTCCTATATTCAATATTGTTCATTTGTACAAGTACTATCAATCCGATGAAGAGTTAACAGTATTGAGTGATTATTCTAAGAATCAGACTAGTGAGATAAAGTAGATTTTGAATCAGAGAGTCGCTAAGAGTATGAGAGGAAAGGATTTCTTTGATTATTTGGTAAAAAGGAAGAATAAACTAGTTGAAGATGTTTTGTGGATTTCTCAATCTAAGTTGGATTTAGCTTGGGTTGTGACATACTCATGATTTAGGAGAAACATTTATTTTCAACCCTTATTGTATGATGGAGGAACATCTTGTATTGGATTGTTATCCTACTTAGTGGATATGTGCTTGGTTATCATTGTGGACATGTTCGGTGACTTTGTTGTTTATTGGCTCGGTGAAGGTGTTTTTGTCTTTGTTGACCAAGTGGCTTGAGTTCTTCTTTCAGTGAGTGATTCTATCATGTGTTCACTGAGTTCCTTGGTGACTCTTTGATGATGTTGTTCAATGATGTCTTGTTCTTCTTTCACTAAGTTATCTCTTTGGTTTTTATTTCAAAGTCAACTTGGGTATTTAATTTGAGGTCGTAATTTAATGTATTGGATTGATCATTGGGAGATGTCTAGACCATTATTTGGTTGGCCTTCTCCATGTGATGATATAAAATCTTATGTAAGTCATTTTGGAAAGAATAAATAGAGGATCTTGGTCTAGGTTTGGCAACAAGAAGGAATCAATTGATAGAAGAGTGAAGATCGAAAAGGGAGATCATAGATCTCACAAGTTGGAGGATATTTTCTATGTCTAAATTGTTTTATTGGTTGTAATTGGAAAGGTCTCACAATTGGGTATGTATGATGAAAACTTGATGAATATATGGAGATTTATGGTTCTCTCACCTTTTCGGCATTATCTCTTTGTGATTTACTTTTGTTGCATAACTCTACAAGGCTGTTTGATTTCTAGGTGTGCATTTGGCCTTAATTCTCATATTTTCCTTGCATTAATAAGTCTATAGCTGTATCAAGCATTGATAGATCAATGCTTGGGTGTAACAACAACCCTATCTTGTAACAAGTGGTATCAAAGCTTGGTCACAAGTTTTAATTTTATCAGGTAACCCTAAGTGGTGGTGGTGGGGTGGGAGTGGGGTGATTTTTGGCTAATAACCAACATTCCCTTTCAAGATTTATGACATAGCTTAATGGCTTCATGTAGATTCTATAAGTCTAGTGGTTGTATCGAGCATTAACAAGTCAATCTTTGGGTGCAATGATAACCATATCTTGTAACAAATCCTTCTGCTAGAGATGGGGAGAATGTTGTTTGACATACCTCAAAGTGAGGTTGACATTAGGTGAACCTTGATAGGGCCTCTAAAGGTAACCCATGACCATATGGAACAAATTTAATTATTAAACATTCATTAGGAAATTCTTTACTCCTTAGCACCAAGGATTGAAGAATGGGACAAATAATGAGGTTGAACTTCAAGTGACATATTGGGTGGTGCAATAGGCTATAAGGGAAGGCATTAAAAGATACACTTGGAACAAGATTCATTGTTGACTATGCAATTATGAATGTAGAGGCAAATGTATGGGGTATATAGCAATACGCTAACCTAATACGCTCAAAATTGGAACTTTTTGAATATTTTTGAGTTGCTTGTGTTAGAAGGCAATGTAGTTCAAATTTTGGTCTTTATCAAAATTAGGAGTTAAGTTATCAAATTTAGAAAATAAGGAACTATAAAAGATTCAAGAGAATTAAGGAGAGAGTGGTTACATTGGGAAAAATAGACAAATGGTTAGAACTGGTATTTGAGATTGTGAGAGATATTAGAAGAAAATTGTGTTTGGGAATTTATTTTTGAGGGAGGCTTCAATAATGATTAATTTCAGCACACATCATTTCAATCTAGTGATGAATTGATAGAGGTGGTAAGACACATAATGGAAAAACCCATTCTCATTAATGATCAACAAGTATCAAGGGGACTGAGGTGGCAGGGGGTCACTTAATTTTGACGCATGTGAACTTTTTAAAATCATTATTGAGGTGATTTTTTTATAATTTTGGGGTTAGAGGCATCCAAAAGGTGACATTATCAAAACTCAAGAGGAGCTGTAAAGTCTTGTGATGATTTTATGGCGTCTTCATCCTTCGTAGAGAACTCAAGTGCAAATATCACTTATATTATTGTCTTAAAATATTTAGTGCATGGTTATTGATCACACTCTTAAGTAAATCGATCTTAGATGTATGCTTGTTGTTTTCTAGTTTTTTATTGGTGATAATATTTATATTTTTTATTATTAATAATAATAAATTACATATAATGATCCAAAATCTCATCTTGAAGAAGGATATCAAATCCACTAACAAATTTGTCTAAACCATGTCCTTCCATTGTATTGCAAATGATAAACCCAAACTATTAGCCTACCACATTGTGCTCCCCCGAGAACTAGATAGAGCCAATACAACATATCACATGAACATAAAATCAAAATATTATAGCATTGGAATAAAAATGATAACTACAATCTACCTCATCTAGGAAAAAAAATAAAAAAGCCTATATAATACTATTTAAGGGGGAAAAAAATAGGGACTTTCATGTCATTTTTTTCCTTCTCCTCCTCTAATAGCTTATTTGCTCCATTAACCCAAGATTTAGACACCTAAAACATAGGTTCATGTGGACCCTATTTTCTCTCTTCTACCTCCATTCTTATCAAAAATTTATGTTTGTGCAAGAACTCCAAGAGCGAATCCACCCTTCCTACACTTTTGTTTTGTGCTCTTCCTCCAAGTTTCTCTCATGCTAAATGGTAAATAATCAAACTCATTGTTCACAAATATTCTTTGATTTCAAATCCACTCTTTCCAATTTAAAACCCTTCCCCAAAATAGTTGATCCAAATAGAAAGGGAAAACCCACGAGCTAGTCATCCTCAATGCACTCACACATCACTCATTCCCATCCAACTTTAGTACCTAATTCCATACCTTGAAGAAGTAACATTAACACAAGATCCATTTTCATGCTGCATTAATGCTTTTTTTTTCATAAATTCCTCTCCAACAATAAGTCCACAACATAAATAAGATTAAACTGTGGATTTTAAAAATCCCTTTCATCCTCTTCACATAAATATGGCCCATAAAGACCAACTCTTGATTCACCATCACCAATGCAAACCTTTCCTCCATTCTTTACCACTAAATGCATAAAACTAGACATAAGATCCCTCAATCTCTCTTTAAATCCCAACATTCCCTAGAAAGTGTTGCATCATTGTTACCTATAAAGGCTCGTTTTAATTCTTATTATCGAAACGACTCCCATAAATCATTTTGCATGTAATCATTAAAATTAAAAACCCATTGACAAAGTTTATTGGGGAATGAGACAATTTAAATGTTTAAAATGTTTTTAATACTTTGAAACTAGGCTTAATAGATTCATTCAAATTCAAAGTTGCAACATCATACTAAATTAAAACATTAATTATAATCATTGAGACTTATACTAAATTTAATTTTTTGAATTAAATTATTTTCACCATTACGACTGTCACTAAATCCACTTTAGCCTCTACTTCATAATTGATACCCATTTTGAATCTTTTTTTCTCTAATCACCAAGATGGTCCATTAGAACCCCAAGCCACAACTCCTTCCCCAAAAGGGATAGTATTTTCTTTTGAGGCACCATTGAAATTGACCTTGATATATCCTACTTATGAACTATCTTGTTTCTTTTTTTGCTTCAACTCTGATACCATATTATCTCAATTAGGCTCATTAATAGGTTGATACTTAATCCCTGGCCAACATCTTTGAATCAAGGAGTCAACATTAATAATTTTGGAATCCACAAAGCTTACCAATACTAAGATTCCTAGCCCAATCCTTCCACAGAATCTTTATGAACTTTCCCTTCTGTCTTGAAAGATCCTCCTATTATATTTATTCCATAATTCAAATATAATTGTTGATGGGAAAATTTCCCAAATGATGGACAATAATGATTTAGAACATGGGAGGTAGACCAACATTGAAAAAGGCCTTGTTTGTCAAAAGGGCACACATTGTTCAATCTTAAAGTAACAAATTGTCAACACTTATTAGAGAATGCATAGTTGTGAAGAAGATGGTTAATGCTTTCTTTGTGTTTATCACACAAAAGACACTTAAAGAGACCCAAAAAACATTACTTCTTCATTTTTTCCCCTCTCAAAATATGATTCCTCAAAGCCAACAAGGAAAAATCCCTAGCATTGGGAAAATTAAATTTACCCCAACAAAAAGATGATAGTCAATCTTCCGAAGTAACAACAATTTGATAAATGTTATATCCAATCTTAATCAAGTACCCTCTTTCATGAGACATGCATCAAATAATCTCGTCCCTTTTGTATGAGATAAAGATTGAGTTTTCCTTGATTTTTATTAATAATAGGACTCTAGAATTGCTATTCAAAGGGACTGGGTTAGGGGATTCCCACTTCACTCAACTCACTATTCGAGTCCCTTTTTATAAAATCTCTAAATTTCGATCCCTATTGAGCACGTGTATCTCTTTGAATTTCTTAGATTCTTGGATCTTCACCTAAAGAAAATTGGTGTAGCAAATTTCCCATTCTTCATCATCTAAGATATGTGATTCACAAATAGACGATGATAATCCATCATAAAATTCCATACAACAAATCCTTTTAGAGCATTTTGTATGATAAAAATCCTGCACTTGTGTTTTTATCTAAATATTTGACCCTTAAAGTTGTGTATCATCTATTATCTAAAAAATGATACACATTCCAAACTAATTTAGCACCCATAGCCTTATTCATCAATTTCCAATTCCTTATACCCACAACTCCTACTAGTTTAGGTTGGCATGTCTTCTCTAAGGGCCAATAGTTGAATTTGTCTTGATCATTACCTCCATTCTCAAAAATATATTGATTCATTTTGCATTGTTTTTTATAATTCCTATTGTAATTTTGAGGCAAGTCATAGTAAAAGAAGTTATACCCTAAACCACTTATTTCAAAAACATAATTAGCTCAACCAAATATGAAGTATGTGAATGGGATTTTGAATGAATTTTTGGTAAGGAAGGGGCTGGCATCACCCTGACCTCAAGCATTGGGGATCAAGATTTTGAGATGTTAAGGTGTCAAGGGTATGAGGACTTTTTGACATCCTTGAAACCCTGATACTTGACCTTCTATTAGAGATCATTTCTCTCATGGATCAAGATTTAAAGCACGAGGAGTGCAAGGAAGAAAGAACTATACTCAACCCCCAAATGCTCGAAAGAGACCAAAAAACTTAACATGCAAAGGAGTAACAAAAAAAAGAGGTAAACAACTAAAAGGAATAAGACAGAAAATGAAAAGAAGAAAATACCTCTTTACAATCCATGACATGCAACTATCAAGCCCTAAAGCCCACAATTTGACCTAGAGAATACACTTGACTGATAAGGATCTTGTAAAGAGATAAACAAGAGGCAAAAGGGGGTGGGGGGGAATCCATTAGGCTACCAGACCCAATGAAGTGTGAGTTGTGGAGACAACAAATAGCTCTAGCAAAAGAAGAAATAACCAAGACATTTCTTTACCAACAAACAACCATCAAAATAACCCTACACTATGGAACTAGCACATAGTTATAAGGTGTGAGAAACACCCTTAAAAAGGTTTCTAGAATGGAACCCTTGCAAATGACTCCCATGTGTCTAGTATGTGTTCATTCCATCAAGGTACCTCACAAAATTCACTTAGGAGGACACAAATAAGAGATAATGCTTTGTAACATTGGCCAAATTTCCCAAATATTGCTCTTCTGCTAGACAAACATCTATAGCCCCAAACATTTCCCTATATAATCTAGTCTAACATTTATCTCTTAGTAGTTAGATATCTCCATGGCCTCGATAGGAGTTTCTGGAATTACCCTTTTCATTTGGACTTTTCTTTTGTGAAATTACACTTTCATGACCACTTTGGGTTTCCTAGATTCTCATTTATGTATTTTCTTTCATGGCACAAATAGAGATGCCAAAATTACTTCATGTAGGGTTCTAAAACTTTGATGGTCATCCAAAAAAACATGCTTATAAGGACTCTAACCCATGCCTAATGAGATAATACTCATTTCAAACTTTGTTTTTGATTTGTGTATATCCATGAGATCAAAAAGCTAGTAATAAGTATCAACTAGACACTCAATGAAAAAACATTTCTTCACCAAATTCCAAAGCTAAATCTTGGTAGAAGTGGATTCCTCTTGTACTTTGAGTAATAAATACCTCTTCCTTCTATTGGTAACTACTTAGAAGGTCTCTAATAGATGAGAACAACTCTGACACAAATAACTTACCTTAACATAGAAGAAAACGAAGAAGAAAATTCTGAGTAGGAAAGAAAATAAAAGGAATGAAAAAAAACCAAATTGGTGCTAAAATGAAAACATACCTCTAAACTACTGTATTAAAAATGAGTCTATTCATTTTAGGGTCCAAATTAATGTTTCAAGAGTTTTCCATTGATAGGCAATGGAGATTTGTTTGCAATCTCTAAAACTTGGTATGACTTCCTTCTTTTTCTTTATCCTAGTACCACTTGAGGACAATGTCAAAGATCCTATAAGATTTTATAGTGTCTCTTTATTCAAACTATCACTTAACAATAACCTAGATTTTTTCTATGACTTCTAAAGAAACAATCACTTTCTCTTCCAACCCTAAGAGGTGCATGAATTTATATTGGATCTTGTCTTTGACGTCAATATGTCCAACCATAAATTTAAGGATATAGATCTTAAGATTCATTGTGAAAATATAACGCAACCCATTATTGAGTTGATATGGTGAGTTTCTCAAAACATTCTTGATATTTATTTTATCAATCCATAATGCACATTTGAGTTGGGCATGTAAATCATTTAGGTTCTAATCAAGTGTCTAATAATAGTAATCAAATTTTTAATTGGTAGAATCAACTACACCATTTCTTTGTGAACACTAATTTGATACAAATTGAGTAGGACTTGACTCTTGTAATACCATTGCATGAGAGAAGTTAAGGAAAAAAGAGGGGTCATTATTACATACTAGAAACATAGGCATTCCAAACCTTCTAACAATAAACTCTTCTAGAAACTTGGCAATGACCTCAGTGCTACAATTCTTACAAGCGTGTGCTTCCATTCATCATGTGCAATAATAAATAGTCATTAAGACATACTTGTGTCTTACATATGACAATGGATTAATCATACAATAAAATTAAGGCCCCATTGAGCGAAAGGATTTACCTCATAAGGTGGTTAGAGGGGTATTGTAGGATTCCTTTCTAGTATAGCACTAGTCTGGAAAACATGACATGATCTGACATCCTCATTTGTATCTTAAAATAAAGTTTGCCAATGGTATCTTGATCTTAATAATTGGTAGTCAACTAATTTAGTTGAGCCATACCAAGTACCATAATTGTTTTGATTATGTAAAAATAGGTTTTAAAGGACCCAAAACCTTTAGGAAAGTATCAGAGAAATAAGAACATAAAAGTTCAGAGAACAAAAGGCCTCTAAGAATATACAAAAAAAAACCAAAAAATAGGAGGCCAGAGAAAAACTATGCACAAAAAAGTACCATAATTGTTGAGTGTCTTTTTAAACAAAGTAAAAGTTAGGAATAAAAAGTTCAAGTTCCCCTCTTGTAAGAGTAATAAAATCACTCCCAAGGTTATATATGGTTGTAGTTTAGCTGACTAGGTAGTTTAGTCAAAGATAAATGCAAAAGTTCACAAGGAGGCATTTAGTGGCACATTTGAACAAGGATGAGAGAACAAAATATTTCCTATTCTTCTTGTATTTTTATAATTTTGGATACATGGATTTCCTAGCAATGTATTTTTAATCTGAAATCTATGATGATTCTTTAACTCAACCAATTTTTAAAGACATTAAAAAGAGTAAGGTATCAAGGACTTTCAACAAATTACTGAAATCTAATAGATACAAACCACCATTAGACCAAGCTTGCAAATTAGATGATGAAAATATGGAAATCCCACAAAGCATAAATTAGCTAAACTTATAATTCATGTTTAGAAGGTGCAAACTTTGAGGAAATTTCACCAACACTTAAGATATTTCAGATTTCATTAAATTGTGAAGCCACCAGATGTGTACATATAAGAGATAAAATTATATTTAAACTAATATAATAAATCTTTCTGATCATTCATCATAGCAAGATGAGACAAAAATAATAAACTACAGATAATCAATTCAAATGAACAATTTGCAATGAAACAATTGGCTCTTAAAATAATGAACAATAATTTAACATCTTTCATAGATGAAAAATTATAACATAAAAAATGCAATGCCAATTGTATGATCTTCAGTTGCATAAAATTATGACCATATTACAATTTTTTAAAGAGTTTATATGCATTTTTACCCTTGCAAAATGCAAAGCCATAACTAGGGTTTTTATCAATGGAAAAATGGCAAAATAAAATTATAACTCAACTTTAACTACCTCAAAAAACTCTTAACCTATTAGTTATCATGTTGAGATGATTTTATATGAATTGTCATACGTAAATCATGCAAAAATGAGCTACAAATGCATCCAAAATTTAAGGAATGAACTTTTGTTACACCATTTTTAATAAAAAATGCCCCTTTTTTGGACTTTAGTGTTTTCATGTCCTAAATTGATGGAATAACTTGATGATGAGTCATAAAACTAATAGAGAACCATTTGAGAAGAAAAAGTGACCCATATATTGCATTTTGAATCTCCAAAAAATGCACTTCTTCAATAAATGTAAATTCATGCAATTTTGGGGTTGTGGGCACCTCAAAAATTACATACTCAACTAAAGTTGAAAAAATGGCTAAGTAAAAAAATAATCAAGGACATCAAAACACATTATTTAGTGTTCTGGAAGAACTCTTAGATGAGCTACTTGAAGCCTCTTAATTACTTCAGCAATTTTTTCAAAATTGGGCAACTTCATGAAATTTGAAGGTTTTTGTTGCTTTTTTCAGAATGAAGCCAGATTAGATCCAAACTCTTTTATCTCCAAGACATGATCCATGATTTACCTAATGTCATACTTAACATAGAACATTTGCCACAAATTATCATGGGTCATAACAACAGTTATGATTCCTATGAATTATTGGACAACATAATGATTTGGATACAAATTTGCTTGATCTTCATCTTTGTATAGCTCCAAGTCCATCCAATTATATCTTCTACCTCATTAATCTATAGCAACACATCCTTATTCGTTCTATCAATATTTTCTAATCTATCCTAATACTCCTCAATTACATGATCGATGTCATTGACTCACGTGCCAAATTTGGCCAACTTCAAGCCTTCATATAATTTTACCATAATTTGGAAGTCTTTCTTTCTTATTATCTATAATTTCTTAGTATCATTAACAATTTCATTACATGACATCATATGACATTATTAAAAAATTTAATATAGAGGAGGAGGACTCAAAATTGATTGAGTTAAATGACATTATTATTAAGGAGGAGATTTACTAGAAGCACCGATCTAGGAAAGATTTTATTAAAGAAGGGGACAAGAACACAAAATATTTCTATATGACCACTTTGAACCATATAATGGTTAACAAAATTTCCATATTAAAAGTTAATGATGGTATCACTTGGGATAATGAGGTTATCAAAAGAGAAGCTATGAGATTTTCCAGTGGTCTTCTTGAGAGAGAACATAATTTTGATAAGGAAAAACAAAAGGAGTTCTTGAGGTGTATCCCAAAGAGCATATATGAAGATCAAAACAAAGACCTCACCACCATTCCTTCAAAAGAGGAAATAAAAAAGGCTTTTTTTTTTCCTTTGATGGAGACAAGGCACTTGGTTTGGATGGCTTCCCCTTTCTCTTTTTCCAAACTTATTGGTACATCATTCAAGAGGATGTTATAAAAGGGGTTACATAATTCTTTGGATCTAAAAAACTCCTTAAAGAATTGATGATACTTTTTTGCCCCTAATACCCAAAAAACTGGGGGTAGATAGTGTGGACCAATTTAGACCCATCAGCTTGTGTAATTCTTTTTATAAGATCATTTCAAAAGTCCCCACTCTTAGGATTTTGACTTTATTACCTAATCTGGTTTTTAGACAGAAGAATGGGTTCATTCCAGGAAGGCAGATATTGGACTATATTATCTCAGTGCATGAAAATATTCAATCCCTCATCAAATCAAATAAAGAAGGGTTCTCATTGAAGTTATATTTGTCTAAGGCCTATGACAAGGTGGATTGGGACTTTTTAAGGAGTGGATTGGAAGCCTTTGGATTCAATAATAGATTTTTGGATATGGTTAATATGGTGGTCTTCTCTGCCACTTTTTCTATTCTGGTAAATGGGTCCCCAACTCATTTTTTCCACGCTTCCTAAGGTTTAAGACAAGGGGACCCTTTATCCCCTATATTATTCAGTTTAATGCTTGAATGCTTGGGTAGATTTGTGGAGAAAATGGTCCAAAAGGGGGGATTTTGTGGGGTTAAGACCTTCATCAAAGGAACTAATATGCTCTCACCAACAATTTGTGGATGACTCGATTGTGATGGGAGAAGCTTCAGTAAAAATGCTAGGAATATTAAAAAGGCTCTTGATGATTACGGGCAGGCCACATGATAGATTATAAACTGGGATAAAAACTCTATCTATTTCATAAATGTTAATGTGGATAAACAAAACAAAATTCAAAGAATTATGGGGTGTGAAATTCTTCTGGGTTTGTATCTTGGATTACCTCTATGTCTACACTCTCATAAGTCTTTTTGGAGTTCTCTGATTGATAAAATCTATACAAAGTTAGCTAGTTGGAAAGGATCCCTCCTTAGCCAGGTTGGAAAGATAATTGTGCTAAAATCTATTATTTAAAACATTCCCCTGTATGCTTTGAGGATGTTTAAGATACCCAAAAAATATGTTATGGCTATTGAAAGAATTTAGAGAAACTTATTATGGACTTGTATGGAAAAGAAGAAAAGAATGACATTGATTGCCTAGGATAAAGTTTGTATACCCATTAAAAAAGGAGGTCTGAGATTAAGAAAGGTAAATAATATGAATGACTTCTTACTTACTAAGCTCATTTAGAGATTATATAATGATGTTGGAGAATGCAAAGATATATAGAATAACAAATATAATATGGAGAACAAAAGTTCCAATCTTTTATTCTCAAAAAAATTCAAGGTGGCTCTATTGTCTGGAAGTAGGCTTAGAAAAATAAGCAAATTATTAATAAAGGGGTGAGATGGAAGGTTGAACCAATAGTGGGATGGTTACATGGTGCAATGCAAGACTATTTTTGGGACAGATATTACAGATTATTGGGAAGGAGACAAATGGGTGGATCTTACCAGAGTGGATGATTCTCTGAATGACCTTAATAAAATGTTGAATGCTATCTTTCTAGTTAATGAGGAGAATTCTCTAATATGGAAGTTTAATCCTAATGGACTATTTTCAATCTCTTCTCTATATGATCATACCTTTGAAGATTGTCATGGACCTTGCTTGGATAAGGCTTGGTTTAAAGGTCTGACACCTAAAGTTAACATATTTTTTGGGATCTTATTGTAGGCTAAAATCCTTACTACTGATAATTTAAAGAATAGAGGTATGCGTCTTGTTAGCAGATGTTATCTTTGCAAGGAAGAGGAAGAATAGGTTAATCACTTGACCATTCATTGCTCCTACACTAGAAGCTTATGGAAAATTATCTTTAGACTTATGGAGATGGAGTGGGTTTTCCTTTTCAATATCTAGGATATTTTCTTAGCTTGGAAGTCGCCCTCCCAGAATGCCTTGATTAATAACTTATGGAACTATATTCTACCTTATTTATGTTGGGGTGTTTGGAAGGAAAGGAATGATAGGGTTTTTAGGGGCAAGGAATTAAACTCTAATAAGATTTTTCATAAGATTAAGAGTATGGTGACAGATAATGTTAGGCTAAGTGAGAAAGATCTTGAGCCTCATGATGAGTGGGAAGCTAAAATAATTAAGAATTAGAAAGTGGATGGGATCAGTTACTCTCAAAGTGAACAAAGTCTTAGAAGCTTGGCTAGATGTGACTACCCACCAAAGGGATGGTATAAGATTAATTTTGATGGGGCTTCAAAGGGCAATCCAGGGATAGTGGGGTGTGGTATTGTTATCAGAAATGAAAATGGGGATAGTATTGGTGCTATGGCAATCCCTATTGGAAAACAGACCAATTACATAGTGGAAGCTTATGCGACTCTTTATGGGTTATTATATGCTAAAAGTATAAATATGGAGAAAATTTGTCTTGAAGGGGATTCCCTATTAATTGTCTCAAGAAAGTTAATAACCCATCATGGATCACTCATAACATAATATGCAAAGCTATAAATTTGATCAATTCTACTGCAAAATGTGTTATTACCCATAATTATAGAGATATCAACAATGTTGTTGACTGGGCAACAAATGTAGCTTGAAAAGGTCACATGAAGATGACTTGGAATAATGGTAATAACATCCCAATTGACGAGCTATCTTTGATAGAGTACAATAGAATTAGAAGTAGACAAAAGTATTTTAATAATGATGGATACGGCAATTAGAAGTAATTATGATATGTGTTGGAGTGGGAGATTGCGGATTACAATTGTATTTGATGAGACTGCTTACTTATTGCCACATGGATTGTGGGTCTTCTTGCAAACGAGAAAAGCCCATTGTGAATCTGCAACAAGGAATTCCAATTTGCTGGTAAGGATAGTAATTTATGCAGATTGAGGAATATGGGCAATAGGAGAAAGAGGTGTGAGCCAAGAATTTGCAAGGAATGTGAGCAAAAGCCAGAAATACGAGACATTTAGAACATGGCAAGTTTATAGGATTCATGGAGAAGCTAAAGGGAAGTAACCTGTCTATCACGAAGAAGTTCATCAAAACTTGGAAGAATGGTAGCATTTTGGCGGGTAATAAGAGAATGGAAGTCATGGAAGATATCATTATCGAAGCCACTAGTTTGGAAATGGAAGGGATTAATTTCTACAGAGAGAAGAAGGTGCCTGATAAAGTTGTGGACAAGTTTGTAGAGTCAACCATGAAGAGAAATAGGTTGGTCAAAATTGGCAACTCTTACTTCAACCCTCATTCTATTTCTAGACTCTAGAGGTTTATTATGTTTGTTTTTATTGAGTATTTAACCCTAGATGACTGTTTTACTAAGATTTATGGCCACATTTCATGTTGGTTAATCACTTTAGGCATAGGATTAGAATAAAATCTCCTTTCTACTTGTGACAATCTTTTGATACTACCATCTTAGCCCTCTAGAATGACCCTGAAGGGGATCATGCCTATCATGAGGGTTTGATGGTGTTGATTATGAATTTGCTCAAATCTTAAAAAGTGGACTAGCCCTGCATAAGTAAAAAAACCATGGAATGTGATACTGAGGGGAGTGGCTCAGATAAAGCCTATGAAGAGGAGAGTGAGGATGAAGAAGCTGAGCCAATGGACAAAAAGAGAAAAAAATATTTCCCCTGGGGGCTCGTCAAGAAAAAGGAACGAGGTGGATTATGAGACAGAGACTGGGGTAGATAAGGATTATGAAGAGGCAATAGAGAAGAAGACTACTAAGGGAAATATTGGTAAAAGAATTAAAGCCAAAAATAGCTCGAAGAAGAATGAGAAATGTATGAATACCCCCTCGGATAATGATCTTCTAATCCAAAAAATGAGAACCTAAAAGGCAAGAAGATTTTGACTCAAGGGAAGACTGAGGATAAAGGTATTAAGGATGCTAATGTTGGGAAAAATAATCTAGACAATGATGAGGAAAATATAAATTAGAGCAATGCTTAGGATGATCAAGGGTATATGAAGGGTGTCTTTGGCAACCATGGTGAGATTAGAAGGGACATTAGCATGATGAAGGATTAGATGTAGGATATCAAAAGGGGGTTTGAACAACTTAGCGAGACTGACAGAGGTAAGATGACTTTAGGCCAATATTTGGATAGGCTTTCCAAGGTGATTGGGAATGTTGAAGAAGTTAAGAACTTAATGAAGAGAGTCCCACCTCTTGAAGCCAAAAACAGAGCTATGGAGAAAATGGTGAAGGACATGCAAAAGAAGTTGGATATATTGGAGAATAGAG
Source organism: Cupressus sempervirens (assembly GCA_028749045.1). NCBI lineage: Eukaryota > Viridiplantae > Streptophyta > Pinopsida > Cupressales > Cupressaceae > Cupressus > Cupressus sempervirens. The sequence goes on from CM053788.1 coordinate 99,799,386, forward strand.
TTGGCAATGCTAAGAATGGGCTAAAGAATTTTGTAGATCAAAGCTACTCCATATTGAAAGTTGTCGTAGAGAATATAAATAATTTGTTGGATAATTTAGAGCAAGGGAGAAACCAAGGTACAAAATATGAAAGATGACCAAGGCCCCAACATATGCACAAGGGAAAATGCAAAGAAGGCAGAGGTTATGGATGACAAATAGATTGATGGGCTGAGGAACTTTTCTATGAACATGAACATCCTTGTTGATCAAGTTGTTGACTTACTAAAGACCTTATAGTTGTCTTGATGCTATCTTTTTGCTATCATTTTTCTTGTTTGATGTTTTAGGGTTTTTTTTCTCTAGCTTGTCTAGTTTTTTGGTGTTGAAGCACAGTTTCTCATGGGCTTTTAATTATTATCTACTTGGTACTTTGTAAAAGGTTTTGGGTCCTTTCAAAACCTATTTTTACTTAATCAAAATAATTTCATCCTCTTTGTCAACCAATTTTAATAGTTGAGTCAATTCTCTTACTATCACCCTAAAATGTTTCAAGATGATTCAAATTGTTTCCTCCCCAAATCTCTAAACCTTTTTTCTCTAGTCACTACATGCCTTGTAAAAAATTTGGAACCCTTAGAGCCTCTATGAATGCTTTCTTTTCAAGGGCATCTTGCAATAATGCGGCAGCATTATTTTGGTCAATGCAACCAGTTATTCTTCTAACATAGTCCTTTAGAACTTTATTTTTCTTACAAAAACCTCCTCATTTAGTCTTGTCTCTATTTAGATAATCAAATAAGGTTTTGATGTATAATCTACAAATGCCAGCCCACCTTCAGTAGTGGGTTTCCGAAGATCAAATTCTTCCATGGTGTGATCCTTTGGTGTTATATCTTTTGTGCTAATATTCAGAGGGTGTACCACCACCTTTGCCTTCCATTTTTTTCTCTTGTCCTAAGTCACATACAATATTATTTATGAACTCTGATTGGGTTCCCCTATTGGAATGCCTGACCCAAATATGTCATATCCACATCCTCATCCTTTGTGTATGTTATTTTCTAAATTTGGATTTCCTTCACCAGAAAAGTGGGTTTAGAACCAACAGTGAGAGGTCCATATTGTACCACATTCATAGTTGATGTCTCAACCTATTCCTCCTCTTGTGTCCCCATATCATGTTTTTCTTCTTGCTTAGGAGTCTTTTTTGTTTTTGCTTCCCTCTCTTAACATTCTTCCCATATAGGAGATTTATCTTCCTCATTCTCAGAGGATGACCATTCCTCAAGCTCTGCACTTAACCCTTTCTTCAATTTTTCATGCTCTTTGAGAAGTTTCTACCCTAACCGTGGATGAGGAGAAGGAAGAGGAGGTTGCACCCCGACATGTTATTCAATCTGAACTGAATCATTTCCCTTAAGATCCTTAATATGTTTTCTTTCATCAATATATCCTTCCTCCAATTCATATTGGGTAATAATCTCCACTTATTTCTCTTTGAGTTGTTCTTCTCCTAATTAATTTTCTCCATCAATTGCCTACTCCTCAGTGGAAGGGTGAATATGAATCTCCACCTGTGGCTACTTCTCTTGAACATTTTCTTTATGCATCCCTTCAATGTAGAGTAGAGGAGGAGGTTGAACGCCATCTTGTATCTCCATTATTAGTATGTCTTTACCAACATTCACATCTCCTAGAGGCCTATCCAAAGTTGCCTTATGAAAAATTGGACAAAAAATTTATCTTTTGCTAACCATCACTAGATTCTACCTTGGGAAATGTACTAGTTTCCACTTCAACCATCTCCTTCTCCTTCTCTAGATGAGAAATGACCTCATCCTATTCTTTCCTTTTACAAGTTGTAGTAGCCTGTTAGGCTCACCTAACTAGAGACATCATTTTCTCTAAGATTTTCCTCCTCTGGAAAAGTCCCAAGTGTAGGTGGTATTGATTCCCTCTTATTTATTCTTTTATTGAACACTCTTGAGAATGAGTCTCCACCACCTTGGACCTCTTTGTCTTGATTAATATTCCCTTATTTTGTCTGAAAGTTGATGGAGCCTTGAGAGGAGTGCCTACTTTCGATGTTGGAACAACCTTTGGAGCTTCTTGAGGACCATAGGCCATTTTATGAGTATGTCTATACACTATTTTTTGGAACAAGGGGAGGAGTCTCCTTAAAGGTGGGAATGTTCACCTTGACACCTTTACCCTTTTCTATGTGTGTGGATGGATCCACCTTTTTCTTCATGGGCACATGGTTTAGTCTAAAAGGAAACTATACCCATATCTAAGTAAGGTCAATTAGATGCGTTTCCCTATTGTGGATGTCATAATTTTTTTAATTCTCCCTTTTCCACCTTTGCATTAAAAATAGGTCGATTATATACCATATCATGATAGACAAAGGGTCCAATCCATCCTTTGCATCCTTATCAAAGCATATTGACCTTATATGTAAGGGAATTATCTCATGAGATAGTTTAATATACATTCTATAGAAAACTTAAATCCCAAATTCACAATCAAATACACAATTCATCAAGTGGTCTTCCAAGTGGGGTTCATGCCTTTAAAATGAACCTTAGACCTTACTAAAGGTTCTAACTAGATCAAACCTTATATTGATGGTCATCCCATCTCACTCCTCATAGATGGATTATAAAACTTTATGTCCTAGACTAAATGGGCCCTAGTGGAAATTGGGAATTCCCAACAATGCTTCTTCTTCTTAGCAATTTGCTCATAACAATTTAATATTTTCCTAAGAAACTCCACAAGCACAATCCTATATGGGGATACCTTTTGAGATTTTTTTGATAGAGCATGCACCCTATCACCTTGTTACATGTGAATGTCTAGAATTGTATATAGTAAGATCCCACCTTCCTTACCTTAGCATTTTCCTCTTCTAGGAGTCTCTTTGCATAATCCTCTTCAAATGATCAAATTATTGAAAAATACAAAAGCATCATTGATGATGTAATGTTAAGGACTTGTGGCTTTTAGTTTTTCCTTCCTTTCCATTTGAGGATAAATTGTATATGGTTATGTATTCCTATCTTTCAAAGACCCTCTTCTTATCAAAACCAAATATTTCTCCCAGAAATCCAATATATAGATAACATATGAAGTCATGTAGAACTTGTGATTAACCTTAACTTGTTTCGACTGTCCATCCAATTTGTCACTCATGATTGTTCCTTGGTCTATTTTAACCTTTGTTCTTGTAATATTTTGCATGAGTAGGACCATCCAAAGCACTAACTTCTTCTCCTGTGGAATCCCCTAAACTTTGCCAAGGAGGGTGAAAACATTATTCATGTCATTATTGAGGTATCTCTTGTGAATGCCAATCTTCTTTATACTATCAGTCTTGTAATTTGATGCAAGTACCCTTAGCTACACCTAGAAATATCAATTTAGGATTCTTAAGTTGATTAGAGATATAGAGGTTATTTTCTCAAGGGATGAAAATAATATATTAAGTTATTATATTTTCATTGTAATTCAAAAATTTATGCTAAAGAACCAAATCTATGACTTTTGCATTTTAACAAATGAATTGAATGGCACTCTCAAAAGAATTAAACATAAATCACTCACTTTCAGACTTAAAAGGATTGAACTTAAATCACTCACTTTCAATCAAGCCTTTTTAATGAACACAGACTTTAATTTCCTATAAAACTACTTTTCTTTGAATGATTGTACTTTACACTTTAGGAGTGAAGGCATAATGGTTCTGCTTCCTATCATGACAGTGATAGTAAGTAGAACAAAGTACAAAAATACCAAAAATTACAAGTCATAGCCTATTGGTCACATATATGTTTGCGCAAATATTGAAATTAAGAATCATAACTTGTTAAATTAGATCATACATAAGTTTATGTTATTTGACTAAGATATTTTCATTATTCTGCAAGTTTCAATTAGGATTGTGAATGTGGAAACAATACTACGATTTAGACAAAAGATATTCTCATGTATTAACTATATCTGTAATGCCTCGCCTGCTTAGGAGCCTAGAGGAATTAATCTAATCAGGCAATATGCTTTCTACTTTTTTTTAAGTGTTTAAGTTACACAATATTAAGGTAATAGCGTGGACTAAATGTAATGAAAACAAGATACATAAGTTCATAAACAACATAGATTGTATTCCTCTAAGGCTCCTTAATGAGGAATTGTATGTATTGAGTTTTAGTTAATTAAATTAGTTATTTAAGTCAATTTTAAGATTACTAGTATACAACTTCATGAAGAACACATCATCTAAGTACATGAACCATTATTACCATATAAATTACATGATTAAGCTAATTTTATTTTGAATAAACTTGAAACAATGAGATCCACTCCACAAATCACAGGCTAAGTCCTCATAAACCAAGTACACATAATTTTATAAAGGTACAAGAGACATAGATTAGATACAACTATGGAGACAAATACAAATCTCCAAATATGATGAGCAATACTATACAAATACTTCAAGAAGTCTTCTAACACTGGATCATATATGCTAGAGAACTCAAATGGTAAGAAAAATCACTCACTTATACACTTAAAAGGATTGAACTTAAATCACTCACTTTCAATCAAGCCTCTTTAATGAACACATACTCTAATTTATTATAAAACTACTTTTATTTGAACGATTATTAATTTACACTTTAGGAGTGAAGGCATAATGATTCTACTTCCTATCGTTATAGTGATAGTAAGTGAATATGACTCAAAATCACACAGTTAAATCCTGACAGCAATATCATAATTTGACTTGTTGCAGAAATTATCTCCTACTTATCAATTGACGAGCTTAAGGGGATTTCTAATGAATGGTTCATAAGGCACAACACTTGGTGAAGGTTTTTCAAATGGGGTTGCAAGCTTTGGGTTTAACCATGGAGGAAACTCTATAGTTAAGAGTGCTCAGGCTGGAGTAGTACTGGGACTGGTCACCTCTCAAGAAGTCTCGATGCTTCACCCTTGTGAGAATCACCTAGATCCAATGAGTGCTAAGTGTTCCATTTATTCTCATGAGAGACAAATTCATGTTGAATCTCTACTCATGAAACATGGGTCAATGAGTTTGACTCAAAATCACACTGTTAAATCCTGATAGCAATATCACAATTTGACTTATTGTGGAAATTATCTCCTGCTTATCAATTGATAAGCTTAAGGGGCTTTCTAATGAATGGTTCATAAGGCACAACACTTGTTTAAGGTCTTACAAATGGGTTGCAAACTTTGGGTTTAAGCATGGAGGAAACTTTATAGTTAAGCGCGCTTAGGCTGGAGTAGTACTGGGATGGGTGGCCTCCTAGGAAGTCTCGATGCTTCACCCTTGTGAGCATCACCTAGATCCAATGAGAGATAAATGTTCCATTTATTCTCATGAGAGATGGATTCATGTTGAATCACTACTCATGAAACATGGGTCAATGAGTTTGACTTAAAGTCACACAGTTAAATCCTGATAGCAATATCACAATTTGACTTGCTATAGAAATTATCTCCTACTTATCAATTGATGAGCTTAAGGAGCTCTCTAATGAATGGTTCATAAGGCACTAAACTTGGTGAAGGTTTCACAAATGGGGTTGCAAGCTTTGGGTTTAACCACGAAGGAAACTTTGTAGTTAAGTGCGCTCAGGCTGGAGTAGTACTAGGATGGGTAACCTCATGGGAAGTTCTAATGCTTCACCCCTGTGAGCATCACCTAGATCCAATGAGAGCTAAGTGTTCCATTTATTCTCATGAGAGATGGATTCATGTTAAATCACTACTCATGAAATATGGATCAATGAGTTTGACTCAAAATTACATAGTTAAATCCTGATAGCAATATCACAATTTGACTTGCTATAGAAATTATCTCCTACTTATCCATTGATGAGCTTAAGGGGCTTTCTAATGAATGGGTCATAAGGAAAAAAACTCGATGAAGGTTTTGCAAATAGGGTTGCAAGCTTTGGGTTTAACCATGGAGGAAACTTTGTAGTTAAGAGCGCTCAGGTTAGAGTAGTACTGGGATGGGTGACCTCTTGAGAAGTCCTTGTGCTTCACCCCTGTGAGCATCACCTAGATCCAATGAGTGCTAAGTGTTCTATTTATTCTCATGATAGATGGATTCACATTGAATCATTACTAATGAAACATGGGTCAATGAGTTTGACCCAAAGTCACATAGTTAAATCCTGATAGCAATATCACAATTTGACTTACTATGGAAATTATCTCCTACTTACCAATTGATGAGGTTAAGGGGCTTTCTAATGAATGGTTCATAAGGCACAACACTTGGTGAAGGTTTTGAAAATGGGGTTGCAAGCTTTGGGTTTAACATGGAGGAAACTCTGTAGTTAAGTGTGCTAAGGCTGGAGTAGTACTGGGATGAGTGACCTCCCGAGAAGTCCCAGTGCTTCACCCTTGTGAGCATCACCTAGATCCAATGAGTGCTAATTATTCCATTTATTTTCATGAGAGATGTATTCATGTTGAATCACTACTCATGAAACATGAGTCAATGAGTTTGACTCAAAGTCACACTGTTAAATCCTAATAGCAATATCACGATTTGACTTCTTGTGGAAATTATCTCCTACTTATCAATTGATGAGATTAAGGGGCTTTCTAATGAATGGTTCATAAGGCACAACACTTGGGTGAAGGTTTTACAAATGGGGTTGCAAACTTTGGGTTTAACCATGGAGCAAAATCTGTAGTTAAGCGCACTTAGGTTAGAGTAGTACTGGGATGGGTGACCTCCTAGGAAGTCTCGGTGCTTCACCCTTGTGAGCATCACCTAGATCTGATGAGTGCTAAGTGTTCCATTTATTCTCATGAGAGATGAATTCATGTTGAATCACTACTCATGAAACATGGGTCAATGAGTTTGACTCAAAATCACACAGTTAAATCACAATTTGACTTGTTGTGGTAATTATCTCCTACTTATCTTTAAATAGTTAAATTTAGTAATTTAAAACTAGTTTTCTTTTCATAACCCATATCCCGAATTTAATCAAATCCATTACGAATCACCCAATTTAAATTAAACGAGGGTTTCCAATCTCAATTTAACAAACAAGGGTTTCAAGAAGATGAAATTCATTCATAGACATCTTTGACAACAAAGAACAATAAATTCGCAAATAAGACTTTCCACCCAATTGAAATTCTGAAAACAATTTTATCTATATAGGAAGAATACAGAGAATTCAAAGAGCAGAAATTAATTTCTTCTCAAACAAGGGTTTCAACCCAAATATAATTTGAAACAATTTTAATCAAACATAGAGAAGACATATCATTTCATAGATGAACTACTACACAAAACTCACAAGATCCTACATAGATTTAATGCTAAATAATGAGCGCGCAAGACATGCAAGAATTTTCCTTTTCTTTTGGAAACCTCTTTTTCAGAAATTGGCTCCTCCAAATCTTGGCATGCAAAAATGAACTCTAATTTCCTAATGAAGAGTTTTCCCCCCAAATTAGGGCTTTGATTGTGCAATCACGTGAAACCCCTTTTTCATAATTACTTTATTATATTTTAATTTACATTCACAAATTTTTACAATTTAACTAAATAATCTTTATTAAATCAATTCCTTTCTCTCTTTAATTAATTCACGAGACATTTATAATAATATATTTATTAATTCAACTAATAATATTATTCAGAGTTTATTATTAAAATTAAACTCCTAAATAAATAATTATTAAATTAAATAAATATTAATACGCCAAACTTAGAACTTTAATCCAATCTTTAAATTTAATTAATTTATCAATTAATTAAATATAAATAAATATTGAATTTTCTTTATAAAATTTTCATTAAATTAAATCATTAAATTATTTTTTAATTTGATTTAATTATAACTCAAAATCACAACGGACCCACAAGACTAAATACGACAACTCAAACGAAGACAAAGAACATAATCAATCTCCAAAGTCAAAATCATGAATTCATGCCACTTGATGAATTCAAATGGGTAAACAACTTAGATACTTGTCCTACTTTCTAGGACAATTGGCTTAGGTTAGGGTTTGGACTCAATACTTATCTCCTTACTTTTACCATTGAGATACTACGATACATCCTAGCAATTCAGGGAAGTCGATGCCTGGTACCTGCAATCTACATAAAATCCACCCATGTATATACACATATAATTTAAACTAAATAGGCAATGGCAGGACGTGGTTCATCGTGTAGATCTCGACTAGCAGGTGACTTTGACTCCCTCTTTCAACCACATCAGAAACGTCAAACATAAAGTAAAATATACATGTACACCATACACGTGCAAGTATGGAGTAAGTAACCATAGAAACTGCATATAAATCATCTATGTACTATCATCATGAAATAACTAAAAGTCACTAAATGAACATACATATATCATCATCAAAATAATCTTGAACACATGAACTAACTAAGTAACTCATCACATAAATCAACTAAGTATGAAATAACATTTAATCAAATCCAGAAACCAAACACTGATAATCATAAAACATAATCATAGAATAGGCCTAAAAGAATCTAACAAAGAAAATATGAAAGGTCAACTAGGGGTAGGCATTACATCTCTTCTCTAAATTTTTCTACACTTGTTAACTTTTATTACATATAGAACCTGGGTTGAGCTTAACCTATTCAAACATCCATTTAGGTTGTCTCTTAGAATGTTTCCCATCTTTTTTGACATTCTTTCTCTTGATCATTTAGATGAGTAAGACCATCTAAGGCTCTGTTTCTTCATATGTGGAAAGCCCTAGACTCTTCTCAAAAGGGGAAGACACATTCCTTATGTCATCATTGAGTTATACATTGTAAATATTGATCCTCTCCATCCTATTAGTCTTACAGGGACAAATCAAATGTACATCATGAGAGTTCTTAAACCATCTCTAACCTCTCTCTATGTGGAAGGGAAACTACTCATCTACACTCTGTATGCGTAAGACTTCTTCAATAACATCATGGTAGATATCTAGGATGACCCTTTCATATGGAAAATAGTCATCTGTTAGGTTCACAATAAAATTAGGTGACATGATGGATACAAGGTGCACTACAATATTGACTAGTCCCATTTGGAGCATAGTTGTATAGTATAAGGGACAACCATGTGGCTTTGCACACTACTTGAGTAAATGAGTCCCAATCCATGTGCCTGATGTTAGTATTGATGATGACACTATGTAGGTTGCTTATCTTGGTAGAATGTGGTATCTTTTGTAGTGGTACTTCATTAGAAGAGCAATTATCATACTTCAAGATTCTATAAACACAAAAGCAAATTTCAACAATAATTAATTGAAAACAAGAAACTTATCTATACAAACTAAGTCTAAAAGAAGGAAGATAACTAAATCCAACCTTAGAAAGAAGCAAAGAAAACCCTAAAATTGATATAAAAAAATTAAGACAAATAGAAACACCCTTTATTACATTAGACCTATGGGTAATCATAGTCCAAAACACTTATCACGCTGAAAACTCCAATGAGCCTTTGTCTTGGTCTTTATTGAAGGATCAAATTTCGAAACTCCTCATATTCCTTTTAGGTTTTTAGCATTTCAAAACTCCAACATCCCAAAGGAAAAAGGGTTGGGTATTAGTAAATGTGTGCAGGTGTGGGGGCATCTCAGAGTGTTAAAGCTCCATTCCCTTTTAGGGTTTAAGAGTTTTCCAACCCCAACTCTCCAAATCAATTATCAAAAATAAGGTTCAACTAGCCAAGGATCAACTTTTTGGGTCTTGAGGTTGGAGTTACTAAAAAACTAGGACTTTTCCAAAAAAAACTAAAAGACCTAAAAATAAACCCTAATATAAGTAAAACCCTAAAATACTAAAACAAGTAGAACCCTAAAATATTTAAATAAGAAAAATCTTAAAAAAAGAGAAACCCTAGAAACAAGGACTAAAAAAACCTAATAGCAACAAAACCCTAAAAAAAAACTAAATGAAAATAATAGAAAACCAAAAAAAAATCCCTACTTCAAAGGGAAAAAAGAACATAAGATCTCAACAATGATGATAGATTAGCCAATAGTTGCAAGTCAAGAACCTATGGTGCAGTAGAGCATCAAACTATCATATATTGTTAGTGCAAAGCTTCGAACTCTTTGGTCATTAAATAACAAAAAAAAGTCCACCCCTTTATATGAGCATGAAATCAACATGTGTGATTAGGGCTTTTGGTGTTTCAAACTTCAAAGATGCCAAAACACTAAACTCCCCTCTATGCCTTAGTTGTTGAGTGACGGTGAGATGAGATTTAAATCTTTTAGTGTTATGGATATTTTAGTAACCTTGAACCTTCGAAAGCATGAAGGGACAGAAAGAAAAGTCCCAAAACCAACCAAAAATAATCTAAAGGGAAAAATGGAGAAAAAGAAAATGAAAAGGAAGCCTAATTGACACCCAACTATTGGGACTTGGGGCCCACAATATGACTTACTAGATGCCCAACTAGAGAAACACTAATCTCCTAACACTAGAAAGTTGAAATAACTAAAAGGAAAAGGGATTCCCTATTAGGCCAAGAATCTTAAATGGGGTATGTATTGTGGAACCACAACAATGCTTATCATTGAAACCAATTAGGACCTTCCTAGCTTCATCTATGTTTAAACACCTTACATACAAGCCTTCATAATTATGCTTATATAACTACTCATCCTTGAACATGTAAAAATTATTCTTGATATTTAATTCCCTCCTTAGGGAACTATTAATACATGTGGGGAAATAGTTATGTGACAAGTAGTAAACCACATTCCAATACCAAAAATTTGAGATCACTCCTTTATTTTTGCAAAGTTGGCATATCGGGCCTTCCTAAGATTCAAAAATCATCTTGGTCAATCCTTGTCCCTATGCTAGTTTCATTAGTTTGGTTTCCAAGTTGCACTCTTGGAGAATTGTCATCCATTTACCTCTTCTTTCACTTAACACTATTTTCATTAACAATGACTTTACTGCTGGGTTTGGCACAATGGTTATCACCAACTTCTCAAGATAAAATGTTAGACTTTTTAAACCAATTTTATGAGGGAAAACTATTTCTTATCCAAATTAGGACATCTTATCTCAACATTTTTTAAATGATAACTCATAAAGGCAATGAGTCTTTCTATTTCACTATCCCCTTTTCGGGTGAGTATCCCAGTGCAAGAATTTTTGGATGGAAAAGAATATACCTTAAAAAGTAAGCTATAATAAAGACTAGCCAACCCTAGAGCACTAGCGATGAAGGTTTTAATGCCTTCCAACAATTTCTTGATTGGAGAAATCCATTCAAATTTTGCATCTTTCTTCAACATGTCATTGAGTGGGCATACTATCTCCACAAAACCATTGATAAATTTCTTGAAAATTTTGATCTTACTAAAGGAAGACATAATTTCCCTCATTCTATTTGGAGGGGCCAACTTTAATATTCCTTCAAGTCTATCTAGATCCATGACTATCCTAGCTTCTAAAATCACATGGCCAAACAATTTTCCTTCAATAAATCCAACTATGAATTTATTTTAGAGTTAAGGAATATTCCAAATACTATACACTACTTTAGGACTGCACAAATCTGCAACATATCCACATGATTCTTAGAAGAGATAGATAAATCATACAAATCAAAAATTTTGCACTTTCCTACTAGTCCTTTAAAAACTATATCCATGGTACGTTAAAAAAGTAGCACCATCATGATTAACCCAAGTGGCATGTGTTGATAAGAAAATTCACCCCACATTATGGAAAATGTAGTGTTCATTATATCCTCTTCTTGGACCATGACTTGGTTGTATTATGAGCATCCATATAGGAAAAACATCATTTGTGAGCTATTTATCACTTGAAAAACTTCATCCTTTGATGGGAGAGGATACATGTAGTTTTAAGATGTTGTATTAAGATTTTTGAAATTAACACATAACCTAATTTCATCACTCTTATTCCTCATTAGAAATAAGTTAGCCAACCATGCAGAGTGTCTTATTGGGAAGATAATCTTAACATTTTACAAAATTTTAAAATTCTTTTTGTATCAATGGCTCAATCACAATGTTCACAAGTCTTTACCTTTAATAAAATAATTTGACATTTGGATTCAATTTAATATTATGCAAGATCATTGAAGTATCATAAGTATTTAGTTCTTCATATCTTCTTGCAATAATATCTTGATATTTCTTAAGAAGTTGTACATTTTTCCCTTCTCTTCATTAGTACCAACTTTACCAACTGTACCAATGTGGATGTTTCAATGGTCTTCTTTAGTGCCAAGACTATGAATTCCATATTCATCCCCTCATGGGGTAGATGTTGGATTCCTTTTCAATGCAACTTCATCCCTATCAAAAATAATTTCAAATTCCACCATTCCTTTTGGGATTGCATTGGTCTTCAAGTTCATGATTCCTTGATCACATGGCTCTTTAGACTTGAACTACTCCTTGTGTATAATTTTATTTTCAAAGACACTCCTACACACAATGAATTCCAAAAATATGTTAATCATCATGGAACACTTGGAAATGAGTGATGTTATTTGGTATATATACAAGGTGCACCAACTAATTCAAATCAGAATTTCCTCAACCTTCACTTCTCCATAGGATGTAATGAACTTTCAAAATGATGAGAGCATGTGCACCAACTTGATATTGAAAACTTCAAAATATTTGATAAGGTCCCATTCCCAATTATGATATGTAGTCAACCTTTTGTTATTACAAGACTACTAACTATAGATATGTCTAATCATGAGTTGGGAGTATCCTTCTATGATCAATACTTTGATTTTATTCTCATGTGCCATAAGGAGGCCTTGAACCAATGCTTCATATTTAATGAAGTTGTTAGTACATAAAAATTATAAGCTATATGCCCCATAAAAGTACTTAGCTCTTAGGTTAATCAACTCAATTCCAAGTTCTACCCTCTCATGTATTTGGAGCCGCTAAACTGAAGCTTCTAGACACTGTGTAGTTTTAGTTGCTTGGGATTGGGATGCATCCTAAAGTTTCATTGAGATATTTCTATCTCTAAGACAGGCTTTAGTGAATCTTCACAATGCTCTTATACTCCAAACAAGATTGATTCTGATTCAATACTTTTGATTTATTTTCCTTTAAGAGGGGATATCTCTCCTTGTATTTCCCCAAATTCATCATCTTTGTGAACCTATGGTTGCTCAGGGAGGTAGGCACTCATCATCGAATGTACTGTCACTTTTGAAACCTGACTATAGACTCATATCTTTAGAATTTGAACTTTTTCTGAGTCCCTCTGATATAATATCATCACCCATGAAAAGTGTCTTGAAAACACAGACATTAGATTCAGAATGATTTTAGTGATGGAGGTGATAATACCAAGGTAATAGTAGAATGTATGGATTGATATTTTTCTTAAAGTAAGATAACTTTTTAATTTTTTTTTGAGCAATTCTTGAAAATCTTAATTGGGTTGTTCAGACCTCTCCATGGTAGCTATAATTGTGAGAAATCCATAGACAATCATTCCCTTCAACTCTTAGTCCATTACCTGCATGGTAGCATGCCATATATTTAAGGTATGTCTATCATGTGGATATCGATGTATTCTTGGCCTCTCAGATCAACCACTAACTACATGTGAACATCCTTGATGATTCCTATGACTTTCACTTTAGTCTTATCCAACTGTACAACAACCATGTTAGTAGGCTAAGGAATTGTTCCAAGTTTTTGGCATATAGAATGTGGCATGCCATTGCAAAATGTAAGGAAACTCAGGTGCGGAAACAACTTCCTACACTAATCTCATAAGGAAAGTATGGTGCAAATCCTATTAAAATCTTCTACAGTTGCAGATTCAATATCATGTAAACAACATTATTGTAGCCAACCATGCATACAAAAATTAGATAGAGAAAGAACACATAACACAAAGATTTGCCGATGGGGAAAAACCTTTCGGTAAAACAACCTCACCCCTCCAGAACTTGCACAATGCATTATCTTCAACACAAGATTGCAATACACTTGCAATGCAAGTTCAACATCAACAATAGAAGACTCTAGAAGCACCTCAGTACCTGCAAACTTTCATCTATCACACTATTGCATTACAACATGCAATACCCATTTTATGAACATCTTAAAGACCCAACAAAATGCCCATAATGGAGTTGGGCATTTTTCATGGCTCAACCACCAAGAAACATGCACAATGCCACATGTACATCCAATACCAAGAAAAGGGCGTCCATCCCTTGAATAGACAATGACAGCTTGTCATAGAATCTGCCAAAAATAGCAGTCACAAGAGAGAAGTGTAAGGGAATCCGTCATACCAACCTATTTTTGGCATATTCTCTTACACACACCAACCACTCATTCTTGGGAGCCCAAATAGGCCTCATGTCATAAGATGCTCTTACACCTGTCATAGCTCATTCCTTAAATAGCTCTTACGCGTCATAGGAATCCGTCATAACCATTTCATCCATGATCTCCTTCACACACTTCAAGATGCCGACACATGTAAGTGATCAACATGCCAACTAGACATGTACACTTGCATTTGCATATTGTTTGCAAAAATACATTTTACAGAACAAATAATTATAAGAATAGGAATTATACAAGGTTGAGACACCTTATTCCTAACATTCTCCCACTTGTCAAACACCTTGTAAGAGCAATCAGGAACATAATAGGAACTAATCGCTATAGGCCGAAAGGCCCATAGACTCTGAACACCATCTAAACTTCTCAGTGCCCATTGGTTTCGTTAATGCATCTACAACATTCTTCATAGTATCTACCTTCTCCAAATTTACCTTTCCATCTTCCACCCATATCTCTCACAAAGTGAAACTGCACATCAATGTGCTTCGTTCTGGCATGGAAAGTTGGATTCTTCACAAGGCAAATAGCACTCTGACTGTCACACCAAATAGTAATCTATTTTGCATCAACACCAACATCAGAACACAATCTCTTAAGTCAAATTGCTTCCTTACAAGCATGAGTAGCAGCCATGTACTCAGCTTCTATAGTGGACAAAGCAACCACAGGTTGTCGCTTACTCATCCAATTGATGGCACCACCAAACATAGTGAACACATAACCACTGGTGGATCTCCTGCGATCAATATCACCTGCCCAATCTGAATCTACAAACCCATGAATACAAACTGAATGCAAAGATCCAGAAGAGTTACCATGATAACATATGGAGTAATCTGATGTACCCCTCAAATATCTGAATACTTGCTTAACTGCATCCCAATGTATCTGTCCAGGATTAGCCATAAACTGACTTAGGACTCCCACTGCTTGGGCAATGTCTGGTCTAGTACAGACCATAGCATACATAAGACTGCCAACTTCACTAGCATAAGGTACTCTACTCATGTCCTCCACCTCACTAGGAGATTTTGGATAATCATCTACAGATAATTTTGTTCCCACAGAAATAGGAACACATAGTGGTCTACAATCTGCCATGCTGAACCTGTCCAACACAGACTTCACATACTTACTCTGACTCAACCAAATTTTTCTGTTAGACCTGTCTCTACTGATTTCCATACCCAAGATGTACCTAGCTGCCCCAAGATCTTTGATATCCCAATCTTCTTGAGTTATAGTTGCTGGTCTTGTAGCGCTTGTAGTCGCTTCCCATAGGTCATGACCTTCCAACATGTCTTCCATCTTGAGTTTCCACAACTCGAAATTAGTGCCATTAAATTTCTCCACCTCCATTCTTCCATATGATGAACTCGCCATCTTAATCTACAAATAGGATTCAGGATGCTCTGCACAAGACTCCCACTCAACTTGAGATTAGCTCAAAAAACCCTACCCAACAACTAGGATCAAAAGTTGATCAAGCTCTGATACCACTTGTAAGGAAACTCAGGTGCGGAAACAGCTTCCTACATTAATCTCATAAGGAAGTATGGTGCAAATCCTATTAAAATCTTCTACACTTGCAGATTCAATATCATGTAAACAACATTATTGCAGCCAACCATGCATACATAAATTAGATAGAGAAAGAACACATAACACAAAGATTTGCCGGTGGGGAAAACCTTTCGGTAAAACAACCCCACCCCTCCAGAACCTGCACAATGTATTATCTTCAACACAAGATTACAATACACTTGCAATGCAAGTTCAACATCAACAATAGAAGACTCCAATAGCACCTCAGTACCTGCAAACTTTCATCTATCACACTATTGCATTACAACATGCAATACCTATTTTATGAAGATCTTAAGACCCAACAAAATGCCCATAATGGAGTTGGGCATTTTTCATGGCTCAACCACCAAGAAACATGCACAATGCCACATGTACATCCAATACCAAGAAAAGGGCGTCCATCCCTTGAATAGACAATGACAACTTGTCATAGAATTCGCCAAAAATAGTGGTCACAAGAGAGAAGTGTAAGGGAATTCGTCATACCAACCTATTTTTGGCATATTCTCTTACACACACCAACCATTCATTCTTGGGCGCCCAAATAGGCCTCATGTCATAAGATGCTCTTACACCTGTCATAGCTCATTCCTTAAATAGCTCTTACACATCATAGGAATCTGTCATAACCATTTCAGCCATGATCTCCTTCACACACTTCAAGATGCCAACACATTTAAGTGATCAACATGCCAACTAGACATGTACACTCACATTTACATATTATTTGCAAAAATACATTTTACAGAACAAATAATAATAAGAATAGGAATTATACAAGGTTGAGACACCTTATTCCTAACACAAAAATCCCTGAAATCCATCAAAAAATTGTGCAAGTTCTTAGCAAAAAGTTCTAAACTTAACAAAAATGAGGTACCTTTGTCTTATTCTTGAACGCCATAGGTAATTCAAAAGTGTAGAAATATATTGATGGGAGGATTCTGTCATGAGGGATAAAGGTACTTGACTAATGTATCCCTCTATGGTGGACAACACTGTAACATTTCACACATGGAGATATTTTCCTAAGTTCTCTTAAATTTCTCTACCTCATTATATTTCTCTGAGGTGGGGGTGAAAATTTTGGTTACCACATGATTGTTTACTAGAACCAATGCAAAAATGCTTGGCCCTTTAGGAGGTGTCATATTGTTGCTAGCATGAGGATTAGGTGGTGTTGTCGACATCCAAGGAGGAATCTCATTTGTAATAGGCTCTTTCCTGCTTCTTAGGTTACGTTTATTACAATTTTTGTTATAAAAACATGTACTTTTGAATATTTAGGCTCATTTTCTCTCTAGAAAGGAAATATGAACTCATCCTCTTGGGAAACATTGTTTACATAATCTCTTGTCTCATGAACATAGGAATTAAATATTACAATATTTAATCATGTGGGTCCCTTCTCAGGAATTTGAGGTGAATCATTGTATGTCACTTTGTTGTGCACACTATCATTCTAAAATCCACTTGAAGATCTTTCAAAATTTATGTCAAACCATCCATAAACATTTTCATTATCTAAGGGGGCACTATCTCTATTAGGATTAGTATTCCAAGAGTGGTTCAACCTTTTCTATCCATATCCATTCCACTAGAATTTTTTTCATGAGTGTTATCATTCTGATTCTAATTCTATAATCAAGAATGTGGTGCGATAGGTAGATGGGAATATGCATTTCTAGCTTCATGTGTGTTCAATTTTAACCCAATAAGACCATTGGTTACTTGAAAAAGCATTTTCATAATGGCTTTGAGTTTAGACACAAGGTGGTTGTCAGACTCACTAGGGGCATTGTTTGTTATGCAAAGAATGTGGTTTTGTGAAATTCATGCCTGATAGATATTATTATTAGAGGTGGTAGAACTATGGGAGCAACAAAGATTGAATTCAACAATGGAGTATGGTTTGTCAAGGCATGATTTATTGCTAGAAGCGAATTCATTGTATTTGGATTCCAAAACAAAGGAAAAGTTCCAAATTTACCTCCAACTTGAGGATCCATTTGTTTCATTATAATAATTGCTTCATTACATACATTTTCTAGTGTTGCAATATTTTGAGGATAATTGTAGTCAATGGGTCTAAGGCTCTATAGCAAACTTGGAATTTTGCATTGATAGGCATGAGGTAAGGAGCCTATATATTTTGATGCATCTTATGAAAATGATGATTAAACATAGACAAAGGTTCATTGGGTGCATTCCTACATAATACAAACTGGTGAAATAAACTCGCAAGATTTACATTAAATTTGGTTGGGTTTGAGAATTTGGCTTAAAATTTTGTACATGTGATAATGGACTCTCAAGGTCGGTTTAAATACCAATTGTTTGTAAATAGTCAAAGTCAATAAGAGAATAAGAAACAAGTTACATCTTGATGAGAAATATCTTCTCTATTGTACAAATCTTAACTGCATGTATATTCTCTTATGTTGTTCTAGAATCATAGTATATGGACTTTGAACAATTATTTTAAGATTTTGTAGAAAAATCATGTGGTGATTAATGCCAAAAAAGGAATTATTTTGCATTAGAAAAAAATTCTATTTGAGTAGGTTGAGATACATTTTGATTTTTAGGCAGTGTGGCAACAACCAAAGGTATAAATTGTAACTGTGGTTTATGTGCCCCTTGGTGACCAAGGATGTTTTGTGTATATTTACCCTTGTATTTTTGGGTCTTTTGTTGAAGGGGAGTTCTTCAAACTCACTTTTATTAGAAGATGATATTTATTAGAACCCTTTCATATTTTATTAAGCAAGAAATAAGTGATATTTTGGTTCCTTCTTGTTATTGGCCCTCCTTATAGCACAACTTTTATTGACAATCATGTTACAATGATGCAACAATAGGAATGAGAATATCATATCCTTCTGTTGAAATAATGTTATGAATCATTCCTAAGGTTCTTAGTGATTGGGTCATAATCATGCTAGGAGATCAATGGTGGTTCATGTGAAAACAAAAAACTAGGCCTTTCTTAGTTTGTTGAGATAAATATTAAAAATTGACAATTCACTTATTTCTTTTGTTGATTTTCTCAATATATGAAACTAAAATTTGCATAAAGTAAAATTTTAAAAATTTAATTCCTTTTATACGAATTAATTTTGAAGCCATCTATTTTAATAAAAATCATAAGATTCGAGGGTAAAAAGAGATTTAAAGAAAATTACCTCCTTGGGACATCAACCATGAATCATTTCTACTTGCATAATAAATAACAAATCTAATCTTCAAAACTTGAAATAGCATGAATTAAAGTTTCATTATTGTGGGTTAACAGTTTGTCTCCCTTATCTTTTTGGTTTATACCTTGACTCTTAAACTATCCAATGGCTTATGGAGGAAAAATAAGTTAACAACAAAATGGGTCAGTGTAGTAATCTATCAAAGACCCTTGAATTGAAAGGTACAACTCCCTTTTGAATGAAGGATTTGCAATGATTTTTTTTTTGGGTTTTAGGGGTATACTCTTAACCAGAGAGCAGAAGAGGCAAATACCAGATTGCTCAACACTTTGAACAACCTAGGCAAGTGAAAATGGGGTCTAATTCACAACATGCAATCTATTCTAACCTTAATGCAAGGAATGGAAACATGCATAACTAACTATGACAACATGAGAAAAAGAAAAGATGGCAGAATGGGTAATTCCCGGATTAAAAAGTTAATTGATGTTTTGACAACACCTAGATTGTCTATCTCTCAGTCACTCCATCGACCAATTTCCAACCTCTTTATGCAAAAAACTACACTAAACACATGAACTACGAGATATAGTAGAAAAAACAAAGGGAAACTTATGCTGAAGAAAGTAAGGCATACAATCTATTGAATGAAGGAAATGAAACCTAGTTCATTAGCATTCATTCAATTTTCAACAAAAGCTAGTTCATTCCATATACTACACTATAACTAAATGAACAAAAAAGTTTAAATTGGACTCAAAGTCACACACAATAGTCCTAGCTACAGGGTTTTTCCCAAAAGTAATTTTTTCAATGCTATTTATTTCTCAAAAAGTTACATATATAGGCCTTCTTAAAATGGTCAGTTATACTAGATGATTGCATCACAGATCTCTAAACAAAAATAAGCTAAAAATAGGACAAACTTGAATCATTGTCTATTACAGAGACTGACAAAATGCCATGAATGACTACAAGAAGAAAGAAGAGAGAGAATGAAAGATGTCTGGAAGAAAATTAGAACATCATGACTTCTTAGAAGTAACTACTTTGTCTTTGTAAGATTTCATAGCATTAGTTACTTTGTCCAATTCCTTGACATTTGGAATGATGTTGTTAGCTCAAACCATCTAGTAGTCATGCATCTCAATCAATTCATCAATTCTACCGATCTTTCATTGGAACTTTTTCGAAGCTCTTCTTATGACTAAATATGTAGATGAGAGTTCTTGAATCTTTGACATTTGGAAGTGGAGTGGATCAACAACTTCATCAAAAATACTAAGAATTTTGACTTCATTCTCTCAACATCCACAAGTTTACCATTTGTAGACATGTAGGACTCTGTGTGCAATATCATTAGATATTCAAATAATTTCTTAATGACCTTCTACAGTAGGTCATGTACATCCTTGAACTCATTTGCAAACCTCATATAGATCTCTATAATAAACTCCAAGGATTTTTTCCAGTGAAACAATGACTCCTTGCCCGTCTTGAGGATCTTGTGGGTAATGGCAACATTGGTCTTCATGTCAATAACGTTTTGCAATAGGGCCAAGTGCTCTGTTAGTCCATTTGCTTCCTTTTGTATGGTAGTTTTATGATTGGAAGCTACCTCCCTTAGCTTGTGAGCATCTAACACTAGACTTCCCAAATTTTCAATTAATGGGGGACCTTGAGCCTTCATCTGGTCTACCCATGTTTAGAAAATTTGACCAAATTGCCTCTCTTGTTGCACCGTTAGGAGTAGATTTTTGTTCTCCTTTGCATTCAGGTCAATTTGGCTTGATGAAGTGCTGCCAAGTGCAGACCTAATATACTCCATCAATTCTCTGTTCGAGGCCTTCAAGACTTCCTTTTCTGCTCTAATCTCTTCCAATTTATCTTCAATTTTCTCGTTGGTGGACTTCCATATGTTCACCATGGAATAATGAACAAGGATACCAAGATCCATAATTTTGATCTAGAAGTCATCTTTGGAAAGGTCATGGAATTTGTCTTCCTTTTGTGGCTTGACAATCTTTACCAGCATATAGCCAGTAGTTGAATCAGTGGCCAATACATCAATTATTTTCTGCTTCTTTATTTTCTTGGATGGCTAAGAAGAGGTGACTTGTGTGATCAATTCCTTCAATGGAGCCACTTCTTCATATCTCCTCTTATTCCTATCAATGGTTTCCTCAAGCCATGACTTAGTACGGAGCACATCGATAGCAGACTACAAGGCAGTAGGATCAAATAACTTCCTCATTACTAGGAGATTTTGCTTGCCTTGGGAAGCAATAGGGAAGGAAAGGACCTTAGTCACAAAGAGGGCCAAGGTATCCGCTTGCTGAGATGTGTCTTGTTCTTGGCCATCCATAGGGTTGTTGTCACCATCCAAATTGATGACTTGGACAGGGGAAGTAGACTTGGCCACTAATTTCTCTTGTTCTTTCTACTTGTCCTTTTCTCCTTCCTTCTCCCCAAGTTTTCCAATGTCTGGAAGAGAGCCACCTCCATAGGTAGGAGTGATTGACACATTCTTCTTTGGAGGCCAGTCTCCACCTTGACCAATAGGCTGCAATGGGCATGTAAATATTGAAGTAGTAGCTATGGTGGTGGATGTTGTAGTTGACTGGGTAACACTAGAAGATACTCTACCCATAGAACCAGTGCTTCTAATCCTCTTCTTCCTCGCTTGGGTCCACTCTAGCCACTTATCTATTCTTTTGATTATTCCATGCACGAGGACCTCCATTGTGTTTATGACAGGACTTGCAGGTGGGTGATCCCACAATAATGGGTTCCACTTTTTGACCAATTTTGACACTGAAATTAATATTTTTGCAACAAATGTCATGTTTAAGTGACTATATCTCCAAAACTATAAATAATTTCAAGATGACATTAATTAGTGATTTTGAGTACCTTGTTCCTACTTTGTAACCATTTTTTTTAATCTAAAAAAAAAAAATTATGTCAAATTTTTCATCTCCTCCGAAAAGTGGTACATAATAAAATTCAATATTTTAAAAGAGTGACAGTCTGTTTGACACACATAACTTTTTTTCTA
Organism: Cupressus sempervirens; assembly: GCA_028749045.1. Classification (NCBI taxonomy): domain Eukaryota; kingdom Viridiplantae; phylum Streptophyta; class Pinopsida; order Cupressales; family Cupressaceae; genus Cupressus; species Cupressus sempervirens. Next base: position 99,821,649 of record CM053788.1, read on the forward strand.
GAAATGATAATGAAGTAATTCTTTCGGCGTTAGATTTGTAACATCAATATCTAGAGGATTCATTTGGTTTGATTCATTTTGGTTGAATATTGTATAGTTTATGAAGTTTTGAACTGACACGAATTGTAATTCAGACATACATTCCGTTTGACACAAATAATTTGAAGTCAGTTTATCATAAACCTAATTTTTTTTTTAATAGAAAGGTATCTCAATAAGCTAGTTCCTACATATTTTTCAAAAATAATTTGACCTAATTTACTAATTTTCTCGAGGCGTCGAAGTCGGTTGATGTTCAATCGGTAATGAACCTATAATGAGTTAAACTCATATTTGAAAGTCTTGATGACTAAAACATGTATTACAGTTATAGTTGTTGAAAAGCTTGCTCCAAGCAGCACATTTTGACATTTTTTATTTTATAGTAGGAGATCATTCAGTCTCAATTTTGGAGGTCAAAAGAGTGAATTTCATTTTTTTTTCAAAAAATAACACCAAAAATTTTTAATATGACATGTTCGCACGAACACTATGTTCACGTGAACATATTAGACATGTTCACGCGAACATATTAGACATGTTCACGCGAACATATTAGACATGTTCACGCGAACATGTGTTCGCTCAAATGTATGTGAAAATAATTCGATGATAAAAAATTTAAGTTAACGTGTTCGCATGAACATGAAAAATAATTTGTGTTCACGCGAACATAGAAAAAGGCCCAAATTTACCATGGTCTCAAATGGAAAAACATAATTTTAATCAAAAAATTGCTGTTTGAATATGTTCATGTGAACATATTAATAAGGTATGTTTGCGCGAACATACCTTGTTTAAACTCAATATGTTTGTGTGAACAAGTAATTGTTTTATGTTCGCGCCGACATAGTTAGAATGTTCGTGCGAACATATGTAAAATTCAATATTGGAATTTTTCATCATTTCATGATTTCCTTCTTCCCCCATAAGTGGTACCCAGTATTGTGGGTTCACCCAGGTGGAGTAGACAAAATTGGGGTGTCTTTGATCTTCTCATAGAATGTGGGGTGCATGTAGGATCTATCATTTGCAAGGTCAAAAACATCAATAAAATATTTATATAACTTAATCTCATCAATTGTTAGTTAGGACCAAAAATTATCCTGTATTTGGTATTCATTGAGACACCTAGCCTAGAAGTCCTCGATATATGGAACATGCTTGTAGGCATATCCCAACTTCAAGTGATCTCTTACAAAGTTGACTGGATCATATTAAGGCATGAGTAACTCATACTCCACCAATTTGATTTTGTTCTCAAAACTCTTCACCAAAGTTTGAGCATCAGGTCTAGAAGCACAAGAATATGGTCCAACCACTATGGGGAAGGGAATCTTGGGGAAGGGAATCTCAACTATTTTCTTCATGTTCAAACACAAGGTGTTCACTTCAAGAATTTGTTGACATAACTCGACCAGAACCACCTTGTCCTCTAGGTATCTGGGAAGCATCTTGGGAAAACCATCAAAGGCTCCTATCCGTAGATATGAGAAGCTTGGATATTGGATGATTGAGCATCTGAATTAGCTAATAGCCAAGATTTCTTCAGGTGAGGATCTCCTTTTAGAGCATCCTTGTGATTCCTAACATAGCCTCATTGTGAAGGCAACATTTACTACTACATATTCCTTGAAACTTCTTTACAAGTATAGATGTGGGTAGAACTCATGTACTTTCATATGCTCATCATAGTTTTGGATGCTAGGAAGGTTGGGGCACAAGTGGTGAGTAGCCAAGGCATAAATTAGATAAGACATGTAAAATTCTTTAAATCCTTTAGCTAAATTCATCCATGAGGAAAGCTCATCACAAAAGCTCTACGCCCAATCAATTTGCATACCCTTAGCACAGATAGATTGCACCAATAAGAAATAGTTCTTGATGAACTCTAATATATCCTCTTTTCCTTTTAGTCTGAGAAACAGGGCAGGAATATCTACTATCTTTCTCTTCAAATTTATATCGAATAGGGTCTTGGGCATTTTACTCTTCTTCGAGCAAGGAGTTTGAAACCATGTTCTTTTAGATGCTAAAAATGGTTTGCGTCTGTGTTTTCATCATAATTTCATACTAATTAGTCCCATTTTCTCATTCCACTAACTCTAATCCCATTTTCCCATTTTCTCATTTCATATTTGGTTTCTTTGTCACAGATTCTTGGCTTTAAGTGGGTTTGAGGTGTCACATGATGCGTCATAGATCCTCTTCCATTTATAGCCATGTTTGACTTCCAAGTGTCATACAATCCTACATGTGTCATCTTGTGCCATATGCATCATGGATTCTCTAAGGAATCTCTTTCCAAGTCACATATCCAAGGTGACAAGTCCAAAACTCTCATCTTTCGTATTGATTATAAAATGAGCATTCTTCCTCTCATTTTTGGTCCTAAGTCTTTTGAATCCTTCAAGTCCTTGAGTCCTTAGTTTTTGATCTTTTACTTTCATGCTAAAATTACATCTTCTAGTATTCTCATAGCATTATCACTGTCATAGGCTTTTGCTTCATAATTGTGTGCACTATAAGCAATTTGGAGCTACATCACATGGAGAAGAAAGAAGGACATGGGAGCGACAAGTGAAAGAGGGAGTTTTAAATTTATTTTCTTCTTTTATTCATTTGGCTTTCATGGTAGACTAGAGGGTGTCAATATATGTTTATTGAGTTTGTGATTTGCTCATAGTATTTTAGACATTAGCCCATTTTATGGTCGTACAATTGGTGAACCCGAGTTTGTGATTTAATTAATTAATTAATTATTTTTTTCTTTGTTTTTCTTTGATCATGTTCCTATGCCACTCGATGATATAAACTAATCTATGAGAGTGGCTGGGATGGTCATGGTCATCTTTCATTTTATGTCTGTTAAAATGTACCTTTGAAAGTCTAGGGTATGTATATATGCCTTAGGAAGGACAAGGTCATTTTTTGTCTGCATCGTGCTTGTTTACGCAAAAGGTTTGCATTTTCACTCTGGTCCTTTATGCCATGATGTGTTGCATTCCATTTTCCATATCAAAATAAAGCTCCATTTGACATATAGTGCACTTTACAAAAGAAAAAGTCTTCATCTCATCTCCTTTATCTTTTATGTCTTCTTCATTCACCACCTTGGTCTCATACTTTGATACATCAAAAGCATTCTTATCCTGCGTTCTAGCATCTATCAAAAAGTCCAAAACAATCCAAAGCAATACATCTTCACATAAACATGGAATTTATGTTATTTCACATTTCATTTGCATATCATTTTACATTTCATTCCATATCATTTACATTTCATTAGGCATTCATTCATGAGAAAAACATGTGACAACAATAAAGATGTCATTTCCTAAGCATAATATGTGATAAATCAATGCATGATGTTATCATATAAAAGTCCACATAGAAAAGCATAAATGCATCCATATAAAACATATAAAATACATGCATAAGCCATCTCATATAGTCATCATAACATACTTCCATCTCATAAATGTCTCAAAAAAGGTATCAGAGTATGTGATCATGATTTACATCAATACTAATTGCCTATAGCCATGAACCATGGAAGAACATAACAAAAAAAAAAAACCAAATGGAGAAACCCCTCCGTAGATGAGCATGTATGTGTCAAATTGTGTTGTCCCTAGCCTCGTGACCTCTATCTGGCCTCGAGGATGATTCCTCTGCTATTTGTGGTGGCCTCATCGGTCCCATCACCCTTGCACTACTCTGTGTCCTCTGTGTCTAATGTGAATGATATCTCGATGAACAAAATCTCTCTACCCTCTACCTTGGTGGCGCTACACTCTCATACTAATCCCTGTAGTACTGTGTCTCCTTATGTGCCCTAGTCATCATCGTAGCCATCTCTTGGAAGTTTGAATCTCTGATGTTGTTAATGAACTACTGGGACTCTTGCATTGCTCTCTCTGCCCTATGCAGTGTGGCATCCCTCTGCACCATAGCCTAATTCCTCTCCACCATATCCTACTCCCTCTCTGCTATCATTGCATTCTTCTCTTCTACAACTAGCTAGGCCCTACCTATACTAGTACTGGTGTCCCCCTAGTGTAATATACTGGGTCCTCCTCAATGTTCATCACCACCACATCTGCACCTATGTCTAGCTCATCCCCTCCCTCATCACTATCACCCCAATTTCCCATTAGTAATCCCCATCCTCTCCCCCATCACCACCCCATCACCACTCCCATGCCCACTATCCCTACCCTCCTCATCGTCATCTCCATCATCCTCATCCCCCTCATCCTCTCCCTCAACCTCCTCCTCCTCATCCCTCACATCCTCACCCTCTTCCCCATCATCATCCTCATCACCTCCCTCCTCCTCATCATCCTCATCCCCTCCCTCCTCGTCACCCATCTCATCTTGATCTTCCTGTGATCTCATTTGTGGTAGTGGTACTACCAAATTTGTCAAGGGCCTCAGACGATGCTATGAAAACCATCTATCATATTCCACAGTCATGCCTGCATCCACCACATTTGCTACTACTCCCCATACCCTTGGCTATAACTCCTCAGCTGTGCATAAGCCACCTATGTCCTAATAGGTGCTCCCCACTCCGGAACCTCTGCTCTGGATCATACAAATAATGCTAGACCTATCGGTACATCTTGTCTCTCTCTAAACTGTCCACATACCCACTCTGGTAGGTACATCTCTACCACCAAGTGCCCAATCACAATGTGCCCTATGAGATAGTGCTCTTGCCTACAGTATGGTAAATGAATCTCATCATCATCCCATTTGGGGCAATCTCTGTAGGGTCTCCAAATAAACTGTCATACTATCTATCTGATGTCGAAAGTACCTCGTGTGCCCTGGCGGTCCTTGTGCTAGTATGCCTCTATAACTATATGCATATGGCATGTCCTCCACCAACTCCCTCTCTACAAGAGGCTTGAATACTACAATGTTCTCATCAGCCCAAATCTATAACAATGTACTGCCAGTGCTAAATGTCAGCCCACCTCTGTATGCAACCTAATGCAGATAGTAATACAACATTGCCAACATACATGGGCCCCAAGCAAACATAGTCCCCTCCATGACCATCAGCTCTAGCACTTGGCCCCATCTGATAGGGAATCCATGTCCCTGCCTATTAGGTACCAATAATCCATCGATCATCCAACATATCACAATTTTTAGCCGCTTATGGCAAGCCACCAATAGGTCCCATCTGATCTCGTAATCTCAGATCCTCAGCTCTGCATCCCTACATCCAAATAATTGGTGTAGTGCTGCTTGTCAAGTAGCTAGGTCATACATAGCTAACTCTCCATGAATAGGGATCCTAAGGATGCACTTTACATCCTCTAAGGTTATAGTAGCCTCCCCTGTCGGTAGATGGAATGAACTGGTCTCTGAGTGCCATCTCTCTGTCAAAGCTGTCACTAGAGCCCTGTTCCCCCTCACCTCTGGCATAAATGTAATATAATATAAACCAAGACCAGCCAAGATCCCCTGCTCCCCAATAGTCATCTTATGGCATAGCATAAGAATCTATGGCCTATGTCTCCTCATCTGTAATAGGGGTAGATCCTCCTGCATAACCATAAAATCTATGTCAACCCTTTCTATAGCTTTATATTTGGGTTGACCTACTTTTTGACATGAGTTTGACCTAGTTTCACTAAGTTTGACTCTTTCCCAAGCATGTTTGACTAAGATGACTTATGTTTTGAACTCTTCCTAGGGTTTTGAACATATCTACTAAATTTTGGGTCATTTTGAACTCATTTGCATCATTTCAACCCTCTGCCTATCCCCCTATCAATTTTTTTCATTTATTTGAGCTAGGTTTGACAAAGTGTGACTTTTCTGACCATGTTGGCCTAAGTTGACCTATGTTTTCAACTCTTCCTAGGGTTTTAAACACATGGTCTAAGTTTTGGGTCGTTTCAAGTCCGTCTGCACCCTTTCGGGCCCTTTGCATCTTTCTTTGTCAACATCTGCCCATGTTTGACTTATATCTACCCTAATTTTGACCAATTTTGACCACTTTGACCAACTTTTACTGAGTCTTAACACTTTCCTAACATCACCCTAGGGTCTTGCTAGCGTAGCTTAAGTTTTGGGTCAATTCGGGCCCCTCTGGACCCTGTTCGGAGCCCCAGAGCATCCTAGGGCACAGTTGGGGCCCCCAACTACACTTGTGGTGTACTTGGTCATGCCAAGTGTGCTCAGTGCACACTTGGGCATGCCAGGTGTGCCCATTGCATAGTTGGCTATGTTTTGGGAATAGTTGGGGCATTTTGATGCCCTAACCTAGCCTCGAGACCTTGTTTGACCTCGTTTAACCTCGACTGCCTCCTAAGTGGCTAAAAATCATAGAAAAGTAAGAAAAAGCATGGAAAATCATGAAAAGCACAAAAAAATCCTTGATGTACTCATTAGAGGTCTTGCATCTACCTGTCCTCGGAAGGTATGAACTCGTTTGCCACGATGTTGCTCCCTGGGTAACCGATCCATGTTGCTTGCTCCAGAGCTCTTTTTGATCAAATTAGAGAGTGAAAATAACCTTCAATAACCTCTCCAATCCCTTTTATAGTTTTTTTCTACCTAGATGGTTGTGCAAAAGGCTCTTTCTATGTTGATCACAATACCTTTTTATACTCCAAAGGCCATAACTTTTGCATTTTAGCTCCGATTTGCAATCTGTCAATTGCTATGGTTTTGTTTCAATGAAATTGACCTATCATATGCATATGTTGGTCAATTTATTAAAGGGGAATCAATATATACCACCGTTAGGCATACTTTTATGACATTTTCGTCAACATTCTTTGACACAACGCTCTAAATCACATTGTATCAAAGAGGGGCAAAATGTAGATGCTCAAAAATGGTTCATATCTACAGTTTGATCACATTTTTGTACTAATTGATCCCATTTTCTCATTTCACTAACTTCAATCTTTTGGCCAAATTGATCACATCTCATCATTCATATCCTATCTCACATCAATTGCATGTCATTTTGAGACCATTTCAAATCAACTTGGAATCACATCAAATCAACTCAGAATCACCCCAAATCAACTCAAAATCATCTGAAATCAGTCCTAATCAACTTAGAACATGTCAGATACCTTAAATCAATCATCATCCATCCAATATTAAGCATCATTGTGGCTTTCAATGCCTTGGAAACCTATCAATTTATCAAATCTTATCAGTTTGACCTTAGTATTGTCATGGCTCTTAGTTCTAGGTCAAACTGTTATTCTTGCCATTCAATCATGGAAATTTTCAATTCCCTTAGTGTTATATCATGGCATCATCAAACCATTTTGATAATATTGGCTACGTCTGTCGATATTATTATGATAAACCATGTCAACCAATCTCGATCTTGTAACATTTATGATATCGGTTAAGTGTTACATGTTCCTAATTCATGTCATGTGTCCTTGGCATGTTCATCAATCAATCAATTTGATTCTAGCTTTGGTATACCTATCATCATACTAGTCAATCTGCATTATCATCACATTTTCAACAAAGGATACTTGTCTCATTTATTTAATCAAATTGGCCAATCATCTACTAATTTTCTCTATAGGATTAAATAACCCATAATTTAATCCTATGTCATTTTATTAATTTTTCTTCCTAACTAACATCCTCAATTAATTCATTTTATTAATTAATTGATTCATCATTCACAAACCATGGGAATTTGCAATTTCCTAAGTTCCATTTTCCACCCGTTAATTCCATTTTTACTAATTTCTATTTGTGTGGAATAATGGATTTTTAATTCAAATATTTTGCATAATATTGACATCACTGTGACACATGGGCATGACACATCATGGATTCTCCATTGACATTTGGCTAAGAATGTCATAATCCAATATTCTTATTCCTTATGCATGTCCATATTTGGCTTCCTTGTCATAGATTCTTGGCTTTAAGTGGGTTCGAGGTGTCACATGACCCATCATAGATCCTCTTCCATTTATAGTCTTGTTTGACTTCCAAGTATCATACAATCTTACATGTGGCATCTTGTGTTATATGCATCATGAATTCTCAAAGGAATCTCTTGCCAAGTCGCATATCCAAGGTGACAAATCCAATGCTCTCACCTTATGTGTTGATTATAAGCATTGTCCTTCTCATTTACGGTCCTTGAGTCCTTAGTTTTTGGTCTTTTACTCTCAAACTAAAATCACATCTTCTAATATTCTCATAGCATTATCACTATCATAGGCTTTTGCTTCATAATTGTGTGCACTATAGGCAATTTGGAGCTACATCACATGGAGAATAAAGAAGGACATGTGAGCTACAAGTGAAATACGGAGTTTTAACTTTTTTTTTTTTCTTCTTTTGTTCATTTGGCTTTCATGGTAGACTAGAGCATGTCAATATATGTTTATTGAGTTTGTGATTTGCTCGTAGTATGTTAGACATTAGCCCATTTTTTGGTCCTATAGTTCTCTACATGTTCTTTGAGATATGAGAAGCTTGGATATTGCATGATTGCGCATCCAAATTGGTTAATAGCCATGATTGCTTCAAGTGAGAATCTCCTTTGAGGGCATCCTTGCAATTCTTGACATAGCCTCATTGTGAAGGCAACGTTTACTACTACATACTCCTTAAAACTTCTTTACAACTGCATATGTGGGTAGAACTCATATACTTTCATACGCTCATCATAATTTTGGATGCTAGGAAGGTCGGGCCACAAGTGGTGAGTAGCCAAGGCATAAATTAGATAGGAGGACATGTAAAATTCTTTAAATCCTCTGGCTAAATTTATCCATGAGGAAAGCTCATCAGAAATAATCTGTGCCCAATCAATTTGTATACCCTCAGCACAAATAGATTGCACCAAGAAGAAATGGTGCTCAATGAACTCTAAGATCTCTTTTCCTTTTAGTTTGAGTAGTAGGGCAAGAATATCTACTATCTCTCTCTTCAAATTTATACTGAATAGGGTCTTGGGCATTTTTCTCTTCTTTGAGCAAGGAGTCTGAAATCATGTTCTCTAGATGTCCTCCCATTTGAGGGTCTTCTTCTCATTAAACATAGATGCAAAAGAGCTAAAGTCAATATCACAATAGTTCTCTTTTACATGAATGCCAAATGTGGACTGCACTAGTACCTTGTTGATTGAGATGAGGATAGATTGGAAATAAAATCTACTTTGTTTCTAGGTCATATCTCTTGATACATTCCCTCACAAGATTTGGTGCATGTACTACCATTGGAAAATTGGCTGCCTCAACCAATCTACTTTCTTTAAGCTTTTGAGTGATTGGGTGAATAGGTTGAGAATTGAGTCTCCTATGGAGATCACCCAAATCATAGAATTTAAATGATGTATTTATTAACTCCTTCAACTCACTCTTTAGGCCTATTAACATATCATAACCAACAACTCTGATTGCCATTTTCTATGATTACACAGGATGCAGTTCTCGATAAATAGCCATTTTAGGATACTTGGGGAAATTAATTGCAATCAATTCCAATGAAATAGGTATAGGAATTAGAACATTGGTGCCACATGAACAAAATTAAGTTTGGCCAATGATTATAATAGTAGATTTGCATTAAATGTCATAATCAACGGCTATTTAAACTTTTTGTTCATTTGCGTATTAAAAACTTGTATTTATGGAAGCTCTATTACTTTACTTAGAGTAAAGTGATATTACTAAAATCACTTAACAAAATAAGTGCTTATGTTCTGTGGGCAGTGCCTTATTTCACTTCAGAATTCAAAATGCATAAATACTTGATAATATTAACATATGTGGGGGAGAGAGAGAAACTTAGCTTTTCCACAAACCCACTTTCCTTCTATTCAAAATCACAGCACGAGAAGTAATCCTTTGTTAGCTTGCACACTTCATTCTTTCACTTTTTGCGTTAAGCATTTAACACTTCCTTTTCTTTATATTGGGGTCACTTTCTCAGCATTGACTTTTCTAGGAGCATCTCCAAAGAATATTCATACTCTAAGGTGGTTTGTCTTTCTGTTTTATAGCTTTCAGAGAAATGCCCTTTTTCATTACCCAGGGATGGAAAACCTCTCTAAGCAACATTTTTCAAAACAAAGTAAACTAACAACACTTTACTCTTTAACATCAATTTTATGGCTTCAAAGCTAGATCTCAAGAATGCCTTATTGATCAAGAGCTCGAAATAGTTCATTCAACATCATGCTTTTACTACTTGTATGTAAAGGCTTGGATTTCACATAAATCATTGTACCTTCAAAAGAAGTTCAAAACACCTTCACTTCCTTTAGTGTGCAACAGAATACTCATAGACCCGCTTTTCCTTGTGAAAGTAGATTTTACCCTTGCAACATGAATGAGCTATTTCTTGAATTTTATCCTTATCTTCATGGGTTTTTCCATCATGACATAATCATGCACACAACTTCTTAATCATTGTCATGGCTTCATCCTTCAGATACACACTTGATTAAGTTCACCAAAGAGGAAATCTAGTTTGATTGCTCAAAATCTGTAGGAAAAAGGATGTTGAGGAAAGATAGTAAATAGTTAAACAAGGACAACATACTTCTCATCGGGAAGATGCCCAAACATATCCCAACCATACCTAGATCACCTAGACCCCACATTCACCGAAAAAATAGAAAACCCACATAGAATGATGGGTAAAGGTAATGCGAGGATGCCTTGAAAATATAGAAAGTGAGGTACTCGGGAAAGATGAGAAGTAAGTAACCTAAAGGAGACTTAGACATCACACTTGAATAGAAACTTACTTAAATATCAATGACTTTACGTTTTACAAGGGTAGGACTAAAACTTGGCAACAATTATCAAACCACCCAAATTTAATCATCTATGAAAATTAAAATAAATATTTTAATGATTCATCAAATCATGCGATCATACCCATTCATGCTCACACATGAGATAAATCAAACCTTTGGCACAAAACAAATTTGATCAAATCCATTAGGTCACCACCACAATAAAGTTGTTCACAACCAATACTAGCTAAATGAAGGAAGAAAAAAGTCATAAAAGGAAAAATATAGGCTCTTATAATTCGAAAATAATGAAAAACTCACAATGAGAAAATATTTATAATAATATTTCAATACCAAATGTATTTTTGTTCTATTGTAAATGTTTTATCCCTTAAGACAATATGAAATTGTTTTTTTAGAAAGTTTGCAACTTCAAAATTTGTAAAAACTATAACTAGGGTTCCTAAGCATTATTTTGGGCATAATAAAACTAAAAATAAATATTAACAACTTAAATATACTCCTAAACTATTCCATTACAAGATGACTTCATTTTTTTCATGTTCATAACTCAAAAAGGGGCCAGTTCAACCCAAAAACATGCCCTAAAATTTGGGAGAACTAAGTTTGACTGAAACAAAAACATGGATGTCCTAATCTACTTTTTAAGCCAATAAGATGTGTTAGATAATGAGATAATAATCCATCTTCATCTTCTAGGTACTGCAGGCAATTAGATTTATCAAAAATAACATTTGATGAAGATTTGGCCTTTAAAAAATGGCCACTTCCAAAACATATGGTTGCATTTTATATTCAATAGTTACAAAATAATGAACAAAATATAAAATAAATTAACATTTCCAAATTGTAAGAATAAGACAATACATTATAGGTTTGGAAGAAATTAGTAATGGTCATATTTACATTGCCAAACATGGGGAGCTTCATATATTCCAACTAGGTTTGTTGATTATTCCTGAAAATATGAAGTTTCCTAGATTGTGATTATTGTATCTCATCTCTAATTTCTATTAATCATGTTTTTGTACTCTACATCCAATCCACATCTTCCTTGGTATTGACGGTTGTGATCTCCCTTTAAATTGCCAAACAATATTATTTTTACTATGTATTTTTTCTGTGTCTCCTAATATAAATGACATGCCAAAGATTCTACAAGTTATTCAATATGTTTCGCCAATGGCACATGTTACATCCCTTCTCTACTAAATGAGCTCCATCCTTTGTTGTAATATTTCACTTCTCATTTGATATCTCTCTCCCAATTTTCAAATTTATTTACTTCCCTACTTCAAAGTGGTGGATTCTACCCTTTTTATTATCCTCAAACTAGATTGAAAATAACCCCACATTGCTACATTTCCCTTAATACTTGTGCCTTTATGATTATATATCATGTAGTTTTGGGTGGTGATATCCTTTACCATACTATGGAAATGTATTAAAAATCTGTCTTATGATGTCCTCATCAAGCTCTTCCAATTATTGCTTCCACTCTTAAGAAGTTTTGGGAAAAATACCTACCCATACTTGTGCCTCTAGTGCTTCTTGTAGCATGGCTTTTGATTTTGTCAGGTATACTATTTTTTTCATCATTGTGCATATGCTTAAATACCATTATCACCCCCAATACAACTAATTCGGACAAGCCATCTCATGATATGTTATCTTTCTTGTTTGGATGGCCTTCATCAACCAAGTTAGTTTTATGTTGATATAAAGATTTTGGTATGTTTCAAGATGAAAATGATACTATCTACCTTTTTCCTTTCTTCTTCTCGTCCCGACGAAATCACTCTAGAAGGAGAATCAACCACATGCTTTGAATGCATAGGAGGCCCATGCTCTTCACCATTTATTTTTATAAAGAGGGGTAAATACTTTGACATAGAGCTATGAATAGGCGAGGTCATAAATTGGGAGGCCTCATCCCTAAGGGGATTTGAACTTGAATTGTTCAAGGCTACACAAACCTTCATAACTTTGTTGTTGTTCTTCTTCTCTCAAAGTTTCTCATTCTCGTCATTTGGATAGGTATAACATTTTCCACAAATAAGTCTAATTCTTTTTCTCTAAGTAACATCATTATTTTGAGTTTCCAAGAGACAAAATTTGTGGCTCCCTTAAGTTTATCTTCTAATTTAATCCTGCTCACCATGTTTTCTAATTTTGTTTGATGGTGTTTTAAATTTTATGATTAGTTTTATCAGATCTTGATATTTTCTTCAATTAGGTTCTAATACCATGTCAAGGAAATAGGATCACATTGCAATACCGTTTATTTTATTGTGCGCGTGTGTGCGTGCGTGCGTGTGTTTGTGTGTGTGTGTCCATGTCTGTGTGTGTCCCTTGATATGATGAATGCACTCTCTCTTGAATCTCCCTATTGATATGATTTATTAATTTTCTTTTGAAGAATTGTACAAGTAGTTTGGGTTGTCAACCTGTTAGTATATTTATACATTTGGATTTCATATTCAAAGCAAGAATAAAGATATAATTATACATTGACAACCCAAACTACTTGTACAAATATGCAAAGAAGAATTTAATCAATGATATCAACAAGGAGATTCAAGAGAGAGTGAAGTCATCACATCAAGGTACATATATAAAATAACAAAAAAGGTATTGCAATATCATCTTATTTCCTTAACAACAACACAACTTAACCACCACAATATGACATTGTTGGCATGCTCTTCACCTTGTTTCTTCATATGTTTTCCTACTTATTCTACAAGTTTCTAATTGGGTTATTCTTCAAAAAATTCCTCATGTAAATCATCCCTACCTTAGTTGAGTTCTTGGCACATCTCTTCTTCATCCAATGTTTGTTCTCCTACCTCCTCATTAATTTTTTTCTAACCTTCTACATATGGAGGAACTTTTGTTTTAGTGGGAACATCTTCTTGGTCACCTCCATTTCCACCACTATCACTAAAAATCCCTTACAAAGATGCACCAATTTTATTAGGCCCTAATGGTACTTACTATGCCAATTCCTTTAAACTTGGGATGTTCTCTAAGCTAGAGATATCAAATTCATCAAGTCTTAGAGGTTCTTCATCTTTCATCTCTTGTTTTGTTTCTAAATATGATTAAATATTTTGTATCTCTATGGAAACTCTTTGACTTTCTACCTATTTGAGGAGGTTCAGAGAGGTCTTGCAAGGAATAGTCTCCTAGGTTAAGTCTCTAGAAAAAATCTCTAGTGAACCTTGTTCTTTGAACAACTTAAGGGTCAACATATGCGTTGATCTCTTCCTCTTCTTCTAAAGTCTCCATGGTTGGGATAATTAAGAAGATTTTATTCTTCAACCTTTTATATACTCTTCACAAGAGAACTAGAGGAGGCTGTGTTTTAGATTTCTTGACTTTGATCTTAAAGTGTTTAATATTACACCCAAAAAAGAAGGAATATCCCTATGAGGAGAAGTAATGAAAAATTAGTGGCTATTAGAGTTTCTACTAGAAGATAAGATGCAATGGTGGATGTTGAAGGGGCTACTATAGTTATAGGTGGTGCGACAATAATATAAGTTTTTCCTTTCCTTTTATTCTTGACCTTATATATTTTTATAACTTGAGGGAGATATTATTTAGCCACATACCTCATATGTCCTATGAATTATTGAGGCAAGGGAGTGGACAAATTATTCTTAAAATTTAGCATATGGATCTTTTTCCTTTTCCCTATATCTA